>OU342741.1:267958862-269158862 GCA_910589775.1 Avena eriantha | reverse complement strand
GACATTATCCGAGTGTCACTCATGATCGATCAGTCGGTACCGGCCCCTAGCAGAACATGCCGACTCCCAAGTACCAATAAGTCATGATGACATACCTTCCAATGCAACTTTCGTCTGAGTCCCTTTTGCCTCACGATATACCTTGTTGAACTATAGGCGAATAATCTTCATCCCTTAAATAGTCCGACTCTCTTTCTCGATCCGAGATAAGTGATTCATCCGACTAACTCTTAGTCGGTCGCATCGGTTAACACTTAACCAAGTCATGCATGGCCATGCTTTCCGAATCATATCTTCTGAGAGGGCCCAGAGAATATCTCTCCAGATGGAGGGGCAAAATCCCATCTTGGTTATTCACATCACGCAGCTTGATTCTCAGTCGACCCGAACTCCACCATTATAACTGCCTAGTGATGGAACAACGTTTGATAGAACCTAAGTCACTGATCCTCAACTCGGATTGGACGAGCCCTGAACCACACCAAGATCCATGAGAAAATTCCTCATCCAAACAACTTCTTTTTCCGCCTCCGAGGCAACAATATACTCAGCCTCTGTTGTAGATGCAGACACCGTCTCTTGCTTGGAACTTTTCTAGCTCACAGCCCCTCCGTTTATCACAAACAAATATCCGGATTGCGAACGAGAATCATCTGAGTCAGTGAGATAACTCGCATCCGTGTAACCCCTTACACGGAGTTCATCCTCACCTCCATAAAGTAGGAACATATCCTTAGTCCTTCTCATGTACTTAAGGATATTTTTAGCCACTTCCCAGTGGATCTCTCCAGGGTTAGCCTGGTACCTTCTCACAATACTTAGAGCATAGGAAACATCCGGCCTAGTACAAATCATAGTGTACATGATGGATCCGACTGCAGAAGCATACGAAATCGCACTCATCTGACTTTGCTCATCAGTTGTCGAAGGACACTGAGTCTTGCTAAGTTTTACACCATGGGACATCGGTAAGAACCCTTTCATAGACGATTCCATGTTGAACTTCTTCAACACTTTGTCCAAATATGTACTCTAACTCAATCCAATGAGCCGCCTTGATCTATCTCTATAGATCCGGATTCCTAGTATGTAAGTTGCCACACCCAAGTCCTTCATCAAAAAACTCCTTTCTAATGATTCCTTGGTCTGTTGCAGCATCTGGACATCATTTCCAATCAGTAATATGTCATCCACATATAAGATCAGAAAGTTTACTTTGCTCCCACTAAACTTCTTGTATAAACAAGAATCATGATCACTCTTGATGAATCCAAACGATTTGACTACCTCATCAAAGAAAATATTCCAACTTCGAGATGCTTGCTTCAACCCATAAATGGATTCCTGAAGCTTGCATACCTTGTCAGCATTAGCCGGATCGACCAAACCCCCGGGTTGTATCATATACATGTCCTCGGTTAAATTTCCATTAAGGAAAGGCGTCTTGACATCCATCTGCCATATCTCATAGTCGAAATAGGCTGCTATAGCTAACATGATCCGAACTGACTTAAGCATCGCCAGAGGAGATAAATTCTCATCATAGTCAACTCCTTGAACTTGTCGGAACCCTTTCGCGACAAGCCGTGCTTTATAGATAGAAACCATTTGTTGAGGGCAAACCTCTAGGGTGACCCGATCTTTCACGAATACCACTCATATCAAGGATGGAGTGCGGGAGAGGAGGGGAGGATGAACACGACGAACTCACGCACAAGGAACATGATGAAAAGACACACACAAAACCACAATACACACAAATAGCTCACGCCGGCGGTGATCAGTCCGGCGCAATCCCTATGATTGGCGTTAGGCGGAGGACTCTCTCTTGAACCGGCATGGCGAGATGGGAGACTCGGTGAGATCTTGACGTCTAGGCAAAGGGACTCCGATGCCTAGGCCTTGTACAACACGGAGGCACGATGCAACTTCCAACGAGGTTTGGGATATTTGGTGTTCCTTTGTCAAAGGAGCATGAGGCAAGAACTAGATAGATCCACAAGGTGTTTCCACTAATTCCAAATATCATGCCTGGGGTTTACAATAGAGGTGGGGGACTATATATAGGCCAACCACATAGTCAGGGGTACTTTAGGAATAAAAGACAAGTTCTGGACATACTAAGGGGTACATGGGCCGAAGGCCCAAAGGCCTTTTACATGCCTGGCAACGGTCGAACCGGAGACTCCGGTGTGCAGGCAGGAGACTCCGGTCTAGGTCGGAGAATCTGAAGGAGCCTCTAGACCAGTCTCCGGAGAGGCAGACAGATTGACCCAGAGCCTGGTTCGAGGGGTCAGACCGGAGGACGGGCCGGTGTCTCTAGGGTCTTCAGACCAGAAACTTTGGTAGGCCGGAGACTCCGGTGTGCGCAGACCGGAGACTCCTGTCTAAGCAGCTCCAACGGCCTCTGCTTCATGCTCTGCTCCTTGTTCTCCATCCTTGGGTGCTTGATAGTGTGTTGAGGATTCGTACCTGATGATGCACAACGTAGTTGCATGATGTAGCACACCATCCAAGGAAGTATCAAATTGGCACGAGGAGAGGAGCGAGTTCACCTTAGCTTGTAGGAGTTTGGCTCAGGCACGAGTCATGGGTCCACTTGGGGGACTTGTTGTTGTAGATGTAGGAGCGTCCGTTGGACAGGCTTCATCACATTTCCATCCATATCAATTTTCTTCTTAAAGACCCATTTGCACTCGACGGGTCTTGCACCGTCTGGCAGATTAACCAAGTTCCAAACTTGATTTTCATCCATGGACTTTAACTCGGATCTCATGGCTCTAAGCCATGACTCACAATCAGAACCCACCATCACTTCTGAATAAGTTGCCGACTCATCACTATCCAACAGCAACACATCACGAACACTTCGCGATCTGGCCGATCTTCGCAGTGTCGATGCAGTTTTCGGCTCAGGTACCATGACCGGCTCAGCCTCTAAGGCTTTTGCCGACTCACTGTTGGCCGGTATCTCTCGAATTTCTTCGAGATGCACCATACTCCCACTGACTCCCCGACTAAGAAACTCTTTCTCAAGGAAGACACCGTTTCGAGCGACAAACACTTTTCCCTCGGATACCCCACGAAATTACACTTATCCGACTTGGCTGTAAGCTTGTCCGACTAAAGTCGCTTGACAAAAGCTTCACAACCCCAAATCTTAAGAAAAGACAAACTCGGCTTCTTGCCAGTCCACATCTCATGCGGTGTCTTCTCTACCGACTTTGATGGTAGTCTGTTTAGTGTGAACGCTGCAGTTTCTAGACAATAACCCCAAAATGATAAAGGCAGATCTATCCGACTCATCATTGATCATACCATGTCTAACAAGGTCCTATTCCTCCTTTTCGACACACCGTTTCTCTGCGGAGTTCCTGGAGGAGTGAGCTAGGGAACTATTCCACAACTCTTCAGATGGTCATCAAACTCATGGCTCATGTACTCGCCTCCTCGGTTCGACCGAAGTAACTTTATTTTCTTGCCGAGTTGATTCTGTACCTCATTCTGGAATTCCTTGAACTTTTCAAAGGCTTCCGACTTATGTTTCATCAAGTAGATATATCCATACCTACTCAAATCATCAGTGAAGGTAATGAAGTACTCATAACCACCTCTAGCTGTCGTGCTCATAAGACCACATACATCACTATGTACTGTCCCAATAAGTCAGATGCCCTTTCACAACTCTTTGCAAAAGGTGTCTTGGTCATCTTGCCGAGAAGGCAGGATTCGCATGTCTCGAACGACTCCAAGTCGAACGAAGTTAGGAGTCCATCATCATGGCGCTTCTTCATGCGTTTCCAACTTATATGACCAAGCCGACAATGCCAAAAGTAAGTCATATTCAGATCATTTGGTTTCAACCTTTTCACATTTATGTTATAGACATATTCACCCTCAAGATGCAAAATAAATAACCCGTCCCGGACGGGTGCAAGGCCGTGAAACATATCATTCAAATATAAAGAACAACCATGATTCTTAATATTCGACTCATAGCCTTGTCTCATCAATCATGAGGCAGAAATGATATTTCGACTAAGCACTGGAACATAATAACAATTATTTAGCTCCATTAAGAATCTAGAAGGTAAATGAAGTTGCATCGTGCCGACTTCCAACGCAGTGACTCTCACTTTGTTGCCAACTCTAATGTCAACCTCGCCTCTTGCAACGCTCCTAGTTCTTACCAGTCCCTACAACGAATTACAGATGTGAATGACTGATCCAGAATCATATACCCAAGAACTACCAGCTGCATCAGCAAGATAAATGTCTATAACATTGCAAACAAGCGTACCTGAGCCGGAAGTCACACCTCCGCTCTTGGCTTTGTCAGCCAGATACTTGCTGCAATTCCTCTTCCAGTGGCCATCCAACTTGTAGTAGAAGCAAGCGGATCTGGCTGCAGGAGATGGCTTAGTCCCTGAGGAAGCTCTTTGGACTGGGTCCTCAGCCGTACCTCCCGACTTTGCCTTCTTTTTCTTAGTCCAAGAACTCTTCTTGAACTTAGCCTTATTTTGCACCATCAACACTTGACTGGCACCTTTCTTGAGATCCGCCTTAGCCTGCTTGAGCATCCCATGTAATTCAGTGAGCTTCTTATCCATACCATGCATGTGGTAGTTCGATATGAACTATCCATACGCACTAGAAAGAGAGTTCAGAACTATGTCCCTAGCGAACTCTTCGCTAATGGGGTAGCCAAGTCTTTCCAGAGACTACACGTAACCAACCATCTTGATCACATGCAGACTCAGTGGATCGCCATCCTTAAGCTTGCAGCTCAACAAGGCCTGAGAGACTTGATACCTCTCAGTCTTTGCCTGAGCCTGGAACATGCTTTTGAGGTTTTCGATCATATCGTAGGCCTCAACATTCTCGAACTGTTGCTACAAGTCCGGTTCCATGTGAGAAAGCATAAGATAGCTAATCTTTGTGGATTCATCACAAATCCGACGGTAGGCATTGGTGGCTGCGACAGTCGCATTCTCATCCGGCTCATCTGGAAGTGGGTTGTCTAGGACACGGTCCCTCTTCTCTTGTTTGAGAACAATTCTCAGATTACGATACCAGTTGGTGAAATTAGTTCCATTTAGCTTATCTTTCTCTAAGATGGTTCTCAAAGCAAAACTGGAAATCTGAGGGAGACTGTTAGGTGCCATTGATCTACAATAGAAAATATGCAAAACACTTTAAGACATGTATCCATAAAAGAGCAAGCATATTAAACACTTTAATATTTATGCTCCCACTAGAACCAACACCCCTCCGATGGTTACTTAGTGATTCAGGACCCTAAATAAGCAAGTCGACTAGTGAGATTTAGCATCACCGCTAGCCGTCAAGTGATCTAGGTAGACAACTCTTTGTCAATCGTATCTCATACGACTCCTGTTGGATGAGTGGCATCACATTACCCAGCTCCTATCCGACTTTTCCCCGAGTCCCACAACCGTTGTGATAGACCCGTCTAGATTACCAAGTGCTTCCGCTGTAAGAGTCTGACTTGAACCCACCTAGTCGGAAAGAATTGATAGCACCTCAATTTTATGAGCCCACTACCAAGAATGTCCGACTTGTGATGGTGCGGCACTGGCGGGGAAACCGACTAGTTCTTCTTTGAGGGATTACTTTCTACCAACTATCTAATAGAGGTAAAAACAGAGACATAAACATAACACAAAATAAAGCAATTATATTGTGAAATGGTATGGCTCTTTTCATGGCGATCTCCATCTCCACAAAGTCTGTAATCCGACTTGTGTCAACTCTTGTCACGTGCCATCTTACACCATGTAGCCGACTTGTACATCGACTTGCATGCCTTCCGTATTCTCCAAACAGCTACACTAGCTTGTAAAGCAAATTTACACAGAGAATCCGACACGCAAGACGTTATACAATAAGATGACAACACCTAGGCTCCAGCCGGCTGACAAAAAACCGTGATATGCAGATCACGTATGGATTACACACATGACATGCATATAAGCCATACCATTCACAACATCATCCTGCAAAAACAAGTTATGAATAGATATGATATCTACCGGTGTTGTGAAACTCGCAACGACATCTAATGCGCTACGACAGGGAGAAGCCGGCGGTCCCAGTCTACCCCAATGGCGGAAACCAACCGGTAGGGGTATGTCGTTCCATGACATCAGCAGTATGATCACGGAAACCGGATCATCCAATTCCCGGAGTATAGTTGATCCAATCAACCTCGTACAAAACCGATCTATCTCATAGATCGACCACCAAAACTGCAATTAGATCCAATCTAACGCCAACCGCATATCACATATGCACGATCTCGAGCCAAAAACCAGAAGCTAACGCTCTGGTACCACTATTGTGCCACACAAAGATAAACAAAACCTTTTCCCTACGCGATGAACCCAAGATCCAGCTTAGGTAGAAGGCCACGAGGATTACCACTAGACGCGCAGTTGCAGAATCGATGAAGAACGTCACTTGATGCAGTGCAGTCCTCACGATCCGTTCCGGTTCTACGATCGTCGAAGTGCTGAACGTACAACACCTCCGCTAGTATCCATACCTACGAGGAGTGCCGACGGTGGACTGCTAGATCCGGTGCGGCGACAGGACGTACTGGGGCTAGGGTTTCCAACATATGGAGTGACCTAACCGTGTGCTCTAAGCACCTGTGCCCCAGCTTATATAGGGAGTGAAAGTGGGCTCCACTCACTTGTGGCCCATTCACTAAAAGGCCTATATTAGTCACTGCAAGTCCAACTTGCTGACTAAGTCCATGTCTCTATTTGCCTCCAACCCAAATAGATTTCCTGTTTGGGTCTAACCCAAACTTGCTCCCGCTCTTAAGTGTGTGACCCGACAGGCTCATGGTAACCTAGACACGATCCGAGTCTCACTCGTGATCGATCAGTCGGTAGTGGCCCCTAGCAGAACGAGTTGACTCCCAAGTACCAATAATTCATGACGACATACCTTCCAATGCGACTTTCGTCTGAGTCCCTTTTGCCTCACGATATACCTTATTGAACTATAGGCGAATAATATTCATCCCTTAAATAGTCCGACTCTCTTTCTCGATCCGAGATAAGTGATTCATCCGACTAAGTCTTAGTCGGTCGCCTCGGTTAACACTTAACCAAGTCACGCATGGCCATGCTTTCCGAATCATATCTTCTGGGAGGGCCCCGAGAATATTTCTCCAGATGGAGGGGCAAAATCCCATCTTGGTTATTCACATCACACAGCTTGATTCTCAGTCGACCCGAACTCCACCATTATAACTGCCTAGTGACGGAACAACGTTTGATAGAACCTAAGTCAGTGATCCTCAACTCGGATTGTGCAATAACCTCAAGTCTAAGGATTACATTGATTGAGACATGCAAATGACGACTTGTTCGTTGCATCTCAATATGGGTCAGTCCGACTCGCTAAACTATTTAGACGAATCCGTGTAAGTCAGAATAGCATCTCCA
Organism: Avena eriantha; assembly: GCA_910589775.1. Lineage (NCBI taxonomy): Eukaryota > Viridiplantae > Streptophyta > Magnoliopsida > Poales > Poaceae > Avena > Avena eriantha. The sequence goes on along the minus strand of OU342741.1, from coordinate 269,151,384 downwards.
TGCCCATGACAAGTGGAACTGTGTCATCTGCCGACTTTCACATTGGTCTAAGTTGTGTGTCCAGCATAACCTCAATGACCAAGGAAAATTAGTATGAACAACATGAATATATAGTTCCACAATCGAATCACATATTCAATGTTACATATTAGTAGTTCATACATGGACAATAACTTTATGAATACATTGGGAATAACATCATAAATGATTGCCTCTAGGGCATATTCCCAACAAATGACTCTAGTGGATCAACGTGGTTTAGGAAAATAACACACATGCAATGACTCTAGTGGATCCATGTGGTTTAGGAAAAGAACACACATGCAATGACCCATTGGATCAATGTGGTTTAGCAAAAGAACACACATGCAATGTCACTAGTCGATTCATGTGGTTTAGGAAAAGAACACACATGCAATGTCTCAAGTGAATCATTATGTTTTAGGAAAAGAACACACATGCAATGTCACTAGTGGATCCATGTGGTTTCAGAAAAGAAAACACATGCAAATGTCACCAGTGGATCAATGTGGTTTAGGAAAAGAACACACATGCAATGTCTCTAGTGGATCAATGTGGTTTAGGAAAAGAACACACATGCAAATGTATCTAGTGGATCAATGTGGTTTAACAAAAGAACACACATGCAATGTCATAAGTGGATCAATGTGGTTTAGGAAAAGAACACATATGCAAACGTCACTAGTGGATCCATGTGGTTTAGGAAAAGAACGCACATGCAAATGTCTCTAGTGGATCAATGTGGTTTAATGATGAGGATATATACTGGGATTATGATGATTCTGACTGCCTGAACTGGAAGGAAATATTGAGTCAAATCAATAATGACTATCAGGTGAATTCATTCCTAGTTGACCATGATGCTTTAATTGATGAGAACTTTATACTACCTAAGTCTATGCATTTATGTATGATTAGGTTCATTGGAGAATCAAGCATGACGCGAGGAGGGGAAGGGCTACAAGAGGAGCCTAGCATGATGATCGCTCGAGGATGCGCGAGGGAGGAGCGGGAGGAAGGCGCAAGAGAAGATCATCAAAACAAAGGCGACCGAGAGTTAGAAGGCGACCAAGAAGGAAGGTTCAATTCGGATAGACAAAAGTCTGAAATTAAAACGGATGAGGTTTCCACATACCAACTCTAGATTATGCAAATAAGTATTTGTTGGGAAGATAATTCCGAGATCTTTCTAACAAGTACTTGCACGTCTCCCGATTTGTTACGAGATGTGTGCGGAAACCAAAACAAGTCGACAAATGTTTTCTGTAAGTTTACAAATAGAGTCCTTTTAAGTTAGGAAAGTTAGAGATATGTTTGGTTTTGACCCCAACTCTATGTTGGACGTCCATCAGCCTTTATATAGGCCTGTAAATCATGGTTTTTAGGGTTAGACCATGTTAAAATATTTTGGAGCTGTTTCTTTCATAGAACCTCTGGAATTACCCTGTGTTCGAATTTTACAACTACATTGAGTGTGATCTGTTGTTCCATTGGGAATTAGTAGATTGCATACTACCGTTCGTGGTCACGGCTGCGTGTGCAAGAGTGTGGTGTTGTGAATATCCTACAAGGTTCGAGAGCTGTTGCATTGGCATCAAGGATCAAGCGGGATAGATGACAGCTACACACTAGTTATCTATCATCCACCATCACCCTTGACAAGAGCTTTCTGAGAAGATCGGGCCACCCCATATCATCTTGGTATCATATTTCCTCATTGCCTCGGTAAGCAATCCACAATCCATCCATAGATTAGAGAGTTTTTTCGTCCTATATAGAAAAAGGCCCATAAAAAAGAGTTGCCATACACTAGATTGCATCGTAGACGAGTAATAGTTGCTTGTCGTGTTCATCCTTTAGTTTAGATCTAGATCGGTTCTTCATAATTTTATCGTCTTTCTACTTTTTGTTTTAGCCGAATCCACCATAGTTTCCACCACCACCAGATCCGATCTAATCTAAGAGTCCTAGTCTTCTACTCTTGGTTGAGCCGGAATTAAAAAAATTACTGACTCTGTCACGGCACAGAAACGACCTGTTTCTCTGCCGCGAGTTCGTGTCTGCCACAGATCCAATTTCCTGCCGCAGCACGATTTCGTGCTGTTTTTCTGCCGCGGCACGCTTTCTGCAGTGAGGTACAGATTCTCTGCCACGGCATAGATTTGCCCTGTTTTTCTGCCACGGTAGCCATATAAAAAACTGTGAAATTTTTCAATTTTCCAAAACTTAGCTACAACCATTATATTCCATAAGTGTACGAACTTTCCCATTGAGACTAGTTTCCGCTCTTACAGGCTACTCGTAGGGTTTTGGTGATGTGCTTTGTAAATTGGCCGTGTGTGATATATATTAAAAAAAAGAGCAAGAGCATATAGCAAAAAAAAGCAAAAAGAGAAAGAAGCTATACAAAAGAAAAAGAAAAAAAGAAAAGCAGAATTGAGCAAGAGGCCTAGTGATATCTTTGTGCACCAGTAGATTGAGCAATCTTGTGCCTGTTTACTTTGAGCTTTGCTAGTGTCTCTCCAGCGCAGTGCAACACCCTTCATAGTTGCATTGCCATGTTTATCTCCACGTGTGTGTTCTTGGGTTTTTGTACGATTAGCACTAGGACTTGTTTGCGGTGTAGATAGGATGCCATACCTATAGCTCCACCATAAATAACCTGTGTGCCCTGCGATCGTTATCTATACCTTTGATATTCACTTCATCACATTAGTGCATAAGTCTTTGATTTCGAATTGGTAAGCATCAATCACTTTGGAACGGTAAGATCGGCTTTCTTGTCAATTTTGAGTGAGTTGTGAGAGTTCCACCACCAAATTTTGTTTTGTACACTAATGTACTAATCATGTCTTCTAGTAGTGTTGATGTGATGCAGAAAATGGAGGCCAATGATGTTATAGTTAATGTGGAGACCTATAGGTACAAATTCTTCCACAATTGGCGTTGTAGTGGAACAACGCGGCATTTTTGATGGTGACGGTCTTTTCCACCATAATGTGATGATTGGTGAGCGATGTGCTTCCATTACCATTGATATCAACTCTACTATTAATTTGATCAACGTTGAAGTTGTACAAAAGTTGTAGCTACCCACATGTACCTGTGCGGTGCCATATCTCTTGCATTCATTATATGACACATTGCTGATTTCACACACTGATGATGTTCCTATGACTTTTAAAGAGCATACTGAGATTGTGCGCTGTGATGTATCTCCTATACCACTTGATTCTTGTCACATACTATTGGGAGAACCTTGGAGCAGAAGGTTTGACGCTCAAATATGTCCTGTTATTGGAAGGATTTCTTTCAAATGGAACATGAAGAGGTGTGCTATGCTCAGGATTTCAGCCGACAAATTTCATGAGTATCATCTTATTCGCAAGGAGAGGACAAAAGAGTTCAGTTTTTCTACTAAGTACAAGGTCATGATGAATGGTGACAATTCTATTATTTGTCATCTTGAACACGGTGTGCATTACAACCCATGTGAGAATGAGAGCCACATAGCCAAGCTGAGTGAGAGTGTTATCAAAAGTGAGCTGTGAGATTCCACTAAACGTTGAGAGCATCCATTCTAAGAGTATGAGAGAAAAGGAAAACATCAGTGCAGTAGATGCTAATACATGTGAGGATATTTCTACTAATGTAATCATCTCTACTCCTAGTATTGTTTCTTGTGCTATGCAGGTTGCTTTTGAAGAAAGGGAGCAATCTATTTTACAACCTAAATCGTCGGACTATGCATTGTCACTCGCGGAGGATGTTTTAGTACCTACTACAACTGAGGAGATTGTTGATGACATTGGTACTGATTTGGAGCTTCAGCCAACATGTGCAACATATTGTGAGTCAATTCCTTTACTGAAGCCTCCTTGTGATTTGCCTTGCACTACTGTTTCAGCACCATGTGATAGTTTACAAAATTCAAATTTTGATCATGTGGTACTAATAACACATAAGGAAATACTTGCTAGAATACCACCTACTGATATTGTGTATTCCATCATGCTAAATGCACCTATGAGTATGAGTTGTGTTATGGACAAGATTTCTGAAATTTCATGTCTAAATTCTAGCACATATTCTCCTTGTTGAATATAGCATGGATGAAAATTTTCTTGTGGATCACATATGCATTACTTGTGATAGAATCGCTGAACTGAAACAAGCTGTTTTCAGCCATATATGCAATGTGTCACAAAATATTTGCTATGGGAAAATAGTTCATGTTCAAGATATTATGGAAATACATTCTGGTCTAGTTGATCTTGCTAGAATAGAACCCAAGTTTTAATATTCATTGTGTTTGTCCCAAAAGTCTTTGTCTAGTTATGTTACTACTTTAGACTTCCTTGATATTTGCAAATTGAGTTGCATCTTACATACTAGACAACATGATCATGTTCATAATAATTAGAGTAGTGCAGTTGAAGCATGTCATGAATCAATTTGGTTTTCACACATATTTAATTGGTTTGATCTTGTGCACAAATTTGATCATAGATCTTCTTTGCGAAAACTCAATTTAATATTGAAGAACAAGACTATCTATTTAGTTGTTTTTCACCATGATCATGATTCTTTGTACTTCACTTATACCTGCAATTTAAGTTGCTTCATGTATACTGGACATACTTTTCATATGAAAAACAATAATACAACATGTTATATATACATATACTTTGCGTACACGTTGTTCTTTTTGTTTCTTCTACTTTCAGCTTACCCAAAGCCGTGGACGGCTTTTCATGAAGAAAGGGAGGATGATGAGGATATATACATGGATTATGATGATTCTGACTGCCCGAACTAGAAGGAAATATTGAGTCAAATAAATAATGACTATCAGGTGAATTCATTCCTAGTTAACCATGATGCTTTAATTGATGAGAACTTTATACTACCTAAGTCTATGCATTTATGTATGATCAGGTTCGTTGGAGAAACAAGCATGGCGCGAGGAGGAGAAGGGCTACAAGAGGATCCCAGCATGATGATCGCCCGAGGATGCACGAGGGAGGAGAGGGAGGAAGGCACAAGAGAAGTGTAGCATCCCAATTGTCTAACAATTGCAATGCTACTTACCTAGTATATATATGTGCTACTTCCTACATGTATTAATGCATCATCATAATATCATGCTCATGTCATCATGCCACATTGCATTTGAGCATCATATAAAACCCTTTTCATTTGGTTCTTACCTCATATGCACTATTAATTGTATTTGGCTCTTGATATATTGTATTTGGTTCTTGATAAATGCTTGATGCCCAAGTGGAGCTGGGGGCATATATTTTATTAACTCCACCACCTTTCTTTGTCACCACCTTATAATTCCACCATCCAAACTAATTGTGGGCTTTTGCATCTTCTTTGGGTTTTTATCCAGCTCACATATATAAAGATGGATCCACTCCTATACCATCTGCCCAATTGTGTTTACTATTGTTTTCACAAATATAGATGATGTGGGGATACTTCTACATCTTCATATGGCTGATTTTCTAAATGAGTGGGCATGTCTAAATTTAAATGGGGCCAAATAATCATCTAGTGGCATACACACACTAGTATGGTCCATTCATATTCACCTATGCCTAGCTCATGCATTCCATATTATCATCAAGCTTGTACTCTTTTGGCAAGAGTGGAGTTCAAATTTGAATGCATGCATCAAAACAAAACCATATGGATATCTAGATGTTTTCACAACTAGCAAATATGCCCATTATGGCACATGCATGGCCCATGCAAGCTTGTCCACTCTTCCTCTAATCTCAAATTCCTTGAGGTTTGGGTCTATTATTTTGGATGCATTCTTACATGAATGGATTCAAATAGATAATCCATGTCCACTCCCTTTGGACACCTCCTCTTTCCACCATGCATATTAATGTGGTGTTTTGCCCTTGCGTTTGAATTCGAACCATACCACCCATATATGTTTTGGATCCATATCCTTCTATTTTGTTTTCTCACATGCAACAATCTCACACCATTCTAGTCATCACATGAAATCATGGTAACATTGTTGTTCCATGTCTTTTGTTTGAAATATATGGAAGCTTTTGGTTGTTGGTTTGGTTGCAAAACCCTTTGGCTAGCTTTCTCTCTCTAACCTAGCTAACTCAAGCCTAACCATCTACCCTGACCAAACAAGCTAGTGCTAACCTAGCTAAAGCAAACACCCAGCCGACCTCGCTGCACCTGCACGCCTACTATTTCTCTTCTTTCCCCTTGCACGTGATCACCCTCCCTGGCTAGCGATCGCCCACACCGAGCCCGTGCCTCCCTCCCTCTCTGTCCTTAAAGCAACCAACAACAAGCATATTCCTCCCCTTCCCCTCTTCTTACCCACAAAATGGTCATGGCCATCTCCATGCCTCCTCAACCCTAGCTCGGACAACTTCTTCATCTCAACGATCTGCAGCACTCCGAAGCCGCCCAGGTGTATCAACGACCTCCCCTGCTTCCTCTTCTTTGCCCTGAACCGTCGAAACCCGCTGGACCTCGCCGGAGAAGCCCCGCCGCCGCCGTGTTCGTGAGCACCAGGAGTTACTCCGGCCCCGCTACCTCCTCGCTGACCTATGCTTCCCGGAGGCCACTAGATGCACCTGAGGGTCGTAGGTGAGCCTACCGATCTCCTTGACATCATCTCCCTCCCCATCTCACCTTGCATCGCCGCCGACCTCGCCGCGGTGCGCGCTCGCTGTCGTAGACGTGCCAGCCATCTTGTTGCTGCCTGTGTTCATCGCGATCTAGCTCTCCCTGTGGTGCTCTTCTGCACTTGGAATCTGAACAAAAGTTGTAGACGTTCCTCCCCTCTTTAAAGCGAGCCCTTACACACTCGATTTGGTTCAGCGAAGAACCCAGAATCATCCTCGCAAGATTGCTCCAGCTCATGCGTTTTCCTGTCGAAATCGAGTCTGCGCCGGCCCGTTTTCCCCCCTTTGTTGTTCTCCTTGCCCCGTCCGCTGCGGACCTCCGCTGACGAAACTCCAAACACCAAAGTTGTAGTCCAACGTTGGCTCTACAATTTTCGTTTTTGCAGCGACGCAAAATTCCTGACAGTTTGCTTGCCACTGTCGTCGGAAAGCGACCAGATCCGTCGCCGGCACGGTCTCAGTTCCGTCAGTGAGACAGCAGCAGCAGCGCCTGAAAACCCCTCTGTTCCTGTGCGTTTTCCGGTCATTGTGGTCCGTCTCCGCGCGCACTTGCTGAACAAAAGTCGTAGCCCGATCAACCCTCTACAGTTTTCCTTTTTACGGCATGGCGAAATTTGCCGCCGTTTAGCCGCCAATCCCGCCAGAAAATGTCGCTGACGTCGGGTCGAACGAGTTCAGTTTCCGCGTTGGGTTTAGTTAGACAACAGCCATCTCGCTTTTGCAAAAAACCCCTCCGTAGTTTGTGTCGCTCACCGGTTAGCCCCTCCGCAGCTCTTTAGGCCCACCTGCCAGCCCCTGTGCAGTTTTGCAAAAAGACAGCCGTGGTTAGCGGATCCTCAAAGCGCGCTCCCCGGATAACACACGTGTCAGCGCCCGATAGCCCACGTGCGCGTTGTGGCCCAGCCGCCCGGAGGCCCACCAGTCATCCTCTGTGGCTGGAACTCCCCGCGGTGAGAAAAGCCCGGACCAGTTCCGCAGCGTCGGCTGCAGCTGAGTCAGCATCGGCCCCACCCGTCAGCGTCTCGGGCTAGATTCTCCTGGGTACAAAAAGTTTCAGTGATCTTTGCCAAATAATAAAATAATCCAGAAAATGCAAATATGTTTTTAATATTCAGAAATTAACATCTTAATTTTGGCAATTCCAAATAATACAAATAATATATGTTTTCGAATCAGAAAAATGTGAGGAATTCAAATATGCCATTCAAAATAATGTTTGACTATTTTAAATTTTCGAGATTGTTTAATTGCAATAAAAATGCCTTTTCTTAATTAATTAATAACTTTAATTCTATAACTCCAAATTTGACAAATAATATATCTAAATCGATAAGCGCGACGAGCCCGTTCTAACTACGCATTCCTTAATATGAATTGCAGCATGCATCATATAAATATTTAGTGGACAACAAGTTATATGGGAGCAAAACATGACTAAAAAACTTAATAAAATGCTTTATTCTTGTACCCCACACCTCACCCATGCCATGCTATGTTATGCCATGTAATTTGTGCATCATTCATCATGACATGCTTGCTCGTTTGTCGCATTTAATCTATATGTTTGTACATTATATTTATGTTGGCCTTGTTTGTTTGGTTCTTCTCGGATAGACGCCGAGCAGGGGAAATATCAGGAATCCCAGGAGTACTACCCAGATCCATCTCTCGCTTCAACTGAGCTACCAGACAAGCACTACCACATGCTTGCATACATATAGTACCTATTGCCTCTATCTTATTCTTGCATCAATGAGTCGCGATTGCATTAAACTGAATCCCAAGTATTGCATAGCCTTACTTTTAAACCCCACCAAAGCTTGTTCCTCCATCCTATGAGCCATTACTACAGGAGTTGTTTGAGCCATGCGAGTCGTAGAACAGCATGTGTAGGGTATGTGAGTGTCTGATGGATAACGAGGTACCTAAACAACTTAACCTGAGTAGTAATGGGATAACTAATGAAAGAGGCACCGGCGTGCAATATCTGTTATTTGGTTTTTCATGCTCACTTGTGTCCCATAGGACCTCGAGTACTTGATACATGTTCCTTGACTATTCGCACTATCCACATACAGAAGACTCTATGAATCCCCCTTTGCATGAGTGTAACACCCTCAAATCGGCCCTATGCAAGTTTTAGCCCTTTTCGCCAAACCCGCATAGAAACGATTCAAGGACGCCCACCAGGCACTTTCGTGCGGGTGGAAACGAAGTAATACCATTACACAACAGTCCTCGATGGGACCCACAGAATAGATATATATACAACACGACTCCACGAGTCAAGAATACATATATACAATACAAAGATCCAAATCACCTTGAAATCGTTAGGCGTCCGTCTACGGACAAGTTGGAAATGGGGCCAAGAGCCCTGAAGAATAACCAATGGCGTCCATAACCCTGCCCAGGCTAAGCCGGAAGGGTAACCCTGCTAACGACATCGACCTCAAACCTGCTAAAACAAAAAGGGGTGCCGACAAAGGGCAAAGGAAAAAGAGGAGCATCAGTACTGAGGCCAGTACACGGCGAGGCTAGAATTCAGCGGCTCTCGCCTACATAGGTATGGTGGGCTGAAGCGGCAGCGCAGCGGCACTAAACAACCTATAGAGACTCGGTATCACTGGCGGCTATTAGAGAGGGGTAAGAAAGACCTATTCGGATCCAACCTGAAGCTAACACCAAACAAACCCATCCTGGTATTTCCCCCTAGAGACCAAACGAGGAAGTCGGACCAAGGAACTCACACAGTTGGCAGTTTTATTCATTCCATTATAATTGAAGCACTTACTAGTCAGATATAGATAGCGTGGGCCGTCCTGATAGCATAAGTAGTGGGCAGTTTTAATCACCATTCCATTGTAGTTGGGACATTTACTAGTCAAATATAATTGTCCTGAGGAATCCCAAAACCCAGCAATTGTTGGCACTTTTATCACATTCCATTAGAGTTGTAATACTTACTAGGCAGGTATAGTATGACACAGATCACCACAGATCCACCAGTTGTTGGCATTTTTATTATCCATTCCGTTATACTTGAGCTGATTACTAGTCGCATATTAAGTCAAATGTATACACTACTTTAGTTATGCTTGTCTATGATCGAGATACTGTGCTCCAAGTCGTCCATAACCGCGGACACGGCTTTCAGAAAGTTTTACCCTGCAGGGGTGCACAAATAGCAACACACACTCGATCAACCTCGGAAAAATCAACTCAAAACCCAACGAGGCATTCACGACAAAACGATCACAGGATTCAGAAATATTTCAGGGGGCCACCCCACTAAGCTACCCGCAACGAAGTTGGCCGGCTCCGGAACGGACCCAGGGTTTGTGTGGACGGCTGTAAACGACTGGGAACCCGAAAGTGTGACTGGGCTCGTCGATACGGCGAAAACGTGTCACGATCCTAAACAGTATAGGTGCTCCACGCACAATCGTAAATAAAGCAGTAAAGCATGGCATAAGTACAGGATAGTAATAAAGCCCCAAACTACTTTGTGGCCCCAAGAAATAAGAATGAATCAAGCTCTGGCTAAGGGGGGTCCATAAGGCCTCCCGGATGTGGATAGTGCGAATAGTCAAGGAACAGGTATCAAGTACTCGGGGTCCTACGGGACACAAGTGAGCGTGGAAGAACCAAATAACATCTATTGCCCACCGATGCCTCTGCATTAGTTATATCTAGCATTTTAATAGTTGTATTTAAAGTCATGATCAACTCCACCAGTAAGCATCTCCACCATTAACATCTGCCAGCATTCCAACAACTGTGGTACTTGACAACACGAGATCACACCTGAGCAAGCGACTACGACTCGCAAGGCCAGCTAACTACCAAACACAGGTAATGGGAGGTGTCCAAGGCAATATAGAGGCTGCACGGGATATATCTGGTACGGAACACTAAAGCATCGCGACACGGATAGCAATAGATCAACAGGAGGAAATAAAGACTATAAATGCAAAAATAGGTAGAAGGGGAAGGGATGCTCGCCTGGGAAAACACTGCCGACGGATCATATCCGGAGAACTTGTCGATACTCGCATCAACTCATCGCCCTAATCCGCGAAGAAGCAAACACTAGAAGAAACACCGGATGCAATATTTAGTACTACGGCAGAAGATCCAGCATGATTATGATATGCATGCGAGATGAACAATTTAATATGCGACAGTCGATAATGTCATATTATAAAAGTAATGGGGTGTCGGATAGGGGATCACATTAGGGTTCGGTGAACTTGGGCTCCGAGGGGTTCGGGGTTCGACAGGGTTCGACGGGACGGAAACGGCTCGGCGGGATCTATCTCGGACAACAGAAGTAGATCTTGTCGCATTCGGGAAGAAGGGCTTGGTTTGGCGTTGGGGCGCATCGGATTCGCCCTGGTCGATGTCGCTCTTGTCGTTGATGGCGAACTTGAGTGGATCGGGTACCGGGGTCTTCGGATCCGGGAAGTAGATCTTGTCGCACGGTGTCCGGGTAGGCGAACTTGGCGGGTTGGGGACGATCTTGTCGGGTCCGCGCCATCGAGTCAGGCTTGGCGTTCGGAAAGAAGAACTTGACGTCCTCGAGGAAGTACTTGTCGTATCCATGTCAATGACCTTGGCGTCCGGGATGAAGACTTGACGTCCTTCGGTTCCATATCGACGGGCTGTCGTACCGGGGGGTCGAGGTTCGGATCCGTGTAGAAGGTCTTGGAGTTTGGCGTCGGTCTTGTCGGCGGTCGCTCTTGCCTTGCCGGTGGGGGTTGTGGCAGCTTTTGGTGTCGACCTTGGTCAAAGCATTCAGAAGCAGATCTTGGTGTCCGGGACGAAGATCTTGGAGGGTGCCGGCTTCAATTGTCGATGGCGAACTTTGCTCGGAGTCGGGAAGAAGTACTCGGTGTCCACGTAGAAGGTCTCGTCCGTGGTTCGTCGATTGTCACCGGGTTGAGACTTGCCGGGTTCCGCAGAGGCATCCGAAGATCTTACCGAGGACAGAGGCTACCAGAGCCGGGGTAGGCAGAGTCATGGCCAAGTTTCATATTCACACATACATCGCCTTGTCATCGCCCTAACATTTGTGTAGGGACTACACGCCCAAACATCATAGCCCTGATGTGGGTTCATCTTCAGGTGGTCTCGGGGAGCAGCGTCGACACGATGGCTCGTGGGGCCCGTAGGAAGACGAGGATGACGCAGGAGGCGCGAGGCGCTGGGCCGAGGCTTCACGGCGCAGGTGGTTGGCGGTGGCCAGCGGCGAAGTGGCGCTGGGCGCTGCGGCCGGAGGGTCTCTGGTGCGGGCGCGCGGAGGGGCACCAGGGGCGGCCGGGGCCGGGTCGGAGGCGGCGGGACCGGCGACACGGGGTGCGGGGACGGGCGGTGGAAGCGCGGCTCTGGCAGCGTCGGTCGGCGCTGGTGGAGCGGAGGGGGGCGACGTGGGCGCGATGCGGTCGCGGCGGGGTGCTGCGATGGAAGGACGGCGAGGTCGACGGGGGGAACCGGCGAGGGAGGAGGTCGGCCGGGGACCTGCTGGCGGCGAGGTCGGGCCGGACTGGGGCGAGCGGACGCGGAGGAGCGCAGTAGAGAGGGAGCCGGGGCGGTGGATGGCCCGGGCTGGCGGCGAGGAAGCTCGGCGTCGGCCGGCGGCCGGCGGAAGGAGGGCGGTGGGGACGCCGGTGAGGAGAGAGGGAGTAGGAGCGGACGCGGCTTGCAGATGGAGGCGGGCTAGAGCGGAGGGGACGGGCCACGACGGTGGCAGGGATGAGCGGGGCCCGGGGCGGCGTCCGTCGGTGGGGAAGAGGGAGGGGGAAGCGGGGCGCGGGGCCAGGGGAGCGCGCGGGCGGTGAGGGGGCGGAGAGGAGAGAGGAGATGGCGACATGGGGCGGGGAGAGGAACGTGGGAGCGGTAGGTGGGAGTGGGGACGTGGCCAGGGTGGTGGTGGGGCCAGGCGCGGGCCGGGGCGAGATCCCGAGGCGAGGATGTCGGCACGGGGGAGCGGGTAGGTGGCTCGTCCGTTGGGGTGCACGCGCGGGCGGGAAAAATTGGTGGCGGGGTGGTGGCGTGCTGCTGCTGACTGCTGGCAGCGGGGGAGAAGGAGCTGGTGAGGAGTGGGTCGGCTTGTCCAGAGGCTGAGGTGGCGCGCAGGGGTTGGAGGGAGGATTGGGCCAGGTAGAGGTGGCGTCCGGTGATTGGCTGGGGTGAGGTGGCTGGGGATGGTTAGAACAGGGTGGGTAGGGTATTTGGTGGGAAAAGTTTTGGATGATAACTGGTAGGTAGGATTTTTATCTAGAGGTGGCTGGCTAGGCTTTCGGGCCTAGCGGGCTGCCTCCTAAAAATAAAAGAAATATTTTATTATTTAAAACGGGGCTTTTGAAAACCGTTGGTAGACAAAACAAAAATAATCCGGAGACCCGGGTTTTAATTTGAATTAAAGACGGGGCGTTTAGAAAACAAAACCAGGCTTTTCGAAAATGGTTTTACGCAAACAAATGCAAGATGACATGAGGATGCTCAAATGCAAGGTTGCATGATGACATGAGCATGCGGTCATGATGATGCAATGCACAAAAACAACGCGATTTTCTAGTAGTGGTTTTTGCGGGATGCCACAATTCGACACCACTAACAATGGATCTCGCCCTCGAGATCCACCTCATGGTACCGGAAAGAAGGTCGGCGATCTGAAACTTCTCGCTTCATGTAGATCCTCGCGACACCACTAACAAGAGGTCATTGTCCGTGATCATCGAGAGAACACTCCGGAAACAAACGGCAAAGTTAGAGGTATCAACAAATTAAGCCACCTCTATCTTCGGGGAGAGGAGTAATTGCATATCCACCGATTCAATATACAAAAGCGAATGGTAAGAGTAGTCGGATGGTGATCAGTCCATCGTGCACCCAAACCATTACTCTGCACACGAATAGGAGAATTATGTAACCAACTCTCAGAATCAAACTGAAGATCTCGACAAACGAGGGTCGGAAACAAAGGAGTGATGCAGGCTCTGCATCGGATCTGGCGTAGAGGATGTCGTCGCGTCGGAAACACCGGAAGGCACATCAAGGAACAAAGAGAGCTCAAAAGATGAAGGGTCCCTCAGATAGCAAGAAGACCGGAGGTAGAAGCTTCGTTACCAAAGGAGGAAGCGAAACCCTGATGGTACGATGGAAGACCCACCCACGAGAAATCCTGGACTATAAGAAGGTAAGAGAGCAGATTCAAAACACGCGAAGGTAAGAGGATAATAGCAGAGGGGTAAGGAGTAAAACAGACCTAATCAGATCTATCCAACCGATTTTGCAAAAATAGTTTTGACACTCTACTTCGGCCGTTAGCTAGGTTATCCTACAGGCTGGACTTGTGGGGTATCGCAACTGCTGGGCTCTAATACCACTCTGTAACACCCTCAAATCGGCCCTATGCAAGTTTTACCCCTTTTCGCCAAACCCGCATAAAAACGATTCAAGGACGCCCACCAGGCACTTTCGTGCGGGTGGAAACGAAGTAATACCATTACACAACAGTCCTCGATGGGACACACAGAACAGATATATATACAACACGACTCCACGAGTCAAGAATACAGATATACAATACAAAGATCCAAATCACCTTGAAATCGTTAGGGCGTCCGTCTACGGACAAGTTGCAAATGGGGCTAAGAGCCCTGAAGAATAACCAATGGCGTCCATAACCCTGCCCAGGCCAAGCCGGAAGGGTAACCCTGCTAACGACGTCGACCTCAAACCTGCTAAAACAAAAAAGGGGTGCCGACAAAGGGCAAAGGAAAAAGAGGAGCGTCAGTACTGAGGCCAGTACACGGCGAGGCTAGAATTCGGCGGCTCTCGCCTACATAGGTATGGTGGGCTGAAGCGGCAGCGCAGCGGCACTAAACAACCTATAGAGACTCGGTATCACTGGCGGCTATTAGAGAGGGGTAAGAAAGACCTATTCGGATCCAACCTGAAGCTAACACCAAACAAACCCATCCTGGTAGGTATTTCCCCCTAGAGACCAAACGAGGAAGTCGGACCAAGGAACTCACACAGTTGGCAGTTTTATTCATTCCATTATAATTGAAGCACTTACTAGTCAGATATAGATAGCGTGGGCCGTCCTGATAGCATAAGTAGTGGGCAGTTTTAATCACCATTCCATTGTAGTTGGGACATTTACTAGTCAGATATAATTGTCCTGAGGAATTCCAAAACCCAGCAATTGTTGGCACTTTTATCACATTCCATTAGAGTTGTAATACTTACTAGGCAGGTATAGTATGACACAGATCACCACATATCCACCAATTGTTGGCATTTTTATTATCCATTCCGTTATACTTGAGCTGATTACTAGTCGCATATTAAGTCAAATTTATACACTACTTTAGTTATGCTTGTCTATGATCGAGATACTGTGCTCCAAGTCGTCCATAACCGCGGACACGGCTTTCAGAAAGTTTTACCATGCAGGGGTGCACAAATAGCAACACACACTCGATCAACCTCGGAAAAATCAACTCAAAACCCAACGAGGCATTCACGACAAAGCGATCACAGGATTCAGAAATATTTCAGGGGGCCACCCCACTAAGCTACCCGCAACGAAGTTGGCCGGCTCCGGAACGGACCCAGGGTTTGTGTGGACGGCTGTAAACGGCTGGGAACCCGAAAGTGTGACTGGGCTTGTCGATACGGCGAAAACGTGTCACGATCCTAAACAGTATAGGTGCTCCACGCACAATCATAAATAAAGCAGTAAAGCATGGCATAAGTATAGGATAGTAATAAAGCCCCAAACTACTTTGTGGCCCCAAGAAATAAGAATGAATCAAGCTCTGGCTCAGGGGGGTCCATAAGGCCTCCCGGATGTGGATAGTGTGAATAGTCAAGGAACAGGTATCAAGTACTCGGGATCCTACGGGACACAAGTGAGCGTGGAAGGACCAAATAACATCTATTGCCCACCGATGGCTCTGCATTAGTTATATCTAGCATTTTAATAGTTGTATTTAAAGTCATGATCAACTCCACCAGTAACCATCTCCACCATTAACATCTGCTAGCATTCCAACAACTATGGTACTTCACAACACGAGATCACACCTGAGCAAGTGACTACGACTTGCAAGGCTAGCTAACTACCAAACACAGGTAATGGGAGGTGTCCAAGGCAATATAGAGGCTGCACGGGATATATCTGGTACGGAACACTAAAGCATCGCGACACGGATAGCAATAGATCAACATGAGGAAATAAAGACTATAAATGCAAAAATAGGTAGAAGGGGAAGGGATGCTCGCCTGGGAAAACACTGCCGGTGGATCATATCCGGAGAACTTGTCGATACTCGCATCAACTCATCGCCCTAATCCGCGAAGAAGCAAACACTAGAAGAAACATCGGATGCAATATTTAGTACTACGGCAGAAGATCCAGCATGATTATGATATGCATGCGAGATGAACAATTTAATATGCGACAGTCGATAATGTCATATTATAAAAATAATGGGGGTCTCGGATAGGGAATCACATTAGGGTTCGGCGAACTTGGGCTTCGAGGGGTTCGGGGTTCGACAGGGTTCGACGGGACGGAAACGGCTCGGCGGGATCTATCTCGGACAACAGAAGTAGATCTTGTCGCATTCGGGAAGAAGGGCTTGGTTTGGCGTTGGGGCGCATCGGATTCGCCCTGGTCGATGTCGCTCTTGTCGTTGATGGCGAACTTGAGTGGATCGGGTACCGGGGTCTTCGGATCCGGGAAGTAGATCTTGTCGCACGGTGTCTGGGTAGGCGAACTTGGCGGGTTGGGGACGATCTTGTCGGGTCCGCGCCATCGAGTCAGGCTTGGCGTTCGGAAAGAAGAACTTGACGTCCTCGAGGAAGTACTTGTCGTATCCATGTCAATGACCTTGGCGTCCGGGATGAAGACTTGACGTCCTTCGGTTCCATATCGACGGGCTGTCGTACCGGGGGGTCGAGGTTCGGATCCGTGTAGAAGGTCTTGGAGTTTGGCGTCGGTCTTGTCGGCGGTCGCTCTTGCCTTGCCGGTGGGGGTTGTGGCAGCTTTTGGTGTCGACCTTGGTCAAAGCATTCAGAAGCAGATCTTGGTGTCCGGGACGAAGATCTTGGAGGCTGCCGGCTTCAATTGTCGATGGCGAACTTTGCTCGGAGTCGGGAAGAAGTACTCGGTGTCCACGTAGAAGGTCTCGTCCGTTGTTCGTCGATTGTCACCGGGTTGAGACTTGCCGGGTTCCGCAGAGGCGTCCGAAGATCTTACCGAGGACAGAGGCTACCGGAGCCGGGGTAGGCGGAGTCATGGCCAAGTTTCATATTCACACATACATCGCCTTGTCATCGACCTAACATTTGTGTAGGGACTACACGCCCAAACATCATAGCCCTGATGTGGGTTCATCTTCAGGTGGTCTCGGGGAGCTGCGTCGACACGATGGCTCGCGGGGCCCGCAGGAAGACGAGGATGATGCGGGAGGCGCGAGGCGCTGGGCCGAGGCTTCACGGCGCAGGTGGTTGGCGGTGGCCAGCGGCGAAGTGGCGCTGGGCGCTGCGGCCGGAGTGTCTCTGGTGCGGGCGCGCGGAGGGGCACCAGGGGCGGCCGGGGCCGGGTCGGAGGCGGCGGGACCGGCGACGCGGGGTGCGGGGACGGGCGGTGGAGGCGCGGCTCTGGCAGCGTCGGTCGGCGCTGGTGGAGCGGAGGGGGCGACGTGGGTGCGATGCGGTCGCGGCGGGTTGCTGCGAGGGGAGGACGACCAGGTCGGCGGGGGGAACCGGCGAGGGAGGAGGTCGGCCGGGGACCTGCTGGCGGCGAGGTCAGGCCGGACTGGGGCGAGCGGACGCGGATGAGCGCGGTGGAGAGGGAGCCGGGGCGGTGGACGGCCCGGGGTGGCGGCGAGGAAGCCGGGCGTCGGCCGGCGGCCGGCGGAAGGAGGACGGCGGGGACGCCGGTGAGGAGAGGGGGAGTAGGAGCGGACGCGGCTTGCAGATGGAGGCGGGCTAGAGCAGAGGGCACGGGCAACGACGGCGGCAGGGATGAGCGGGGCCCGGGGCGGCGTCCGTTGGTGGGGAAGAGGGAGGGGGAAGCGGGGCGCGGGGCCAGGGGAGCGCGCGGGCGGTGAGGGGCGGAGAGGAGAGAGGAGATGGCGACGTGGGGCGGGGAGAGGAACGTGGGCGCGGTAGGTGGGAGTGGGGACGCGGCCAGGGTGGTGGTGGGGCCAGGCGCGGGCCGGGGCGAGATCCCGAGGCGAGGCTGTCGGCACGGGGGAGCGGGCAGGTGGCTCGCGCGTTGGGGTGCGCGCGCGGGCGGGAAAAATTGATGGCGGGGTGGTCGCGTGCTGCTGCTAGCTGCTGGCAGCGGGGGAGAAGGAGCTGGTGAGGAGTGGGTCGGCTTGTCTAGAGGCTGAGGTGGCGCATAGGGGTTGGAGGGAGGATTGGGCCAGGTTGAGGTGGCGTCCGGTGATTGGCTGGGGTGAGGTGGCTGGGGATGGTTAGAAGAGGGTGGGTAGGGTATTTGGTGGGAAAAGTTTTGGGTGATAACTGGTAGGTAGGATTTTTATCTGGAGGTGGCCGGCGAGGCTTTCGGTCCTGGCGGGCTGCCTCCTAAAAATAAAAGAAATATTTTATTATTTAAAATGGGGCTTTTGAAAACCGTTGGTAGACAAAACAAAAATAATCCGGAGACCCGGGTTTTAATTTGAATTAAAGACGGGGCGTTTAGAAAACAAAACCAGGCTTTTCAAAAATGGTTTTACGCAAACAAATGCAAGATGACATGACGATGCTCAAATGCAAGGTGGCATGATGACATGAGCATGCGGTCATGATGATGCAATGCACAAAAACAACGCGATTTTCTAGTAGTGGTTTTTGCGGGATGCCACAATGAGCTTGATTTGTACTTTATTTCTTAGGGCCACAAAGTAGTTTGGGGCTTTATTACTATCTTGTACTTATGGCATGCTTTACTATTTTATTTAAGATTGTGCGTGGAGCACCTGTACTGTTTTGGATCGTGACACGTTTTCGCTATATCGACAAGCCCAGTCACACTTTCAGGTTCCCAGTCGTTTATCGCCATCCACACAAAATTTGGATCCGTTCCGTAGCCGGCCAACTTCGTTGCGGGTAGCTTAGTGGGGTGGCCTCCTAAAATATTTTATGAATCCTGTGATCGCTTTGTCGTGAAAGCCTCGTTGGGTTTTGATTTGGTTTTTCCGAGGTCGATCGTGTGTGTGTTGCTATTTGTGCACCCCTGCAGGGTAAATCTTTATGAAAGCCGTGTCCGCGGTTATGGACGACTTGGAGCACAGTTTCTCGATCATAGACAAGTATAACTAAAGTACCGCTTTTAATTTGACTAAATATCTGACTAGTAATTAGTGCAATACTCATGGAATGGTTAATAAAACTGCCAACGGATGGGTTGTTCGTCCACTTTCTCGTTGGTAAGCGAGAAGGAGGTTGGGTCTGTTACTTTATACTGTTATAACTGTTGTTTCTAATTAACGGTCATCCGTCTATCATTGGTTGGGCGGATGGTTAGCGAGTATCTATAGGCTTGTTAGTTATTATCTTTTGCTGCAATTGCGTCACCCTAGGTATATGTCCCCTTTAGAGGCATAAAGACTTGCTGAGTACCCCTAGGGTCTCACATGATAAATTGTTTGATTCAGATGAGCAGGTGTATTCACAAGATGGATACTAGGTGGAGGAGACAGATGATGTTGGCAACGATCACTCGGTGTAGAGATTCCAGGGATGGGGATCCGTGAGATCTGTGGGCGGGATGTGCTTATTTATGTGGCATCTTATGCCGATTTGCTTCTTGTCCGTACTCGGATCTTGTTTCCCACTTCCGCTTGATACTCTGTTGATTGATGTATGAGGAGCTATCCTACACTATTATATATATCTAGGATATTTGGATCTTGCCGTATGGCGTTGCAATATTTCTATTTCTTTTAGATGGTATGGCTTTGAGAACTGTTGTAAGGTAGCTTGCATACATACTCACTTGTGTATGTATTTGATCTCTTCGCCTGTTGCCTACGCCGCTCGCTCTTGTCCCGATGTTCTTGGAAGTGGTTAGGACGGTCACGGGCCTACACGTGGGTGGCCCTGGGCCCCCGCTGTAAAACCCTTAACCACTTTTGGTTCATCCAGGCTTGAACTTAGAGCGTAGGGTCCGAGGTTGTTACAGTTGGTATCAGAGCCATCCCGCCCTTCAGGGTCTCAGCCAAAATGGTCATTGTCAGTCTAGCAAATATTTTGGTACTTATGTATACTAGGGAAAAATAAAACGCGAGAGTAGGACTTCTTCCACTTTTCTTCTTACCCACCCACCCACCCTTTTCTGGTAAGGAAGTGTAACGTTTTCAATCCTCTTCTAAAAATTCAAACTAGGATTCACATGTTATGGGTTTCCGTAGTACCATAGAAAGTGTGTGTATGTGTAATTCCTTGTCTACCTGTTGCATCCAACCTTGTTGTCACAATCTGCCTTTGGTTATCAACTGTTGGTACATTCCATACTGACAGGCTTTTGTAAACTGACACGATCTATCCGACTCCTTGTTAACCGGTGCCATCCTGTTAAGGGTGTTCTTCCTTCCAGTATGCTTTCATAGAATGTAGAGTTGCTAGTCTCTATCTGATAAGTGGTTTTGCGCATCTATTGGTATTTTAAGGCCGAAAATGCGGAAATTTTTCTTTGATACATCTGTGTTTCCACACTCCTCTTAAGTCGTGTGTGAAACATTATCTATCTTCCTTTTAACGGCATGTTCATGCTAACTCATTCTTTTGTCACCGGCGCTTAATCCTGAAGTTTTTACTTCATTTTCAATTCTTCTGGGCTAAATACATAACGTGTGCCGATCCAATGCTTGTGATTGTAATTTGGTTCACGGCACAGCTATATGACATTTATCATGAGTGGAATATAATTAATGCTAGCAATCTAATCCTTCAAATGATGATGGTTATTCTCTTGTGATTTTGAGTTATACTGTGATCATATCATTGTCATAACCAAGTATCTTTGGCAATCCGGAGGTTTCTTAAGGCACTATGATGGATTTTCATCCGAATGTCGTGCTTCATATCTTATAATCTCCGTATCTGCAAGGTTATCTTTGATATAGGAGGATCTCATCCTTTCATATCCGACAACTTTGCTTAATGTATGGGCTAGAATCATTCTTACCCAAGATCTCCTTATCTTTGCAACCGGTGATCCGATCAAGTATGTGAACTAGGCGGCAGCTCTTTTTCTTTTCTGAAGCACCAGATAATCTATTCTGCCAATGCATCTTCTTCAACACGAATCCATGCTCTTGATGTTGATCTTTCAAAAGAGCATTGGGCTCAGAAAGTGTTTCGAGCATTTGTTCGTTTCTCCCGCCTCTTGAAATTGATATTCTTGGAATATCTTGTTAATCCGTGGTGGTATATCTTGATGATATGCTTGCCTATTCTATATCAATGGAAGGTCATCTGTGTCTTTTTCTCTCAAGCTTCGTGAAAACTGCATGTGTGCAAAGTTCTCACAGTGTAAATCCCGACTTCTTGAAGTCACATACCTCGAGCACGTCCTTCTGCTAAATACATCGCTTCAATTCTCGAGTCAGCAAGCCCATTGTTAATTCCATCCTCCACCTTCGATCAAAGCGGAGTTGTCCTTGTTTGCAAGTTATCATCAGCATTTTGCCGGAGTTTCCTCAAGACAGCTAAATCTCTCTTGGTTATTCTTCAGAAGGATCAGTAATTCTTTTAATCTTCCGCTCATCAAGTAACCTTTGAAACCCTCTCGTTCTATCGTCTATGCTCAATCCACCGGAGGCCATGAAGACTTTTCAGATCTTTTGTAATCCTTCTGTTCAAGTTGTTGCTATCTTTTCCTTATCTATCGAATCTTGCAGCTGTTCTCCATAATCTTCCTTCATATATTTTCCGATGGTTTGGATCTTCCGACATGACGACAACATCATCATCTGTATCTATCTTTGAATCCGGCGAATCGTTTGCATCTATCCTTGTTTTCTTACGGAGTTCCATGAGATTCTCTTTGTCAAGATCTTCAGTTTGTTTAGTAGTTGGGTTGCATGGTTTTCCTATTCATGTGCGGAGTAATGCTTTGAGTGCGGGATGGAGTAGCTACCATACCACTACTCTTATCATTCGCTCTTGTACATTGAATTGGTGAATTAATCTGATTTAACTCATTCCACGGAAGTAGAAGTGGCCTTTATCCGTCAATACTTTTACTTTTGTCCTTGTTTTTCCAGAGTGCTCTCTCGAAGAAAGTAATCAATAATCTCTTGTTGGTGATCTCGTCTTTTTCAACACGGAGAAAAATCCTCAATGATTTGGTGGAAGCAAATGCATATCTTCTATGCCTTTTTCTTCTGACCGGAGCTCATCATCGTCAAACAAGAAGGATGGAAGATATATCTGACTTCCTTTTGTCAATCATTTCTCATGGTAAAGCCAATTATGGTTGATGCCATTAGTCGCAAATCTATTGCATTAGCATCAAGGTTAAAGAAAGCAATAAGTATCTCTACAATAAACTCCAGATCCTCTATATTCTTTTCTTCTCGGGATTCCACCATAATCTAGCATCACCTCCTTGTCTGGAAGATATATCCGCGCATCTCAATTGCGTGATCCTTGGTTCTTACCGGTGCAAGAAAAATCTAATCCGGCAACGTCTAACCCAAATCACTTCCATCGATATAAAAAACTATTGTTTGAAGGCAATATGCTTCCAAACTTCATTTCTCAAATCCGAGGAAATGTACAATGCTATTTTAATAGTAGTGCATAACTTCTCCAAAGTCGCTCTTTCCTTCTGGTGAAACAAACAATCGTACCCACGTGCATCTGTGATCTTTATCCTAACGGTGTGTCTTTTCTTTCTCCATGATACATCGTCCTTTCTAATTCTTTCAACAAGAGGTTCCATTCTTTTATCATGTTTCTCAAGAACACCGGAGCTATGTTCATCCTATCTCTCTAATCTCGCAAAAATTCTTCAGTTTCATCTTCCTTTTGTTTCTGAAGCAAAACACAAGACTCTCAACAAGTCTAGCAAGTTTTGTAAGGTTTATTGGTCACACCATTCCGTTGTTCATCCTTTTTTGGGAACGTGAGGATCACCTTCGTTCCGAGCACCCGCCTCTCGTCGTGTCTTTTTCTTTTTCTAGGAATCTCGGGGCGAGATTCTTGTTTAGTGGGGGGGAGTTGTAGCATCCCAATTGTCTAACAATTACAATGCTACTTACCTAGTATATATATGTGCTACTTCCTACATGTATTAATGCATCATCATAATATCATGCTCATGTCATCATGCCACATTGCATTTGAGCATCATATAAAACCCTTTTTCATTTGGTTCTTACCTCATATGCACTATTAATTGTATTTGCCTCTTGATATATTGTATTTGGTTCTTGATAAATGCTTGATGCCCAAGTGGAGTTGGAGGCATATATTTTATTAACTCCACCACCTTTCTTTGTCACCACCTTATAATTCCACCATCCAAACTAATTGTGGGCTTTTGCATCTTCTTTGGGTTTTTATCCAGCTCACATATATAAAGATGGATCCACTCCTATACCATCTGCCCAATTGTGTTTACTATTGTTTTCACAAATATAGATGATGTGGGTCTACATGTGGGGATACTTCAACATCTTCATATGGCTGATTTTCTAAATGAGTGGGCATGTCTAAATTTAAATGGGGCCAAATAATCATCTAGTGGCATACACACACTAGTATGGTCCATTCATATTCACCTATGCCTAGCTCATGCATTCCATATTATCATCAAGCTTGTACTCTTTTGGCAAGAGTGGAGTTCAAATTTGAATGCATGCATCAAAACAAAACCATATGGATATCTAGATGTTTTCACAACTAGTAAATATGCCCATTATGGCACATGCATGGCCCATGCAAGCTTGTCCACTCTTCCTCTAATCTCAAATTCCTTGAGGTTTGGGTCTATTATTTTGGATGCATTCTTACATGAATGGATTCAAATAGATAATCCATGTCCACTCCCTTTGGACACCTCCTCTTTCCACCATGCATATTAATGTGGTGTTTTGCCCTTGCGTTCGAATTCGAACCATACCACCCATATATGTTTTGGATCCATATCCTTCTATTTTGTTTTCTCACATGCAACAATCTCACACCATTCTAGTCATCACATGAAATCATGGTAACATTGTTGTTCCATGTCTTTTGTTTGAAATATATGGAAGCTTTTGGTTGTTGGTTTGGTTGCAAAACCCTTTGGCTAGCTTTCTCTCTCTAACCTAGCTAACTCAAGCCTAACCATCTACCCTGACCAAACAAGCTAGTGCTAACCTAGCTAAAGCAAACACCCAGCCGACCTCGCTGCACCTGCACGCCTACTATTTCTCTTCTTTCCCCTTGCACGTGATCACCCTCCCTGGCTAGCGATCGCCCACACCGAGCCCGTGCCTCCCTCCCTCTCTGTCCTTAAAGCAACCAACAACAAGCATATTCCTCCCCTTCCCCTCTTCTTACCCACAAAACGGTCATGGCCATCTCCATGCCTCCTCAACCCTAGCTCAGACAACTTCTTCATCTCAATGATCTGCAACACTCCGAAGCCGCCCAGGTGTATCAACGGCCTCCCCTGCTTCCTCTTCTTCACCCTGAACCGTCGGAACCCGCTGGACCTCGCCGGAGAAGCCCCGCCGCCGCCGTGTTCGTGAGCACCAGGAGTTACTCCGGCCCCGCTACCTCCTCGCTGACCTACGCTTCCTGGAGGCCACTAGATGCACCTGAGGGTCGTAGGTTAGCCTACCAATCTCCTTGACATCATCTCCCTCCCCATCTCACCTTGCATCGCCGTCGACATCGCCGCGGTGCGCGCTCGCTATCGCATACGTGCCATCCATCTTGTTGATGTCTGTGTTCATCGCGATCTAGCTCTCCCTGTGGTGCTCTTCTGCACTTGGAACCTAAACAAAAGTTGTAGACGTTCCTCCCCTCTTTAAAACGAGCCATTACATGCTCGATTTTGTTCAGCGAAGCACCCAGAATCATCCTCGCAAGATTGCTCCAACTCATGCATTTTCCTGTCGAAATCCAGTCTGCGCCGGCCCGTTTTCCCCCCTCTGTTGTTCTCCTTGCCCCGTCCGCTGCGGACCTCCGCTGACGAAGCTCCAAACACCAAAGTAGTAGTCCAACGTTGGCTCTACAATTTTCGTTTTTGCAGCAACGCAAAATTCCCGACAGTTTGCTTGCCACTGTCGTCGAAAAGCGACCAGATCCGCCACCGGCACGGTCTCAGTTCCGTCAGTGAGACAGCAGCAGCGCCTGAAAACCCCTCTGTTCCTGTGCGTTTTCCAGTCGTTGTGGTCCGCCTCCGCGTGCACTTGCTGAACGAAAGTCCTAGCCCGATCAACCCTGATGAGGGCAAACCTCTAGGGTGGCCCGATCTTCACGGATCTTGTGGTCAAATTGATGGGAAAGCGAGGGGAAAGGGAGAAGGTAGCGGAAGCGAACGCACACCTCGCGAAGAACACGATGAACACATGCAAAACACACACGATACAAGGCCGATTGCTCTCACCGATGGCCACCGGTCCGATAGAATCCTCGCAAGGAAAGATCGATCAACATGCTCCCGTCAATCCCAAGCGGAGAGGGAAGAACACCTTGGAGAGGGTGTTGAAGTCTTGGCAAAGGGACACCGATGCCAAGGCCTGCAAACTCCAACGAGGTGGTGACGATAGTCGATCCCCTTTGATAGAAGGGGATGAGGCAAAACTAGAGATTCCACAAAGGGGATTTTCTTTAGTCTATCATCTATGCCTAAGGGATACATGAGGGGGTGGGGGCTCTATTTATAGGCCAGCCACAAGTTCAGGGGTAGTTTGGGTATAAAACTAGGGTTTGGTGCAAAATAGAGGGGTACATGGGCCAAGGGCCCAGCTGTTGGCTCGCAGGCCCATCACTTGGGCCAGACACTCCGGGTCGAGTGGGCCGGACAGTCCGGGGTGGCCGGACACTCCTGGTAGTTTCCGGGTAGAGTCCGATGTAGCACACAGAATGTCTGCACCAGGTTCGGGCTCGGGCAGGCCAGACACTCCGGCTAAGTCACACCGGACACTCTAGCTGGTTCCGGGCGGACTCTCCGGGGCGATGATGGCGGAGACTCCAGTTCTGCAGCTTGCTGCTCCTTGTCCATCTTCTCTTCCAAGCCTTCGTCTTGTCGTTGTTGGTGCTCCAGGCTTCCTCCCATGTCTCCGTACTTGTTGGTGTGAACCTATCATTGATATGGGACGGAGTATGAAGTAGTATACCATTCAAGAGGGTAGGAAGTGGGTTAGCATAGAGGAACGGATTCACCTTTGGAGTCCATGGCGAGTTGGCATAAGTTGGAGACCATGATGTGGTAACGACCGAAGGTCGGGCTACATCATCTCCCCTCCCTTCAAAAAGAGTCGTCCTTGACTCTACACGCTCATACAAAGTAGAAGACGTCAAGAGACCTTCTTGATCCTGGGGTTCACCATATAGTTGTCCTCGGGAAGATTGAATTGAAAATACCTCAATGTTCCTTCACCTTCAATGAAGCCTACAAAGCTCACCACAAAAGCGAAGCAACACTCAAAGCATAGCCAATTCATGAAGATTATATTATGAGTCCTCAAGTAGAGTGAAGTCACCTTAGGATGTAGAGATGGCTCGTTGAAGGGCAGCCATAGGTGACTCTCTACGGTTCGTCTTGTCAACTCTTGGTCCATAGAGGTTGACGCGTAAGCAATTGTACCTTCATACAACAAAGACCAAGCAACATATGTTTTGTCTGATAGAGGAGCATGTTCTTTGTGGCATGTCAATTCTTGTTCACAACACTATTAGCACAACTCAAGTATAGCAAATGGAATGCATATGCAGGGTCAAAGTGCATGGGAATTGTTTGAACATCATCCAAATGTGGGAACTCAAAAACTCCATATAACATATTAGTGTGGCACTCAAAGCAATTGACTAAAATATTGATCAACATCTTTGATACAAAGCTAGGAGAATTCGGCAAAAACACATGAGGAATAATATCCAAAGCAACATCATTATGTGTGCAAACCAACCATTGGAAAGAACAATTGTTCAATATGTTGGATGCCATACACATATCATCAAAAGCCAAAATCATGGGAGTATGAGTATCGCAAGCGGAAGCAAAAACAACATGTTTGCAAACAAACCATATGAAAGAGCAAGTAGTCCTTATGTTTGTTGCAACAACAATATGAGAGACTTGGAAGCTCTCATGACAATACATGCTCATAATGGCATTATGGTTGCACACAAAACATTGGAAAGAGAAATTGTTCAACATTTTTGTGGCAACACACAAAGCATCAATATCCAATAGCGACGAAACATGATTGTCACAAGGTGAAAGAATACCATTAACATGCTTGCAATCAAACCATAGGAAAGAGCAATTTGTCAACGTGAAAGATGCAAAGCATGCAAAAGGTATCAGAGCTGGGTTCGATCTTGAACTCACATGGGGGATGCTCTCTAGAGCTCTTTTTGTCAACTCGTGCTCAACCGAGGTTGACATTCTCTTGCGGGTACCTACACACATCAAGCACAAAAGGAAGAACGTGTGTGCATGGTAGAGAAACACATCATCCATCATGACGTATCTCTTCTTGTGCACATCACCATGAGTGTCAATCAAGTATGAAATATATGCATGGTGAGTATGCAAGTGGCGAACATGCTTATCATGGCATTTACCAAAATCTCCAAAATTTGAGAAAGCTATGGGGGCCATCTCAATATAAACCATATGAGAATTATTGTTCCAAGCAAAGCAAGTGAAAGAGCAATTATTCAACTTATTGCAAGCAACAGGAGAGATTGTAAAACATTCATGACAAAGCATGGTTTGAGGTGTACCATTGGTAACATCATTGCAAGCAAAACATTGGAAAGAGAAATTGTGCAACAAAGTGCAAGCAATGACGTAACGTTTAGAGCATTGCATGTCTATGGCAACATCATCACAATCAAATAATTTCACATGCTCAACATTATGCAAATGCAAAGTATCACATGGAAATATCAATGAAGCATATGTGATATCACAAACATCATCCATAGCATGCCAATCATCACAAGTCATCATGTCCACTAGTGGGATCATGGCATCAACAACACCCTTATTTTTACCTTGTTCATACCTCTCATATGAAGTGGCGTTGTGGTAGCATTGGCCTCCATGTGGACGACTTCCTCATCATGTATGGGGATGGCATCATCTTCATCCACCATGTACATCTTATCTGTCGGAGGCATCATCATCTCCAAGATTGGCGCTTCTTTATCCATGGAACCTAGCACATCATGAGGAAACACACTAGAGGTAGAGGGTAAGTCATTAGCAATCAAAGTGGTCTCACATGACCT
Source organism: Avena eriantha (assembly GCA_910589775.1). Classification (NCBI taxonomy): domain Eukaryota; kingdom Viridiplantae; phylum Streptophyta; class Magnoliopsida; order Poales; family Poaceae; genus Avena; species Avena eriantha. The sequence goes on along the minus strand of OU342741.1, from coordinate 269,123,194 downwards.
ATCAACTACCACTCTCAACTCACTCGGTGTATCACGCATGCCCTCCAAGTGGAAGCACTCAATCTCACGTATGGTGGAGTCACTCATCTCACTCTTGTGTTCACTCAAGTGGGCTAAGTGGCTCTCATACTCACATGGGATTGGTACCACATCATCACTCAAGCATATGGGGGTAGGCTCGGTTCTCTCAACTCCTTGCGCGTCCTTTGGTGAAGGGAAAGTCCCATGCTCACCAGTCTTGACCTTGTCGTTGCCATCTTGCACCTTGGCTTGTGTAGTCCTCTTGACGTACTCGTCCAACTTGGCAAAGTAGAGGTCTTCGTCCTCCTCATCCATGAGGTTGCATGCGTCATCTAGGACGTCAAGTCTTGGCGTTGAAGGTTGATGGCGTGGCGGAGAGCTTGCTCTTGGTGCCATTTGGGTGGTGGCACGAGTAGTTGAAGGTGCCTTATGATGGTGTCGACGGAGGTCATTGGCGTGCCTTGCCAAAGGTTGATGTAGATGGCGCACTTGATCATCCACATGACGCTCGCGACGATGTTACTTGTCCTTGGGACTCTTCTTGTGATGGTGGTGCATTCTTGAGCTTGGTTGAGCATTATGGATGGTGCTCAACATGTACTCTCCATCTTCATGGCGAAGTTGCCTTGAACGACGTCTTGTATCCTCTTGATTTTGGTGATGATCTCGAGAGGATGTTTGTCGATGAAGATTCTTGCCTTGTGGTGCCTTGTGTGGAAGATGATGTTTGGGCGCCACTCTTCTTGGAGTAGATGGCACTTGATGCCTTGGAGATAGACACACTTGACGCCTTGGAGATTGTCGTGCTTGGCGCCTTGGAGATGGTGGCGCTTGACGGCTTGGTGGTGATGGTTCTCGTCGCCTTGGAGATGGTGGCGCATGACGCCATGTAGGTAGTCGCGCCTGACGCCTTGGAGGTGGATCATCGTAGTAGGTGGTTCCCTTTGGTGTGGCACGCTTGGCCTTGAAGGTCATGGTTTCTTGATGATGCGCCTCCTCTAGCTTGGCGTAGTAGTCCTCCATCTGAAAGCGGTGGAGGTATTCTTCATGGCTCATGGAAGAGCCCTCGAAGTGGGTGAAGCACGCCATGTCCTCCATGCTTGCTGAGGCGTCGTAGTTGTAGCACTCGAAGTCATCCATGCTTGGGGAGTCGTTGTTGATGTAGTACTCCATATCACCCAAGCATGTGGAGCCATTGTCGGTGTAGTGCTCCATGCATGAGGAGCCATTGTCGATGTAGAGCTCCAATTCCTCCATGCTTGAGGAGCCATAGTTGATGACGTGCTCCATGTCTTCCATGCATGTGGAGCCGTCATATGTGCAATGCTCCGGGTCCTCAAAGCATGCGAAGCCATTGTCGGTGTAGTGCTCCATCATGTCCTCTATACTTGTGGAGTCATAGTCGTGGTGGCTCATCATGGATTCTTCATAGATATCATCGTCGGTTCCAGAGTCCCTAGACATGATTCACAAGACCAAGTGGTGTATATGGAAGTGGTAGGGGGGTTAGGGATGCAATGTCAAACCTTACTTTACCTTGGAAGATAGTATCGTGCAAGTGGCAACACTTGAGAGCAATCAAAACCAAGCAAAGTGAAGTTCACGCGGAACACCAAAACCAACTAACCACTAAAAAAACACACACACACAAAGCTTATGGTGGGTAGGTATGGAAGGTGGCATGTCAAGAACAAAGTTGTCAGAATCGTGATTTTACCATGCGATTCTACAACTTTACGATCCAAATTGAGTGGATCGATTCTATGATTCTACTAAGTAGAATCTATGATTTCACGATTCTAAAAGTTATGATCTACGATCTACTATCATACCATAGAGGTTCCAATCTGATTCAGAATCACGATTCTGACAACTTTGGTCAAGAACCAATCCGAACTCAAGATGTTGTAATGGCAAGTAAAGAACCACAATGATCACAAAGCAAAACAAGTCAATCCACAAGAGGAAATATGTACAAGGAAACACACACAGTGGGATAAATGGGACTTGTGCGAGGACAAAGTGAGCTAAGAACCAAATGATTACCTAGCAAAGACTATAAGCTCGTGTCGCACAAGTGCAAGGAGAAATGCTAGTTCGATTGCAATAAATTGGCGGGCTACAAGATATGCACAATAAGTACCACCTATTTGATATTCATCGAGCTTGCGCTTCCTATGCTATGAGGCACTTGTTTCTTTCTTTCTTTTTCTTCTTTTTCTTTTTCTATTTTTTTCACTTTTCTTTTCTTTTTCACTTGCCCATTCCTTGTGCCAACAACTATACAAGATAACTATATGAAATAGCGCGCTCACAACTTTTGCTCGGAATTCTACAAGGTATCAAATGTGCATAGCCCAATAAATCATAGGAGGAACAAGTCTCAATAGGTTTTTGTTGAACACAAAGATAGTGTGGCTCACAAAGGGATGCAAGTGGGGAGAAGTCGCGGAATTTTTATACCTTTCGTCGTCGATCTTCACCCTTTATTGGTGGATTCCGCCTTGCTCATGGAATTTGGATGGAGTAGATAGCATGAACCATGGATATGATGATGTAGATCTCCTTCTCCTCTTCAAAACGAGCTAAAGAACACCAAAATCCGAGTTCATATGCAAAAGTTGTGCTCAAAACCGTGAAGCAGATTTTTCTGTTAGCAGGAGGGGTGGACTGTCCGGTGCGCGTAGGCCGGACAGTCCGGCCCGGCCGGATATTCCGGTCAGTTTAGGCCGGAAACTCCGGTGGGGCGGATATTCCGATTCGTTTTGGCCGGACAGTCCGGTCCGGTCGAACCAACACTTCCAGAACACGAACGGGACGAGTTTTGGCGGAAAAACTGGGACAAAAACCTCAAATTGATGGGGGAAATCAAGGAATTAGGCTATGGAAACGTAGGGGAAGGTAGATCAACAAGTTTAGCAAGTAATCCACGGATCAAAACCTACCAAAACGCACTCAAATCACAGATCGATCCAAAACATGAAATTGGGGCTATTTTTTGGGGATTTTCGAATTTATGGGGGAAAAGACCAAATCGAGGAGAAATCCGTGGCAACCAAAAGCTGCTGATACCAGATGATGAGGGCAAACCTCTAGGGTGGCCCGATCTTTACGGGTCTCGTGGTCAAATCTATGGGAAAGCGAGGGGAAAGGGAGAAGGTAGCGGAAGCGAACGCACACCTAGCGAAGAACACGCAAAATACACACGATACAAGGCCGATTGCTCTCACCGGTGGCCACCGGTCCGATAGAATCCTTGCAAGGAAAGATCGGTCAACGTGCTACCGTCAATCCCAAGCGGAGAGGGAAGAACACCTTGGAGAGGGTCTTGACATCTTGGCAAACGGACACCGATGCCAAGGCCTGCAAACTCCAACGAGGTGGTGACGATGGTCGATCCCCTTTGATAGAAGGGGATGAGGCAAAACTAGAGATTCCACAAAGGGGGTTTTCTTTAGTCTATCATTTATGCCTAAGGGATACATGAGGGGGTGGGGGCTCTATTTATAGGCCAGCCACAAGTTCAGGGGTAGTTTGGGCATAAAACTAGGGTTTGGTGCGAAATAGAGGGGTACATGGGCCAAGGGCCCAGCTGTTGGCTCGCAGGCCCATCACTTGGGCCGGACACTCCGGGTCGAGTGGGCCGGACACTCCGGGGTGGCCGGACACTCCAGGTAGTGTCCAGGTAGAGTCCGATGTAGCAGACAGAATGTCCGCGCTAGGTTCGGGCTCGGGCAGGCCGGACATTCCGGCTGAGTTGCGCCGGACAGTCCAGCTGTGCCGGACACTCCAGCTGGTTCCGGGCGGACTCTCCGGTGCGATGATGGCGGAGACTCCAGTTCTGCAGCTTGCTGCTCCTTGTCCATCTTCTCTTCCAAGCCTTCGTCTTGTCGTGCTTGGTGCTCCAGGCTTCCTCCCATGCCTCCGTACTTGTTGGTGTGAACCTATCATTGATATGGGACGGAGTATGAAGTAGTATACCATTCAAGAGGGTAGGAAGTGGGTTCGCATAGAGGAACGGATTCACCTTTCGAGTCCATGGTGACTTGGCATAAGTTGGAGACCATGATGTGGTAACGACCGAAGGTCGGGCTACATCAAACCCTCTACAGTTTTCCTTTTTACGGCATGGCGAAATTCGCCGCCGTTTAGCCGCCAATCCCGCCGGAAAACGTTGCCGCCGTCGGGTCGAACGAGTTCAGTTTCCGCGTCGGGTTCAGTTAGACAACAGCCGTCTCGCTTTTGCAAAAACCCCCTCCGTAGTTTGCGTCGCTCACCGGCTAGCCCCTCCGCAGCTCTTTAGGCCCACCTGCCAGCCCCTGTGCAGTTTTGCAAAAAGACACCCGTGGTTAGCGGATCCTCAAACCGCCCTCCCCGGATAGCACACGTGTCAGCGCCCGATAGCCCGCACGCGCGCTGTGGCCCTGCCGCCCGGAGGCCCACCAGTTATCCTCTGTGGATGGAACTCCCCGCGGTGAGAAAAAGCCCGGACCAGTTCCGCAGCGTCGGCTGTAGCTAAGTCAGCATCGGCCCCACCCGTCAGCGTCTCGGGCTAGATTCTCCTGAGTACAAAAAGTTTCGGTGATCTTTTCCAAATAATAAAAATAATCCAGAAAATGCAAATATGTTTTTAATATTCAGAAATTAACATCTTCATTTTGGCAATTCCAAATAATACAAATAATATATGTTTTCGAATCAGAACAATGTGAGGAATTCAAATATGCCATTCAAAATAATGTTTGACTATTTTAATTTTTTGAGATTGTTCAATTGCAATAAAAATGCCTTTTCTTAATTAATTAATAACTTTAATTCTATAACTCCAAATTTGACAAATAATATATCTAAATCGATCAGCGCGACGAGCCCGTTCTAACTACGCATTCCTTAATATGAATTGCAGCATGCATCATATAAATATTAAGTGGACAACAAGTTATATGGGAGAAAAACATGACTAAAAACTTAATAAAATGCTTTATTCTTGTACCCCACACCTCACCCATGCCATGCTATGTTATGCCATGTAATTTGTGCATCATTCATCCTGACATGCTTGCTCGTTTGTCGCATTTAATCTATATGTTTGTGCATTATATTTATGTTGGCCTTGTTTGTTTGGTTCTTCTCGGATAGACGCCGAGCAGGGGAAATATCAGGAATCCCAGGAGTACTACCCAGATCCATCTCTCGCTTCAACTGAGCTACCAGGCAAGAACTACCACATGCTTGCATACATATAGTACCTATTGCCTCTATCTTATTATTGCATCATTGAGTCGCGATTGCATTAAACTAAATCCCAAGTATTGCATAGCCTTACTTTTAAACCCCACCGAAGCTTGTTCCTCCATCCGATGAGCCATTACTACAGGAGTTGTTTGAGCCATGCGAGTCGTAGAACATCATGTGTAGGGTATGGTATGTGAGTGTCTGATGGATAACGAGGTACCTAAACAACTTAACCTGAGTAGTAATGGGATAACTAATGAAAGAGGCACTGGTGTGCAATATCTGTTATTTGGTTTTTCATGCTCACTTGTGTCCCGTAGGACCCTGAGTACTTGATACATGTTCCTTGACTATTCGCACTATCCACATACGGGAGACTCTATGAATCCCCCTTTGCATGAGCTTGATTTGTACTTTATTTCTTGGGGCCACAAAGTAGTTTGGGGCTTTATTACTATCCTGTACTTATGCCATGCTTTACTGTTTTATTTAAGATTGTGCGTGGAGCACCTGTACTATTTTGGATCGTGACACGTTTTCGCTGTATCGACAAGCCCAGTCACACTTTCGGGTTCCCAGTCGTTTACCGCCGTCCACACAAACCCTGGGTCCGTTCCGGAGCCGGCCAACTTCGTTGCGTGTAGCTTAGTGGGGTGGCCCCCTGAAATATTTTATGAATCCTGTGATTGCTTTGTCGTGAAAGCCTCGTTGGGTTTTGATTTGGTTTTTCCGAGGTCGATCGTGTGTGTGTTGCTATTTGTGCACCCATGCAGGGTAAATCTTTCTGAAAGTCGTGTCCGCGGTTATGGACGACTTGGAGCACAGTTTCTCGATCATAGACAAGTATAACTAAAGTACCGATTTTAATTTGACTAAATATCTGACTAGTAATTAGTGCAATACTCATGGAATGGTTAATAAAACTGCCAACGGATGGGTTGTTCGTCTGCTTTCTCGTTGGTAAGCGAGAAGGAGGATGGGTCTGTTACTTTATACTATTATAACTGTTGTTTCTAATTAACGGTCATCCGTCTATCATTGGTTGGGTGGATGGTTAGCGAGTATCTATAGGCTTGTTAGTTATTATCTTTTGCTGCAATTGCGTCACCCCAGGTATATGTCCCCTTTAGAGGCATAAAGAATTGCTGAGTACCCCTAGGGTCTCACACGATAAATTGATTCAGCTGAGCAGGTGTATTCGCAAGATGGATACTGGGTGGAGGAGACAGATGATGTTGGCAAGGATCATTCGGTGTAAAGATTCCGGGGATGGGGATCCGTGAGATCTGTGGGCGGGATGTGCTTATTTATGTGGCATCTTATATCGATTTGCTTCTTGTCTGATCTCGGATCTTGTTTCCCGCTTCCGCTTGATACTCTGTTGATTGATGTATGGGGAGCTATCCTACACTATTATATCTATCTAGGATATTTGGATCTTGCCGTATGGCGTTGCAATATTTCTATTTCTTTTAGATGGTATGGCTCTAAGAACTGTTGTAAGGTACCTTGCATACATACTCACTTATGTATGTATTTGATCTCTTCGCCGGTTGCCTACGCCGCTCGCTCTTGTCCTGATGTTCTTGGAAGTGGGTAGGACGGTCGACGGGCCTACACGAGGGTGGCCCTGGGCCCCCGCTGTAAAACCCTTAACCACTTTTGGTTAATCCAGGCTTGAACTTAGAGCGTAGGGTCCGAGGTTGTTACAAGAAGATCATCAAAACGAAGGCGAGCGAGAGTTAGAAGGCGGCCAAGAAGGAAGGTTTAATTCGGACAGACGGAAGTTCTAAAATTGAAACGGACGTGGTTTCCACATACCAACTCGGAATTAAGAAAATAAGTACTTGTTGAAAAGATAATTCCGAGATCTTTCCAACGGGTACTTGCACGTCTCCCGGTTCGTTACGGGCTGTGCGCGGCAACCAAAACAAGTCGACAGATGTTTTCTGTCAGTTTACAAATATAGTCCTTTTAAGTTAGGAAATTAGAGATATGTTTGGTTTTGACCCCAACTCTATGTTGGACGCCCATCAGCCTTTATATAGGCCTGTAAATCATGCTTTTTAGAGTTAGACCACGTTAAAATATTTTGGAGCTGTTTCTTTCATAGAACCTCTGGAATTACCCTGTGTTCAAATTCTACAACTATAATTGAGTGTGATCTGTTGTTCCATTGGGAATTAGTAGATTGCATACTCACGTTCGTGGTCATGTCTGCGTGCGCAAGAGTGTGGTGTTGTGAATATCCTACAAGGCTCGAGAGCTGTTGCATTGGCATCAAGGATCGAGCAGGAGAGATCACAACTACACACTAGTTTTGACCCATATCATTTAGGAAAAGAACACACATGCAATGTCACCAGTGGATGCATGTGTTTTAGGAAAAGAACACACATGCAAATGTCACTAGTGGATCCATGCGTTTTAGTAAAATAACACATATGCAAATGTCACCAGTGGATCATTGTGGTTTAAGAAAAGAACACACATTCAAATGTCATCAGTGGATGAATATGGTTTAGGAAAAGAACACACATGCAATGACTCGAGTGGATCCATGGGGTTTAAGAAAAGAACACACATGCAAATGTCACAAGTAGATCAATGTGGTTTAGGAAAAACAACACACATGCAATGAATCCAGTGGATCAATGTGGTTTAGGAAAACAACACACATGCAAATTTCACCAGTGGATCAATGTGGTTTAGGAAAAGAACACACATGAGATGACTCTAGTGGATCCATGTGGTTTAGGAAAAGAACACACATGCAATGACTCATTGGATCAATGTGGTTTAGAAAAATAGCACACATGTAATGTCACTAGTCGATCCATGTGGTTTAGGAGAAGAACTCACATGCAATGTCTCTAGTGGATCATTATGTTTTAGGAAGAGAACACACATTCAATATCACTAGTGGATCCATGTGGTTTCGGAAAAGAAAACACTTGCAAATGTCACCAGTGGATCAATGTGGTTTAGGAAAAGAACACACCTGCAATGTCTCTAGTGGATCAATGTGGTTTAGTAAAAGAACACACATGCAAATGTATCTAGTGTGATCAATGTGGTTTAGGAAAAGAATACACATGCAATGTCACGGGTGGATCAATGTGGTTTAGGAAAATAACGCACATGCAATGTCACCAGAGGATCAATGTGGTTTAGGAAAAGAACACACATGCAAATGTCATGAGTGGATCCATGTGGTTTAGGAAAAGAGTGCACATGCAATATCACCGGTGGATCAATGTGGTTTAGGAAAAGAACACTAATGCAATGTCACCAGTGGATCAATGTGGTTTAGGAAAAGAACACTCATGCAATGACTCCAATCGATCCATGTGGTTTAGAAAAAGAACACACGTGGAAATGACACCAATGGATGGATGCTTTTTTAGGAAAAGAACACACCTGCGATGACTCTGGTGGATCAATGTGGTTTAGGAAAAGAACACACACGCAAATGTCACTAGTTGATCCATGTGGTTTAGGAACAGAACACAAATGCAAATGTCACCACTAGATAAATGAGGTTTAGGAAAATAACACACATGCAATGAATCCAGTGGATCAATGTGGTTTAGGAAAAGAACACTCATGCAAATTTCACTAGTGGATAAATCGGGTTTAGGGAAAGAACACACATGCAATATCACCAGTGGATCCATGTGGTTTAGGAAAAGAACACACATGCAAATGTCACTAGTGGATCCATGTGGTTAATGAAAAGAACACACATGCAATGTCACAAGTGGATCCATGTGGTTTAGGAAAAGAACACACATGCAATGTCACTAGTCGATCCATGTGATTTAGGAAAAGAACACACATGCCATGACTCTAGTGCATCAACGTGATTTAGGAAAACAACACACATGCAATGACTCTAGTGGATCCATTTGGTTTAGTAAAAGAACACACATGCAAATGTCACTAGTGGATCCATGTGCTTTAGGAAAAGAACACACATCCAATGTCATCAGTGGATCAATGTGGTTTTGGAAAAAACACACATGCAAATGTCACTAGTGGATCCATGTGGTTTAGTAAAAGAACACACATGCAATGACTCTAGTGGATCCAAGTGGTTTAGGAAAAGAACACAGATGCAAATGACACTAGTGGATCAATGTTTTCTAGGAAAAGAACACACAAGTGATGACTCTAGTGGATCAATGTGGTTTAGGAAAATAACATACACTCATTGTCATCAGTGGATCAATGTTGTTTAGGAAAAGAACACACATGCAAATTTCACTAGTGGATCCATGTGGTTTAGGAAAAGAACACACATGCAAATGTCTCTAGTGGATCAATGTGGTTTAGGAAAAGAACACACATGCAATGTCACAAGTGGATCAATGTGGTTTAGGAAAGAACACACATGCAAATGTTACTAGTGGATCCATGTGTTTTAGTGAAAGAACACACATGCAAATGTCACCAGTGGATCATTGAAGTTGAGGAAAATAACACATATTCAAATGTCACTAGTGGATCAATGTGGTTTAGGAAAAGAACACACATGCAATGACTCTAGTTGATCCATGTGGTTTAGGAAAAGAACACACATGCAAATGACACCAATGGATCAATGTGTTTTAGGAAAAGAACACACATGCGATGACTCTGGTGGATCAATGTGGTTTAGGAAAAGAACACACATGCAAATGTCACTAGTGGATCCATGCGGTTTAGGAAAAGAACATACATGCAATGTCACCAGTGGATCAATGTGGTTTGGGAAAAAACACACATGCAAATGTCACTAGTGGATCCATGTGGTTTAGGAAAAGAACACACATGCAAATGTCACCAATGGATCTATGTGGTTTAGGAAAAGAACACACATGCAAATGTCACAAGTGAATCAATGTAGTTTAGGAAAAGAACACACATGCAAATGTCACTAGTGGATCCATGTGGTTTAGGAAAAGAACACACATGCAATGTCACCAGTGGATCAATGTGGTTTAGGAAAAAACACACATGCAAATGTCACTAGTGGATCCATGTGGTTTAGGAAAAGAACATACATGCAAATGACACACTAGAGGATCAATGTTTTTTCGGAAAAGAACATACAAGTGGTGACTCGGTGGATCAATGTGGTTTAGGAAAAGAACACACATGAAAATGTCACTAGTGGATCCATGTGGTTTAGGAAAAGAAAACACAGGCAAATATCACCAGTGGATCAATGTGGATTAGGAAAAGAACACACATGCATTGAATCCAGTGGATCAATGTGGTTTAGGAAAACAACACACATGTAAATTTCACTAGTGGAGCAATGTGTTTTTGGAAAAGAACACACATGCAATGACTCTAGTGGATCCATGTGATTTAGAAAGAGAACACACATCGAATGACTCATTGGATCAATGTGGTTTAGCAAAAGAACACACATGCAATGTCACTAGTCGATCCATGTGGTTTAGGAAAAGAATACACATACAATGTCTACAGTGGATCATTATGTTTTAGGAAAAGAACACACATGTAATGTCATTAGTGGATCCATGTGGTTTCGGGAAAATAACACATGCAAATGTCACCACGGATCAATTGGGTTTAGGAAAAGAACACACATGCAATGTCTCTAGTGGATCAATGTAGTTTAGGAAAAGAACACACATGAAAATGCCACTAGTGGATCCATGTGGTTTAGCAAAAAGAACACACATGCAAATGTCTCCAGTGGATCAATGTGGTTTAGGAAAAGAACACACATGCAAATGTGACTAGTGGATCCATGTGTTTTAGGAAAAGAACACACATGGAAATGTCACCAGTGGATCAACTTTGGTTTAGGAAAAGAACACACATGCAATGACTCCAGTGGATCCATTTGATTAAGTAAAAAACACACATGCAGATGATACCAATGGATCAACGTGTTTTAGTAAAATAACACACATGCGATGACTCCGATGGATCAATGTGATTTAGGAAAACAAGACACATACAAATGTCACCAGTGGATCGATGTGGTTTAGGAAAAGAACACACATGCAAATGTCACTAGTGGATTAATGTAGTTTAGGAAAAGAACAGACATGCAAATGTCATGAGTGGATCAATGTGGTTTAGGAAAAGAACACACATGCAATAGCTCCAGTGGATCCATGTGGTTTAGAAAAGGAACACACATGCAAATGACACCAATGGATGAATGTTTTTTAGGAAAAGAACACACATGCGATGACTCTGGTGGATCAATATTGTTTAGGAAAAGAACACACACGCAAATGTCACTAGTTGATCCATGTGGTTTAGGAAGAGAACACACATGCAAATGTCACCACTAGATCAATGTGGTTTACAAAAAGAACACACATGCAATGAATCAAGTGGATCAATGTGGTTTAGGAAAACAACAGACATGCAAATTTCACCAGTGGATCAATGTGTTGTAGGCAAAGAACACATATGCAATAACACCAGTGGATCCATGTGGTTTAGGAAAAGAACATACATGCAATGACACTAGTGGATAAATGGGGTTTAGGAAAAGAAAACACATGGAATATCACCAGTAAATCCATGTGGTTTAGGAAAAGAACACACATGCAAATGTCACCCCTGGATCCATGTGGTTTAGTAAAAAAAGACACATGCAAATGTCACAAGTGGATCCATGTGGTTTAGGAAAAGAACACACATGTAATGCCACTAGTAGATCCATGTGGTTTAGGAAAAGAACACACATGCAATGACTCTAGTGGATCCATGTAGTTTAGGAAAAGAAAACACATGCAAATATCACCAGTGGATCAATGTGGTTTAGGAAAAGAACACACATGGAATGAATCCAGTGGATCAATGTGGTTTTGGAAAACAACACACATGTAAATTTCACCAGTGGATCAATGTGTTTTTGGAAAAGAACACACATGCAATGACTCTAGTGGATCCATGTGATTTAGAAAAAGAACAAACATCGAATGACTCATTGGATCAATGTGGTTTAGCAAAAGAACACAAATGCAATGTCACTAGTCGATCCATGTGGTTTAGGAAAAGAATACACATGCAATGCCTTCAGTGGATCATTATTTTTTAGGAAAAGAACACACATGTAATGTAATTAGTGGATCCAGGTGGTTTCGGGAAAATACACATGCAAATGTCACCACAGATCAATATGGTTTAGGAAAAGAACGCACATGCAATGTCTCTAGTGGAGCAATGCGGTTTAGGAAATGAACACACATGCAAATATCTCTAGTGGATTAATGTGGTTTAGGAAAAAGAACACACATGCAATGTCTCTAGTGGATCAATGTAGTTTAGGAAAAGAACACACATGAAAATGCCACTAGTGGATCCATGTGGTTTAGCAAAAAGAACACACATGCAAATGTCTCCAGTGTATCAATGTGGTTTAGGAAAAGAACACACATGCAAATGTGACTAATGGGTCCATGTGTTTTAGGAAAAGAACACACATGGAAATGTGACCAGTGGATCAACTTTGGTTTAGGAAAAGAACACACATGCAATGACTCCAGTGGATCCATTTGATTTAGTAAAAGAACACACATGTAGATGACACCAATGGATCAACGTGTTTTAGTAAAATAACACACATGCGATGACTCAGATGGATCAATGTGATTTAGGAAAACAAGACACATGCAAATGTCACCAGTGGATCCATGTGGTTTAGGAAAAGAACACACATGCAATGTTACTAGTGGATCAATGTGGTTTCGGAAAAGAACACACATGTCAATATCACTAGTGGATCCATGTGGTTTAGGAAAAGAACACACATGCAAATGTCACCAGTGGATTAATGTAGTTTAGGAAAAGAACACACATGCAAATGTCACGAGTGGATCAATGTCGTTTAGGAAAAGAATAGACATGCAATGACTCTAGTGGATCCATGTGGTTTAGAAAAAGAACACACATGAAAATGACACCAATGGATGAATGTTTTTTTAGGAAAAGAACACACATGTGATGACTCTGGTGGATCAATGTTGTTTAGGAAAAGAACACACACGCAAATGTCACTAGTTGATCCATGTGGTTTAGGAAGAGAACACACATGCAAATGTCACCACTAGATCAATGTGGTTTAGAAAAAGAACACACATGCAATGAATCAAGTGGATCAATGTGGTTTAGGAAAACAACAGACATGCAAATTTCACCAGTGGATCAATGTGTTTTAGGAAAAGAACACATATGCAATGACCTAGTGGATCCATGTGGTTTAGGAAAAGAACATACATGTAATGACACTAGTGGATAAATGGGGTTTAGGAAAAGAACACACATGTAATATCACCAGTGGATCTATGTGGTTTAGGAAAAGAACACAAATGCAAATGTCACCACTGGATCCATGTGGTTGAGGTAAAAAACACACATGCAAATGTCACAAGTGGATCCATGTGGTTTAGGTAAAGAACACACATGTAATGCCACTAGTCGATCCACGTGGTTTAGGAAAAGAACACACATGCAATGACTCTAGTGGATCAATGTGGTTTAGGAAAATAACACACAAGCAATGACTAGTGGATCCATTTGGTTTAGTAAAAGAACACACATGCAAATGTCACCGATTGATCAATGTAGTTTAGGAAAAGAACACACATGCAATGACTCTAGGGGATCCATGTGGTTTAGGAAAAGAACACACATGCAAATGACACCAGTGGATCAATGTTTTTTAGCAAAAGAACTCACAAGTGATGACTCTGGTGGATCATTGTGATTTAGGAAAAGAACACAAATGCAAATGTCACTAGTGGATCCATGTGGTTTAGGAAATGAACACACATGCAAATCTCAGCAGTAGATCAATGTGGTTTAGGAAATGAACACACATGCAATGAATCCAGTGGATCAAAGTTGTTTAGGAAAACAACACACATGCAAATTTCACAAGTGGATCAATGTGTTTTAGGAAAAGAACACACATGCAGTGACTCTAGTTGATCTGTGTGATTTAGGAAAAGAACACACATGCAAATGTCTCTAGTGGATCAATTTGGTTTAGGACACAGATGCAATGTCACCAGTGGATGAATGTGATTTAGGAAAAGAACACACATGCAAATGTCACTAGTGGATCCATGTGGTTTAGGAAAAGAGCCCACATGCAAATGTCACCAGTGGATCAATGTGGTTTAGGAAAAGAGCACGCATGGAATGAATCCAGTGGATCAATGTTGTTTAGGAAAACAACACACACTCGATGACCACTAGAGCCATGTGGTTTAGGAAAAGAACACACATGCAATGCCACTAGTGGATAAATGTGGTTTAGGAAAATAACACACATGCAATGGCACCAGTGGATAAATGTTGTTGGGGGGATACCCTCGGGTAGGGTCACACCAGGGTATAAAGGAAGAGTTAGCTAAGGTACGGCACGATCAAAGTGAATGCTGGCAGGGTATCCTCAAGGTAGGTCAACTTACGGGGTAACCTGACCTGGTGTGTGTTCACCTAACATTAACCCAGCCGACATAAAACATATGTCAGCTATGATTGAATTACCTTGTTTGCACGTACCCTCATAGCCGGGTTAACCAAGCATTAGCCGGGTTATCACTTGGCTTCCAAGAGAAGGAAGGAATCTCTCGCTGGTCAAAAGGTGGTCTCTATCCATGGAATTTTCGTTTGCGGTACCAAACTTGGTGGGTGAGCGCACTGCAGTACCCGAGTTGCCATCAATCGCGCGGAGGGGCCATAATAGATTCGCCAATTGTCCATAAGGGCCAAATGGGGGTGAATACAAATCTAACGGCCAAACGGGTTTTTGAACAAGAAAAAAAACGGTTGAACTCAAATACCGCCGTTAGGTCAACTCTTCTTGGCCCGCCATGTCAGTATTCCCCGTTATCTTTTGCGGTCGTGGACTAGCTTACCCCTGCGTGGACCAGATCCCTGAGTAGACGAGATCTATTTCTTTGCTCTACTCTGGTCTTCTCCTCTCCTCCCCTCCCCATAACATTTGCTCAACTCCGGCTGCTCGTCTCAGATCAGAGCTCGCACTTGCTCTAATTTGCGTCTCCGCCATGTCTGGTCAACCTCCCACGCCTCTAATCGAAGCTCGCAGCCGTCGCTGTTGCATCGTCCGCCGTATCGGAGCTTCGCATCCCCGGACTAATATCTCGCCTCTGGCTAGTCCTTCTCGCACGGCGGAGCGCGTCCCGTCGGGCGATCCAGGCCGGCGACCGGCCTCGGGAAGTTGCGTGCTGCTGCGCACCCCAGGCATGGTAGCCTTGGCACAGCAGTTCGACGACCACGCTCTCATGGCCACCGTGCTGGGCGTCCGTCCCGCCGTGTCACTGGCAGAGTTGCTGTCGGCTTTCAGGTCTCGTTTTGGGATCAGACGAAATGAGGTCAACATTGAAGTATGTGTGCCGCCATTCGATTTTTTCGTCCGGTTCGAGCACAGCTCAGACACCGAGCACGTTCTGCATTCTTCCTGTTCTTTCGAGTGCTGCGGGGAGAAAATGAGCTTCATGCGTTGGCATCGCGCCTGTGGGTGGGACGATCGCTTGGGGCAGCTTTGTTTCTTCTCCAAACTCGGCTTTGACGGCCTCCCATTGGATGCTTGGGAGCTGGAGGCCCTCAAGCAGGTCGTCAGTAGCCTTGGCGGCGAGCTGGTGCAAATCGTGCCACCGAGCGATAGATGGGTCATCGAGGTAAAGGCGTGGCTGAAAGATCCTGACGCTGTTCCTAAGATGTACGAGGTGCAGATTCCAAGCAGGGCAGGGCGACAGCTTTGCTGGAAGCACCCGGTCATCATCCACCTGAAGGAGGTTCTGGACTCAGTACATGGCATTCAGGGCCCCGAAGAGGCTGCCAGAAAGTGCCCTCGTCGCTTGCAGTGTTGGCCTAGAAGGATCGATGGCACTGGACCGCCACCGTTTCGTGACGGGGCACACAGTTTCGGTGGAGGGATCGGGCTTGGACGAGCTGGTGGTTTTGATTTCCCTTGAGTGAAGACAGAGCTCTAGTGAATTGCCATGGTATGTGTGGCTAATGAATTTGTAGTATGGAGAGCGTAGCAAGAAGTTAGCATCGACTAAAAAATGTGTAATAGTTTGAATTGATGTAGTACGTGTGTGTAAGAGTTTGAAGTAGTATGTGTGTGTAATAGTTTGAATCGATGTAGTGTGGGTAATGAATTTGATGTAGTTTGTGTGCGTGTAATAGTTTGAATCGATGTAGTTGAACACCGTGCTTTATAATTTCTGTGAATAACCAAGGACAACCTCATGAAAAGAGGGTGGTCTGGCAATGAGCAATGTCAATTCTGTGGATGCCAGGAAAATGTAGTCCATCTCCTCTTCAAGTACTCCCTCCGTTTCAAAATATAAGATGTTTTAGCTTTGTGAATGGAGCGTATCTAGACATCTTTTAGTGATGGTGCTTTCTAAACCTAGATGAACCTACATACTAAAAGGGGACTAGATACACTTCATTCACAAAGCTAAAACATCTTATATTTTGAAAAGGAGGGAGTACAAGGTAGCTACATTTGTAACACGTTGAACTGCAGGACCATTTTGCAGGCAACACAAGACAAAGGAAAAAATGGTTTACAACACAGACAGCAGACGCAAAATCTGTAGTCTGGGATAAAAAGATGCCAGTTAACTGGATTGAACCACGACTAGTAATTGAAGGAAATAGGTACTTGATAGTATTTGCTTACAATAGTAGTACTTCCATACAAAAGGGTTCTATACCTGCACAAAAGTGGGCTAAACTTCCTACTAGTTTATAGAACAATTCGTCAGCATTTCATCAACAAAAGCCATTCTTCAGTCTGAACTTAACTATTCTACACTAAAGAAACTACAGATCTCCACCAGAAAAGTTGGCTGGCCAATTGCCTTGAGAGGACATAAGTTCTTTGATCATTTAACCCAAACCGATCTATTGCCTTCCCGCCAAACTACAAGAAATCTGCATTATTCATGCACGAGCGATTTGCGTGCACTAGTCCCGGTTCAGTTGGACCATCCGCGCCGCCGCAACGATTTCTTCGAAACTGAAATTCGACATCTCCTTCTCGGGATCGTAGGTCCATGTGAACTCGAACCTGAATTCCGAGGCTGAGTTGATTCCCGCCGCCGGCTCCGGCTGTCGAACAATCCAGCATGCTGAGTGTAGACGCTTGGTCGCCGCCACGGTACGACCTTCGACGGTGCGTAGGATGGAGCGTCTTTGCCGCAGACGGCGTGCTCCCAGCCTACCCCACCGACGTAAGGTAGTCCGCGCCGAAGCATGGACACGAGAGTTCTTAGACCTTGGCGATGCCCTGTTCGAGGGTGTGTACCCTTGGCAACGGCATGCTCTCATGAACTATACGTACCTTGTTCCCATTGTCTAGAGCATGTCGTAATGCCACCGCGCGATTTCTCCACATCGCTCTCTTGGACCTGCTTGCCGCATCTGGCGCCGACGACGGCGCAGTCGCCGCCACGGCCGATTCAGCACATTCAGGGAAATCATCCGTCTGGCAGGGCAATGGGAGACCGGCCTTGAAGTAGAGCTTCATGGCCTGCCTTAGAGGGGCTAAATACCCAAGTTTCGGCGGCTGTCGTGGCGGCGGCGATGGCTCAGGCGGGGCCATGTTACCCTAGTTGGTGCGGCGCGGAGGAGCTGCGCAAGGTGAACTGTGGTTAGTCGGAGAAGGGGAGTGAAAGACTGACAGTAGGTTTGGACTACGGGCACGTGTGAAAATAACCATTTCCCATTTCCTTAGAGGGTAATAATTCGACACTCGTTGCATTAACAACTCAATCCTTATTTCCCTTCTCATCATAAGAGTGCGAACGTATTAAAAAGATCGGTCGTGGCTATCCACCTCATCGGGCAATGTACCAGGACAGGTAGGAGACGGGACCGGGTTTCATTTTAGAAATGTTGACAATTGTGCCCTTATGTTTGTACGATATTATTTATATGCCACCATGTACCGTCGAGTGTAGCAACACCATCAGAAACAGGGGATAACGACGTGACATGTTTTATTTTTTTAAAGGGCATCAGAAACAGGGGATGCCGACGTGGCATGTTTTCTGACTGGCGGGCCCTCCCCCTCCACCTTCGACGGCGCGCATCCCAGGTTCGAGGGGTGGTGCCGCCCACCAACACATTATTGTGCAATTTTCCATGTGGGACCTGAATTCCGGCGCTGAGCTGATGCCCATGTCGAACACAGAGAATTCTGAAAGAAGCTACTAAAAATAAATACTTTGAATTCTGGAAGTACTAAATTTAATTATATTACAATTTTTTCTGAAAGGTAATACGCATTCTGATCATCGAAATAATATAAATATAGTACAAATTTTTACTTCGAAAAATAGACCTGAAAATGCTAGCAAATAACCTAGGATGAATATATGATTCATTCTCCCATATATATTTCGTCGTCGTTGGCTCCCGCGTGCTGCAACACATGTTCAGGAACTCTCTACGTCTCCAGTGTGCTGCCAGTATCTCGTACAGAGGGTAAGGCCTCGGTCTATGTTCCAGACTTAAGCCATACATTACAATTGTTGGTTCCTCTTCCCAGGCTTGAACCTCATGATCGTACAGTCTAATGTAATTCCTGTAGTATATGCAACCGGGTTTGACTGTGGGGTGTAACCTGGTGTCAATGGAGATAGACCGATTGTAACCAACGAAGAGGGCATGACTTCCAATGTCACCGACGGCCTCGAGAGAGCGGTTCTCCGTGTCCACCCGGTACAACACCTGTTGCCCTTTGGCGAAATCCCCGTTCAACACAAGAAGAAGATCACCATCTGACTCCACAAGTTAAAAATTGTAGGTTCCGCATACATGTTCAAAGACTGGGGCTGAAATTATTTTGGCCATCGTGACAGTGCTCGCGCGCTGCTCTAACTGGATGTTGGTCGACAAGATGTCTCCATTCTCAAGTAATGCATATACTTTCCCTCGGAATGCCGTCATGCAGACCAGAAGCGTATCAAGAGGTGGCGAATACAATCTTTCTCCAAATGATCCATTGATTTTCCCCGTTGGGGTGCTCTCATCGGCCCATGCAATATGATGTGGATAATCAGTGGAAACAAACACCATCGTCGGGGACTCCGTAACGACGACAGATTCCAGAAGATCAGATGGTATGTGTGCTTGAAACTCAGTGTTAGACAAATGAGTGATTGGGTTCAGAAGCCGAATCTTGTACGGCTCCACCCTCTGAGCAAGCACGATGACGCCACGAGAAACACCAACGAAGTAGAATCTTTTGGAAGAAGAGGGCATCAGTTAGCACTAAGATGTTTACAATGGAAAATACCAATAAATATCGGATGTGAATGTGAACCTGTGATGGACGTCCATTAGATTTGTCCTGAAGCAACGACCAGTGGCGAGGTTGAGGAAGGTGAGATGGAATTCGGGCACCTTTAAAGTGCGGCGCCAATCGGTGCAGACTTCCCGACAAGCAGCATAGGTGTCGACATACTCCTCTTTCTCCAGCAAATAGTCGACGATCTTGCGAAGTGGGTCGGCCGGGAGATCGGCTCAGTTCCTCTTCATCCGGCTACTGGCCATGGCTTACGTGCGGGAATGTTTTGATCGAGGAAGAAAGAAGAACTACCACTGCAAGGAGAAGAAGAAGAGGATAACAGACGAGGGAGACGAAGCGGAACTGCCACTGCGAGGAGACGATGAGACGGGGGAGAAGAAGCAGAACTGCCAATTCAAGTTTGGATCAACAGGCTTTTTTCGGAACTAGCGCATGGACCAGCCATGCATTGCATGCAAGTCTTGATCAAACAGACTAACATGTAGGACCTGCTAAAAAATCCATGAAGTGCTCCCCGTGTATAGTGCGCTGACAGGTGGCATGTTTTCTGACAGGTGGGCCCGCCTCCTCCACCTACGACGACGCGCGTCCCAGGTTCGAGGGCTGGTGCCGCCCACCAACACATTATTGTGCAATTTTCCATGCTTTGTCGCAACCAGCTCCGCTCCACTCCTCTCCTCTGCTCCTGCCGCCGCCACTCCGCTCAGTCGTGCACCGCTCTCGTCGTCCCCTTGGGCCATCGTCCTCCCGCCCTCCCCTCCCTGCCATCCCCTCACGTCCCCTCCCCTCCCCTCCCTGCCCTGTCTCCTTGCCGCCGCCCACCACCCAGGCGCGTCTGGGAATGAAAACCAAGAGTCGGCCGTTAGGTTAGGGGCCCAACGATGCTGGTGATTCGGATCCCGCTCGGAGATGGATCCTGCGAGGCTTGAGAGCACGGATATGGGTCCCGCGCGGCTGGAGAGCATGGAATCTCCTTCAAGTCTGGAGAGCACAGAGACAACGAAACGGGGGGAGAGGTAGCGGGGTGTAGAGCTTTGGAGGTATGGAGCCCGGAGAAGGTGTCGTGCGTCCACATTGAAAGGTAAGAACTGTGATTCCTTATCTGCATACCCCAATTAGCGTTTATAGTCCCGTGGTGATGCCAAGGATATGGGTTGGTAACCGCAGGACGTTTGTACAGCTTGTCCTTGAGCATGATGCTTTGTCAAGCGAGCACGAAGGCACTGAAACGTGTGGCGGTGCGGATGATGATGAGAAAGCATATCCAGACGTGGCTGCTGACCCTGATAGGATGGAGAGTAGGGAATATTTGGTTGATTCGAACTTTGAGCCTGACTATGGGACTGCTGAGGAAGAGGAATGTGAAGATGTGGAAATGGGATGTAGATACGACGACGAAGACGTGGATAGGCTAGTGATACACTTTGACAGGGACAATCCTACAATTGATGAGGGGACTGTCTTTGATAATGTGGAGGACTGCAGATATGCAATTGCAACCTATGCAATCAGAGTTGGGTTCGAATTTATCATTGAAAAGAGTGACCAAAAGAGATTTAGGGTGCACTGTAGGGAAAGTAATGTGTGTAAATGGAGATTACATGCATCTCCAATGCGGGTTGGACACCCATTTCAGGTTGCAATAGCTACATTTAGTTTCAGTCTTTCTCATATTTATTCTACTGATAACTAGCTCTGAATTATTTGGATTCTTATCGAATGCAGATCAAAGTAAACACGAAGGAACACAACCGCCCTAATACTTCTTTAAGTCGTAAAATTAGACCGGCGACTACCAAGTGGATTGCTGCTACTATACTTGACTAGGTGAGGCAGGATCATAACATTGGACCAGCTGAACTTAGAGCAAAGATTAGCAAAAAGTTTAACATTCTGATTCCTTATCACAGAGTCTTTGATGGGAAGGAGATGGCTCTAGACTTCATTCAAGGCAAGTGGAATGATAGTTTTCATATGTTGTATAGTTTCAAAGCTCAGGTAGAGAAAACATCACCTGGTAGTGTTGTTGACATCGATTACGAGGTTGTGAAAGGGAGAGAAAAGGTCTCGAGGGGGGTCAGGTATAAGCAGGCAGATAAGATATGCTTCGGGAGATGTTTTGTCTGCCTGAAGGCATGCTAGAAGGGGTTCCTAGACGGCTGCAGGCCATACTTGGCAATAGGCGCAACTTCTTTAACAGGGAAGTTCAGGGGACATGTTGCTTCTACTTGTGCTTTGGACGCACATAATTGGCTTCTACCCGTAGCTTATGCCGTTCTTGAGGGTGAATCAAATGAAAGCTGGACATGGTTCATGCAGAGACTACGGGAAGTAATTGGTCACCCTGAAGGCTTGGTGATACACACCGGTGCATCCGAAGGTCTTGAGAATGTTGTTGATGCTGTGTTTCCTAGGGTTGAGCATAGGGAATGCATGCGGCACCTCGCTACTAACTTCACGAAGAAGTTCGAAGGAAAGATCTTTGAAGAGGACTTGTGGCGATCAGCATACACATACATCCCAAGCACGCATGCTACTTACTTGCAGAACATGTATGTAGTTCCAAAGGTGAAAAAATACCTTGAGGAACATCACACCAAGCTATGGGCCAGAAGCAAGTTTGGTGAGTTAAGCAAGGTGGATTTTGTATGCAATAATTTGGTAGAGAGTTTCAATGATAAGATTTCGGGCATGAAGACACTTGGAATTGTTATTTTGTTGGATAATGGTGAAGATAGATTTAAGGCAAAGAATTTGTGCAAGAAAATTTTTAGGCCCTAAAATAGTTCCAAAGGTGGTTATGTTACTGAATGTTAGAACCAGGGCAATGAGAGCCATAAAGATGAGGGTGGTCAGAAGTTCTAGAACATTGGCTAAGGTTTATGCAGAATACAAGCGTGGAAGTGAACGGAGGTACACTGTAGACATTGGAAACAAGACTTGTTCATGCAGGCAGTGGCAGATTACTGGTCTACCATGTCACCATGCAATTTACTTCATCTTAAAGCTTATAGGTAACGGAGCTGAAATAGAGAACTATGTCGACAACTATTTCTCTGTGGACAAGTTTGCTGCAACTTATGCAGAAAACGTACCACCTATGGCCGATGAAAATGATTGGGAGATTCTCGATCCAGGGTTCAAACTTCAACCACCAGTTCTTAGGAGGCCACCTAGGAGGCCTAGAAAGCTAAGGATCGTAGCCTCCACTGATAAAGGTCCAAGGCTTGGTGCTAGGAAAAGGAAATGCGAACGTTATAGCGGATTCGGCCATATCAAGAGGTTGTGCAAAAACCCAGTTACACATGCTATTGTCCCTGTTCACACCCCGGTGGCAGAAAATGAGGCTTCTCAGCCAGAACTGGCGGAAGAGCAGCGCGAAGACGGTGATGAGCACCGGAGGAAAACGTACGTAAGTAGCCAATTTATGAAGAAGTGGAGGTGCCGGCGAGAAAAGGGTGTGAAAAGAAACAAAAGGGTAAGCGGAACGAGAAGGAAAGGGTAAATAATGGAGGTGTATTAGAATATGAAGAAGTTGCAGGGGTGATTGAGGATGTTCTTGAGGATCTTTCGGCTAACTGCAGGAGAAATAATAAATCCCTGCCAATTTCATCTTTGTACGATTCTCGGGATGAAAGGTAAGCTTAAATGTTTTTATTTGCCATTTTATCATTTTTTATCCTCATCAACTGATGCTTAATGCAGCGTGGGCTAGCAGACTAATAAGAAGAGCAGAAAGATGCGGGCACAGTAACGTCCTATGTTGAATTGTATCATTGAAACTAAACTAGCCATGTCATCTTTATTTATATCTGGCGCGTGCAACGTGTCTGTGATGGGGTCATGTGGACCAGATTACATTTTTTTTAAATATTATTATATTAATTTTTTACCTGCGTTTGGACGCGGCTACTAGTCCCCATCTCCCTTGCATTCCCATCTCCTCTGGCGCACTCCAAAATTATGGCTGTGCCATCAAGTAGCAGAGTCAGTGTATAGTGCCATCAGGTGTGAACACAATGACTTTGTTTGTTCAGAATTTGACGACTTTTGATTAGTTTGAAAGACAGAGAAACCTAAAACATGTATCTAGACATGTTTTGGGTATAGACACATTTATTAAATATCTAAAAAAACTAAGTCAGTTATATCTGGACAGGAGTAGTACACTATTACAACACGCTCGAACCCTTCTCCTCAGGCGCACTCCAAATTACGGCTGTGCCATCAAGTGCTAGGAGCAGAGTCAGCGTATTGGCCCATCAGATATGTCAGGGAACACGCGGACTTTATTTTCAGGATCGGACGAGTTTCGATCGACTAGTTTCAAAGACAAAGTATATAGATTATGACGATAATCAACCATGACTCAGGT
This sequence comes from Avena eriantha, assembly GCA_910589775.1. Lineage (NCBI taxonomy): Eukaryota > Viridiplantae > Streptophyta > Magnoliopsida > Poales > Poaceae > Avena > Avena eriantha. The sequence goes on along the minus strand of OU342741.1, from coordinate 269,099,228 downwards.
GACCCAGATCCAAAGAGCGCATTAAGATACCGTACATAGATTTAATTTATGCTTAAGTGGCCCTAATCGACTATGACGCTCCCGCAGTCTCCATCATTGATGACGTTGTCCGCGTCGCCGCCAGCCTCCTCTGCGTCGGAATCGATGCTGACGTTCCCGGCAGCGTTCCTCCTCCTCATGGATTCTTCCCGGCGTGCTGCATCCATAACTGATGAGGACATCCATACAATTACACCTACCCCAACGACTACTGAAGATGCTACAACTGTTGCAAGAAAGGATCAGTCCAATGAGATTCGAATTGGACCTATTACAAGAGCTCGTGCTAAGATACTGGAACAACATGTGAATTTACTCCTAAACGAATCTGGTACTTTGATTGATGAGAACTTTATACTGCCTAAGTCTATGCATTTATGTATGATCAGGTTCGTCGAAGAAACAAGCATGACGCGAGGAGGAGAAGGGCTACAAGAGAAGCCCAACATGATGATCGCCCAACGATGCGCGAGGGAGGAGCGGGAGGAAGGCGCACGAGAAGATCATCAAGACGGAGGCAAAAAGATCTGCCATGACCGGAGTGTCCGGCCAGATCCACCCGGACTGTCCGGCCTGGTCGAGAGGCAAACTGGCGTGGACATTCTGTTTGCTAGTTCGGATACTACCCGGACACCAACCGGAAACTTCAAAGTTTCCGGCCCAACCGGATTATCCGGCACACTTCACCCGGAGTGTCCGGCCTGACCGGACTGTCCGACCGATTTCGACCGGAGTGTCCGCCCGCCGACCGAATCTGGTCCGAGTCGGTTTGTATCAGTTTGAGTCGTTTGCGTTTTGTTTCGGTTTCTAGCCGCCCCAGCCGCCCTTATAAGCTCTGGGACGACCCCTAGTTAGGGTTTAGACCACGTTATAATATTTTGGAGTTGTTTCTTTCATAGAACCTCTGGAGTTACCCTGTGTTCGAATCGACCAACTATAATTGAGTGTGATCTGTTGTTCCATTGGGAATTAGTAGATTGCATACTACCGTTCGTGGTCACGGCTGCGTGCGCAAGAGCGTGGTGTTGTGAATATCCTACAAGGTTCGAGAGCTGTTGCATTGGCATCAGGGATCGATCGGGAGAATTCATAGCTACGGGCTAGTTATCTATCATCTACCATCATCACCGCCATCCGCTTACTGAGAAGGTCAGGCCACCCCATATCATCTTGGTATCAGATTTCCAGTGTTGCCTCGGTAAGCATCCACAAATCCATCCATAGATTAGAGAGTGTTTTTCGTCCTATACATAAAAAGCCTTACAAAAAGATTTGCGATCGACTAGATTGCATCGTTTTGCGAGTTTTAGTTGCTGATTGTATCTTCTCGTAGATCCGATCTGCAGGTTTTCCTCGTAGGAGTCTAGTTTCCGTTTGTGTCTAGATTTAGGCTTTGATCTTGTTTTCCGCTATTCCCACTGTTACCGTTTCCGCAAGTCTTTATCGTTTTTTCCGAGTCCACATAGCGTACTTTTGTTTGCATACCATAGACACAGCCTATCTACAGCATTTGTGCCTAGGAATGTACCCACGAGACTAGTTGCTTTGCTCCGACAGGCTCCTCATCAGGTTTTTGAAGTGCAGAAATTTTTTGACAGGCAAAACCGGACTATCTGGCTGAATCACACAGGACTATCTAGCTCAACCGGAGTCTCTGGCGCATATCAATCGAACTATCCGGCCCAGTTCTGTTATACGTTGCTGTACTGGTTTGCATTGAGTAATATAGTTGAAAAATCAAAAAAAAAGAGAAAAGAAAAGAGAATCAGTATAAAAAAAAGAGAAAAGAGCTACAAGCCTGACAAAAAGAAGAGATATAGAAGTGTGCAATATTGGAGGCCTTGTTGTGTATAGCACTAGTAGATTGAGCAATCTTGTGCCTGTTCTATTTGAGCTATTACTAGCGTCTCTCTTGTGCATTGCAATATTCCTTTTCATAAGTTGCTTTGCCACGTTTATCTCCACTGTGTGTGTTTCTGGGGTTTTTGTACGATCAGTACTAGGACTTATTTGCGGTGTAGCTAGGATACCATACCTATAGCTCCACCTTTACATAACCTGTGTGCCCTGCGATCGTTCTCTATACCTTTGATATTCACTTCATCACATCAAGTGCATCAGTCTTTGATTTCGTTTGGTAGAGCATCTCTATTCACTTTGGAACGGTAAGATCTCCTTTCTTATTAGTTGTGAGTGAGTTGTGAGAGTTTCCACCATACAAATTCTGATTTTTGCACTAACCTACTAATCATGTCTACTAGTGATGATGATGTTGTATTGCAGAAAAAGAAGGATGAGGAGCTCGTCAATTGGCGTGAATATGAGGCTTTGAAATCCCACTTGACACGTGTGTTTACTAACACGACAGATGCCATTGAGAAGAATCTCCAAGATATGAATATGAGATTGGATCATCATGTTGGGACGGTTGATACTATCCAAACGCAAGTGGCTACGCTCAATGTCAATGTCACCGCTTTGCAGCAATCCATTGAGGGTTTGACAGCCGCCTTACATAGAAGGGAAGATCCTCAATATGATGATGCCTTTGATGATTTCGATGAGGGCAGCGTTGTTGATGCTGCTCCACATGTTGGCAGGGGACGTGCTATTCCCCCTGTCCATGCACCTGCTCATGGTCGTGGGTTTGCCCATCTTGGGCGTGGTCAACATGTACCCAACCAAGCTACTGATGATGGTTTGGGCAAGCCAAAATTTTCAATTCCTAAGTTTGATGGTTCCATTGATCCTGAAGACTACCTCACATGGGAGTTGAAGATTGAGAAACTCTGGCGCTTATTTGACTATCCAGAAGATAAGAAGGTCAAGCTTGCAGCATCTGAATTTTATGGTTATGCTTTGCGTTGGTGGGATGCTCTTGTGCAGCATAGAAGGGAGGACAATGAACTTCCTGTGAGGGATTGGCGCGAGATGAAGCAAATCATGAAAGCTCGTTTCGTACCAACCAACTACTTGCGATCAGTTTTTGATAAATTGACGCAACTGAAGCAAGGCACCATGACAGTTGATGAGTACTACATGGAGATGGAGATGCTTATGCAGCGTGCTAGAATTCGTGAGTCAATTGAGATGACCATGCAGCGATTCCTAAACAATTTGAAGTTACCGATCAAGAGCATTGTTCGTCATCACAAGTATGAGACCATGAATGAGTTGTTGCATCATGCTAGAGAGGCCGAATCCCAGTTGGCAGAAGAGGCAAAGTCACGTGCTCGTTTTCCGTCCTCTAGCAGATTTTCGGCCAGGTCTACACCTTCTACAACCGTGCCACCAGCTGCTGTTCCCTTTACACCATCGGCCAAACCAGAAAGTACACCTTCGTTTGGTTCTAATGCTCGGAAACCCGCTGCTCCTACTGCTAGCTCGGGTTCCAACATGTCTACTGCACGTACTCGTGATGTGGTGTGACATACTTGTGGAGGTAGAGGTCACTACAAGAAAGATTGTCCAAACAGCAAGGTTATGTTTGTTAATGAACAAGGTGAAGTAGAAAGTGGAGATGAAGCTTCTGATGATGACATTGATGACGGCGAGGTTGGTGCTGATGCATATGCTGAGCATGCACCCACTATTGTCGTATCTTCACGTGTACTTAGTGTGCAACCGGTTGAGGAATCCCAGCGTTGCATCTTGTTCCAAACAAAAGCTCTAGTTGGACCAAACAAAGCTTGCAAGGTAATTATTGATGGAGGTAGCTGCAGAAATCTTGCCAGTAAGGAACTATGTGCCAAACTGAATTTGACATACTTACCTCATCCCAAGCCATACTACATACAATGGTTGAGCAACAATGGTGAGATGAAGGTAAATCATATGGTACGTGTGAATTTTCAAATAGCGCCATACAAAGATTCTATTGATTTTGATGTGGTTCCTATGACTGTTTGTCACCTACTATTGGGTCGGCCTTAGCTCTATGCTCGCCTTGTGCAACACAATGGCCGAGCCAATACATATCACTTGGACTTCAAAGGAAAGAAGATTACTATGCAGCCAATGACACCACAAGAAATTGTGAATGATTCTCGCCAGAAGATAGAGGTGAACTTGAAGGAAGATACTACCACTCGGCGAGACTGTGTCACAGCTATTCCTGATGTAATTGAGCCTAAATTGAGTGATATAACGAAAAGTGAGAGAGTGCCTGGGTTATTGATACTAGCCACCAAGGAGGATATGAGAGAGTTTCATGAGGATCCTACAGCCATGCCACTTGTGCTCATGTATAAGGGCGAGGTATTGGTTTCTAACGACATGACCCCTATTTCTCTTGGTGTCTCTTCTATTTTGCAGGACTTTGGGGATGTGTTTCCAGAAGACGTACCCACAGGTTTGCCTCCATTGCATGGTATAGAACATCAAGTGGACTTGATTCCTGGCGCCACACTTCCCAACCGTGCACCTTACAGGACTAATCCCGAAGAAACTAAGGAAATTCAGAAGCAAGTACAAGCGTTGCTAGATAAAGGGTACATTCGTATCTCTCTTAGCCCTTGTGCTGTTCCTGTTATTTTAGTTCCTAAGAAAGATGGTACATGGCACATGTGTGTTGATTGTAGAGCGATTAATAACATCACTATTCGATATCATCATCCTATTCCACGCTTAGAGGATATGCTAGATGAATTGAGTGGTGCTGCTGTTTTCTCTAAAATTGACTTGCGTAGTGGTTATCATCAAATTAGGATGAAAGAAGGGGATGAATGGAAAACTGCTTTCAAAACTAAATTCGGTTTGTATGAGTGGTTAGTCATGCCGTTTGGTCTTACTAATGCACCTAGTACTTTCATGCGTTTGATGAATCATGTTTTGAGAGAGTTTATTGTCGTTTTGTGGTTGTTTACTTTGATGATATACTTATATACAGCCACACCGAATCTGAACATTGCACTCATATTAGACAAGTTTTGCAAGTGTTACGTGATAATAAACTGTATGCTAATCTTGAGAAGTGTACATTTGCAAAAGATAAGGTCATATCCCTAGGATTTGTTGTTTCTAAGCATGGAGTAGAGGTAGATCAATCTAAAATTGAATCAATTCAGAATTGGCCTACTCCAATGAATGTTAGTCATGTGCGTAGTTTCCACGGTCTCGCTGGTTTCTATAGGCGCGTTGTGAAAGATTTTAGCACCACTGCTGCACCATTAAATGATTTGACAAAGAAAGGTGTTCCTTTTGTGTGGGGCGCGGCCCAAGACATTGCATTTGATACATTAAAACGTTTGCTTACTTCTGCACCATTACTTGCATTACCTGATTTTTCAAAGCAATTTGAAGTTGAATGTGATGCTAGTGGTATAGGCATAGGTGGCGTTTTGATGCAAGAGTGTCGGCCTATAGCTTATTTTTCTGAGAAATTGACAGGTGCTCGTTTGAATTATTCTATCTATGATAAAGAATTGTATGCACTTGTTAGAGTACTTGAGGTTTGGCAACATTATTTGTGGCCAAAGGAATTCATCATACATTCTGATCATGAAGCATTGAAATACTTGAAAGCTCAATCAAACTTGCATAGAAGATTAGCTAAATGGGTTGAGTTCATTGAGTCTTTTCCTTACATCATTAACTATAAGAAGGGAAAAGAGAACGTTGTTGCTGATGCTCTATCTAGGAAGAATATACTATCAACCAATCTTGATGTTAAAATTCCTGGATTAGAAGCTATTTGTGCACTTTATGCAACTGACCATGATTTTGCTGAACCATATCGTTTGTGTGCTCTTAGAAACGCATGGGATAAGTATCATATACATGATGGATATTTGTTTCGAGCTAACAAACTATGTATTCCAGAATCGTCGTTGCGTTTGTTCTTAGTGCAGGAGTCACATGCTGGTGGTTTGTGTAGGGTCCGCAGCATAGAAAACAAAAAATTTCCTACTATGAGAACTATACGCCAAGATCTATCTACTAGATACAGAGCAACGGGTGGACATACATCCATGGAGAACTTACCCTCGAAGAAAACGAGTTTTGTTAACGAGTAGGAACTCGTGGTTGATCTAGTCGTACGCTTGCCGATCTCAAGATCGTGCGGAAGTCCGAGCGCCGTAAATCAGCAGCGCATCCGTCCTCGCACACACGTTCAAGCCACCGGACAACCTCCACCTCCTCGCTCCAGTGAATCAGAGGAAGCAGCAACTCCTTCCAGACGCAAGGCCACCGGGAACATGTATCTCCCTAATCTGAGACCATGGTGGAATATCTAGAGGGGGAGAGAGATCCTTCACGAGGAGGTGTGAAGATGAAGGAGGGAATGGGTGGCCTTTTATAGGAGGAGGGGGGTGCCCCCTCTCTCCATGGCCGGTGCATGGGGGTGACCCCTCACCTCCCCCATTCATGTGGTGGTAACCCCTCCACATTAAAATGCCTCTTCACATTCCCTTTTAAAGTCTCCACTTTAAATGCATTAAATTTCTCCAAATTTAATGCTCTCTCATTTAATAAAACTCTTTTATTTATTTTATTCAGAATTTTGTTAATTACTTTAATTAACAAACATTCACATAAAACCCCTTGCAACATTTCAATATCACATGCAGAACCACTTTATGCAATTTCACCCGAAACAATTCCGGTTTCTATCGAAACAATTCCTGTTTCTATCAAAACATTTCCTGCGCTTTGCGAACCTTTTGTCCGGAACAAATGTGCTCCTAAATGGTGTCCGGAAACCCTTAAGTGTGTCACCCTACGGTTCGTGAATAATGCAGACATGATTGCGACTCCTCTCAGATCAATAATCAGAAGCGGGACCTGGAGATCCATACTGACTCCTGCATATTCAACGATGACTTTTGTGATCATGAGAACCTTTAACGTCAGCAATTTAAACCCTTTGTCTCATGATATAATACATGCCCGCCGACCGAATCTGGTCCGAGTCGGTTTGTATCAATGACACTGGTGGATCCATAGGTGGTATGTGAGAAGAACACACATGCAAAATGACTCTGGTTGTTGTTACTAAAAAGAACACACATCCAATGAAACTTGTGGATCAATAGCTGGATTATGAAATGAACACACATGCAATGACACTGGTGGATCCATAGGTGGTATGTGAGAACAACACACATTTCAATGACTCTGGTTGTTGTTACTAAAAAGAACACACATGCAATGACACTGGTGGATCCAGGGGTGGTATGCGAAGAGAACACACATGCCAAATGACCCTGGTTGTTGGTACTAAAAAGAACACACAGGCAATGACACTGGTGGATCCATGGGTGGATTGTGAAAAGAACACAGATGCAATTACACTGGTGGATCCATAGGTGGTATGTGAAAAGAACACACAGGCAAAATGACTCTGGTTGTTGTTACTGAAAAGAACACACATGCAACGACACAGGTGGATCCATGTGTGGTTTCTGAAGAGAGCACACACGCAGTGACTCCAGTTGTTGTTAGTAAAAAGAACACACATGCAATGACACTGGTCGATCCATAGGTGGATTGTGAAGAGAACACACATGCAATGACACTAGTTGTTGTTACTAAAAAGAACACACATGCAATGACACTGGTGGATCCATGTGTGGATTGTGAAGTGAACACACATGCAATGACACTGGTGGATCCATAGGTGGTATGCGAAAAGAACACACATGCAAAATGACTGGTTGTTGTTACTAAAAAGAAAATACATGCAATGACACTGGTGGATCCATAGGTGGATTATGAAATGAACACACATGCAATAACACTAGTGGATCCATAGGTGGTATGTGAAAAGAACACACATGCAAAATGACTCTAGTTGTTGTTACTAAAAAGAACACACATGCAATGACACTGGTAGATCCATGTGTGATCTCTGTAGAGAACATACATTTCAATGACTCTGGTTGTTGTTACTAAAAAGATCACACATGCAATGATAGTGGTGGATCCAAGGTGGAACACACATCCAAAATGACTCTTGTTGTTGTTACTAAAAAGAACACACATGCAATCACACTGGTGGATCCATGGGTGGATTGTGAAAAGAACACACATGCAATGACACTGGTTGTTGTTACTAAAAAGAACACACATGCAATGACACTGGTGGATCCATGTGTGGATTGTGAAAAGAACACACATGCAATGACACTGGTGGATCCATAGGTCGTATGTGAAGAGATCACACATGCAAAATGACTCTGATTGTTGTTACTAAAAAGAACACACATGCAATGACACTGGTGGATCCATGGGTGGTCTCTGTACAGAACACACATTTCAATGACACTAGTGGATCCATATGTGGTATGTCAAAAGAATACACATGCAATGACTGGTTGTTGTTAGTGAAAAGAACACACATGTAATGACACTCGTGGATGCATAGGTGGTATGTGAGAAGAACACACATGCAAAATGACACTGGTTGTTGTTACTAAAAAGAACACACATGCAATGACACTGGTGGATCCATAGGTGGTATGTGAAGAGAACACACATGTAAAATGAGTCTGGTTGTTGTTACTAAAAAGAACACACATGCAATGACACTGGTGGATCCATGGGTGGATTGTGAAAAGAACACACATGCAATGACACTAGTTGTTGTTACTAAAAAGAACACACATGCAATGACACTGGTGGATCCATGTGTGGATTGTGAAAAGAACACACATGCAATGACACTGGTGGATCCATGTGTGGATTGTGAAAAGAACACACATGCAATGACACTGGTGGATCCATAGGTGGTATGTGAAGAGATCAACATGCAAAATGACTCTGGTTGTTGTTACTAAAAAGAACACACACGCAATGACACTGGTGGATCCATGGGTGGATTGTGAAAAGAACACACATGCAATGACACTGGTGGATCCATAGGTGGTATGTGAAAAGAACACACATGCAAAATGACTCTGGTTGTTGTTACTAAAAAGAACACACATGCAATGACACTGGTGGATCCATGGGTGGTCTCTGTAGAGAGCACACATTTCAATGACACTGGTGGATCCGTATGTGGTATGTGAAAAGAACACACATGCAATGACTCTCGTTGTTGTTGGTGAAAAGAACACACATGCAATGACACTGGTGGATCCATAGGTGGTATGTGAGAAGAACACACATGCAAAATGACTCTGGTTGTTGTTACTAAAGAGAACACACATGCAATGACACTGGTGGATCCATGGGTGGATTGTGAAACGAACACACATGCAATGACACTTGTTGTTGTTACTAAAAAGAACACACATGCAATGACACTAGTGGATCCATGTGTGGATTGTGAAAAGAACACACATGCAATGACACTAGTGGATCCATGGGTGGATTGTGCAAAGAACACACATGCAATGACACTGGTTGTTGTTACTAAAAAGAACACACATGCAATGACACTGGTGGATCCATAGGTGGTATGTGAGAAGAACACACATGCAAAATGGCTCTGGTTGTTGTTACTAGAAAGAACACACATGCAATGACACTGGTGGATCCGTAGGTGGATTATGAAATGAACACACATGCAATGGCACTGGTGGATCCATAGGTGGTATGTGAGAAGAACACACATTTTAATGACTCTGGTTGTTGTTACTAAAAAGAACACACATGCAATGACACTTGTGGATCCATGGGTGGATTGTGAAAAGAGCGCACATGCCATGACACTGGTGGATCCATATGTGGTATGTGAAAAGAACACACATGCAATGACTCTAGTTGTTGTTACTGAAAAGAACACACATGCAATGACACTGGTGGATCCATGTGTGGTCTCTGAAGAGAGCACACATGCAATGACTCCAGTTGTTGTTAGTAAAAATAACACACATGCAATGACACTAGTGGATCCATAGGTGGATTGCGAAGAGAACACACATGCAATGACACTGGTTGTTGTTACTAAAAAGAACACACATGCGATGACACTGGTGGATCCATGTGTGGATTGTGAAGAGAACACACATGCAATGACACTGGTGGATCCATAGGTGGTATGTGAAAAGAACACACATGCAAAATGACTGGTTGTTATTACTAAAAAGAACACACATGCAATGACACTGGTTGATCCATGTGTGGTCTCTATAGAGAACACGCATTTCAATGACACTGGTGGATCCATATGTGGTATGTGAAAAGAACACACATGCAATGACTCCGGTTGTTGTTAGTGAAAAGAACACACATGTAATGACACTCGTGGATGCATAGGTGGTATGTGAGAAGAACACACATGCAAAATGACACTGGTTGTTGTTACTAAAAAGAACACACATGCAATCACACTGGTGGATCCATAGGTGGTATGTGAAGAGAATACACATGCAATGACACTGGTGGATCCATAGGTAGTATGTGAGAAGAACACACATGGAAAATGACTCTGGTTGTTGTTACTAAAAAGAACACACATCCAATGAAACTTGTGGATCAATAGCTGGATTATGAAATGAACAAACATGCAATGACACTGGTGGATCCATAGGTGGTATGTGAGAACAACACACATTTCAATGACTCTGGTTGTTGTTACTAAAAAGAACACACATGCAATGACACTGGTGGATCCAGGGGTGGTATGCGAAGAGAACACACATGCCAAATGACTCTGGTTGTTGGTATTAAAAAAAACACATGCAATCACACTGGTGCATCCATGGGTGGATTGTGAAAAGAACACACATGCAATGACACTGGTGGATCCATACGTGGTATGTGAAAAGAGCACACATGCAGAATGACTCTGCTTGTTGTTACTAAAAAGAACACACATGCAATGACACTGGTGGATCCATAGGTGGTATGTGAAGAGAACACAGATGCAAAATGACTATGGTTGTTGTTACTAAAAAAGAACACACATGCAATCACACTGGTGGATCCATATGTGGTATGCGAAAATAACACACATGCAAAATGGCTCTGGTTGTTACTAAAAAGAACACACATGCAATGAAACTGGTGGATCCATGTGTGGTCTCTGTAGAGAACACACATTTCAATCACACTAGTGGATCCATATGTGGTATGTGAAAAGAACACACATGCAATGACTCTGGTTGTTGTTAGTGAAAAGAACACACATGCAATAACACTAGTGGATCCATGTGTGGTCTCTGAAGAGAGCACACATTTCAATGACTCTTGTTGTTGTTAGTAAAAAGAACACACATGCAATGACACTGGTGGGTCCATGTGTGGTCTCTGAAGAGAACACACATGCAATGACACTGGTTGTTGTTACTAAAAAGAACACACATCCAATAACACTGGTGGATCCATGTGTGGATTGTGAAAAGAGCATACATGGAATGACACACATGCAATGACACTGGTGGATCCATATGTGGTATGTGAAAACAACACACATGCAATGACTCTAGTTGTTGTTACTGAAAAGAACACACATCCAATGACACTGGTGGATCCATGTGTGGTCTCTGAAGAGAGCACACATGCAATGACTCCAGTTGTTGTTAGTAAAAATAACACACAAGCAATGACACTAGTGGATCCATAGGTGGATTGCGAAGAGAACACACATGCAATGACACTGGTTGTTGTTACTAAATAGAACACACATGCGATGACACTAGTGGATCCATGTGTGGATTGTGAAGAGAACACACATGCAATGACACTGGTGGATCCATAGGTGGTATGTGAAAAGAACACACGTGCAAAATGACTGGTTGTTATTACTAAAAAGAACACACATGCAATGACACTAGTCCATCCATGTGTGGTCTCTATAGAGAACACGCATTTCAATGACACTGGTGGATCCATATGTCGTATGTGAAAAGAACACACATGCAATGACTCTGGTTGTTGTTAGTGAAAAGAACACACATACAATGACACTGGTGGATCCATAGGTGGTATGTGAGAAAAACACACATGCAAAATGACTCTGGTTGTTGTTACTAAAAAGAACACACATCCAATGAAACTTGTGGATCAATAGCTGGATTATGAAATGAACACACATGCAATGACACTGGTGGATCCATAGGTGGTATGTGAGAAGAACACACATTTCAATGACTCTGGTTGTTGTTACTAAAAAGAACACACATGCAATGACACTGGTGGATCCATAGGTGGTATGCGAAGAGAACACACATGCAAAATGACTCTTGTTGTTGTTACTAAAAAGAACACACATGCAATGACACTGGTGCATCCATGGGTGGATTGTAAAAAGAACACACATGCAATGACACTGGTGGATCCATACGTGGTATGTGAAAAGAGCAAACATGCAAAATGACTCTGCTTGTTGTTACTAAAAAGAACACACATGCAATGACACTGGTGGATCCATAGGTGGTATGTGAAGAGAACACAGATGCAAAATGACTATGGTTGTTGTTACTAAAAAAGAACACACATGCAATCACACTGGTGGATCCATATGGGGTATGTGAAAAGAACACACATGCAAAATGGCTCTGGTTGTTACTAAAAAGAACACACATGCAATGAAACTGGTGGATCCATGTGTGGTCTATGTAGAGAACACACATTTCAATCACACTAGTGGATCCATATGTGGTATGTGAAAAGAACACACATGCAATGACTCTGGTTGTTGTTAGTTAAAAGAACACAAATGCAATAACACTGGTGGATCCATGTGTGGTCTCTGAAGAGAGCACACATTTCAATGACTCTTGTTGTTGTTAGTAAAAAGAACACACATGCAATGACACTGGTGGGTCCATGTGTGGTCTCTGAAGAGAACACACATGCAATGACACTGGTTGTTGTTACTAAAAAGAACACACATCCAATGACACTGGTGGATCCATGTGTGGATTGTGAAAAGAGCATACATGGAATGACACACATGCAATGACACTGGTGGATCCATGGGTGGATGGTGAAAAGAACACATATGCAATGACACTAGTTGTTGTTACTAAAAAGAACACACATGCAATGACACTAGTGTATCCATGTGTGGATTTTGAAAAGAACACAAATGCAATGACCCTGGTGGATCCATAGGTGGTATTTGAAGAGATCACACTTGCAAAATGACTCTGGTTGTTGTTACTAAAAAGAACACACATGCAATGACACTAGTGTATCCATGTGTGGATTTTGAAAAGAACACACATGCAATGACACTCGTGGATCCATAGGTGGTATTTGAAGAGATCACACTTGCAAAATGACTCTGGTTGTTGTTACATGCAATGACACTGGTGGATCCATGGGTGGATTGTGATAAGAACACACATGCAATGCCACTAGTGGATCCATAGGTGGTATGTGAAAAGAAAACACATGCAAAATGACTCTGGTTGTTGTTACTAAAAAGAACACACATGCAATGACACTGGTGGATCCATAGGTGGTATGTGAAGAGAACACACATGCAATATGACTCTGGTTGTTGTTACTAAAAAGAACACACATGCAATGACACTGGTGGATCCATGGGTGGATTGTGAAAAGAACACACATGCAATGATACTGGTGGATCCATAGGTTGTATGTGAAAAGAAAACACACATGCAAAGTGGCTCTGGTTGTTACTAAAAAGAACACACATGCAATGACACTAGTGGATACATATGTGGTATGTGAAAAGAACACACATGCAAAATGGCTCTGGTTGTTACTAAAAAGAACACACATGCAATGAAACTGGTGGATCCATGTGTGGTCTATGTAGAGAACACACATTTCAATCACACTAGTGGATCCATATGTGGTATGTGAAAACAACACACATGCAATGACTCTGGTTTTTGTTAGTGAAAAGAACACACATGCAATAACACTGGTGGATCCATGTGTGGTCTCTAAAGAGAGCACACATTTCAATGACTCTTGTTGTTGTTACTAAAAAGAACACACATGCAATGACACTGGTGGGTCCATGTGTGGTCTCTGAAGAAGAGACCACACATGCAATGCAACTGGTTGTTGTTACTAAAAAGAACACACATCCAATGACACTGGTGGATCCATGTGTGGATTGTGAAAAGAGCATACATGGAATGACACACATCCATTGACACTGGTGGATCCATGGGTGGATTGTGAAAAGAACACATATGCAATGACACTAGTTGTTGTTACTAAAAAGAACACACATGCAATGACACTAGTGGATCCATGTGTGGATTTTGAAAAGAACACACATGCAATGACACTGGTGGATCCATAGGTGGTATTTGAAGAGATCACACATGCAAAATGACTCTGGTTGTTGTTACATGCAATGACACTGGTGGATCCATGGGTGGATTGTGATAGGAACACACATGCAATGCCAGTAGTGGATCCATATGTGGTATGTGAAAAGAACACACATGCAAAATGACTCTGGTTGTTGTTACTAAAAAGAACACACATGCAATGACACTAGTGGATCCATAGGTGATATGTGAAGAGAACACACATGCAAAATGACTCTGGTTGTTGTTACTAAAAAGAACACACATGCAATGACACTGGTGGATCCATGGGTGGATTGTGAAAAGAACACACATGCAGACACTGGTGGATCCATAGGTTGTATGTGAAAAGAAAACACACATGACAAATGGCTCTGGTTGTTACTAAAAAGAACACACATGCAATGACACTGGTGGATCCATGTGTGGTCTCTATAGAGAACACACATGCAATGACACTGGTGGATCCATAGGTGGTATGTGAAAAGAACACACATGCAAAATGACTGGTTGTTGTTACTAAAAAGAACACACATGCAATGACACTGGTGGATCCATGTGTGGTCTCTATAGAGAACACACATTTCAATGACACTGGTGGATCCATATGTGATATGTGAAAAGAACACACATGCAATGACTCTGGTTGTTAGTGAAAAGAACACATATGCAATGACACTGGTGGATCCATAGGTAGTATGTGAAAAGAACACACATGCAAAATGACTCTGGTTGTTGTTACTAAAAAGAACACACATGCAATGACACTGGTGGATCCATGGGTGGATTGTGAAAAGAGCACACATGCAATGACACTGGTGGATCCATATGTGGTATGTGAAAAGAACACACATGCAATGACTGGTTGTTGTTACTGAAAAGAACAGACATGCAATGACACTGGGTGATCCATAAGTGGATTGTGAAAAGAGCACACATGCAATGACTCCAGTTGTTGTTAGTGAAAAAAACACACCTACAATGACACTGGTGGATCCATAGGTGGATTGTGAAAAGAGCACACATGCAATGACACTGGTGGATCCATATGTGGTATGTGAAAAGAACACACATGGAATGACTCTGGTTGTTGTTAGTAAAAAGAACACACATGCAATGACACTGGTGGATCCATAGGTGGATTGTGAAAAGAGCACAAATGCAATGACATTTGAATGGTACGGGTGGATCCATAGGCGGATTGTGAAAAGAGATTTTCCCTCTCTCTCTCTGTCACAAATCTCACAAAAGCCCAAACATGTGGAGATCCCAAACATGTGCTCACTCTGGTTGCTATGCCCTGATTGGCTGACACAGATGTCACGCGGATCGTCTCCACCAACCGTTGATCCCATGTGATCCAACGGGCAGGATAACCCCTCCCTTCTCCACTTTTTTTATGCATGGTCAATCCGTGCCACCTCTCTATCCATGCCACCGATACTAAACCCCCATAAACAAGTAAAAATCCATCTATCTAACTAAAATAAATGATCATATTTCAAAGAAGCCATCGTCTTCGTCTTCCTGTTCGTCCTCGTCTTCGTCAACGCCATGGTTCCCGCCATCGCCGCCGTCGGTGCCCTACGCTGACGACTCGACACCGCCCCCTTCCTCCAATACGCGCGCTATCTCCTCGTCGGAGTCCTCCTCCTCCTCTTTCGTAGTCCCATGGGTCCACGTCACTCTCCTCCGCTTCTGCCTCCAACTGATCGATGAACGCTTCCTCGTTGGCCGAGTCGAACTCGTCCAAATAGCTATCTCCTCTCTTCTTCTCGGTCTTCTTCTCGTTGCTCTTCTTGTCCGTACTCGCCGGTGCAACACGCGCCCTCGTCTTGGCTGCTACTTTGCGCTCATCCGATGCTGCAGGTACCCCACGCTCCTCCTGCGCGACCGGTACGATCTTCGACGTCGTGGTGTCCTCGAGTGCCGATGTCGATGGATCCGGGCGCGGTCGGACATGACGTGCTGCCTCAGCAGGCGACTCGCGAGCGCGGACGATGCAGCAAAGAGCCGGGGACGCAAGACGGTCAGTGGACGGCTTGGACCTACCATTGCAAATGTATCTATAATTTTTGTTGTTCCATGCTTGGTTTTATCCACTTTCTTGTGTTTTGTTCCAACTTTGAGTACTTTTCATATGATTTCTTGGACTAACCTATTAACAAGAGCCACAGTGCCAGCTGCCTGTTTTCTGCTGTTTTTGGTTCCAGGAAAGTCAGATAATGAATAATTCTCGGAATTGGACGGGACAAAAGCCAAACTGCCTATTTTTCCGGAAGTGATCAAGTGCTAGAATACGAGACGGAGAAGGGCCAGGGAGCCACCACACCACCTGGCCGCGCGGCCAGGCCTGTCTCGCGCCAGGGGGTGGTGTGGCCGCTCTCGGCACCCCCTCGGACTCCCCTTCCGACTATAAGTTGCCCTCGAGACGAAAACCCTAAGTACCTGATCAAAAATCCATGAAAGAGACTGTAGCCGCCGTCATCTCCATCCCTAGATCGGGAGGGATCTGAAGCTCTTCCCGGCACCTTGCTGGAGAGGAGAATTCACCCTGGAGGCCTTCTTCATCACCATGCAAGCCTCCGGTGTGATGCGTGAGTAGTTAGTAGCTAGATGGCTGGTTTCTCCTCCTTTTTGCTTTCATGTTTAGATCTTGTGAGCTCCGTTCATGATCAAGATCATCTATTTGTAATCCATACATGTTGTGTTTGTGGGGATCCGATGGATATTGAGATGCTATTTCAGATTGATTATTGGTTCTATCATGTCTTTGTTATTTGTGATATTGCATGCTTTCCGTTGTTAGTAGCTATCTTGGCCAAGTAGATGCTAGCAACTCCAAGAGTTAGTATTTATGCTCGATAGTGGGTTCATGCCTCTGGTAATCTGGGGAAGTGACAGAAATCTCTAAGGTACTAGATGTGCTGTTGCTACTAGGGAGAAAACAACAATCCTTTGTTCATAGAACAATCGTATTGTTTACTTTACACGCAGTTCATAAAGAAATAATCTGTTGCTTGCAACTTAATACTGGAGGGGGTTCAGATGATAACCTGAAGGTGGATTATTAGTCATAGATGCAGTTGGATGGCAGTCTATGTATTATGTTGTAGTGCCCAATCAAGTCTCAGAGGAGTCAAGATGATTAGTATATGCATGTATTGCTTTCTCGGTGTTTGTCAATTGCCCCGCTGTAATTTGTTCACCCAGCATGTTATCTATCTAAGGGGAGCCACCCGGTTCTTTGTCTTTACATTCAATCTACAATCTTTTACTGCTTTGTGTTTACTTTCTGCAAACTTTTACTTCTTTCCATTCGATACGTTTAATCCTTTGTTTTCCGCAAAACACGGTGAGATTGACAACCTCACCGCAAGTTGGGGACAAAGTTATGTGGTTGTGTTGTGCAGGTCTCCACGTTGCTACTAGCACCGGTAGTGCGCCCTGCCAAAGCTCAGCTAGTAACACCTTTGGGGTGTTTCCTTGCTCCTACTGGTTCGATTAAACCTTGGTTTCATAACTGAGGGAAACTTGCTGTTGTGCTCATCATACCTTCCTCTCGGGGTTCTCAACGAGCTCTACATCAACACCACGCACCAAGCACTTTTCTGGGCGCCGTGTATTGAGCCATCAGGCATCGTGCTCGAGGTAGTTGCTCCGAATGGTCGATGGCGCGTACATAGAGTGGGGTGCCGATCTGATCAAGGACGAGCAGCGGTTTCGTGCGTCGTGTCCACGCGTGCATTTGTCGGTTATAAAAAAAAAGAAGAAGAAAGAAGTAATATCTCGCGTACTGAACATAATTTGATCACAACTAAAGTGGCACAGCGTATTCTAGACTCATAAATATCCCATGCGTGCCTGTCACATGGAGTTCGACGGAGTTGGACGTGATCGTGCAGCAGTTCCGCACGTCATTGCCCCATCAACACGTGACACACGCACGCGGGATGTGCGCGCCGATTCCCGTGACGACCACCCGGCTCGCACTCCCCTTATTATATACTGGATTTTGGGCGGCGCCGAAGACCATTGAAGTGTCCATCGCAATAAAGACAAGTCCCATCGATTCCCTACCCCTGCCTCCCTGGCTTTTTTGAGAAGGTAGACCATACACGGTGGTCTTGTATATTAGTACTAGTACTACTGGACCACGGCCTGTACTCTTTACTCTTCTCCCACACTAATAATCACTATCTCCTTCCTCCTGCCTCCGCCACACTCACCCTGCAAGCCATGGCTCCACTGAGGAGGGGGAGAGGCCGGTCGACGATCCTCGTGGAGAAAAGGGAGAGAAATCTCCGCGAGGCACTTCTTGCTCTACCAGCCGCTCAAGCCCACCCTCTCATCGAGGCCCAATCTCCCCTGACAATGGCGCCGAATGTTTTAGCAGGCGAGGGCTCCTCCCGGTACGGTCTCCTTATTCTACTTCTTCTCCATCTCCCTCTCCATCATGATCTTCATCAGCTTCTTCTTGTTTTTCTTCTTCTTCTGGCTCTTCCTCTTCTACGTATTATAGGTCGGCTGTGGAGCCTGAATCCACCACGACGGAGGCATTGCAGGACCCATTCGGCCCCGTTCCATGTCTCAGCGAGGTAGCAAATCTCCACGCTGTTATTTCTCGGAGTTATGATGTGGATTTCTTAGATGCTATCCGCCCCGCATTGGTTTTTCTTCTTCTTTTGCGAGTTGTATTTGTTTTCATGAATATGACTGGATCTCTTGGTCTTTCCTTAATACCGCTGTTCATAGATTCACTATGGATTTTTTGTGATTAGGATTAGTTTATCGTGGTCATGAATAGATCTCCAGGTCCATCTTTTAACACTGTGGCCAATAGATTCAACGGGGATTTTTTTTTGATCTGTATTAGTATTCACCTGGGACCTAGAGTGTAATTGTAGAATTTCTATTTCAATTAACATGAACGATGTAGCGATCGAAGGCCGAGTACCGTGAGAAGGAGGCCGCGATCAGTTCCAAGATTGCCAACCAACATGAGCTTGCACACTCCCTCACCCAAGCTAATGAGAGCCTACGCAAGCAATTATCTGTGCAGAAGGAGATCTCGCTAGATTTTGCACGTGACGTCGTTAGGCTGCAGAAAGTGCTCGACCATAACTTGATCAGGCAAGAACAGGCCATCAAGATAATCAACGAGCTCACGGAGGAGAAGAAGAATCTCGTGGAAAGGTGCATTCTCCTGCAGGACGAAGTCAGCGAGGCACTCAGAGGACGTGTCGAGGATACCAAGGCTACCATCCGAGCCTACCATGATAGGAACCGTTGCCTGGATGCAGTCAAGGAGATGAAGGCGGACATGAGCAGAGGGATCACCATACTCGAGGGTGTTCGGAAAGAGAACGAGGAGCTAAGGGCATGTCTGGAGACGTACCGGAGCAATGCCCAAGTCTGATTCCCGTTAGCGGGGATACGAATACTAGTTCGTCCTCCTCTCCTTTTGTAATGTTTAGGGTTCAGGGAGAAATGCCCATGTCTGCTTCCCATTATAGGGTGCAATAAGAATCCTAGGGCAACTCCTTATCTATCTGGACATGTGTTGGTGTTCATGTTCATGAATGGACACCATGTTCTCTTTCCATATGTATCTGGACATGGGTTTCTGCATTATGAGTTTGCCACTCTCCCACTACTATTTGGTGATATTGGGAAAAACCCACGGCACACTAAACTGCTGATAAATCTTATTTGTCTTTGAAATTGAAATTATGACAGTGCCACTAGTCGATTCATAAAATGTTGATTAGTCCTAGATTGCTTCTTCCTTGAAATTATGACAGTGCCACTAGTCGATTCAGTTAATTATGGAAACTAACCATCTTGTCCTGGTGAACTGAATGAACCATACCATGTATTTTTGTTGTAGGGAAAGAGGCGAAAGATCGACCAGGACCTGGCGACCTGGCTAAATGACAAGATAGCAATCCAAAGGGAGAAGCGGAATTCCCAGAAACTGGCCTTTGACCAACTGCGCGCTGAATTCGTGGTCCTTTCTGACAAGTGCCAGAAACTGAAGGAGTTAAACGCCGACTGGGCGAAGCTACACAGTGAAGGTCGCGCCTCGGCTAGGAAGCAGACGAAGATCATGAAAGGGATCTTGAAGGAAAATCGTATGGCTACGGACAAAATTCTCCAATCCGTTATGGAGCGCTAGAACCTACAGCCGAAGCACGACATAGTACTGAAGGAGCTGGCCAATCTTAGGGAGGAAAACAGGCAGCTCCGGGCTAGGCTCGCTTGAACACAACATATGTCTATTTAGTACTGTACTGCCTGGTTTATCCTCTGTAGTGGTGATTTTGTAAGCGTGAACTTAACTCTATGCACGATATTTGTGTTCGTCTGAAATTAGTTTGCTCGAGGATCGAGTTTGGCTTAGTTCGGAAAGCGCAACTGCAAGTCTTACAATTAACTAGTTTCAGGCATTGGTACAACATAAATTATTCATCTCGAATTTGCTTTATCCTCTATAGTCTGTCCTTGTTCACCCTCGCGCACCTTCTTCAGTTCCTTCAACAGATCCGCAATGCAGCACTCTAGCTTCTTCTTGTCTTCCCTGAGCTGATCCCTCTCCTTTTCTGCATTATGAATCAGCAACCTGTTTTATCCTGAAGCTTCTCTGCAGTTCCAACAACCAAGCTCCCATCGATTTCGTCAGTTAGCTTTGACTGCAAATTCTCGATTTCTTGTTCCGGCTCCTTATTTCGTACCGATAGCTTATATTTTTTCAGCTGCATCACTTACATCAGTAAATCTTCCCAACCTTTCCAACTCATACATCTCCCATAACTGTGCCAAACATTTCTTAAGTGCATCTGGCCACTCAAGATCTACCCACTCTACTGCTTTACACACCGGGCCAACCTAAAAACACACACACTATAGTGTTATGAACATGCACGATACATTTTACTTCATGTCATAGTTGCACATAATGTAAACAAACCTGATTTGTACAACCCAAAAACCTTCTTCCAGTGTTACTGCCTTCGAATGCAACATATCTCCTCAGTTTTAGCCCATGGTCACATGGCACTTCTCCATCGAGATCTAGGCCCTCCCATTCGGAGTCGTAGATCGTCCTTGGTACCTATAGGTAAACGCAAAGCTGAAATCGAACAAGATTGCATGCACATCTGGTCGGGCTCAGATCGAGTGATTTACCATTGCCTAACCCTAGCCCGAGAAAACAGAGGAACTCACATCGTGGAAGGAATACTCGATGTCGGAGAGAAGGCTGTTGCTGCTCGACTGGTCATCCTCGTCGTTCAAGGACAGCATGGCGAATGCGACAGCAACGGCGACGGCGACGGCGTCGACGAGAGAGAGAGAGAGAGAGAGAGAGAGAGAGAGAGAGAGAGAGAGAGAGAGAGAGGGAGAGAGAGCAGCCCTTCTACCGCTGCAATGATGACTAAATTGGCATGTTACAATAGTTTAATGGATACCATGCCCTTTCCCTGGATTACTGTCTCCTGCCTGATATGGATTCTCTTCACACATTCTCATTTCAAATATTAAACCTACACTCCCTCCATCCCAATTTCATTGCCTAACGAAAACATACCAGTATATTACATCATCCAAAGAAACAAAATCATGTCAACTACAAGGTACTTATGCATCACTGCTTCAGTCATGGTTTCACAAAACATTACATTATAATCTCCCAACAAACATAACCACAACATGGTTTCACAAAACATCACATTACAATCTCTCAACAAACGTAATCATAGAAACAAGTATATTACATCAACTCAAGAAACAAAATCATGTCGACTACAAGGTACTTACACATCACTTGTCCTGTCATGGTTTCGCAAAACATTACATTACAGTCTCTCAACAAACAAAATAATAGAAACAAGTACAGTACATCATCTCAAGAAACATAATCATGTCAACTACAATGTATTTATGCATCACTAGTCCAGTCATGGTTTCACAAAACATTACATTACAATGTCCCAACAAACATAATAACTAAAATAAGTACGGTATGTCATCTTAAGAAACATAATCATGTCAACTACAATGTATTTATGTCTTATTACAACAACGATGGTTTCAGTGAGTGACATGTCCGAAAATCTCAACAGCTCGCACAACATTATATCGCAATATCTCAACAAACATAATCACAGAAGCATGCTCTAAATGCAACAACAGTCAATATTACAAATACAGGAAAAGGAAACCCCGCGGTCCATATGACAAGCCCAGGGTAGCAGCTCTCATCAGATCTCATCAACGTCGACCACCTCATTCTGTTTAGCCACTACAGGGGCATCTACATCCACTATAACCTATTCAACAACATCAGAAATGGTACCAAGGAAGAACACCTTCCTGGTTCGCTTCTTTCGCAGCATAATCTGCATAAGATCTTCAGTATCCAAAACATCTATGAATTGCTGCTTCTTATGATGCCACCACCGGATTTTTGCCATCTGCTTAGGGCCAATACTGATTTCCTTACCGATCATCTCTCTCATTTCATCAAGAGTTATGTTTTTGGAATCGACAGTGATCTCCACAGTACATGACGAATCTGGCTTATTAACTCCCTCACCAAGTTTTGCCATGTATGAATCCACCTCTATGCGTATACTGAACTTATCTAGATCAGCATCTATTGGTCCGTATTCTCTAGGAGCAGAAGCTCTGGCAGCAAGATCTCCAGCATCTGCATACATATCATCAATCATCGCTTCAACTTTAACCTTACGATCAGCTGCACAACACTCCCAAACCATTTGAAGCTCATGGGAGTGCTCAATTTGCTGATAGGTATCATTCATGTTGCGTCACACCAATTTTGTCCTCTGCCTAGAACCCCAGGGAATTCTAGCGGCAAGCATATCTACCAGCTGCGAAACAGACAAAACCTCTTTGCAATTCACAAGCAGATGCACATCTTGCCCGAACACAACCCTCTCGCAACCAAAATCAAGCTTTGCAGTGTACTGCCGAACATGAACTGTGAACTCATATAGGTCACTTGTATCAAAACTGTGCCTAATTTGATTAAAAAGGGGAACATTTCAGTTCATTCGATTCTATTATGCCGTAACTAATCTGCTTGCAAGATAAGGCACAGATAAGAAAAATTCACCTCTCGCTCTTCTCCCCGGGTTTTTTCTTCGAGATTTGAGTGCTACATCCGCCCACCGGAGCCGAACAATCCGCCACCGGCCTTGCTTTTCTCTTCAACCCGCTGCTCGTAGGTACCTTGGGAGCAGAATCCTTGCTGGCCTCATCGCTAACCGGGGCTGAAGACCTCGCCGCTGCTACGCATTGAGCCCCAGACTTGGGCCCCGACGGACCCTTTTCAGTCAGCGACGTAGCTACAACCTTCGCCTTGCTAGACATGCTGGGCCACCGCCGTCGGATTCAGTGTCAGGGGAGGGAGAAAAAAGGCCCTCTGCCGCTGGCATATTTAGGGTCGGGGAAGGGAAGAAAAGGGGCCGCCGCCACCGTCGCAGCAAGATTCAGTGTCGAGAGTTAGGAAAGTACAGTAATGGATTTGCCCCTACGACACGTGTAGGGTGGCTAAGAAGAGTGACCGGCGAAGGAGGGGAACAACAGGAACTAGTGTAACGGAATATCCTGACTTAACAAGCGCGATTTGAAAATATTGGGTTTGGCCATCATTCACTCGAAAGACCCCTCTCAGCAATTGGCGCCCCAACTTTTTGAATCGCGGTGATAAAAGTCAACTTGGGTACCGCGTTGCCTAGCTACCCCAAGTTTCGGGCCGCAAAATGATATTCTCCTCTATCCACTGTAGCGTGAGCGAAGCAAGTAGAGGGAAGGACCAGCGAGACATGGCCGACAAAGGTGACACAGGTAGTGTCGGCTGATGTTATCTGTGTCTGGTGATGCAACGCCACATGGGGCTTAGGAAGGCTTATGCCCTGAGTCCGGACTAGCCGTTTAAAGTGAATAAAGAGGCATCTTGCTTTAACCAAAGGGGATGTTCGGGGAATATGCTTCCACATGTGCCCTAAATTTGTGACCTGGGCTCCCCTATATAAGGAGCACTAGGGCCTCCATAGAAGGGGATCGATCATTCTGTTAAGGAAGAACCCTAGAACTTGGTAGTGGGGAGTAAGAGAACTAGTCTCCTTCTCGCGAACAACTTGAGGAGCCCTTGTAATCCAAATCCAACAAGAGAGAAATACAAACATCTATGTGTGGAATCACCGCACTATCCCTCCCTGGATTCCTCTAGTGCACATTGGCCCTAGACTATCCATGTCATCTGCCATGCCACCACCATAACATTTGGCGCCCCAGCGTGCGGCTAGCAGCGCTAGCAGGTGTAAAAATCCGGATGGAAACATCTTTGGCACCGGCAAGCGCATTGTCTCCGGTCTTGTTCAGCGCTTTGGAGCGCTAGACTACGTCAGCGACAACATGGGGAGCTTTGGCGAGAATCCTCCTTCATGCAACAGCCTCTTCGTCAAGCTTGGCACCCACAAGATCTACGTCGGCATCAACGAGTGCTGCGTGCAACCACGGCACGTCTTCGAGGGAGGCGAGCCACCTCTCAGCGTGGCTCGCGGCATGCGTATCACTCGCCCCACAAGCTATGTTGAGGTCATGATGATAGCGCTAGATGCAGGAGCAAGCAAGGATCCGGCTCCAAAGCCGGAGGCAACGCCAAAGCAGGCAAGGTCTAGATTCCGTCCACTAGAAAGGCTAGAGAATGTACTGCAACAGGCATAGATAGCTTAGCAACACCCATAGCGCCAGTAGTAGATCCGGCTCAGGCACAAGCTGAGTTAGAGGAAACTAGGCAGAAAATGCTAGCTGGTGTGAAAAAGGTAGCTGAGCTACATCAATCACTGAATATCACTCTGCGGGAGTATGCAAAGGCAAAGCGCATAGATGGAGTGAAAATCCGAGGTAGAAACCTGATTACTGAGATCAATAGGGAGTATGTGCCTAGGCCGGGTTAGATAGATACAATAGTAACTCCAGGGTTGGAAAGGTACAGTACCATGGCAAAGACCCTTAGGGCTGCCAATGCAGCTGCTTACGAGTTAGAAGGCTTGACCGAAGAAGCCCGAGAGAGGCAACAGGAAAGATTTAACCACTTGTTGAGTGTAGCGTGTCAGTAGAATGAGGAAATAAACAAGGCAAACCCGACACAACCCGAAGCATCTCATGTAGTTTATTTGGCAAGAAATAACCTGATGAAATATGCTAGAGCTGCGTCGTCCCCTGGTCACGGTCCTAGGAGAGAGGAAGTGGTAAACTCGAGTAGAAGAGACAAACAGACGGTCCCGTATGACCTGGTAAAAGCAGGAAAAGGAAAAGTAGTGCTTGTTGATGAGGATCGTCACAGTGCTAGCCGAGGTGAAGCTGGCCGAGGTAACCGTGACCAAGGCAATGCCGGTCAAAGGAACGCTGCCAACGGCAATGCCGGACAGTGTGATCTGGCAGCAACAGGGCAAAATGCACCTTTACAACAGCAGCAGCAGTATGCACCTCGGTAGGAGAGAAGCACTGGGCCGGTAATGCAGCAACAAAATGCTCGTCCGGGTCAGGACAAGTACAATGATGGTTACTCGGTAATGGTTGATGTCAGATTTCCTAGACCAGAGCACCATGTGATTGGATCAAGATTGGGAAATAGGAACTTGCAGCCGGATGATGCCAGACTGAAGCTGGACCGAATCTATAGGTCGGAAATGATTGAGGTGCAAGGTCCCCCGGGTCCAGCATGCTTTGGACCACGGATCATGAGGGAACTGCCAGTACCAAACTTTCAGTTGGCCAGAGGAACAAAGATGTATGATGGTAGCACCAAACCGGATGACTGGCTCATTGACTATGCTACGGAAGTTAACATAGCCAGAGGAAATTTGAGATGGGAGGTAAGGTACGTGCGGCAAATGTTGTAGGGACCAGCAAGGGTTTGGTTGAACAACCTGCCGCCAGGAAGTATCAACTGCTGGATAGATTTTGAGGAGATATTCGGGAGTAATTTCTTGAGTCAACAAGAGGCCAAATAGGCCATAGACTTTGGTGTTATGCAGGCAAAGACCAAATGAGCCAGACTGAGAGTTCCTGACTTGGTGGTGCAATGTGCACAATTCATGTCAGGGGGTAATTGAATCACAAGCAATTGCGTGGTTCGCCCAAGGCTGTAGGTATGGGAGTATGTTGTGGCAGAGATTGCAGCGGGATATGCCAACCACCCTGGCAGAGACGATCTGGATCACAGTTTCGTATGCTTTGGGAGATCCAACACAACCTCGGCTAATGTCAAGCGAGTCGAATGAGGAGTACTACAATAGAGATGGTTCCGGGTCATCCAGGAGGAATGGTTTCCGAGGTAAAAGAAGGGATGATCTTCCAGATTATAGGTATAGCTCGCAGCAAGTGGTAGCTATAGACCGAGATCAGCCCAATGCTGGTGCTAGCCAGCGCCAGAAAACTGGAGGGCAACATTGGCAACAAAAGGGTGAGGGCAAAAAACCTTGGACGCCAGAATAGAAGAAATAGTGGCAGAAATAAAGGACCGTCTGAGATACACATTCGAGTCTATGTTGCATCAACCCTGCAAGTTCCATATGCCAAGTCCAAATAGTTCGGCGAATCATATGACCCGGCAATGTGAATGGATGAGGAAATTAGAATAGGGTAGCTCGGGGAATGCTCAGGCACATCGGCACGATGCACCTAGGCAGGATGGACCTCGGAATGAAGCACCTCGGTAGCAACTGCTCACTAGGGGAATGGATAGCAACTAATGTTGCCTCGACCTCCACCGAGGTATGAGAATCAAGAAAGGAGGGATGCAGTGCATCAAGTGAATAACCAGCAACAACAAGACCAAGGATATCATGGCAATGAGGGGAGAAATGAGTACAGAGAGCATCATCAAAGTTACTGTGTGTTCACCACAGAAGAGACTGACAGAAAGAGTTTGCAGCGCCAACATAAGGAGGTGAATGCAGTGATGCCGGCTGTGATGAGGTATATGCCTTGGTCGGATGAGGAGATTACATGGAGCATCAAGGATCACCCAAAGCTTATGCGGAGTCCTGGGACCTACGCGCTGGTGCTAGATCTGACGTTCATTGGGTCGAATATCAACGTGAGGTTCTCCAAGCTATTGATAGACAACGGCAATAGCATTAACATCATGTACAAGGATACCATGCACAAGTTGGTAATATCGGAGAACATTCTCCAAGCAACAAGGACAACCTTCCATGGCATTGTACCGGGTATCTGCTGTGAGCCAATTGGTAAAGTCTGGGCTGATGTGTTGTTTGGCACAAGGGACAACTGCCAGACTGAGAACTTGGAGTTTAAGGTGGTGAACTTGGAAATCGCATATCACATGTTGCTCGGCAGGCCTGCTCTGAACAAATTCATGGAAAGTACTCACATCAGTTACTTGAAGATGAAAATGCCCAGACCAAGGGGAGTGATTACCATAGCTGGGGACTTTAGGTGTTCTATCGAGTGTGCTTTCGCCGGATCTAACCTGGCCGAGTCACTTGTGATTGCTCAAGAGAAGATGAAAATTTTGGAAGTGGCTGCATTGGCTCAATTTGCGCAGCAGCATATGCCGGCTCTGACTAACCCGCATGGGAGTGTTTCATTTCAAGCGACGAAAGATACAAAGAAAGTGCCTGTTGACGATCAATTCCCAGAGCGCACCAAAACTATTGGTGCCAGGTTAAGTGACAAATAGGAAAGCGAGCTCGTCAACTTCCTCCGTGAGAATCGGGATATCTTTGCTTGGTCTACACAGGACCTGCAAGGTGTGCCGAGGGAGTTGGCCGAGCACTCTTTGAATGTAACACCCGGAGCAAAGCCGGTGAAGCAACCTCTCCGCTGCTTCGCCGAAGACAGGAGAAAAGCCATTGGAGATGAGATAGCTCGGCTCCTTGCAGATGAATTTATCATGGAGGTACTTTACCTGGATTGGCTCTCTAATCCGGTACTCGTGGAAAATAAGAAGGATGATCCGAATGTGGCAGTGGTATGGCGCATGTGTATTGATTATATGAACCTGAATAAGGCATGTCCCAAGATCCGTTCCGCTGCCAAGGATAGATCAGGTCATAGATTCAACTGCTGGGTGTGAGTTGTTGTCATTCATAGATGCATATTCTGGTTTCCACCAGATACCTCTGAATCCGTATGATCAAATAAAGACTGCATTTATCACCCTGTATGGGGCTTATTGCTATCGCACTATGCCGTTTGGTTTACGTAATGCTGGAGCAACGTACCAACGATGCATGCAAAAGTGTTTGCATGACCAGATTGGTCGAAATGTGCAAGTTTATGTGGATGCTGTGGTGATAAAAACTAAGGAAACTAAAACGCTCCTTGATGATATCTGGTAAACATTCGCGAACCTACGGAGGTTCCGGATGAAGCTTAACCCGGAAAAATGTACCTTTGGTGTGCCGGCAGGGAAGTTACTTGGTTTCCTTATATCCATCCAATGTATAGAGACCAACCCCATGAAAATCCAAGCCATAGAGAAAATGGAGCTGCCAAAGTGTCTTAATGATGTGCAGAAGTTTACGGGTTGTCTGGCATCATTAAGTCGATTTGTAAGTCGGTTAGGAGAGAAGGCATTGCCCCTCTACCAGTTAATGAAAAAGGCAGACAAATTTACATTGACACCACAAGCTAATAACGCGTTCCGAGAATTAAAAAAGATGATGTCCTCTGCACCAATACTAGCTGCGCCACTACCCAAGGAGCCAATGTTGCTCTATATAGCCGCGACCAACCGAGTCGTAAGTGCAGTAATAGTGGTGGAACACGATGAGGAGGGAAAATTGCTACAAAGACTAGTGTGTTACCTGAGTGAGGTATTATCAGCTTCAAAACAGAATTACCCTCACTACTAGAAGATGGCATATGGTGTGTACATGGCAGCTAAGAAACTTAAGCATTACTTTGAGGAGCACCCCATCAAAGTGGTATGTGAGGCACCCATATCCAAGATTATGGGCAATGTGAACACCCGGAATTTTAAGTCCAGATGCCTGTTATGCCGTACATCGCAATCCCAGGAATACCATTCCTGTGAGACATAACAGAATTGATAGCACAGTACATCATCCATTACAAACCATAATAGTCTTACAAATAGTTCATCTCATGATAAAGTCTTAATACACATCAAAGAAGTGGAAATAAACATAGTAGAGTCTCCATCTTCATTGTCACAGGCAATGCTGATGATGGAGACATCCTGTCGTCCATCCTCCGGATAGTCCTCTTCATAGTCTGGCCATGGGAATAGCCAGGGACAAAGCCATGAGTACTTTTAAAATACTCGCAAACTATCACTAATGTAAGTAAGACAATTCTAGTAGGAATACTAATATCTAGGCTTGTTTTCAGTAAGCTAGTTTTGATGCAGCCCATCCTACGGACGCTCCTACATCTACACCACCAAGTCCCCCAAGTGGACCGATGACCCGTGCCTGAGCCAAGCTCCTTCAAGCTAAGGTGAATTCGCTCCTTGTCTCATGTGACTTCGATACATCCTTGGATGGCTAGCTACTTCATGCCAATACCTTATGCATCATCAGGTACGAAGCCCATGAAGAAGTGCCAAAGGAAGCATCCAAGCCATCGCAAGATGGAGTCGCGTACCAAACCAGCACCAGGGTCGGCGGACCGGAATTCCCGCCAGAATTTCTGACGCACGCTCCAGCGGACCGGACCAGCGACCAGAAATACCGGCACACGCCGAAATCTTCTAGCGGTGACCGAAAGGGGCTTCTGTGAGCCATTCCGGTTTCGACCGAAAATTCTGGCGGCGACCGGACATTCTGGCGCTACCGGACATATTGCCAGATTCGCCTCCCGAACGCCTACATGGGTTTGATGCCCGAGAATATTCCTATTTTGTCCAGTTTTTACCTTTTTATGCCCAAACTACCCCTGAACTTGTGGCTGGCCTATATATAGCCCCCCACCTCTATTGTAAACCCTAGGCATGATATTTGGAATTAGTTGAAACCCCTTATGGATCTATCTAGTTCCTGCCTCATGCTCCATTAACAAAGGAGCACCAAATATCCCAAACCTCGTTGGAGTTTACATCGTGCCTCCGCGTTGTACAAGGCCTAGGCATCGGAGTTCCTTTGCCTAGACGTCAAGATCTGACCGAGTCTCCCATCTCGCCGTGCTAGTTCGAGAGAGAGATCCCCGCCCGACGCTGATCCTAGGGATTGCGCTGGACCGGTAGCTGCCAGTGTGAGCAGTTGGCTTGTATCCTAGGGTGTGTGTGTTTGTTCATCATGCTCTTCGTGTGTGAGTTCGCGGATTCGCTCTCTCCCTCATCCCCACACCTCCTCCACCTCGATTTCAAGGGATTCATGAAAGATCGGGCCATCCCCGAAGTTGCCCCACAACATATTGGTATCAAGAGCTTCGTTGCTCACGAATTTCCCCACAAAATTTTCTTCTATCCACCTAAATTTTGAAAATCACCAAAAAAAGAGCCCCAAATTTGCCTTCGGATCGATCTCTAGATTTGGTGCGTTTTTCATGGTTTTGTTCCATAGATATGTTGCTTTGGGTACCGATCTACCTTCCTAGAACCTTTTCCCAAGCCAATTTGGACAAATTTCCGAAATTTTTGACCGATTTGACTTTTGGAGTTCGTCACGAATTCAAACCGGCACCAGGCTCAGCGGCCCGGCCCAGCCGCCAGAAATTTCGGAGACAGTTCTAGCGAACCAGAATCACGACAGGAATTTCCGGCACCAGGCTCGGCGCCGCCGGTTTGGCCTCCGACATTACTGTTTCACCCATTTTTCTCTGTTTTTCCCCGCGTGTTGTTCGTGTTTCGTGTGCGTGTCCCCCAACTAACTTCAAGCTTTCGTAACAATATTCACATCCCATGCTCATCGACACCATGACACTGAACATCATCCCCAACATCGGTAGCAAGTCATCAATACCAAAGGTATAACTTGCTCCACCTTGTTAACCCTTCTTCCTTGTGTGTATCTATCCTATGAGAGCAACTCATTTTGTGTTTGCCTAAGCATTGTGCACTTGTCCTTAGAAAGTGAGAGTGTGAGACCAAATACAAGATTTAACATAGTAGTATAGGAAGGGAGAAAAAGAATCCAAAAAAAGAGAAAAAGAAAAAGCAAAAGAAAAATAGAAAGATACATAGTCTCCCAATACAAAGAGAGTCTCAAGCTTGTAAGCAAAGAGTGAAAAAGAGCGCGACCAAGGCAAGTGCACATATGAGTTTCTTATTTCTCTTTTGGCGAACGAGTTGTGGTCTCTCCTTGAGTTGGAACAACACCGAGCATAGTCTTCGTTAGGACCTTGTGTGCTCATTTTCATAGTTGTGCTAACCACATCCGTCTCCACATGTGTGTATCCTAGTGTTTTGTAGATCGACTCCTATTTTCTTTTGATCTTTTGGTTCTCTACCATGTTTGACAATAACCTTTTCTTTGGATCGTTTCGTTTGGTTTCCACAACCCTAACCTTCCACCCATAGCTTTTGAGAGTTTTAGCTTCCCTTCTTTAGTGTGAGTTTTTCTTTGCATTCTCACTTTGCAAGCTAATCGCTCGAACTTGTGGTATCTAGTTCGGTGCAATCCCCAAGGTGAGGAACAAGGTTAACACCACCATATTCCACTTCCATATACTCCCTCCGCTTCAAAATATAAGACGTTTTGGCCTTGTGAATGAAGTGTATCTAGACCTCTTTTAATGTCTAGGTTCATTTAGATTTGGAGTGAACCTAGACACTAAAAGGGGTCTAGATACACTACTTTCAGAAAGCTAAAACATCTTATATTTTGAAACGGAGGGAGTACAATCCTTGTGTGTTTTGCATAATGGATAGGCACGGTGAGTCGAGCCAACCACCTCCCCAAGAAGAAGAACAAGGACCATACATGACGCGCGCAAGTCACTTCATCATTCGACAAGAGTTCCATGAACGTTGCCAAGCCCTTGAGACACGTCAAGATGAACAATTTGGCGAGACGCAAGCCGAGTTCAAGAACATCCACAACGCTTCGATGGCCTCGAACGACAAATGCACGCAATGCATCACAACTTTGGCCATCAAAATGAAGTGCTCCAATGCTCCGTCGCCGAAACAAATGACAATCTTCGACGCCTCATCAATGGAATGGCAAGACCATGTTCACGCGCATCAAGCTCTTCAAGTTCTTCACGTCGTCATGCACCTTTTCAACAAGATCTTCATGCAAGTGCTCCAAGATGCAATGATGCCCCCGTGGTTGAAGATGGACATTCTTCGAACTATCTACCTTCCCCACGGCATGCCGCAACGTCAAGCTACAATGGTGATTTCTCTTCAAGGCCACGAGCAAGGCAAGAAGCACACCATCATCACACAAGGGCACTAGTGATCCAACAAGAGCAACCACAAGAAGAACCGCAAGTGTACCACCATCGACCGCGACACATACTTGACACAACAAGTGATGACTCCAATTTGGAGAATCAAGCTCATCATCGACGTGACGCTCTCCAAGATCCTCCTCCTCGTCATCATCATCATGAAAGTCAACAATGACACCTTGGTCATCACGAGGCGCCTCCTCCACCACACCAAAACATGGAGCGTCGAGTGGTACAAGTTGAGCGATGCCCACCACGTCATGAGGCTCAACATCATGATCTTCGCTGTGAGGCCCATGTGCCTAATCATCATCACTAGCCGAGGAACGCGCCTCAACTACGTCAACAACTGTGCCAAGAGCAAGAGCAAGCTCCATGCTGACTCGTGTATTAACGAGCTCGTTGGGGGACCCCAAGAGGAAGGTATGATGAGCACAGCAGTAAGTTTCCCTCAGTTATGAAACCAAGGTTATGAATCTAGTAGGAGCAAGGAAACACCTCAAAGGTGTTGCTAGCTGGACTTTTGCAGGGCGCACTACCGGTGCCAGCCGCAACGTGGAGACCTGCACAACACAACCACATAACTCTGTCCCCAACTTACGATGAGGTTGTCAATATCACCGGTTTTGCTGAAAACAAAGGATTAAACGTATCGAGTGGAAGAAAGTAATAGTTTGCAGAAAGTAAACAGAAATCAGTAAACAATTGATTGTAGATTGATGGTAAAAGAAAGAACTGGGGTCCATAGTTCACTAGTTGTGGCTCTCCTTAAGATAGATGACATGTTGGGTGAATAAATTACAGCGGGGCAATTGAAAAACATCGAGAAAGCAATATGCATATACTACTCATCTTGACTCCTTTGAGATTCGATTAGGAATTACAACATTATACATAGACCGCCATCCAACTACATCTATGACTAATAATCCACCTTCAGGTTATCATCCGAACCCCCTCCAGTATTAAGTTCAAGCAACGGATAATTGCATTACGAATTGCGTGTAAAGTAAACAATACGATTGTTCTATGAACAAAGGATTGTTGTTTTCTCCCTAGTAGCAACAATACATCTAGTACCTTAGAGATTTCTGTCACTTCCCTAGATTACTAGAGGCATGAACCCACTATCGAGCATAAATACTAACTCTTGGAGTTGCTAGCATCTACTTGGCCAAGATAGCTACTAACAATGGAAAGCATGCAAGATCACAAATAACAAAGACATGATAGAATCAATAATCAATCTGAAATAGCATCTCAATATCCATCGAATCTCTAGAAAAACAACATGCAGAATTACAAATAAATGATCTTGATCATGAACGGAGCTCACAAGATCTAAACATGATAGCACAAAGGAGGAGAACCAGCCATCTAGCTACTACATGGACCCGTAGTCTAGAGATGAACTACTCACGCATCACATTGGAGGCTTGCATGATGATGAAGAAGGCCTCCAAGGTGAATTCCCCTCTCTGGCAGGGTGTCGGGAAGAGCTTCAGATCCCTCCCGATCAAGGGATGGAGATGACGGCAGCTATAGACTCTTTCGTGGAATTTTGGTCGGGTACTTAGGGTTTCTGTATCGGAGGCAATATATAGGCGGAAGGAGAGGCCGAGGGGGTGCCTAGGGCGGCCAGACCACCCCCTGGCGCGGGCCAGGCCTGGCCGTGTGGCCGGGCCCCAGCCCCTCTCCGTCTCGTATTCTAGCTCCTTGTGTCCCTCGGTGAAAAACTCACTTTGGCTTTTGTCCCGTCCAATTCCGAGAATATTCATTTTCTAACTTTCCTGGAACCAAAAACAGCAGAAAACAGGCAGCTGGCACTATGGCTCTTGTTAATAGGTTAGTCCAAGAAATCATATGAAAAGTACTCCAAAGTGTGGACAAAACATAAGAAAGTAGATAAACCCAAGCATGGAACATCAAAAATTATGGACACGTTAGCAACGTATCACTCCACAACAACATCAAGAGGAAGCTTCGCAACAAGATCACGAGAACCAAGTTCCACCTCCTCAACCACAAGACCATCATCAACAAGGTCACCAAGCTCGCCGCAATGACCGCAACAATGAAGAAACTTTTGGCAAGCTCAAGTTCACAATGCCCAAGTTCACCGGATCCAATGACCCCGAAGAATACCTCTCGTGGGCACTCAAAGTCGACATCTTCCGCATGCACAATTATAGCAACGAGAAGATGGTCGCCATGGCTTCGCTTGAGTTTGATGATTACGCCAACCTTTGGTGGGAACAAGTTCAAGTTGCTCGTGATGCAAGACAAGAGCCGCCAATCACAACTTGGTATGACATAAAGGCTCACATGAGATCCCGGTTCGTCCCTGTAGACTACACGCGTGACCTCTTCAACAACCTTCAATCGCTTCGTCAAGGGACAAAGACCGTGGAAGAGTACTTCAAGGAAATGGAACTCAACTTGATTCACGCCAACATTGACAAGCGCATGGAGCAAACTATGGCACGCTTCCTTATTGGGTTGAACCACCCAATCAAGCGCATAGTCAAGTTCCAAACATACAACAACATGGTTGAGATTGTGCACATCGCAACAAAGGCCAAACGTCAAGTGCAAGAGGATATCAAGTACAACAAGCCCAAGACGTACTTCACCTACAAGAAAGCTTCAACCGCTACACCAACAACTTTCAATGGAAGTTCCTCAAGTACCTCCAAGCCTTCCTTCAAGCCCACACTTCCTCAAGGAAAACTGCCCCAAAGTGGCAAACAAGGAAAGAGTGACACACCTTTCAACGGTGAGTGCTACAAGTGTGGAGGTAAAGGACACAAGTCGTCCGAATGTGGAAACAAGAAAGTATTGTTCATCCATGGTAATGGTGAAGAAGAGTACTTGAGTAAAGATGAATTTGATGCCTGAGTCAAGGAAGCAATGGCAAGGCAACGAGTGGAAGATGACTAAGAACTCCTCATGTGTGAACATGACGCAAGTCCATCGCTTGTCGTCACAAGGATCTTGACCGCTCAAGCACAAGAGCATGAATACCAACGCTCCAATATCTTCCAAACACGAGCCGACATCAATGGAAAATCTATCAAGGTGATCATTGACGGAGGGAGTTGCCACAACCTTGCTAGCACCGAGTTGTGTGAGAAGCTCAACCTCACCCTCCATCCACACAAGCACCCCTACCACGTTCAATGGCTAAGTGACCAAGGGTCCGTGAAAATCAAGCATACCATATCGGTCTCCTTGGCCATTGGTTGATATGGGGTAGCCCGATCTTCTCAGTAAGTGGATGGCGGTGATGATGGTGGATGATAGATAACTAGCATGTAGCTATGAACTCTCCTGCTCGATCCCTGATGCCAATGCAACAGCTCTCAAACCTAGTAGGATATTCACAACACCACGCTCTTGCGCACGCAGCCATGACCACGAACGGTAGTATGCAATCTACTAATTCCCAATGGAACAACAGATCACACTCAATTATAGTTGGTAGATTCCAACACAGGGTAATTCCAGAGGTTCTATGAAAGAAACAACTCCAAAATAGTTTCAACGTGGTCTAAACTAAACTAGAGGGCGTTCCCAGGCTTATATGGCCGCCGGAACGTCCGAAAAACGAGAAACAAAAACGTGTCGGATACAGTCAGATCCGTCCGGATCTGATGGAGACTTTTAGGGCCGGATTATCTGGTCTAAGTGGGCCAGATTATCCGGGGGCCATACAGAACATCGCGCACGAAGTCCTTAGCAGAAATACCAAAGCAGGGCCAGATTATCCGGGGTGTGGGGGCTGGATTATCCGGTGTCTTGAGCCGTGGAAGTACTCATTGGAAATATCTTGGAATTATCTATCCAACAGGTGCTTATTTGCTTGATTCGGAGTTCGTATGAGGAATCCACGTCCGTTTCAATTTCAGAACTTCTGTCTGTCCGAATTGAACGTTCCTTCTACTTGATGATCTCCCTTGCGCCTACCTCCCGCTCCTCCCTCGCGCATATCGTGCCCATATCACCATCCCCCCCTTCAAGAAGCGTTGTCCCCAACGCTTGCGGGTCGGGTTGGAAAAGTGGCGTGATATGAACAATCGCTTCACACGTCTTTGCCATCTTCAAGTATTGCCTGCCTTCCACTCCGCAACCTCCCTCTCGGCGTGCTTGACTTGAAATAGCCCTTGGCGCCTGCACCTCCTTGCGTCTCCATATGAGCTTTGACCTAGGCGTCACCGTCTTCTCTTCTCAACTCTTGTTGGAACTCGTGGTTGCTGAACATGGACCTTCTTTGCACGACCTTGCATAAGATGAGTAATGCCTAGACCACACAACTGACGAACATGTCCATCCTTGCCTCTAAGCATCCGCATAACAGTCCCAACAAAATGCCTCACAGTTGTGCTAACAAAACTATTCTTGTTACCCCACTGCACGTCATGCACTAGAACATCAGGGGCACAACTATCATCTGTCTGAACACCCGTGTCAACACAAACAACCTTCTGAACACATGCTGCCACATCCTTCCTCTCAGCAATAAGAGGATGCACTTCAACTGGCTTGTCACTAACAAGTTCCACTGGCTTGTCATCTACAGGCATAGCTGAAGCAATATCAACATTGTCGCACTGTGCATCATGCTCTCCATCCTGCACCTTAGCTAGCCTAGATTTTGTCTTAGCCTTGTGCACCTTCTCCTTATGTACCACCAGTTCTACATCAGACTTTATGTGATCATCCCGCATAGGCTTCAAAGTCTACTTTTTGCCACAATGCACAAAAGAATATGTATTTGCTCGTCCAACATGTGTAGCGTTGTGATCATATTGCCATGGACGGCCAAGTAATAGCCCACATACCTCCAATGGCAACACATCGCACTCAATCTCATTAACATAACCACCAACTGTAAATGGCACACGCACCTTATGAGTTACCTTCACCATACCGCAACTATTTAACCACTATAGATGCTTAGGTTCAGGAATACGCCATGTGGATAACCCCAACGCTACCACCATTGCTTTGCTAATGCCATTAGTACAGCTCCCTCCATCAACAATCAACTTGCATGCTTTGCCTTTGATCATACACTACGCTTGAAATAAATTCCAATGCTGGCCTCTATCAACTGTCATGCAAGCATCGCCTTGTACTTTCTTGAGTTGCAAATTCAGCCCACTCAATGGTACAATATCCTCCACTGTAGTTTCATCACACACAACAGCCTTGGCAACAACAGGCACTGCCACGCTGACCGTTTGCACTGGAACAACTGCTGGAACCTCCTTTACATGAGATGGAATAGATATAACTGCAACCTTGGGCGACTGCTGGACTGCCTTCATGGGCTTGGTACAAAATACCTTACGACGAGGAGGCATAAAACAGCCACGCAAAAAATTATTGAAGTACTTCCAAGTTGCATCAACAATATCCTTCTCACGCACCTCATTATCCCACCAATGAGCTATCTCCTCATCCACACGTCGTAATGCAAGACGCATACGTGTAGGATTATCCGAATACTCGTATGTATCACATCTGTAAAAACCATCTTGCATATGACGTTCCCACGACTCATATTCCTCATATGTCGCCATATGGACCAGTCTCCAACTGATTTGAGAATCATCACATACTACACCACGCAAGATGATGTAGCCCGACCTTCGGTCGTTACCACATCATGGTCTCCAACTTATGCCAAGTTGTCATGGACTCCAAAGGTGAACCTGTTCCTCTATGAAAGCCCACTTCCTACCCTCTTGGATGGTATACTACTTCATACTCCGTCCCATATCCATGATAGGTTGACACCAACAAGTACGGAGGCATGGGAGGAAGCCTGGAGCACCAAGCCTGACAAGACAGAGGCTTGGAAGAGAAGATGGACAAGGAGCAGCAAGCTCCAAAACCGGAGTCTCCGCCGTCATCGCCCAGAGAGTCCGCCGCAATCCAACCGGAGTGTCCGGCGCAGCCGGACTGTCCGGCGCAACTCAGCCAGAGTATCTAGCCTACCCCAGCCCCGTCCTAGCGCGGACATTCTGTTTGCTACATCGGACTCTACCCAGACACTACCCAGAGTGTCCGGCCACCCCGGACTGTCCGGCCCACTCGACCCGGAGTGTCCGGCCTACGCGATGGGCCTGCGTGCCAACATCTGGGCCTTTGGCCCATGTACCCCTCTATTCCGCACCAAACCCTAGTTTTATGCCCAAACTACCCCTGAACTAGTGGCTGGCCTATAAATAGAGCCCCCACCCCTCATTGTATCCCTTAGGCATAGATTATAGACTAAAGAAAACCCCCTTTATGGAATCTCTAGTTTTGCCTCATCCCCTTCTACCAAAGGGGATCGACTATCATCACCACCTCGTCGGAGTTTGCATCGCGCCTCCCTCGTTGTACAAGGCCTTGGCATCGGTGTCCCTTTGCCAAGACGTCAAGACCCTCTCCAAAGTTGATGAGGATATATACATGGATTATGATGATTCTGACTGCCTGAACTGGAAGGAAATATTGAGTCAAATCAATAATGACTATCAGGTGAATTTATTCTTAATTGAACCTGATGTTTTACTTAATGAGAACTTTATACTACCTAAGTCTATGCATCTTTGTATGATCAAGTTTATTGATAACACAAGCGTTGCGCGAGGAGGAGGAGAGTTGCAGCAAGAAGGACAAGCTCTGATTTCCAATATCAACAAGTGCGCGAGGGAGGAGCGGGAGGCAGGCGCACTAGGACGCAATGAGGAAATCACGTATGAGCAAGAGAGAGAGATGTCGCACCAAGAATTACATGTTTGAGGTGTTCCACGATGTTTGGACTGCGTGCCAATAAGGCCGGACCCATATATGGGTCGGTATGTATCAGTTTGAGTCGAACCGAGTCAGTTTGGGCCAAGTTATGGCTGTTTTTAGGCCCGTTTAGAGGGGAGGACGCCCCAGCCCTCATATAAACCTCCATAGCCGTCACAAGTTAGGTTTTAAGACCACGTTAAAATATTTTGGAGTTCTTTCTTTCATAGAACCTCTGGAATTACCTTGTGTTCGAATCTACCAACTATAATTGAGTGTGATCTGTTGTTCCATTGGGAATTAGTAGATTGCAGACTACCGTTCGTGGTCACGACTGCGTGCGCAAGAGTGTGGTGTTGTGAATATCCTACAAGGTTCAAGAGCTGTTGCATTGGCATTAGGGATCGAGCGGGAGAGATCATAGCTACGCACTAGTTATCTATCATCCACCATCATCATCGACAAGAGCTTGCTGAGAAGATCGGGCCACCCCATATCATCTTGGTATCAGATTTCCTCGTTGCCTCGGTAAGCAATCCACAATCCATCCATAGATTAGAGAGTGTTTTTCATCCTATACAGAAAAAGCCTCACAAAAAGAGTTGCCATAGCCTAGATTACATCGTATTCGAGTAATAGTTGCTGGTCGCGTTCCTCTATTAGATTAGATCTAGATCTATTCTTCGTAGATTTGTTTTCTAGTTGTTCTAGTTGTTTTCCACCATCTTTTTCCGCTACCATCAAGTCAGATCCGATCTAAGTAAAGAGTCCTAGTTCTGTACTACTTGGCGAGTCGGAATAAAAAAAATCGGCTCGCTGCCTCACGCCTGACCGCAGACAAGTCTGTGCTCCAGCGTGACCAAAAAAAAAAGTTCCGAAAAAAAAAAATCGAGTCGTCGCCTTACCACAAACCAGTCTGTGCTAGTACGAGGAAAAAAACAAATGCTGCCGCCATCCTGCCGCGGCAGGATTTTAGGCCGTTTTTCTACCGTGGCAGAGACCAATTCTCAGGTCAAAATATTTTCTTTTTTTGTTTATTTTTTTTACTAAGTCCACATAGCGTACCTATCCTTGTGAGCCTTAGTAAGCCTTTCTTTGTGTCTATAACTATCCTATGAGACTAGCGTGCTTAGTGCTCTACGGGCTGCTCAGTTAGCAATCTTGTGCCCGTTTCATTGAGACATTGCTAGCATCTCTCCTTGTGCATTGCAACACGAGCATTCCTCCGACATACCTTACTTTTTTGAGCTCATTTTCATAGTTGCAATTGCCCCATTTATCTCCGCCGTGTGTGTTTCCGTGGGTCTTTGTCATACGATCAGCACTAGGACTTGTTTGCGGTGTAGTTAGGATACCATACCTACAGCTCCACCATAAATACCCTGTGTGCCCTGTGATCGTTCTCTATACCTTTGATATTTACTTCATCACATCAGTGTATCAGTTTTTGATTTCGTTTGGTAGATCATCTCTATTCACTTTGGAACGGTAAGATCTCCTTTCTTATTAGTTGTGAGTGAGTTGTGAGAGTTTCCACCATACTGATTTTGATTTGTGCACTAATGTACTAATCATGTCTTCTAGTAGTGTTGATGTGATGCAGAAAATGGAGGCAGGTGATGTTACAAATAATGTGGAGACGTATAGTTACAAATTCATCGACAATTGGCGTTGTAGTGGAACTTTTTGGAAGGAAGAACGCGGTATTTTTGATGGTGATGGTCTTTTCCACCATAGTATGATGATTGGTGAGCGATGTGCTTCCATTACCATTGATAGTAACTCTACTATTAATTTGATCAGCGTTGAAGTTGTACAAAAGTTGTAGCTACCCACATGTGCCCGTGCGGTGCCATATCTCTTGCATTTATCATATGGCACATTGCTGATGTCACACACCGCTGATGTTCCTATGACTTTTAAAGAGCATACTGAGATTGTGCGTTGTGATGTATCTCCTATACCACTTGATTCTTGTCACATACTATTGGGAGAACCTTGGAGCAGAAGGTTTGACGCTCAAATATGTCCTGTTGTTGGAAGGATTTCTTTCAAATGGAACATGAAGAGGCGTGTTATGCTCAGGATTTTAGTCGACAAATTTCATGAGTATCATCTTCTTTGCAAGGAGAGGACAAAAGAGTTCAGTTTGTCTGCTAAGTACAAGGTCATGATGAATGGTGACAATTCTATTATTTGTCATCTTGAACACGGTGTGCATTACAACCCATGTGAGAATGAGAGCCACATAGCCAAGCTGAGTGAGAGTGTTATGAAAAGTGAGCTGTGTGATTCCACTAAACGTGAGGTTGAGAGCATCCATTCTAAGAGTTTGAGAGAAAAAGAAAACATAAGTGCAGTAGATGCTAATACATGTGAGGATATTTCTACTAATGTAATCATCTCTACTCCTGGTATTGTTTCTTGTGCTATGCAGGTTGCTTTTGAAGAAAGGGAGCAATCTATTTTACAACCTACATCGTCGGACTGTGCATTGTCACTTGCAGCGGATGTTTTAGTACCTACTACAACTGAGGAAATTGTTGATGACATTGGTACTGTTTTGGAGCTTCAGCCAACATGTGCGACATATTGTGAGTCTATTCCTTTACTGAAGCCTCCTTGTGATTTGCCTTGCACTACTTTTTCAGCACCATGTGATAGTTTACCAAATTCAAATTTTGATCATGTGGTACTGATAACACATAGGGAAATACTTGCTCGAATACCACCTGCTGATATTGTGTATTCCATCATGCTAAATGAACCTATGAGTATGAGTTGTGCTATGGATAAGATTTCTGAAATTTCATTTCTGAATTCTAGCACATATTCTCCTTGTTTCACTTTCAATCTGATTGGTGAATATAGCATGCATGAAAATTTTCTTGTGGATCACATATGCATTACTTGTGATAGAATCGCTGAACTGAAACATGTTGTTTTCAGCCATACATCACAAAATGTTTGCTATGGGACAATAGCTCATGTTCCAGATATTATGGAAATACATTCTGGTCTAGTTGATATATTGCAACCAGCACAAGTAATTTTACCTATGTTGGATTGTTCTAATCTTGCTAGAATAGGACCCAAGTTTTCATATTCACTATGTTTGTCCCAAAAGTCTTTGTCTAGTTTTGGTACTAGTTTAGACTTCCTTGATATTTGCAAATTGAGTTGCATTTTACTTACTGGACAACATGATCATGTTCATAATAATCAGAGTAGCGCAGTTGAAGCATGTCATGATAATTTGGTTTTCAGACATATTGAATTGGTTTGATCTTGTTCACAAATTTGATCATAGATCTTCTTTGAGAAAACTGAATTTAATATTGAAGAACATGACTATCTATTTAGTTGTTTTTCACCATGATCATGATTCTTTGTACTTCACTTATACCTGCAATTTAAGTTGCTTGATGTATACTGGACATACTTTTCATGTGAACAAAAATAATACAAAATGTTATATATAGATATACTTTGGGTACACGTTGTTCTTTCTGTTTCTCCCACTTTCAGCTTATCCAAAGCCGAGGACGGCTTTTCATG
Organism: Avena eriantha; assembly: GCA_910589775.1. NCBI lineage: Eukaryota > Viridiplantae > Streptophyta > Magnoliopsida > Poales > Poaceae > Avena > Avena eriantha. The sequence goes on along the minus strand of OU342741.1, from coordinate 269,056,236 downwards.
AAGAAAGGGAGGATGATGAGGATATATATATATGGATTATGATGATTCTGACTGCCTGAACTGGAAGGAAATATTGAGTTAAATCAATAATGACTATCAGGTGAATTTATTCTTAATTGAACCTGATGTTTTACTTAATGAGAACTTTATACTACCTAAGTCTATGCATCTTTGTATGATCAGGTTTATTGATAACACAAGCGTTGCGCGAGGAGGAGGAGAGTTGCAGCAAGAAGGACAAACGCTGATTTCCAATATCAACAAGTGTGCGAGGGAAGAGCGGGAGGCAGGCGCACTAGGACGCAATGAGGAAATCACGTATGAGCAAGAGAGAGAGATGGCGCACCAAGAATTACATGTTTGAGGTGTTCCACGACGTTTGGACTGCGTGCCAATAAGGCCGGACCCATATATGGGTCGGTATGTATCAGTTTGAGTCGAACCGTGTCAGTTTGGGCCAAGTTATGGCTGTTTTTAGGCCCGTTTAGAGGGGAGGACGCCCCAGCCCTCATATAAACCTCCGTAGCCATCACAAGTTAGGTTTTAAGACCACGTTAAAATATTTTGGAGTTGTTTCATTCATAGAACCTCTGGAATTACCTTGTGTTCGAATCTACCAACTATAATTGTGTGTGATCTGTTGTTCCATTGGGAATTAGTAGTGCGCAAGAGTGTGGTGTTGTGAATATCCTACAAGGTTCGAGAGTTGTTGCATTGGCATCAGGGATCGAGCGGGAGAGATCATAGCTACGCACTAGTTATCTATCATCCACCATCACCATCGACAAGAGCTTGCTGAGAAGATCGGGCCACCCCATATCAAAGGTGTTCTTCCCTCTCTGCGTGGGATCGAGGGAGCACGTTGACTGATCTTTCCTTACGAGGATTCTATCAGACCGGTGGCCACCGGTGAGAGAAATCGGCCTTGTATCGCGTGTGTTTTGCATGTGTTCATCGTGTTCTTCACGAGGTGTGTGTCCGCTTCCGCTACCTTCTCCCTTTCCCCTTGCTTTCCCATCGATTTGACCACGAGATCCGTGAAGATCGGGCCACCCTAGAGGTTTGCCCTCATCATCTGGTATCAGAAGCTTTTGGTTACTACGGATTTCTCCTCGATTTGGTCTTTTTCCCCATAAATTTGAAAATTCCACCAAAAATAGCCCCAATTCGTGTTTTGGACCGATATGTGATTTGAGTGCGTTTTGGTAGGTTTTGATCCGTGGAGTACTTGCTAAACTTGTTGATCTACCTTCCCATGTGTTCCCATAGCCTAATTCCTTGATTTCCCCCATCAATTTGAGGTTTTAGTTCGAGTTTTTCGGCCAAAACTCGTCACGTTCGTGTTCCGGAAGTTCTGGTTCGACCGGACCGGACTGTCCGGCCAAAACGGACCGGAATATCCACCCCGCCGGAGTTTATGGGCTAAACTGACCGGAATATCCGGCAAGGCCGGACTGTCCGGCCTACGCGCACCGGACTGTCCGCCCCCCTCTGAAAGAAAAATCTTCTTCACGGTTTTGAGCATAACTTTTGCATACGAACTCGGATTTTGGTGTTCTTTAGCTCGTTTTGAAGAGGATAAAGAGCTCTGCATCATCATCTTCGTGGTTAATGCTATCTAATCCATTCAAATTCCGTGGGCAAGGCGGAATCCACCAATAAAGGGTGAAGATCGGCGATGAAAGGTATAAAATTCCGCGACTTCTCCCCACTTGCATTCCTTTGTGAGCTACACTATCTTTGTGTTCAAAAAACACCTATTGAGACTAGTTCCTCCTATGATTGCTTGGGCTATGCACATTTGATACCTCATAGAATTCTGAGCAAAAGTTGTGAGCACGCTATCTCATCTAGTTATCTTGTATAGTTGTTGGCACAAGGAAGATGCAAGTGAAAAATAAAAGAAAAGGAGAAAAAAAATATAGAAAAAAAAGAAAAAGAAGAAAAAGAAAAAGAAAGAAACAAGTGCCTCATAGAATAGGAAGCAGAAGCTCGATGAACATCAAATAGGTGGTACTTATTGTGTATATCTTGTAGCCCACCAATTTATTGCAATCGAACTAGCGTCTCTCCTTGCACTTGTGCGGCACGAGCTTATAGTCTTCGCTAGGTAATCTTTTGGTTCTTAGCTCCCTTTCTTCGCCGCACAAGTCCCATTTGTCCCACCGTGTGTGTTTTCTTGTACCTATTTCCTTATTGTGGATTGACTTGTTTTGCTTTGTGATCATTGTGGTTCTTTACTTGCCATTACAACATCTTAATTTCGGATTGTTCTTGGACATGCCACCTTCCATACCTATCCACCATAAGCTTTGTGTGTGTGTTTTTTAGTGGTTAGTTGGTTTTGGTGTTCCGCATGAACTTCACTTTGCTTGGTTTTGATTTCTCTCAAGTGTTGCCACTTGCACGATACTATCTTCCAAGGTAAAGTAAGGTTTGGTGTTCCATTCCTAACCCCCTACCACTTCCATATACACCACTTGGTCTTGTGAATCATGTCTAGGGACTCCGGAACCGAGGATGATTTATATGAAGAATCCATGATGAGCCACCACGACTACGACTCCACAAGTATAGAGGACATGATGGAGCACTACACCGACAATGGCTCCGCATGCTTTGATGACTCAAAGCATTGCACATATGACTGCTCCATATGCATGGAAGACATGGAGCACGTCATCAACTATGGCTCCTCAAACATGGAGGGATTGGAGCTCTACATCGACAATGGCTCCTCATGCATGGAGCACTACACTGACAATGGCTCCACATGCTTGGGTGACATGGAGTACTACATCAACAACGACTCCCCAAGCATGGACGACTTCGAGTGCTACAACAATGACGCCTCACCAAGCATGGAGGAGATGGCGACCTTCACCCACTTCGAGGTCTCTTCGATGAGCCATGAAGAATACCTCCATCGCTTGGAGGTGGAGGACTACTACGCCAAGCTAGCAGAGGCGCATCATCAAGAAACCATGAACTTCAAGGCCAAGCGTGCCACACCAAAGGGCACCACCTACTACGATGATCCACCTCCAAGGCGTCAAGCGCGACTACCTACATGGCATCATGCGCCACCATCTCCAAGGCGACGAGAGCCATCACCTCCAAGCCATCAAGCTCCACCATCTCCAAGGCCAAGCACGACCATCTCCAAGGCGTCAAGTGCGCCTACCTCCAAGGCATCAAGTGCCATCTACTCCAAGAAGAGCGGCGCCCCAACATCACCTTCCAAAAGAGGCGCCAAGAAGCAAGAATCTTCATCGACAAACATCCTCTCGAGATCATCACCAACATCAAGAGGATACAAGACGTCGTTCAAGGCATCTTCGCCATGAAGACGGAGAATACATGCTGAGCACCATCCATAATGCTCAACCAAGCTCAAGAAGACACCACCATCACAAGAAGAGTGCCAAGGACAAGAAGCATCGTCGCGAGCGTCATGTGGATGACCAAGTGCACCATCTACATCAACCTTTGGCAAGGCACGCCAATGACCTCCGTCGACACCATCATAAGGCACCTTCAACTACTCGTGCCACCAACCAAATGGCACCAAGAGCAAGTTCTCCTCCACGCCATCAAGCTTCAAGCCAAGACTTGACATCCTAGATGACGCATGTAACCTCATGGATGAGGAGGACGAAGACCTCACTTCTCCAAGTTAGATGAGTACGTCAAGAGGACTGCACAAGCCAATGTGCAAGATGGCGACGACAAGGTCAAGAATGGTGAGCATGGGACTTTCCCTTCACCAAAGGAGGTGCCAGGAGTTGAGAGAACCGAGCCTACCCCCACATGCTTGAGTGATGATGTGGTACCAATCCCATGTGAGTATGAGAGCCACTTAGCCAAGTTGAGTGAAAACAAGAGTGAGATGAGTGAATCCACCATAGGTGAGATTGAGTGCTTCCACTTTGAGGGCATGAGTGATACACCTAGTGATTTGAGAGCGGTAGTTGATAGGTCATGTGAGACCACTTTGATTTCTAACGACTTACCCTGTACCTCTAGTGTGTTATCCCATGATGTGCTAGGTTCCATGGATCAAGAAGCACCAAGCTTGGAGATGATGATGCCTCCAACCAAGAAACAACTCCAAAATAGTTTTAACGTGGTCTAACCTAAACTAGAGGGCGTTCCCAGGCTTATATGGCCACCGGAACGTCCGAAAAACGCAAAACAAAAACGTGTCGGATATAGTCAGATCCGTCTGGATCTGATGGAGACTTTTAGGGCCGGATTATCCGGTCTAAGTGGGCCGGATTATCCGGGGGCCATACAGAACGTCGCACACAAAGTCCTTAGCAGAAATACCAAAGCAGGGCCGGATTATCTGGGGTGTGGGGGCCGGATTATCCGGGGTCTTGAGCCGTGGAAGTACTCATTGGAAAGATCTTGGAATTATCTATCCAACAAGTGCTTATTTGCTTGATTCGGAGTTCGTATGAGGAATCCACGCCTGTTTCAATTTCAGGACTTCTGTCTGTCCGAATTGAACGTTCCTTCTTATCGATGATCTCCCTTGGGCCTACCTCCCGCTCCTCCCTCGCGCATATCGTGCCCATATCATTGGTCCTTACGAAGACACGGTGGAGTGCGATGTGGTTCCTATGATAGTTTTCCACATGCTTCTTGGTCGACCATGGCAATTTGAAAAGGCTGCTCTACATGATGGTCGCACCAATGTATACACCTTCAAATGGCTCAACAAAACACGTGTTTTGCAACCAATGACTCCTAGCCAAATAATTGCGGACAATGCAAAGGCTTTAGCGAGGGCGCAAAGCACAACACCTCCTTGTGAGAAGAGCGGTGAGAGAGAGAACCACCTCATAGTGAGTGAGAGCCACAAGCCAAACTCGAGTGAAAAAACTAAGAGTGTTCTCCTTGCCACCAAAAGTGAGATGAGAGAAGTGCGGAAGAACCCATCCATCCTGCACTACGTCCTCATTTGCAAGGGCCTAGCGCAAGAAACTAATGACTTGACAAACATTCCTCCATCTTTGATGATTGTTTTGCAGGAATTCAAGGATGTGTTTCCCGAAGAGCTCCCACATTGACTACATCCTCTTCGTGGCATCGAACATCGCATTGACCTCATCCCTGGTGCACCCCTTCCCAACCGCGCCGCCTATCGCACAAACCCAGAGGAGACGAAGGAGATCGAACGTGAAATCAACCAACTCGTCTCCAAAGGTTTGATCCAAGTTAGCACTAGTCCAAGTGTCGTTCCCGCGATTCTAGTCCCAAAAACGGATGATACGTTACGGTTATGCATGGACTGCCATCCAATCAATGCTAGTACCGTGCGTTATTGACATCCCATACCACGTCTCGATGACATGCCTGATGAGTTGTGTGGAGCCACTATTTTTTCGAAAATTGATCTTCGTAGTGGTTACCATCAAATACGCATGGCTGAAGGTGATGAGTGGAAAACCGCCTTCAAGACCAAACTTGGTCTCTATGAATGGTTGGTTATGCCCTTTGGTTTATCTAACGCCCCATCCACCTTCATGCGACTTATGAACCACATCTTGCATTCTCTCATTGGAAAAAGTGTTGTTGTCTATTTTGATGATATTCTTGTTTATAGCAAATCACTTGAGGACCATATAACACATGTCAAGGAAGTTTCGCAAATCCTACGACATGAAAAGTTTTATGCTAATCTTCCCAAGTGCACGTTTGCTATAGACAAGTTGATTTTTCTTGGATTTGTCATTTCTTCGAAGGGAATTGAAGTTGATGTTTCCAAGGTCAAGGACATACGAGATTGGCCCATCCCAAAAAATGTGAGTGAACTCCGAAGTTTTCATGGGTTGGCCGGTTTCTATCGTTGCTTTGTGAAAGAATTTTCAACCATTGCTTGTCCTCTCAACGAGTTGACGAAGAAGAATGTCACCTTCGTGTGGGGCAAAGCTCAACAAAAAGCTTTTGATGAACTCAAAAAGAGGCTCACCGAAGCACCTCTCCTTGCGTTACCGGATTTCACAAAAACTTTTGAGATAGAGTGTCATGCTAGTGGTATTGACATTGGAGGAGTCCTTATGCAAAACGGACGTCCTATAGCCTACAATAGCGAGAAACTTGATGGTGCTCGCCTTAACTATCCAATTTATGACAAAGAGATTTTTGCCTTAGTTCGTGTCCTTCAAGTGTGGCAACACTACCTATGGCCTAAAGAATTTATCATACTTTTCGACCATGAGTCGTTCAAATATCTCAAAGGCAAGCCAACTTGAGTAAAAGACACACTAAGTGGGTTGAGTTTATGGAGTCATTTCCGTACATTGTCAAGTATAAGAAGGGCAAAGATAATGTAGTTGCGGACGCTTTGTCTCACAAACACACAAGCCTTCTTACGAGACTTAAAATCAACATGTTGGGTCTTGAGGAAATAAAATCGTTGTATGCTTCCGACACGTTCTTTGAACCAATTTTCGCAAAGTGCTCCATTGACAAAGGAGTTAATGATTTCTATTTGCATAAGGGCTTTCTTTTTAAACAAAACAAGCTTTGCATTCCGAAATCATCGCTAAAACTTTTGCTTCTCCAAGAATCTCATGGTGGAGGTCTCATCGGTCGCTTTGGCCGGGATAGGACATTGGACATGCCATCCACTCATTACTTCTGGCCCAAGATGAAGCGCGACGTGGAGCGCTACGTTCAATGATGCACGACATGTGTTCAAGCTAAGTCACAAGCTAACCCTTATGGTCTTTATATGCCATTGCCTATTCCTCATACACCTTGGTTCGATATTAGCATGGATTTTGTGTTAGGATTACCTAGATCTAAGCATGGTCATGATTCGATATTTGTTGTCGTGGATCGCTTTTCCAAAATTGATGAGGACATACCTACAATTACACCTACCCCAATGACTACTGAAGATGCTACAACTGTCACAAGACAGGATCAGTCCAATGAGATTAGAATTGGACCCATTACAAGAGCTCGTGCTAAGCTACTAGAACAAAAGGTGAATTTACTCCTAAACGAATCTGGTACTTTGATTGATGAGAACTTTATACTGCCTAAGTCTATGCATTTATGTATGATCAGGTTCGTTGGAGAAACAAGCATGGCGCGAGGAGGAGAAGGGCTACAAGAGAAGCCCAAAATGATAATCGCCCAAGGATGCGCGAGGGAGGAGCAGGAGGAAGGCGCAAGAGAAGATCATGAAGACGGAGGCAAAAAGATCTGCCACGACCGGAGTGTCCGGCCAGTTCCACCCGGACTGTCCGGCCTGGTCGAGAGGCAAACTAGCGTGGACATTCTGTCTGCTAGTTCGGATACTACCCGGACACCACCCGGAAACTTCAAAGTTTCTGGCCAGACCGGACTGTCTAGCACACTTCACTCGGAGTGTCCGGCCTGACCGGACTGTCCGGCCGATTTCGACCGGAGTGTCCGTCCGCCGACCTAATCTGGTCCGAGTCGGTTTGTATCAGTTAGAGTCGTTTGCGTTTAGTTTCGGTTTCTGGCCGCCCCAGCCGCCCTTATAAGCTATGGGACGACCCCTAGTTAGGGTTTAGACCATGTTAAAATATTTTGGAGTTGTTTCTTTCATAGAACCTCTGGAATTACCCTGTGTTCGAATCTACCAACTATAATTGAGTGTGATCTGTTGTTCCATTGGGAATTAGTAGATTGCATACTGCTGTTCGTGGTCACGGCTGTGTGCGCAAGAGCGTGGTGTTGTGAATATCCTACAAGGTACGAGAGCTGTTGCATTGGCATGAGGGATCGAGCGGGAGAGTTCATAGCTACAGGCTAGTTATCTATCATCCACCATCATCACCGCCATCCGCTTACTGAGAAGATCGGGCCGCCCCATATCAAAAAGGGCACACTTCATACCGTGCCATAAGATCGACGATGCTTCACATGTTGCAAATCTGTTTCTCCAGGGAAATCGTCCATCTTCACGGTGTGCCGCGAACAATCGTCTCCGACCGCTACATCAAATTCATGATCTACTTATGGAAGACCCTCATGGCCAAGCTCGGCGTCAAGCTCCTATTTTCATCCGCGTCACATGCTCAAACCGATGGAAAAACCGAGGTTGTCAACCGAAGCCTCGGAACTCTTCTACGTGTTTTGATCAAGAAGAACTTGAAGGATTGGGAGGAATGCATTCCCCACGTCGAGTTCGCCTACAACCGTGCCAAGCACTCAACAACCAAGGTAAGTCCATTCATGATCGTCTATGGTTTCGAGCCCCTCACAGCGCTGGACATCCTACCACTTCTTCTCCATGAGCGCACAAACATGGACGTCGAGAAGCGCGCACAAGCTATGAAGAAGCTCCCTGAGGAAACTCGAGCTACTATCGAGCAACAAGTCCTTCGCCAAGCTTCAAGGTTAAACAAGGACAAGAAGGAGATGATCTTTGAAGAAGGTGATCTTGTATGGATACACCTAAGCAAACACCGCTTCCCCAAGGAACGAGACTCTAGGCTTAAGCCACGAGGAGATGGTCCCTTCAAGGTCCTCAAGAGAATCAACAACAATGCCTAAATCATCGACATACCGGCGTCCAAGTACCTTGCAAGCAATACGTTCAACGTCATAGATCTCTCACCCTACCATGGAGATGTTCAAGATGACAACCATGAAGAGCCGAGGATGACTCTTTCCCAAGGGGGGAGAGTTGATGCAGCCCGTCCTACAGACGCTCCTACATCTACACCACTAAGTCCCCCAAGTGAACCGATGACCCGTGCCCGAGCTAAGCTCCTTCAAGATAAGGTGAATTCGCTCCTTGTCTCATGTGACTTCGATACATCCTTGGATGGCTTGCTACTTCATGCCAATACCTTATGCATCATCAGGTATGAAGCCCAGGAAGAAGTGCCAAAGGAAGCAGCCAAGCCATCGCAAGAAGGAGTCGCGGACCAAACCGGCGCTAGGTTCGGTGGACCGGAATTCCCACCAGAATTTCCGGCGCACGCTCCGGCGGACCGGACCAGCGACGGGAAATACCGGCGCATGCCGAAACCTTCCGGTGATGACCGGAAGGGGCTTCTGTGAGCCATTCCAGTTTCGACTGGAAATTCCGACGACTATTCTGGCACCACCGGACTTATTGCTGGAATCGCCTCCCGAACGCCTACTTGGGTTTGATGCCCGAGAATATTCCTATTTCGTCCAGTTTTTACCTTTTTATGCCCAAACTACCCCCGAACTTGTGGCTGGCCTATATATAGGCCCCCACCTCTATTGTAAACCCTAGGCATGATATTTGGAATTAGTGGAAACCCCTTGTGAATCTATCTAGTTCTTGCCTCATGCTCCTTTGACAAAGGAGCACCAAATATCCCAAACCTCATTGGAGTTTGCATCGTGCCTCCGCGTTGTACAAGGCCTAGGCATCGGAGTTCCTTTGCCTAGACTTCAAGAGCTCACCGAGTCTCCCATCTCGCCGTGCTGGTTCGAGAGAGAGATCCCCGCCCAACACCGATCCTAGGGATTTCGCCGGATCGGTAGCCGCCGGTGTGAGCAGTTGGCTTGTATCGTGTCTTCGTGCTGTGTGTGTGTTCATCGTGCTCTTCGTGTGTGAGTTCGTGGATTTGCTGATGTAGCCCGACCTACGGTCATTACCACATCAAAGTCTCCAACTTATGCTAAGTCGTCATGGACTCCAAAGGTGAATCCGTTCCTCTATGCGAGCCCAAGTCCTACCCTATTGAATGGTATGCTACTTCATACTCCGTCACATATTCATGATAGGTTCATACCGATGAGTATGGACGAAAGGGAGGAAGCCCGGAGCAAGAAACAGACAAGACGGAGGCTTGGACGAGGAGATGGAGGAGGCAGAGCCAAACCGGTGGTAGAACCGGCGAACCGGTCTCCACACCGGAATTCCCCGCGCCAGTTCCGGCGGATCGGACCCCCGGCCGGAATTACCAGCGCGCACCGAAGACGACCGGCACCGACCGAACGACGTTTCTGCACGCTGTTCCGGTGTAGACCAAAAGAACCGACGACGACCAGAAAGTCCGGCGCCAACCTCGGTGCCGTCAGACTTATCACCGGAATCCCCTTACGAGAGTCAACTATGGGTTTGATGCCCTGGAATATTCCCTTTACTTACCCCTTTGCCTAAACTACCCCATTCTAGTGGTTGGCCTATAAATAGAGCCCCCACCCCTCATGTATCCCTTAGGCATAGATGATAGACTAAAGACAACCCCCTTTGTGGAATCTCTAGTTTTGCCTCATCCCCTTCTACCAAAGGGGATCGACTATCGTCACCACCTCGTTGGAGTTTGCATCGCGCCTCGCTCATTGTACAAGGCCTTGGCATCGGTGTCCCTTTGTCAAGACGTCAAGACCCTCTGCAAGGTGTTCTTCCCTCTCTGCTTGGGATTGACGGGAGTACGTTGACCGATCTTTTCTTGCGAGGATTCTATCGGACCGGTGGCCACCGGTGAGAGCAATCGGCCTTGTATTGTGTGAGTTTTGCGTGTGTTCATCGTGTTCTTCGCGAGGTGTGCGTCCGCTTCCGCTAACTTCTCCCTTTCCCCTCGCTTGCCCTTCGATTTGACCACGAGATCCATGAAGATCGGACCACCCATGGGGTTACCCCATAACATCTGGTATTAGTAGCTTTTGGTTGCCACGGATTTCTCATCGATTTGGTTTTTCCCCATAAATTCGAAAATTTCCATAAAAAATAGCCCCAATTCGTGTTTTGGATCAATCTGTGATTTGAGTGCGTTTTGGTAGGTTTTGATCCGTGGATTACATACTAAACTTGTTGATCTACCTTCCCCTGCGTTCCCATGGCCTAATTCCTTGATTCCCCCCTCAGATCTGAGGTTTTTCCTCGAGTTTTTCCGCAGAAATCGCGGTTTTCGCGTCCCGAACGTGTTCCGGCGCTAGGTCCGACAGACCGAAGTTGAAACCAGAATTTCCAGCGAGAATTCTGGCGAACTGGCCCCGCCACCGGAATTTCCGGCTCCAAGTCCGGTCCCGCCGATTTGGATGCCAACAGTTTCAGCCCTGCACCGTTTTGAGCATAACGTTTGCATACGAACTCGGATTTTTGTGTTCTTTAGCTCGTTTTGAAGAGGAGAAGGATCTCTACATCATCATACCGGTGGTTCATGCTATCGACTCCATAAAATTCCGTGAGCAAGGCGGAATCCACCAATAAAGGGTGATGATCGGCGAGGAAAGGTATATAAATTCTGCGACTTCTCCCCACTTACATCCCTTCGTGAGCTACACTATCTTTGCATTCTACAAACACCTATTGAGACTAGTTCCTCCTATGATTGCTTAGGCTATGCACATTTTATACCTTGTAGAATTCCGAGGAAAAGTTGTGAGCGCGCTATCTCATATAGTTATCTTGTATTGTTGTTGGCACAAGGAAGAGACAAGTGAAAAATAAAGAAAAATAAAAAAATAGAAAAATAAAAATAACAAAAAGAAAGAAAGAAAGAAACAAGTGCCTCATACAATAGGAAGTGCAAGCTCGATGAACATCAAATAGGTGGTACTTATTGTGCATATCTTGTAGCCCACCAATTTTATTGCAATCGAACTAGCGTCTCTCATTGCACTTGTGTGACACGAGCTTATAGTCTTCGCTAGGTAATCATTTGGTTCTTAGCTCACTTTCTCCGTCGCACAAGTCCCATTTATCCCACCGTGTATGTTTCCTTGTATATATTCCTTCTTGTGGATTGACTTGTTTGCTTTGTGATCATCGTGGTTCTTTACTTGCCATTACAATATCTTGATTTCGGATTGTTCTTGGACACGCCACCTTCCATACCTATCCACCATAAGCTTTGTGTGTGTGTTTTTAGTGGTTAGTTGGTTTTGGTGTTGCGCGTGAACTTCACTTTGCTTGGTTTTGATTGCTCTCAAGTGTTGCCACTTGCACGATACTATCTTCCAAGGTAAAGTAAGGTTTGACATTGCATCTGTAACCCCCTACCACTTCCATATACACCACTTGGTCTTGTGAAGCATGTCTAGGGACTTTGGAACCGAGGATGATATCTATGAAGAATCCACGATGAGCCACCATGCCTATGCCTCCACAATCATGGATGACATGATGGAGCACTACACCAACAATGGCTCCACATGCTTGGGTGATATGGAGTTCTACAACAACAATAACTCCCTAAGCACGGAAGACTTCGAGAACGACAACGATAAGCTCCTCAAGTCGCATCGACCAAGACGGAGCCTCCACCTCGAGAGCACTAAGGTCCACCATCAAATGGACAACTTCAAGCGCGACATGGACAACAGCTTTGCCAAAACCATGAGCATGATGGCCAAGACAAATGATGCCTTGTGCTCATTACCATGCCTCACCAAGAAGAGTGCCAAGGACAAGAAGCATCGTCGCGAGCGTCATGTGGATGAACAAGTGTGCCATCTACATCAACCTTTGGCAAGGCACGCCAATGACCTCCGTCAACACCATCATAAGGCACCGTCAACTACTCATGCCACCACCAAAATGGCACTAAGAGCAAGCTCTCCTCCATGCCATCAAGCTTCAACGCCTAACTTTGACGTCCTAGATGACGCATGCAACCTCATGGAGGAGGAAGATGAAGACCTCTACATCGCCAAGTTGGACGAGTATGTCAAGAGGATGGCTACACAAGCCAAGGTGGCCACGACGAAGGATGAGCAAGCTCCAAGTAAAGAGCCTATGCTACAAGATGGTGATGAAAAGGACGAGAATGGTGAGCATTAGACTTTCCCTTCACCAAAGGAGGCGCATGGAGTTGAGAGAACCGAGTCTACCCCTATATGCTTGAGTGATGATGTGGTACCAATCCCATGTGAGTATGAGAGCCACTTAGCCCACTTGAGTGAGAACAAGAGTGAGATGAGTGACTCCACCATACGTGAGATTGAGTGCTTCCACTTGGAGGGCATGAGTGATACACCTAGTGAGTTGAGAGTGGTAGTTGATAGGTCATGTGAGACCACTTTGATTTCTAACGACTTACCCTCTACCTCTAGTGTGTTTTCTCATGATGTGCTAGGTTGCATGGATCAGGAAGAGCCAAGCTTGGAGATGATGATGCCTACTACCGAGAAGATGAACATGGTGGATAAAGCTAAGGCCATCCCCATACAAGAAGAAGAAGTCGCCCACATGGAGGCCAATACTACCACAACACCCACTTCAAATGAGAGGTATGAACAAGGTAAAAATAAGGGTGTTGAAGATGCCATGATCCCACTAGTGGACATGATGACGTGTGATGATTGGCATGTTATGGATGATGTTTGTGATATCACATATGACTCATTGGTATTTCCACGTGATACTTTGCCTTTACATAATGTTGAGCATGTGAAATTATTTGATTGTGATGATGTTGCCATAGACATGACATGCTCTAAATGTTACGTTGATGATATTATTGCTTGCACTTTGTTGAACAATTGCTCTTTCCAATGTTTTGCTTGCAATGATGTTACCAATGGTACCCCTAATGTTACCAATGGTACCCCTCGAACCATGCTTTGTCATGAATGCTTTACAATCTCTCGCGTTGCTTGCAATAAGTTGAATAATTGCTCTTTCACTTGTTTTGCTTGCAACAATAATTCTAATATGGTTTATATTGAGATGGCCCCCATAGCCTTCTCAAATTTTGGAGATTTTGGTAAATGCCATGATAAGCATGTTCCCCACTTGCATACTCACCGTGCATCTACTTCATACTTGATTGACACTCATGGTGATGTGCATAAGAAGAGATACGTCATGATGTATGATGTGTTTCTCTACCACGCACACACGTTCTTCCTTTTGTGTTTGATGTGTGTAGATACCCGAACAAGAATGTCAACCTTGGTTTAGCACAAGTTGATAAAAAGAGCTCTAGAGAGCATCCCCAAGTGAGTTCAAGATCGAACCCAGCTCTGATACCGTTTGCATGCTTTCCATCTTTCATGTTGTCAAATTGCTCTTTCCTATGGTTTTATTGCAGGCATGTTAATGGTATTCTTTCACCTTGTGACAATCATGTTTCGTTGCTATGGGATATTGATGCTTTGTGTGTTGCCACAAAAATGTTGAACAATTTCTCTTTCCGATGTTTTGTGTGCAACCATAATGCCAATTTGAGCATGTATTGTCACGAGAGTTTCCAAGTCTCTCGTATTGTTGTTGCAACAAACATAAGGACCACTTGCTCTTTCATTTGGTTTGTTTGCAAACATGTTGTTTTTTGCTTCTGCTTGCGATACTCATACCCCCATGATTTTGGCTTTTGATGATATGTGTATGGCATCCAACATATTGAACAATTGTTCTATCCAATGGTTGGTTTGCACACATAATGATGTTGCTTTCGATATTCTTACGCATGTGTTTTTGCCGAATTCTCCTATCCTTGCATCAAGATGATGACCAATATTTTAGTCCATTGCTTTGAGTGCTACACTAAGACGTTATATGGAGTTTTTGAGTTCCCACATGTGGATGGTGTTCAAACAATTTCCATGCACTTTGACCTTGCATATGCATCCAGTTTGCTATACTTGAGTTGTGCTAATAGTGTTGTGAACAAGAATGGACATGACACAAATGACATGCTCCACTATCACACACAAACATATGTTGCTTGGTCTTTGTTGTTTGAAGGTACAATTGCATACGTGCCAACCTCTATGGACCATAAGTTGACAAGACGAATTGAAGAGAGTTACCTAGGGTTGCCTTCATCGAGCTATCTATACACTATAAGGTGACTTCCTTCTACTTGAGGACTCATGCTATAATCTTCGTGAATTGGCTATGCTTTGAGCGTTGCTTCGCTTTTGTTGTGAGCTTAGGCTTCATGAAAGGTGAAGGAACATTGAAGTGTTGTCAAGTCTATCTTCCCGAGGACGACTATATGGTGAACCCCAAGATCAAGAAGGTCTCTCAACATCTTCTACTTTGTGATGAGCATGTAGAGTTGAGGATGACTCTTTTTAAAGGGGGAAATGATGTAGCCCGACCTACGGTCGTTACCACATCAAAGTCTCCAACTGATGCCAAGTCGTCATGGACTCCAAAGGTGAATCCGTTCCTCTATGCGAGCCCAATTCCTACCCTATTGAATGGTATGCTACTTCATAGTCTGTCACATATTCATGATAGGTTCATACCAATGAGTACGGAGGCAAGGGAGGAAGCCCGGAGCAAGAAGCCCGACAAGACGGAGGCTTGGACAAGGAGATGGAGGAGGCAGAGCCAAACTGGCGGTAGAACCGGCGAACCGGTCTCCACGCTGGAATTCCCGACGCCAGTTTCGGCGGACCGGACCCTGACCGGAATTACCGGTGCGCACCGAAGACGACCGGCGCCGACCAAACAACGTTTCTGCACGCTATTCCGATGCAGACCGGAAGAACCGGCAACGACCAGAAAGTCCGGCGCCAACCTCGGCGCCGCCAGACTTATCGCCGGAATCCCCTGACAAGAGTCAATTATGGGTTTGATGCCCTGGAATATTCCCTTTACTTACCCCTCATGTATCCCTTAGGCATAGATGATAGACTAAAGACAACCCCCTTTGTGGATCTCTAGTTTTGCCTCATCCCCTTCTACCAAAGGGGATTGACTATCATCACCACCTCGTTGGAGTTTGCATCGCGCCTCCCTCGTTGTACAAGGCCTTGGCATCGGTGTCCCTTCGCCAAGATGTCAAGACCCTCTCCAAGGTGTTCTTCCCTCTCCGCTTGGGATTGACGGGAGCATCTTGACCGATCTTTCATTGCGAGGATTCTATCAGACCGGTGGCCACCGGTGAGAGCAATCGGCCTTGTATCGTGTGAGTTTTGCGTGTGTTCATCGTGTTCTTCGCGAGGTGTGCATCTGCTTCCGCTACCTTCTCCCTTTCCTCTCGCCTTCCCTTCGATTTGACCATGAGATCCGTGAAGATCGGGCCACCCACGGGGTTACCCCATAACATTTGATCTCTCCCTCATCCCCACACCTCCTCCACCTCGATTTCAAGGGATTCATGAAAGATCGGGCCATCCCCGAAATTTCCCTACAACAAGTTTTATTTCAGAAGTACTTAGTAGTAAAGCCTATTCTCGTTATCTAGATTACTCAAGTGGGAACCTAGTTTACATTTCGATAACCCTGTTGTGGTCAAATCAAAGTCATAGTTCAAGTCACAAGTCATTTTGAAAACATATGACAATGGAACAGTAAGGCCACTCCGGCTGTCCATGACCGTGGACGTGGCTATTCGAATAGTTTGACACTCTGCAGAGGTGGTACACTTTCACCATAAATTTCAATACATCTGTTAGGGATAACCCTGAATCATCATACTTGGTATGCGGATAATCAATCCTAACCTTTCAATTACACACCCTAGTATAGGAACCTCCCCTATGAACTTGGCCTCCCAGCCATGGCCATTCGCCATCCCGGGAACTGCATAGGTGGACAATCATAGTCACGAGGTAGCCTCAGCTTAACCTCTTTTCTGCAAGGGAACCCATACTAAGACATATAAACTTCCAGTTAAGCCCTACCCAAATAAGGTATTGTGGTTGTACGGTAAAGTTGGAATGGTATCGCATCCGAACCCAACCATCAATTTTTATTCAAAGTCAAGGCACATGCCTCATTCATCATCATTTCCAAGTCAATAGGTTTCATAACCCATGTCAAAACATTTCAATAGAATCTCATCATTCTAAGGTTTTCATAATCATTTACTCCAAGTGTTCCCATCTAAAGTGATCAATATTAGTTTACCACTAGGAACTAACAATGAGGGTATCACTATTGAGGGGTGCTTAATCAAGTGTAACTACCCAAGCCTAGTTCTATGCTCTTAATGGCATCTATGTTACTTTCCACTAATCACCAATAATTAACTATTCAAGAAACTTTGGTCAGGGAAAGATAAAGCTTGCAGGTAAAAACTTGGGATTGGTATAATCAAGGTTGCATCATAATAACATGTATAGTGTATCTTGTATAGGTTAGCTTGCATAGTGGAGCTTGCACAGTTAAGCTTGCCTTGGTTGGTACAGTTGTCTAAGTGCTCCTCTTCTTCTTCGTAGATTTCTTCCTCCTCGTAGCCCGGGTTGGTACTAGCGTCTATAAATAAATACAAGGTACACAATCACCAAACAATACTTAGCTACTTCTATTTAGCACACAAAGGTTCACACTAGATGATCTATCATCATCTCAATCACCACATAAATTAGTGACATATTCTTATTTATCTTATTTTGGAAATGCAATTTCTACTCATTGAAAAATACTTAAGGTTTAATATTCTCTATTTATAAAATATGGGATCATGTTGACACATGTCATCACCACATATTCTAATACTTGGGAATTTGATTTAAAGTAGATGGCATATATTACAAAGTTTAATATTGCTATTTAATATGATTAAAAATGCCTTGAAATTACTATATAGCCATTCTTTTAATATGAGCCCATGATTACTGCACGGGCTGGTACTGGGGTGAAATTACTATATAGCCTTGAAACTAAATATTTATACCTATTCGGATAGAGCATGGCAAATGTGATTTTTGACAATTGGAATCAACTCAAAATCATTTGTGGTTGATTTTAGAAAAATGTTTGAAGTTGGAAAAGTCATTGTCTTGTTAATTTTACTATGGATTATCTATATATTCAAACTATTTGAATCCAATGGGAGTGTTTAGAGATTTTCATTTCCTTTCTAACGAAATTGGAATCATGCAATTTGGTTTGGTAAATCTTCTTGAATTCAATTTTCAAATCAACTACAGAATAGGGTTTTGAAATAAAAGAAAAATCTCAATTTGAATTGCTGGGCACACGCGGGAACGATAATGGGCCGGCCCAAATGCATGGCGCGTGCACAGCGGGCTGCTCTTGTGTTGGCCCCACCTATCAGCGGCTATTCTAATGCAAAGCGGTACACGCTAATCTAGGCCATACGATTAGAGTGCGATCAATGGCTCAACGTCATCGTCTCCATCGCACGGCGCGCGGGGGATTTCAACCCTACCTCTATGGCGGGGGTCGCCGGGGGCTTACCATGGTTCCAGCTAGGTCCGGCGATGCGAGCGACCGAACTGGTCAATGACAGCAGTTCAGTTGGTGGTCGCAGCGGCTCCTGGGGCAGCTCCTAGCGATGACTCTACTCCACCATAGTACCGACAAGCTCCGATGAAATTCTAGAACTGTAGTCCTCTTCTTGCTCCGGGGATGGGTCAAAGATATTGCTGGGGAAGAGGAGTGGGGGTGCGTTTTGAGGCAAGGGGAGGGGTCTATTTATACCCCGGTGAGGGGAGCATCGGGGCATGGCTCAGGCTCGTCGGTGACGTCGCTACAGGGTGCTATCGGCATGGCTGAGGGTGTAGGTCGACGTGCTACTCCCTGGCGATCGTCATGCGCATAGTTGCACGGCGAGGCGCCGTCTCCATCGGTCGGGGGCGTCCATGCTCTACTCGGGTACCGCGGGTGTTCGTCACAGCGTACGGTGGTCACGAGTCACGCGGTGTTAAACGGGCATGTCTGGGAGGTCGTTGGCGTCGTGGCGAGGGCATTTATGCAAGGGGAGAGCAAGGCGCGGTGTGGTTACACGAGACAGCTCGGCACTCTGGCGTGCGCTCGGCATGGCGGACAAAGTAAATGGGTGCAGCTGCATTGGTGTCTCCACTGGCTGTCATTGGCCGAGGCGTACACTGGCAGGTGCGGTGAGGTCAGGGCTATCTCCTAGAGGTCATGGACAAGGGCGGAGAAGCGTGTAGCATCGCATCCATCTCCGGTCGGCATGGCCTGCTCGGGTATAGGCTGGCACTAGTCATTTGAGCGAGTGAGATAGGCTCCACTGCACGGGCTGGTACTGGGGTGATCGTGGGCGAGTAGTGGAGGCTTAGTGTGGTACAGAGATGATCACAAGATTGATCAAAACAGTGTATAGATGGTAGCTATGTATTGTGCTTGCTAAGTGTTTGATCAAATGGCCGCATGAAAGAATTATTTGAATTTTTTCAAATTATATTTGGTGGGTTGGTTGATCATATGCTTGGGAGTCTCTGGTTGCAAGGATTGGTTAAGTGGAGAAAGTTTGGATGGTTTTTGAAAAATGACTATCTTGGTGCATACACTAGATTCAATTTTGAAAACTCCCTCAAATGGATTTGAAAATGTTCTAGTAAGTTTTGAAAGTTCACTTGTGTTCTTTGTCACTTGGTCTAGCAAGGTGAAAAAAGAAATGGAATTGTTTCTATTTGAAATCATTTAATAGAGAAGTTTAACTCGTCAATGCCCATTTAATAGAGAAGTTTAACTAGTCTAGCAAGTTGTTCTCCATTGATTGCAGCCAGTCATCAGCATCTAAGGGCTCTTCAGATTTGCTAAACATAGGAGGATTAGTGACGAGGGTTTAACTCGTCAATGCCCATTGTTATGGACTTGGGTTTTGGAGAAGAAGGGAGCACTGGAGGCATCAATCGGCGAGCAAACAAGCACATAGGGATGCAAGGTTTACCCAGGTTCAGGCCTCGTAGAGGTCACTACTCCTGCTTGTCTGCTCTTGGAATTATCGAGGGAGTCGAAAGTTACAGGGGTGCACAGATGCAATCTGGCGATGGTTGTGGAAACTAGGGTTGTGATTGTCCTCTCTCTGCCCCTCCTAGCCTTTATATAGATAGGCTAGATCTCAGGTAGCAGGTCGAGTCGGTTACAGATTAGGGTTTGCCCCTTTAAACTTTCTATCTTAAGCTTCTTCTTGCGCTGCAAGCAATCGCAATGTGCGTGAGTCACCTAAATCTTGTAGTGGGCCTTGGAAACACCGTGGGCTTCTGTCGTATCTGGACCGTATATGCACAACTCGAGTACCTGCAGGGTATGCCCATGTCAGTAGCCCCCGAGTGTCCAGTGGAATCGCAGATTCGACTGGGGACTTTATGAAGCCTTTCGAGTGCATGACTGAGTATATTTTTGAGTGTTTTGTCTGTGTCATAGGGATTGTTGATATACGTGGCTGATTTATCCGATGTATCAGTATCAGTTAACTACATTAGGGCAAGACAACGCAATCTTCTCAAACTCGAGTTGATGGGGATATGCCAAGTGGGGTATACCCAGCAGGACGTTCTGATTGGGCTAAAGTGTCTCACGAATGGATCTGTGTGACGGTGACTGGAATGCGACTAAGATGAAGGCCCGGTGACTGGCGACTGGAGGCCCAGGTGCATACTAGAAGCCTAGTTGGATTAGGCCAAAAGCCTCCAAATCTATATCTTGTTCGGTTGTAACTTGTAAAACCCTAGCGAGGTGCCTCATATATAAACCTCCCTAGGGTACCCTCAGGATTTACGTTCCATCATACACCCCTTCAAGCGACTCGCTGCATAGACGCTGAGCTCGCCTCCCCTGTAACTCGCTCTCTAATAATCTAATCTAGCAGGAGTAGGTCTTTCCCTCTGAGGGGCCGAACCTGGGTAAACCCGTGTGCATCCACCCCCATCTCGCACCACAAATGGCCGCCAGCTCTCGCCCCGATTCAATCAATCGCTGCCTACTGTAGCGACTGCCGTGGCCATTTCCACGACAGTGGCACCCACCGTGGGGCATAGCAGGACTGGCTTGAGTTCTGCGGCGAGACCCTATTCACCGATCGATCGACAACTCGCCACCGGCCACATGATCGCCATCGGTGGGATCTTACAGATCCTGCCCAGCAGCTAAATCTCAGCGTCACGCCCGATCACTCACGGCGCGTTGATGCCGGTCAGCTCCATCAACCTCTTCGTCGGCTTCACCGGCGCGGTCGACCCATCAGCGATGGTGATTGTTGGTGGATCGCCGCCGCACCATGATCTGCTCTCGGAGTAGAAGGTTCGCTCCATCAGGAGCCTCGTCACCGAGTACGACTCGGCCGCCAGCAGCGCGGCCGAGACCAATGCCGCCACGAATGACAAGGCCCTAAATGACGACGCCGACTCCACGACCCCTGCCTCGGTCGACGGATTTATCACCGCGGCATCACGAGAGGAGTCCATCATGAGAGTCTCCAACCCGGAGGATTTCGAGGACTCCTCCATTCTCGGGATCTTCGACTCCGATTCCGGCTCGGAGTCGCCTGAAGACTTCCGCGCCAGATCCAATCGCTTTAATGCGATCTACATGGCGGGCAGTACGGTCGCGCCGCCAGATCTGTCCTCCACACCGATCCCGCTGACTGCCACGGCCACAGAGGTGGAGGAGGCCCGCCTGTGACTCGCGGAGGCGCAGTCCAATGAGCTCGCCGAGCGCGAGAAATATCGCCTCGACCGGGAAACGGTGCGGGAGCTATCGCTTTTCGTCTTGCAAAAAGGCGTGAGGATGCGCAAATTTTCCGGTGGTGGAATATGGACACACGTACGCGAGGTGTCTCAATAAATACTGTTTGGGAGGACTATACAAAGTTTTTACGTGCTAAATTTTTGGCACCATCAGAGATAGAGGACAAGGTGATTGTTCCGGAGGATGTTGTACCATTGAGTGGGCTGAATTTACAACTCAAGAAAGTACAAGACGATGCTTGCATACAGTTGACAAGGGCCAACGTTGGAATTTATTTCAGGCGCAGTGTATGATCAAAGGCAAAACATGCAAGTTGATTGTTGATGGAGGAAGCTGTACTAATGGAATTAGCAAGGCAATGGTGGCAGCGTTGGGGTTGTCCACATGGTGTATTCCTGAACCTAAGCATCTACAGTGGTTCAATAGCTGCGGTATGGTGAAGGTAACTCATAAGGTGCGTGTGCCATTTACAGTTGGTGATTATGTTGATGAGATTGAGTGCGATGTATTGCCATTGGAGGTATGTGGGTTGTTACTTCGTCGTCCATGGTAGTATGATCGCAACGTTACACATGCTGGAAGAGCAAATACATATTATTTTGTGCATGGTGGCAAACAACAGACTTTGAAGCCTATGCAGGATGATCACATAAAGTATGATGTAGAGCTGGTGGTACATAAGGAGAAGGTGCGCAAGGCTAAGCCAAAATCTGGGCTAGCTAAGGTGCAGGATGGAGAGCATGATGCACAGTGCGACAATGTTGATATTGCTTCAGCTATGCGTGTAGATGACAAGAAAGTGGAACTTGTTAGTGACAAGCCAGTTGAAATCTATCCTCTTATTGCTAAGAGGAAGGATGTTGGAACATGTGTTCAGAAGGTTGTTTGTGTTGACACAAGTGTACAGACGGATGATAGTTGTGCTCCTGATGTTCCAGTGCATGTGCTACAGCGGGGTAACAAGAGCAGTTTTGTTAGCACACCTGTGAGGCGTTTTGTTGGGACAGTTGTGCGGATGCATAGAGGCAAGGATGGACGTGTTCGTTAGTTGTGTGGTCCAGGCATCACTCATCTTATGCCAGGTCGTGCAAAGAAGGTCCATGTCCAGCAACCACGGGTTCCAACAAGAGTTGAGAAGAAGAAGACGATGGCGCCTAGGTCCAAGCTCGTATGGAGACGCAAGGAGGTGCAGGCGCCGAGGGCTGTATCAAGTCGAGCAGGCCAAGAGGGAGGATGTGGTGAGGAAGGCAAGCAAGACTTGAAGATGGCGAAGACGCGTGAAGCGATTGTTCATATCACGCCACCTTTCCGACCCGACCCACAAGCGTTGCGGACAATGCTTCTTGAAGGGGGGTGATGATATGGGCATGAAGGACGAGGTGAAGCCTAATTTCAGGACTCCACCAAGCTAGGTGATGCGGGCGCATCCCACTGATGATTGGCACGCCATGATGACCTATGATATGTAATGATAAGTCTAAGATTGTGTCAAATATTATTGCTATGTTATTGAGTCCGAGTCTAGGTTAGGTTCGAGTCCGTTGTGTGTTTGGTTTGGGTCTATCCAACCGACTAGTTGCAGGCCTCCTATATAAAGGACCCAGCCACCTAGGGTTTAGGGGAGTTCAGTTGTTTAGTCTAAAAACTATATTGTGCTCCACCGTGTATCATCCCTGCTGGGACGGTGATACCGTTTATCAGATTATTATTGCTGTCAAGGTTCTTGTGTGCATCAAGGATTATCGAGCTGTGGTTTGAGGCATGGTGATCTTCATCACGTTACTTGCTAGATTCGTTCCTCTTCTTCAGTTTGCGTTCATCGCATGATTGGAAGGATTACTATCCGGGTTACTCGCTGTGAAAGATCGGGACAACAATCAAGGATCATCGGCTTGATCCGTATCAGGTGGTATCAAAGCTCTCGTTGATCACAACGGGTTTTTGGATCATCTGTGGACTATTTTTCTACGATTAGTTTACATATCAGTTTGTTTAGAGAAGAGATTGGGAGGCGAGTTCATGAGGTAGATCGGAATCAGATCCGATCAAGACAGTAGCGAAAAAAAGGCGGCGTCTGGCCACGCGCGTATCGCGGCAACGTACGAATTGCAACCGAGTTTCTCGGGGCGATCCACACGCCATCGACGCAAATACTCCGCGCGTGATTCTGCCCGCGCTTGCGCCGCTCTGGAACCAGATCCGATCGGTAATAGGCAAAAAAAAATCCTGATCGCTACCGTACCGAATAGAGATTTCCTTACATGAGTGTACTTCATCCTGAAAAAAGAAAAGAGTTCAGTTACCTTACGTGTGGTACCAGGAAAGAAGGAAAGAAGTGCATATCAGATCAATCTCTTGTTTCTTGTACGTGAGGCAACATACATGTGAAAAAAAGATAAAGGCAGCGTACGTGCAAAGGAGTGCATATCAGATCGATCAGTCAGGATGGTCACGGTTTGGGTGAGTTTGTTGTCGCGTGGACTCTAGGAAATCTGGGAAACGAACCGATACGTGCAGACGCACGTAGACATCGATCGTCCCAGCGTGCAGCGCATCGGCCGACCGCGCTTCGCCCGCTCGTACGAAAAAAAGGATCGCTCCGCTCGTACTACTATCGCTTGATCACAGACAGTTCTGTGGACGTACGATCGTCTGTTCCCGGCTGATTTTCTCTTGTCCTACTTTTTCTCCCGCGACTCAGATTTTTGGTCAGAGTTCTGCTAAAGTTCAGAGATAGATCTTGAGGGTAATATTAGTGATTTTTCAGCACGAGACGTCTATAATGATTATCTAGACCTGAAAAATTGTGTGCGCTGGGATTCTAGTAAATTGAAGTGGAAGCACCTACATACTACAACGTCGACAGAATACAAGTTATGGGAAGAGACAATGCAAGCTGGTTTTCGCTTATGTGTTGATCTTTCTCCAGATCTGCAGTTTGACGATAATATCGCTTTTCGTCTTGCAAAAAGGCGTGAGGATGCGCGAATTTTCCGTGGTGGAATATGGACACACGTACGCGAGGTGTGTAGCATCCCAATTGTCTAACAATTGTAATGCTACTTGGTCTGGTAAGATATTGGCTACTTCCTACTTACAAATGTTGCATCATAATTATATCATGCTCATGTCATCATGCCACCTTGTATTTGAGCATCATATAAAACCCTGTTTCTTTAGTTCTTCTCTCATATGCATTATTAATTGTATTTGCCTCTTAATATTGTATTTGGTTATTGATATATTGTTTAATGCCCAAGTTGAGTTGGGGGCATATCTTTTATTCAAATCCATCACCTTTCTTTTCACCACCTTATAATTCCACCATCCTATTAATCCATGAGCTTGTATTTTCTTTTCTCTTGAGTTTATTCTAGCTCATGTGAATAGCTGTAAATTATTTTGCTTAGCCTTATTCCACTTCTTGGGAAGGCATAAGAATGATGCCATATTATTATTAGTGTTTTCACAAAATAAATGATGGCATTTATTATTTTTGCATGGGCCATGCAATCATCATCACCACTTTTAACCCATTTTTTTTCCTTTGGTTTTAGTGGTTCTTCTTTGTGGGATCCTCTACATCATCTCTCTACCATTCCTTTATTCTCATCAACATCTTCTCTTTTATTTATCTCCATGCATGAATCAAATGAGGGCTCTTCCCATACATCTTTTTCTTTCTCTTTTTCTTGGATATTCCTCCACCTCATCTCTTGATAATTCAAAGGCCTCACTAGATTCCACTTGGGTTGATCTTATGCACAAGTTTTAAAAACCTAAACAACCTAAACTAAACCCTAACCCTAGCTCTCTCTCTATTTTCCTCTAACCTAGTTCTACTTAAACCCTAACCCTTAATCTCACCTCTCTCTTTTTCACTCCCTCTCTTTACCATGCTGGCCACCTGGCCCTCTCTCTCTCCCTGGCCCACACCCCAGCTACTCATCTAGCCACCCCAAACCCTAGCCTATGTCGAGCAAGCCCTAGCCATAGCTAACCTGAGCCCCTCTTCTCTCTCTTTCTGTACCTGTCGTGCCAGCCCCACCTTCCCTCCTCTCTTCCTCGACCCCACCTGCAGCCCCTCTCCTCTGCCGCTGCCCTGGCTGCCCAGGTCGAGCCCCAGCTCGACCACGTGATCAGGGAGGAGGAGGAGAAAAGGGTCGAGACCACCTTTTTCCTCTACCCCGTGCCCACACGCCACCCCCTCTCTCTCGCTTGTCCTCATCCCACACGGCTCCTCTACCTCTCCCAGATCCGCCAGAGCCCTGCCCCTCCTCTCCTTCCTCTCCAACAACGAGGCCCATCTCCTGCCGCCGATCGCCGCCAGTACCGCGTCGTCCCCTCGTCCCAGCTAGCCAGCACGACGTGGAGGTGGTCAAGAAGAACGAGGAGGCTCCCCTGCTTCGCCTCGTACGCGCCGACGAGGACAAGGAGCACCAGCACCGCCGGAAATAGCGCCGCCCGATGCAAACCCTAGATCTCCGGCCGCCAGCCTCGTCGACGAGCCGCCGCGCCTCTCCCCGATCTAACACCACCGACCACCCCGCGGTGATCTCCTCTACCGCCCTGACATGCTCCGCCTCAACGGGCAGCCCTAGCCACGTCAGTCGTTTCGACGAATGCCCTCGGTGCGCCGTCGATCGCTGTGTCTACACGTGCCCGCGCCTCCTAGAGCCTCACTTAGCCGCGTAGCTGCTCCCAGACAACAACCCCCTCCCTAGCCCAGCGGTAGCCGCCGCCCGTGCACGCCAGGTCGCGAGTTCGATCCCCGTCTCGCTGCGCCGCGCGTTGATTTCCCGTCAGACCGAGGAGAAAGAAGAACAGTACGGGCCGTGGTCGAATTACAAATAGCCCCCTCTTTTTAACTCTCGCTCAACCCGCGGTCCATCACACCCCACCTGTCAGCCGCCATGATCATCTTTCAGAAAACCTCCCAGGCTATTATTCCCTAAACCCGCGGTCTAGCCTACCCCCTCCTGTCAGCCTCTGCGGGATCACCCACTGTCACGTGGGCCCGTAGTCGTCAGACCCATCTGTCACCCTCAGTGGCTAGGTGGAGCCACGGTAGCAAAAGTTTTTCACGCGCGTGTGCCCCGCCAGCAGCTGGCCCACCCGTCAGTGACTTTGGCTAAGTCGAGCTGGGTGACAAAAGTTTGCCCTGTTGTCTGTTTTATTTAAACCTTTTTCCAAATTGATTTAAATTCAAATTCAAATCAGTTTTAAATAACTTTTCAAATATAAATCCAAATAATACAAATAATATATGTTTTTGAATCAGAAAAATGTGAGGAATTCAAATATGACATTCAAAATATTATTTGAGCACTTTAAATTTCGAGATGATTAAAATTACAAACAAATGCCCTTTTCTTATAAATTAATAACTTTAATTCTATAACTCCAAATTTGGCAAATAATATGTCTAAATCGATCAGCGCGACGAGCCCGTTCTATCTATGCAGTCCTTGTTCTGAATTGAAGCATGCATCATGTCATTATTAAAAATCTGAACTGTTTATGGCAATAAAATTTGACTAAATAAATCATAAAATGCTTTATTCTTGTACCTCACACCTCACCATGCCATGCTACTTTAATGCCATGTAAATTGTGCATCATTCATCATGGCATGCTTGTTTGCTTGTCGCATTTTAATTCATATGCTTGTGCACTTTATTTATGTTGGCCCTTATTTGTTTGGTTCTTCTTTGAATAGACGCTCAGCAGGAGAATTACAAGGAATCACAGGAGTTCTACCCAGATCTATCTCTCGCTTCAACTGAGCTGCCAGGCAAGCACTGCCACATGCTTGCATACATATAGTACATATTGCCTCTATCTTATTCTTGCACCATCGAGTCGCGATTGCATTAAATTGAATCCCAAGTACTGCATAGCCTTTACTTTTAAACCCCACCGAAGTTTGTTCCTCCATCCCATGAGCCATTACTACAGGAGTTGTTTGAGCCATGTGAGTCGTAGAAAAAGCATGTGTAGGGTATGTGAGTGTCTGATGAATCATGAGGTACCTAAACAACTTAACCTGAGTAGTAATGGGATAACTAATGAAAGAGGCACCGGTGAGCAATATCTGCTATTTGGTTTTTCATGCTCACTTGTGTCCCATAGGACCCCGAGTACTTGATTCCTGTTCCTTGTTTATTCACACTATCCACATCCGGGAGGCCTTATGGAGCCCCCTGAGCCAGAGCTTGATTCATTCTTATTTCTTGGGGCCACAAAGTAGTTTGGGGCTTTATTCCTATCCTGTACTTATGCCATGTTACTGCTTTATTAAGATTGTGCGTGGAGCACCTATACTGTTTTGGATCGTGGAATGTTTTCGCGGTATCGACAAGCCCAGTCACACTTTCGGGTTCCTAGTCGTTTACAGCCATTGACACAAACCTTGGGTCCGTCTCGGAGCCGGCCAACTTCGTCGCGGGTAGCTTAATGGGGTGCCCCCCTGAAATCTTTCTGAATCCTGTGATTTCTTTATTGTGAATGCCTCGTCGGGTTTTGATTTGGTTTTTCCGAGCTTGATCGAGTGTGTGTTGCTATTCGTGCACCCCTGCAGGGTAAATCTTTCTGAAAGCCGTGTCCACGGTTATGGACGATTTGGAGCACAGTTTCTCGATCATAGACAAGTATAACTAAAGTACCGCTTTTAATTTGACCAAGTGCTTGACTAGTAAATAGTGCAATACTCATGGAATGGTTAATAAAACTACCAACGGATGATGGGGGTTGTTCGTCCGCTTCCTCGTTGGTAAGCGAGGAGGAGGATGGATCTATTAATTATACTGTTATAACTGTTGTTCTTTATTTACGGACATCCGTCTATCATTGGTTAGGCGGATGGTTAGCGAGTATCTATAGAATTGTTAGATATTATCTTTTGCTGCAATTGCGTCACCCCAGGTTGTGTCCCCTTTAGTGGCATAAAGACTTGCTGAGTACCCCTAGGGTCTCACACGATAAATTGTTTGATTCAGATGAACAGGTGTATTCGCAAGATGGATACTGGGTGGAGGAGACAGATGATGTTGGCAACGATCATTCGGTGTAGAGATTCCGGGAACGGGGATTCGTGAGATCTGTGGGCGGGATGTGTTTATTTATGTGGCATCTTATGCCGATTTTCTTCTTATCCGTACTCGGATCTTGTTTTCCGCTTTCACCTGATACTCTGATGTTTGTTGTATGAGGAGCTATCCTAAATTATTATCTCTATCTAGGATATTTTAATCTTGTCGTATGGCGTTGCAATATTTCTATTTCTTTTAGATGGAATGGCTCTAAGGACTGTTGTATGTGGCTTGCATACATACTCATTTGTGTATGTAGTTGATCCCTTCGCCTGCCGATTACGCCACTCGTTCTTGTTCCGATGATCTGAAAGTGGTTAGGATGGCCGAAAGGTCTATCGTGAGTGGCCCTGGGCCCCACCGTACTATTTTAACCACTTTCGTTCATCCAGGCATGTAACTAAGAGCGTAATTCACCTAGGTAGTTACAATTGGTATCAGAGCCATCCCGCCCTTCAGGGTCTCAGCCAAAATGGTCGTTGTCAGTCTAGTAAATATTTTGGTAGTTGTGTATACTAGGGAAAAACAAAACGTGAGAGTAGAACTGCTTCCATTTTTCTTCTTACCCACCCACCCACCCTTTTTCTGGTAAGGAAGTGTAACGTTTTCAATTCTCTTCTAAAATTCAAACTAGGATTCACGTGTTCTGGGTTCCGTAGTACCATAGGTTGTGTGTGTGTGTGTGTGAATTCCTTGTCTATCTGTTGCATCCAAATGTTATCTCTGTCTGCCTTTTTGGTTATCAACTGTTGGTACATTCCATACCGATAGGCCTTTGTAAACCGACGCGATCTATTCTAACTCATTGTATACTGATGCAATCTATCTTACTCTTTGTTATCCGACGTTATCTTGTTGGGGTGTTCTTTTTCGTAGTTACCAATCTTTAGGTTCATCTTAAGAAGAAGGTGTTGGGATATGTGTTTTACTGATTCATGTGCGGAGTAATGATTTGAGTGGGGGATGGAGTCGCGACCATACCACTACTTTTATCATTTGCTTTTGTATGTTGAACTAGTAGAGTTACTAATCTTGATTCGTGAAGTGGTTTTTTGCATATAGTGGTATTTTAATGCCGAAATTTGCGGAAAATTTTTCTTTGTTAGTTTGTGTACCACACTCCTTGTTCAGTCGTGTGCGTTATGCTTAATATCTTCTAGTTGCCTTGAACTTTGTTGATATTTAATATCATCTTAGTGAATTGCATCCTTTAATCTTGATTAATTCCATTTTGGTACTATTTTGGATTATTATCATTCTCCATTATAGTACTGACTTGTGTTTTATATCAATCACAGGATGGCACCACCACGCCGTTCTGAGGAGGACATACCACCTGAACTTGGGGCTGCTTTGGCAAGTATTGCAAATGCTTTGGGCACTATGCAGCAGAACCAGCAGCGCTTCGAGGAAAGTGTCAGGAGGAATGAGTTTGTTCTGCTACCTCCACCTCCCAAGCGAGGAGACATCAAGAGTTTTGTCAAGTTCAACCCACGCCAATTTGAGGTGTCTGATCAGCCACTTGATGCGGATGATTGGCTGCGTGAAGTGTCAAGGTTGCTGATGACTGCGGATGTTCCCGAGCAAGAATGGGACAAATGTGCCACTCACCTTCTCAAGGGAGATGCAGCTCTCTGGTTGGAAAATTACCTCAAGGCAGATCTCTCTGGTTTTCAGCCTACTTGGGAGCGGTTCACTGCTGCTTTCAAAGAGCAATATCTGTCAGAAATTATCATGGAAAGGATGAAGGAAGTGTTTCTCAACCTCAAGCAGGGCACTGACAATGTCAACACCTACATCAGAAACTTCATGAACCTTTCTCGTTATGGTGGCGATGAGATCTCTGATGACAAGAAGAAGCAAAAGAGGTTTAGGCAAGGCCTCAATGCTTCCATCAAATATGCAATCACTCATGCAAGGCCGGCATCTTTTCTGGAACTCCAACACACAGCTCTTTAGGAAGAAGCAAGTAGGCAAGTGTTTGAGGAGTCAAAGAAACACAGCCGTGATACAGCAAGCTCTTCTGCTATGACAGCTCCTTCTAAGCGTCGTGTCTGGGTTCCTAACACCCCACCGTCGCTCCCTGCTCCACCAAGACTGTCAAGCTACACACAAAGGCCACCAAACTCCTTCACTGCGGCTCCCAGGAGCTACAACCACAACTACCCTGGAGCGCCTGGCGGAGTCCCTGGCTACGTTGCTCCACATCTAGCTGGTGCTTGCTATACTTGTGGAAACACTGGGCATCAGCACTGGAATTGTCCAATGAATAACAAAGCTCTTCCACCACCACCTCCAAGACCTGCGGCAAGTGCTCCTATGATTCGTGCATCTCCACCTCGGGCTCCCAAAATCAACACCAAGCCTGGGTCTACGGTTGCTCGTGCCAACTGTGTCAACGTCGCTCAAGCTGAGCATGCACCTGGAGTTGTCATGGGTATGCTTCCTGTTAACTCTGTTCCTACACGAGTTTTGTTTGATTCTGGTGCTTCACATTCTTTCGTTTCTAACAAATTTGCAAATGAGCATGACCTTGTTATAGACCAGCTAGATAAAAATTTAATGGTTCTTTCTCCTGGGGCAAGATTGTTATCTACTAAGATCAGCCATGGCAATCAAATTGAGATTGGTGGTTCTTCGTTTCCGGCTTCCTTAATTATTTTGGGCAATTCTGATATTGATGTTATCTTGGGCATGGATTGGTTAACAGCAAATGCAGCTGTGATTGATTGTGCTGAACGTTCGGTGTCTCTGAAAATTCCTGAAGGCCATATAGTCTATTCTCCAAGTCTGACTCCTGCAATTCAGCTTTATTCTTTAGCGGCTCTGAATGATGATGCTATGGAAGGTATTCAGAGTGTTCCTGTAGTCTGTGAGTTTCCAGATGTCTTTCCTGAAGAGTTGCCAGGTATGCCTCCGGATCGTGAGGTTGAGTTTGTCATTGAACTTGAACCTGGTACCGCTCCTATCTCCAAGCGGCCTTATAAAATGGGTCCTGCTGAGTTGGCTGAACTCAAACGTCAGTTGGATGAACAAGAGAAGTTGGGTTTCATTCAGCACAGTACTTCTTCTTGGGGTAGTCCAACCATCTTTGTGAAGAAGCGAGACAAGACTGATAGACTTTGTGTTGACTATCGGGCACTCAATGCTAAAACAATCAAGAATAAATATCCCCTTCCGCGGATTAATGATCTCTTCGATCAGCTAGCTGGAGCTGTGGTATTCTCTAAGCTTGATTTGAGAAGTGGTTATCATCAAATCAAGATTCGCAAGGAAGATGTTCCTAAAACAGCTTTTACCACCCGCTATGGCCTGTATGAGTACACGGTCATGTCTTTTGGCCTCACCAATGCACCTGCCACTTTCTCGAGGCTTATGAACTCGGTTTTCATGGAGTATCTTGATAAGTTCGTTGTGGTCTATCTGGATGACATTCTAGTCTATTCTAAGTCAAAAGAAGAACATGAAGAACACCTTCGGTGTGTCCTAAACAAGCTTCGTGAAAACCGCCTGTATGCAAAGTTCTCCAAGTGTGAGTTTTGGCTGCCTCAAGTCACCTACCTTGGTCACGTCATCTCTGCCAAGGGCATCGCTGTCAACCCAGAAACTATTAAGACAATTATGGACTGGCTTCCACCCATAAATGTCAAAGAAGTCCGGAGTTTCCTTGGTTTGGCCAGTTATTGCCGGCGATTCGTTCAAAACTTCTCAAAGATTGCGAAGCCTCTTACCGATCTCCTCAAGAAAGGCAAGAAATACCTTTGGACTCCTGCATGTCAAGCAAGCTTTGAAACACTCAAAGAGAAGCTCACTTCCACACCAGTCTTGGTTCCTCCAGATACATCAAAGACTTTCCAGATATTCTGTGATGCCTCATTGCAAGGATTGGGTGCGGTCCTTATGCAAGAAAAGCAAGTTGTTGCTT
The DNA here is from genome assembly GCA_910589775.1 of Avena eriantha. Classification (NCBI taxonomy): domain Eukaryota; kingdom Viridiplantae; phylum Streptophyta; class Magnoliopsida; order Poales; family Poaceae; genus Avena; species Avena eriantha. Next base: position 269,023,883 of record OU342741.1, on the reverse strand, counting down.
ATGCCTCTCGGCAGTTGAAGACGCATGAGATCAACTATCCTACACATGACCTCGAACTCGCATCAGTTGTCTTTGCTTTGAAAGTATGGAGGCATTACTTGCTTGGCAACCGTTGTGAGATCTTTTCTGATCACAAGAGTCTAAAGTATATCTTCACACAGCCTGATCTCAACCTTCGTTAGAGGAGGTGGATTGAAACAATCAATGATTTCGATTTGACCATCAACTACACTCCGGGCAAAGCCAATGTCATGGCCGACGCTCTCAGCCGAAAAGCTTATGTCAACAACCTCATGGTGGAAGAACAACAACCTCTCTTGTGCGAGGAATTCCGCAAGCTAAACCTTGAAATTGTGGATCAAGGGTATCTTCAAAACCTTCTGGCAACACCTCTCTTGGAAGAAAAAGTTCGCTCTATTCAACTTGGTGATCCTTACACCAAAAAGATCATCTCCAACATTCAGCTTCCGAAGTACGAGTGTTTCCACGTTGACGACCAAGGCACTCTTTTCTTTGAACACCGGATGTTTGTTCCGAACTACCCGGGTCTAACAGAGCAAGTTCTCAAGGAGGCGCATGATTCTGTTCTTTCTATCCACCCTGGCAGCACTAAGATGTACATGGACTTGAAAACACAATATTGGTGGCCTGGTTTGAAACGATATTGTGCCAAGTATGTCTCGGAGTGCGATGTTTGTCGCAGAGTTAAAGCTGACCATCAGAAACCTTCCGGTCTTCTACAGCCATTGAAGCCTCCGGAATGGAAATGGGACAAAGTAGAGATGGACTTCATCACTGGTTTTCCAAGGTCGCAGAAGGGCAACAATGCAATCTTTGTTGTCATTGACAGGCTTTCCAAAGTAGCTCACTTCTTTCCAGTCAAGGAAACAATTTCTGCAATTCAGTTGGCTGAGCTCTATATCAACAGAATTGTCTCTCTGTATGGAGTTCCTCTTGAGATCAGTTCAGACCGTGGAAGCATCTGCACTTCCAAGTTCTGGGGAAGTTTCCAAAATGCTTTGGGAACAAAATTGAACTTCAGCACAGCTTACCACCCTCAGTCGCAAGGACAAGTTGAAAGGATCAATCAGATTCTGGAAGATATGCTCCGTGCTTGCGTTATCTCTTTCGGCATGAAGTGGGAAGAATGTCTTCCTTATGCTGAATTATCTTACAACAACAGTTTCCAGAAAAGTCTAAAGATGGCACCATTTGAGGCTCTCTATGGTCGCAAATGCAGAACTCCGATTGGTTGGTCGGGCGCAGGTGAAAGAATATTGTTTGGCCCCGACATTGTAACTCAAGCGGAGGAGAAAGTTCACATCATTCTTGAAAATCTGAAGATTGCTCAAAGTCGCCAGAAGAGCAATTATGACAGAAAGCACACGGACATGGAGTATGCCCCTAGTGATCTCGTTTACCTTCGTGTCACTCCCATGAGAGGCACGCACCGTTTTGGTACCAAAGGAAAACTGGCTCCTAGATACATCGGTCCTTTCAAAATTCATGGAAGAAGAGGAGAAGTCGCTTACGCTCTTGAGCTCCCTGAACAACTCAAAATCCATGATGTTTTCCACATCTCTCAACTCAAGAAGTGCTTCAAGGATCCCGACAGGACCGTGGACCATGAACTCATCAATCTCCAAGAAGATCTGTCTTATCAAGAACACCCCACAAAAATCCTCGAAGTCGCAGAAAGAAGGACTCGCAACAAGTCCATCAAGTTCTGCAAGGTGCAGTGGTCACACCATTCTGTTGATGAAACCACTTGGGAACGTGAAGACGAGCTCCGTGCCAAGTATCCTACCCTCTTTGAGTCTTCTTCTTCTTCCTCTTTGAAGACGAGCTCGGGGCGAGATTCCTGTTTAGTGGGGGAGAGTTGTAGCATCCCAATTGTCTAACAATTGTAATGCTACTTGGTCTAGTAAGATATTGGCTACTTCCTACATATAAATGTTGCATCATAATTATATCATGCTCATGTCATCATGCCACCTTGCATTTGAGCATCATATAAAACCCCGTTTCTTTGGTTCTTCTCTCATATGCATTATTAATTGTATTTGCCTCTTGATATTGTATTTGGTTATTGATATATTGTTTAATGCCCAAGTTGAGTTGGGGGCATATCTTTTATTCAAATCCATCACCTTTCTTTTCACCACCTTATAATTCCACCATCCTATTAATCCATGAGCTTGTATTTTCTTTTCTCTTGAGTTTATTCTAGCTCATGTGAATGGGGTGGATCTAATTCTGTAAATTCTTTTGCTTGGCCTTATCCCACTTCTTGGGAAGGCATAAGAATGATGCCATATTATTATTAGTGTTTTCACAAAATAAATGATGGCATTTATTATTTTTGCATGGGCCATGCAATCATCATCACCACCTTTAACCCATTTGTTTTCCTTTGGTTTTAGTGGTTCTTCTTTGTGGGATCCTCTACATCATCTCTCTACCATTCCTTTATTCTCATCAACATCTTCTCTTTTATTTATCTCCATGCATGAATCAAATGAGGGCTCTTCCCATACATCTTTTTCTTTCTCTTTTTCTTGGATATTCCTCCACCTCATCTCTAGATAATTCAAAGGCCTCACTAGATTCCACTTGGGTTGATCTTATGCACAAGTTTTAAAAACCTAAACAATCTAAACTAAACCCTAACCCTAGCTCTCTCTCTATTTTCCTCTAACCTAGTTCTACTTAAACCCTAACCCTTAATCTCACCTCTCTCTTTTTCACTCCCTCTCTCTACCATACTAGCCACCTGGCCCTCTCTCTCTCCCTGGCCCACACACCAGCTATTCATCTAGCCACCCCAAACCCTAGCCTAAGTTGAGCAAGCCCTAGCCATAGCTCACCCGAGCCCCTCTTCTCTCTCTTTCTGTACCTTCCGTGCCAGCCCCACCTTCCCTCCTCTCTTCCTCGACCCCACCTGCAGCCCCTCTCCTCTGCCGCTGCCCTGGCTGCCCAGGGGCTCGACCACGTGATCAGGGAGGAGGAGGAGAAAAGGGCCGAGACCTCCTTTTTCCTCTACCCCGTGCCCAGACGCCACCCCCTCTCTCTCTCGCTTGTCCTCATCCCACACGGCTCCTCTGCCTCTCCCAGATCCGCCAGGGCCCTGCCCCTCCTCTCCTTCCTCTCCAACGACGACGCCCATCTCCTGCCGCTGGTCGCCGCCAGTACCACGTCGTCCCTTCGTCCCAGCCGGCCAGCACGACGTGGAGGTGGTCAAGAAGAACGAGGAGGCTCCCCTGCTTCGTGTCGTACGCGCCGACGAGGACAAGGAGCACCAGCACCGCCGGAAATAGCACCGCCTGACGCAAACCCTAGATCTCCGGCCGCTAGCCTCATCGACGAGCCGTCGCGCCTCTCCCCGATTTGACACCACCGACCATCCCGCGGTGAGCTCCTCTACCGCCCTGACATGCTCCGCCTCACCGGGCAGCCCTAGCCGCGTCAGTCGTTTCGACGAACGCCCTCGGTGCGCCGTCGATCGTTGTGTCTGCACGTGCCCGTGCCGCCTAGAGCCTCACTTAGCCGCGCAGCTGCTCCTAGACAACAACCCCCTCCCTAGCCCAGCGGTAGCCGCCACCGCCCGCGCACGCCAGGTCGCGAGTTCGATCCCCGTCTCGCTGCACGGCGCGTTGATTTCCCGTCAGACCGAGGAGAAAGAAGAACAGTACGGGTCGTGGTCGAATTACAAATAGCCCCCTCTTTTTAACTCTCGCTCAACCCGCAGTCCATCATACCCCACCTGTCAGCCGCCGTGATCATCTTTCAGAAAACCCCCAGACTGTTATTCCCTAAACCCGCGGTCCAGCCTACCCCCTCCTGTGAGCCTCTACGGGATCACCCACTGTCACGTGGGCTCGTAGCCGTCGGACCCATCTGTCACCCTAAGTGGCTAGGTGGAGCCGCGGTAGCAAAAGTTTTTCACGCGCGTGTGCCCTGCCAGCAGCTGGCCCACCCGTCAGTGACTTTGGCTAAGTCGAGCTGGGTGACAAAAGTTTGCCCTGTTGTCTGTTTTATTTAAACCTTTTTCCAAATTGATTTAAATTCAAATTCAAATCAGATTTAAATAACTTTTCAAATATAAATCCAAATAATACAAATAATATATGTTTTTGAATCAGAAAAATGTGAGGAATTCAAATATGACATTCAAAATATTATTTGAGCACTTTAAATTTCGAGATGATTAAAATTACAAACAAATGCCCTTTTCTTAATACATTAATAACTTTAATTCTATAACTCCAAATTTGGCAAATAATATGTCTAAATCGATCAGCGCGACAAGCCTGTTCTATCTATGTAGTCCTTGTCTGAATTGAAGCATGCATCATGTCATTATTAAAAATCTGAACTGTTTATGGCAATAAAATTTGACTAAATAAATCATAAAATGCTTTATTCTTGTACCTCACACCTCACCATGCCATGCTACTTTAATGCCATGTAAATTGTGCATCATTCATCATGGCATGCTTGTTTGCTTGTCGCATTTTAATTCATATGCTTGTGCACTTTATTTATGTTGGCCCTTGTTTGTTTGGTTCTTCTTTGAATAGACGCTCAGCAGGAGAATTACAAGGAATCACAGGAGTTCTACCCAGATCCATCTCTCGCTTCAACCGAGCTGCCAGGCAAGCACTACCACATGCTTGCATACATATAGTACATATTGCCTCTATCTTATTCTTGCACCATCGAGTCGCGATTGCATTAAATTGAATCCCAAGTACTGCATAGCCTTTACTTTTAAACCCCACCGAAGTTTGTTCCTCCATCCCATGAGCCATTACTACATGAGTTGTTTGAGCCATGCGAGTCGTAGAAAAGCATGTGTAGGGTATGTGAGTGTCTGATGAATCATGAGGTACCTAAACAACTGAACCTGAGTAGTAATGGGATAACTAATGAAAGAGGCACCGGTGAGAAATATCTGCTATTTGGTTTTTCATGCTCACTTGTGTCCCGTAGGACCCTGAGTACTTGATTCCTGTTCCTTGTTTATTTGCACTATCCACATCCGGGAGGCCTTATGGACCCCCCCTGAGCCAGAGCTTGATTCATTCTTATTTCTTGGGGCCACAAAGTAGTTTGGGGCTTTATTACTATCATGTACTTATGCCATGTTACTGTTTTATTAAGATTGTGCATGGAGCACCAGTACTGTTTTGGATCGTGGAATGTTTTCGCGGTATCGACAAGCCCAATCACACTTTCGGGTTCCCAGTCGTTTACAGCCATTGACACAAACCTTTGGTCCGTCTCGGAGCCGGCCAACTTCGTCGCGGGTAGCTTAATGGGGTGGCCCCCTGAAATCTTTCTGAATCCTGTGATTGCTTTGTCGTGAATGCCTCGTCGGGTTTTGATTTGGTCTTTCTGAGGTTGATCGAGTGTGTGTTGCTATTTGTGCACCCCTGCAGGGTAAATCTTTCTGAAAGCCGTGTCCGCGGTTATGGACGACTTGGAGCACAGTTTCTCGATCATAGACAAGTATTACTAAAGTACCGCTTTTAATTTGACCAAGTGCTTGACTAGTAAATAGTGCAATACTCATGGAATGGTTAATAAAACTGCCAACGGATGATGGGGGTTGTTCGTCCGCTTCCTCGTTGGTAAGCGAGGAGGAGGATGGATCTGTTAATTATACTGTTATAACTGTTGTTCTTTATTCACGGACATCTGTCTATCATTGGTTAGGCGGATGGTTAGCGAGTATCTATAGAATTGTTAGATATTATCTTTTGCTGCAATTGCGTCACCCCAGGTTGTGTCCCCTTTAGTGGCATAAAGACTTGCTGAGTACCCCTAGGGTCTCACACGATAAATTGTTTGATTCAGATGAACAGGTGTATTCGCAAGATGGATACTGGGTGGAGGAGACAGATGATGTTGGCAACGATCATTCGGTGTAGAGATTCCGGGAACGGGGATTCGTGAGATCTGTGGGCGGGATGTATTTATTTATGTGGCATCTTATGCCGATTTTCTTCTTATCTGTACTCGGATCTTGTTTTCCGCTTCCACCTGATACTCTGATGTTTGTTGTATGAGGAGCTATCCTAAATTATTATCTCTATCTAGGATATTTTAATCTTGCCGTATGGCGTTGCAATATTTCTAGTTCTTTTAGATGGAATGGCTCTAAGGACTGTTGTATGTGGCTTGCATACATACTCATTTGTGTATGTAGTTGATCCCTTCGCCTGCCGATTACGCCACTCGTTCTTGTTCCGATGATCTGAAAGTGGTTAGGATGGCCGAAAGGTCTACCGTGAGTGGCCCTGGGCCCCACCGTACTATTTTAACCACTTTCGTTCATCCAGGCATGTAACTAAGAGCGTAATTCACCGAGGTAGTTACAAGGTGTCTCAATAAATACTGTTTGGGAGGACTATAAAAAGTTTTTACGTGCTAAATTTTTGGCACCATCAGAGATAGAGGACAAGGTGATTGTTCCGAAGGATGTTGTACCATTGAGTCGGCTGAATTTACAACTCAAGAAAGTACAAGACGATGTTTGCATGACAGTTGACAAGGGCCAACGTTGGAATTTATTTCAGGCGCAGTCTATGATCAAAGGCTAAGCATGCAAGTTGATTGTTGATGGAGGAAGCTGTACTAATGGAATTAGCAAGGCAATGGTGGCAGCGTTGGGGTTCTCCACATGGCGTATTCCTGAACCTAAGCATCTACAGTGGTTCAATAGCTGCGGTATGGTGAAGGTAACTCATAAGGTGCGTGTGCCATTAACAGTTGGTGATTATGTTGATGAGATTGAGTGTGATGTATTGCCATTGGAGGTATGTGGGTTATTACTTCGTTGTCCATGGAAGTATGATCGCAACGTTACACATGCTGGAAGAGCAAATACATATTATTTTGTGCATGGTGGCAAATAACAGACTTTGAAGCCTATGCAGGATGATCACATAAAGTCTGATGTAGAGCTGGTGGTACATAAGGAGAAGGTACGCAAGGCTAAGCCAAAATCTGGGCTAGCTAAGGTGCAGGATGGAGAGCATGATGCACAGTGCGACAATGTTGATATTGCTTCAGCTATGCCTGTAGATGACAAGAAAGTGGAACTTGTTAGTGACAGGCCAGTTGAAATGCATCCTCTTATTGCTGAGAGGAAGGATGTTGCAACATGTGTTCAGAAGGTTGTTTGTGTTGACACAGGTGTACAGACGGATGATAGTTGTGCTCCTGATGTTCCGGTGCATGTGCTACAGCGGGGTAACAAGAGCAGTTTTGTTAGCACACCTGTGAGGCGTTTTGTTGGGACAGTTGTGCGGATGCATAGAGGCAAGGATGGACGTGTTCGTTAGTTGTGTGGTCCAGGCATCACTCATCTTATGCCAGGTTGTGCAAAGAAGGTCCATGTTCAGCAACCACGGGTTCCAACAAGAGTTGAGAAGAAGAAGACGATGGCGCCTAGGTCCAAGCTCGTATGGAGACGCAAGGAGGTGCAGGCGCCGAGGGCTGTATCAAGTCGAGCAGGCCAAGAGGGAGGATGTGGTGAGGAAGGCAAGCAAGACTTGAAGATGGCGAAGACGCGTGAAGCGATTTTTCATATCACGCCACCTTTCCGACCCGACCCACAAGCGTTGGGGACAACGCTTCTTGAAGGGGGGTGATGATATGGGCATGAAGGAGGAGGTGAAGCCTAATTTCAGGACTCCTCCAAGCTAGGTGATGCGGGCGCATCCCACTGATGATTGGCACGCCATGACGACCTATGATATGTAATGATAAGCCTAAGGTTGTGTCAAATATCATTGCTATGTTATTGAGTCCAAGTCTAGGTTAGGTTCGAGTCCGTTGTGTGTCCGGTTTGGGTCTATCCAACCGACTAGTTGCGGGCCTCCTATATAAAGGAGCCAACCACCTAGGGTTTAGGGGAGTTCAGTTGTTTAGTCTAAAAACTATATTGTGCTCCACCGTGTATCATTCCTGCTGGGACGGTGATACCGTTTATCAGATTATTATTGCTGTGAAGGTTCTTGTGTGCATCAAGGATTATCGAGCTGTGGTTTGAGGCATGGTGATCTTGATCACGTTACTTGCTAGATTCATTCCACTTCTTCAGGTTGCGTTCATCGCATGATTGGAAGGATTACTATCCGGGTTACTCGCTGTGAAAGATCGGGACAACAATCAAGGATCATCGGCTTGATCCGTATCAGGTGGTATCAGAGCTCTCGTTGATCACAGCGTGTTTTTGGATCATCTCTGGACTATTTTTCTACAATTAGTTTACATATCAGTTTGTTTAGAGAAGGGATTGGGAGGCGACTTCTTGAGGTAGATCGGAATCAGATCCGATCGAGGCAGTAGCGGAAAAAAAGGCGGCGTCTGGCCACGCGAGCGTGGCGGCAACGTACGAGTTGCAGCCGAGTTTCTCGGGGCGATCCACTCGCGATCGACGGAAATACTCCGCGCGTGAGTCTGCGCGTGCTTGCGCCGCTCTGGTACCAGATCCGATCGGTAACAGAAAAAAAAATCCGGATCGCTACCGTACCGAATAGAGATTTCCTTACGTGAGTGTACTTCATCCTGAAAAAAGAAAAGGGTTCAGTTACCTTACGTGTGGTACCAGGAAAGAAGGAAAGAAGTGCATATCAGATCAATCTCTTGTTTCTTGTACGTGAGGCAACATACATGTAAAAAAAGATAAAGGAAACGTACATGCAAAGGAGTGCATATCAGATCGATCAGTCAGGACGGTCACGGTTTGGGTCAGTTTGTTGTCGCGTGGACTCCAGGAAATCTGGGAAAGGAACCGATATGTGCAAACGCACGTAGACAACGATCGTCCCAGCGTGCAGCGCATCGGCCGACCACACTTCGCTCGCCCGCGTGAAAAAAAGATCGCTCCGCTCGTACTACTATCGCTCAGTTTTGTGGACGTACGATCGTCTGTTCCCGGCTGATTTTCTCTTGTCCTACGTTTTTCTCCCGCGACTCAGATTTTTGGTCAGAGTTCTGCTAAAGTTCAGAGATGGATCTTGAGGGTAATGTTAGTGATTTTTCAGCACGAGACGTCTACAAAGATTATCTAGACCTGAAAAATTTTGTGCGCTGGGATTCTAGTAAATTGAAGTGGAAGCTCCTACATACTGCAACCTCGACAGAATACAAGTTATGGGAAGAGACAATGCAAGCTGGTTTTCGCTTATGTGTTGATCTTTCTCCAGATCTGCAGTTTGACGACAATATCGTTTTTCGTCTTGCAAAAAGGCGTGAGGATGCGTGAATTTTCCGGTGGTGGAATATGGACACACGTACGCGAGGTGTCTCAATAAATACTGTTTGGGAGGACTATAAAAGTTTTTACGTGCTAAATTTTTGGCACCATCAGAGATAGAGGACAAGGTGATTGTTTCGAAGGATGTTGTACCATTGAGTCGGCTGAATTTACAACTCAAGAAAGTACAAGACGATGTTTGCATGACAGTTGACAAGGGCCAACGTTGGAATTTATTTCAGGCGCAGTCTATGATCAAAGGCAAAGCATGCAAGTTGATTGTTGATGGAGGAAGCTGTACTAATGGAATTAGCAAGGCAATGGTGGCAGCGTTGGGGTTGTCCACATGGCATATTCCTGAACCTAAGCATCTACAGTGGTTCAATAACTGCGGTATGGTGAAGGTAACTCATAAGGTGCGTGTGCCATTAACAGTTGGTGATTATGTTGATGAGATTGAGTGTGATGTATTGCCATTGGAGGTATGTGGGTTATTACTTCGTTGTCCATGGAAGTATGATCGCAACGTTACACATGCTGGAAGAGCAAATACATATTATTTTGTGCATGGTGGCAAATAACAGACTTTGAAGCCTATGCAGGATGATCACATAAAGTCTGATGTAGAGCTGGTGGTACATAAGGAGAAGGTGCGCAAGGCTAAGCCAAAATCTGGGCTAGCTAAGGTGCAGGATGGAGAGCATGATGCACAGTGCGACAATGTTGATATTGCTTCAGCTATGCCTGTAGATAACAAGAAAGTGGAACTTGTTAGTGACAGGCCAGTTGAAATGCATCCTCTTATTGCTGAGAGGAAGGATGTTGCAACATGTGTTCAGAAGGTTGTTTGTGTTGACACAGGTGTACAGACGGATGATAGTTGTGCTCCTGATGTTCCGGTGCATGTGCTACAGCGGGGTAACAAGAGCAGTTTTGTTAGCACACCTGTGAGGCGTTTTGTTGGGACAGTTGTGCGGATGCATAGAGGCAAGGATGGACGTGTTCGTTAGTTGTGTGGTCCAGGCATCACTCATCTTATGCCAGGTTGTGCAAAGAAGGTCCATGTTCAGCAACCACGGGTTCCAACAAGAGTTGAGAAGAAGAAGACGATGGCGCCTAGGTCCAAGCTCGTATGGAGACGCAAGGAGGTGCAGGCGCCGAGGGCTGTATCAAGTCGAGCAGGCCAAGAGGGAGGATGTGGTGAGGAAGGCAAGCAAGACTTGAAGATGGCGAGGACGCGTGAAGCGATTTTTCATATCACGCCACCTTTCCGACCCGACCCACAAGCGTTGGGGACAACGCTTCTTGAAGGGGGGGGTGATGATATGGGCATGAAGGAGGAGGTGAATCCTAATTTCAGGACTCCACCAAGCTAGGTGATGCGGGCGCATCCCACTGATGATTGGCACGCCATGACGACCTATGATATGTAATGATAAGCCTAAGGTTGTGTCAAATATCATTGCTATGTTATTGAGTCCAAGTCTAGGTTAGGTTCGAGTCCGTTGTGTGTCCGGTTTGGGTCTATCCAACCGACTAGTTGCGGGCCTCCTATATAAAGGAGCCAGCCACCTAGGGTTTAGGGGAGTTCAGTTGTTTAGTCTAAAAACTATATTGTGCTCCACCGTGTATCATCCCTGCTGGGACGGTGATACCGTTTATCAGATTATTATTGCTGTGAAGGTTCTTGTGTGCATCAAGGATTATCGAGCTGTGGTTTGAGGCATGGTGATCTTGATCACGTTACTTGCTAGATTCATTCCACTTCTTCAGGTTGCATTCATCGCATGATTGGAAGGATTACTATCCGGGTTACTCGCTGTGAAAGATCGGGACAACAATCAAGGATCATCGGCTTGATCCGTATCAGGTGGTATAAGAGCTCTCGTTGATCACAGCGTGTTTTTGGATCATCTGTGGACTATTTTTCTACAATTAGTTTACATATCAGTTTGTTTAGAGAAGGGATTGGGAGGCGAGTTCTTGAGGTAGATCAGAATCAGATCCGATCGAGGCAGTAGCGGAAAAAAAGGCGGCGTCTGGCCACGCGCGCATCGCGGCAACGTACGAGTTGCAGCCGAGTTTCTCGGGGCGATCCACTCGCGATCGACGGAAATACTCCGCGCGTGAGTCTGCGCGCGCTTGCGCCGCTCTGGTACCAGATCCGATCGGTAACAGGAAAAAAAAATCCGGATCGCTACCGTACCGAACAGAGATTTCCTTCGTGAGTGTACTTCATCCTGAAAAAAGAAAAGGGTTCAGTTACCTTACGTGTGGTACCAGGAAAGAAGGAAAGAAGTGCATATCAGATCAATCTCTCGTTTCTTGTACGTGAGGCAACATACATGTAAAAAAAAGATAAAGGAAACGTACATGCAAAGGAGTGCATATCAGATCGATCAGTCAGGACGGTCACGGTTTGGGTCAGTTTGTTGTCGCGTGGACTCCAGGAAATCTGGGAAAGGAACCGATATGTGCAAACGCACGTAGACAACGATCGTCCCAGCGTGCAGCGCATCGGCCGACCACACTTCGCTCGCCCGCGTGAAAAAAAGATCGCTCCGCTCGTACTACTATCGCTCAGTTCTGTGGACGTACGATCGTCTGTTCCCGGCTGATTTTCTCTTGTCCTACGTTTTTCTCCCGCGACTCAGATTTTTGTCAGAGTTCTGCTAAAGTTCAGAGATGGATCTTGAGGGTAATGTTAGTGATTTTTCAGCACGAGACGTCTACAATGATTATCTAGACCTGAAAATTTGTGTGCGCTGGGATTCTAGTAAATTGAAGTGGAAGCTCCTACATACTGCAACCTCGACAGAATACAAGTTATGGGAAGAGACAATGCAAGCTGGTTTTCGCTTATGTGTTGATCTTTCTCCAGATTTGCAGTTTGACGACAATATCGTTTTTCGTCTTGCAAAATGGCGTGAGGATGCGTGAATTTTCCGGTGGTGGAATATGGACACACGTACGCGAGGTGTCTCAATAAATACTGTTTGGGAGGACTATAAAAAGTCTTTATGTGCTAAATTTTTGGCACCATCAGAGATAGAGGACAAGGTGATTGTTCCGAAGGATGTTGTACCATTGAGTCGGCTGAATTTACAACTCAAGAAAGTACAAGACGATGTTTGCATGACAGTTGACAAGGGCCAACGTTGGAATTTATTTCAGGCGCAGTCTATGATCAAAGGCAAAGCATGCAAGTTGATTGTTGATGGAGGAAGCTGTACTAATGGAATCAGTAAGGCAATGGTAGCAGCGTTGGGGTTGTCCACATGGCATATTCCTGAACCTAAGCATCTACAGTGGTTCAATAGCTGCGGTATGGTGAAGGTAACTCATAAGGTGCGTGTGCCATTTACAGTTGGTGATTATGTTGATGAGATTGAGTGCGATGTATTGCCATTGGAGGTATGTGGGTTGTTACTTGGTCGTCCATGACAGTATGATCGCAACGTTACACATGCTGGAAGAGCAAATACATATTATTTTGTGCATGGTGGCAAACAACAGACTTTGAAGCCTATGTAGGATGATCACATAAAGTATGATGTAGAGCTGGTGGTACATAAGGAGAAGGTGCGCAAGGCTAAGCCAAAATCTGGGCTAGCTAAGGTGCAGGATGGAGAGCATGATGCACAGTGCGACAATGTTGATATTGCTTCAGCTATGCCTGTAGATGACAAGAAAGTGGAACTTGTTAGTGACAAGCCAGTTGAAATGCATCCTCTTATTGCTGAGAGGAAGGATGTTGCAACATGTGTTCAGAAGGTTGTTTGTGTTGACACAGGTGTACAGACGGATGATAGTTGTGCTCCTGATGTTCCAGTGCATGTGCTACAGCGGGATAACAAGAGCAGTTTTGTTAGCACACCTGTGAGGCGTTTTGTTGGGACAGTTGGGCGGATGCATAGAGGCAAGGATGGACGTGTTCGTTAGTTGTGTGGTCCAGGCATCACTCATCTTATGCCAGGTTGTGCAAAGAAGGTCCATGTTCAGCAACCAGGGGTTCCAACAAGAGTTGAGAAGAAGAAGACGATGGCGCCTAGGTCCAAGCTCGTATAGAGACGCAAGGAGGTGCAGGCGCCGAGGGCTGTATCAAGTCGAGCAGGCCAAGAGGGAGGATGTGGTGAGGAAGGCAAGCAAGACTTGAAGATGGCAAAGACGCGTGAAGCGATTGTTCATATCACGCCAGCTTTCCGACCCGACCCACAAGCGTTGGGGACAACGCTTCTTGAAGGGGGTGATGATATGGGCATGAAGGAGGAGGTGAATCCTAATTTCAGGACTCCACCAAGCTAGGTGATGCGGGCGCATCCCACTAATGATTGGCATGCTAGGACGAACTATGATATGTAATGATAAGTCTAAGGTTGTGTCAAATATTATTGCTATGTTATTGAGTCCGAGTATAGGTTAGGTTCGAGTCCGTTGTGTGTTCGGTTTGGGTCTATCCAACCGACTAGTTGCAGGCCTCCTATATAAAGGAGCCAGCCACCTAGGGTTTAGGGGAGTTCAGTTGTTTAGTCTAAAAACTATATTGTGCTCCACCGTGTATCATCCCTGCGGCGACGGCGATACCGTTTATCAGATTATTATTGCTGTGAAGGTTCTTGTGTGGATCAAGGATTATCGAGCTGTGATTTGAGGCATGGTGATCTTCATCATGTTACTTGCTAGATTCGTTCCTCTTCTTCAGGTTGCGTTAATCGCGTGATTGGAAGGATTACTATCCGGGTTACTCGCTGTGAAAGATCGGGACAACAATCAAGGATCATCGGCTTGATCTGTATCAGGGCCTGATATGGATCAAGCCGATGATCCTTGATTGTTGTCCCGATCTTGATACGGATCAAGCCGATGATCCTTGATTGTTGTCCCGATCTTTCACAGCGAGTAATCCGGATAGTAAGCCTTCCAATCACGCGATGAACGCAACCTGAAGAAGAGGAACGAATCTAGCAAGTAACGTGAGGAAGATCACCATGCCTCAAACCACAGCTCGATAATCCTTGATGCACACAAGAACCTTCACAACAATAATATTTGACACAACCTTAGACTTATCATTACATATCATAGGTCGTCCTGGCGTCCCAATCATCAGTGGGATGCGCCCGCATCACCTAGCTTGGTGGAGTCCTGAAATTAGGATTCACCTCCTCCTTCATGCCCATATCACTCCCAGTCTACTCCACCCCGATGGACAACATCATCGCGGCCGACGCCGCGGTCGCCAACCTCGATGTCCAGCGAGATGGCGCGCTGTAGATCCAGTACGCCAAGGCCCTACTCGCCAGGGCCGTTGAGCAACAAGCCGCGGGAGTCGACCCGCAGGGGCGGATGTATTCCCACTCGTCAGCAAACAGGGTGGCCTCAAGTGGCCACCCCACCATCGCCAATGCCGTGCCCTGCCCACCACCGCAACCACTGGCGAACCAGCCGCGGGCCGCCAACCCCACACTCTCCACCAACGAACCGCAACCAGTGAACAACACGGTCGCCGCCAACGGTCAGCCCATCGACGCCCGCACACACATCGTCAACAACCAGGCCTGGCGGGCGCGCCAGCCCAATGACTTGAGGCACACCCTCAGTAATCGCGGCGACCCCGAACCGAGTGGCTCGCTCAGCCGAGTTGGCCCCCAGTGCTTCGGGCCTATGATCAGAGGGGAAAAGTACCCAGCCAACTTCAAGGCACCCAAAGAGATCGAAAAGTACGATCCAACGTACGACCCAATAGTATGGCTGGACACATACCTCATGGAGATGGGAATCGCCGGCCACACCGACCTACTCGCCGCTCGCTACCTCCCCCTAATGATGGAGGGTGCGACCCGGTAATGGATCATCACCCTCCTCGCTGACAGCATCGACTCCTGGGAGGAAATGCGGGATGCCTTCGTCAGGCACTTCGAGGGCTCCTACACCCGCGCCACCATGATTGAAGACCTGGAGCAGTGCATCCAGGGACAACGCGAGTCGACCCGCCACTAGATTCAAAGGTGGCAAGAACTGTGGATTAACGTCTCCGGCATCCACTCGGACACGGCGATACATTGCTTCAAGAACGCGTGTCGGTACGAACCACTGGTCGCTAAGATCAAGCGGGTCTATCGAACGCTCGACAACATCCCCGACCTCATCGAAATTGCCAAGTGCTACGCGGAGGAGGACCCCAACCAAGACTCCGACGACGAGTCAGGAGGAAGACGCCGCACCAGCGGCCACGACGGCGGGCGACAACGTGACATGCACTACAGCAACACCCGCATCACCGGCAAGCGCCGCACGGACGGGCTAGTCGACTTCGTCGCCAACGTCGGCTATGGCCAACGCGGCCCCAAGAGCTACCGCCATGATGGAGGAAATTACCGTGATAGCAGAAACTACCGCGCCAACAACACGGTGAGGCCGAAATTCGACCCCACCGCCCTGCTCAACCAGCCCTGCGTCTACCATAGCAGGGAGGGGAAACCCACCACCCACACCACCGCGGACTGCCACTCTCTCAAAGAGATCGAAAAGGCAAGGCGAGCAAGGGAAGACCCCAACAACAACCCACCTCGAGACAACGGGAATGCCGGCGGCTTCGGCAACACCGTCGGCTCGCTACACACCTTCATTGGGCTTGGCACCAAGCGCGAGCGGAAGGTGCTCGCCCACGCAGTCGCTGTCAATGCGGTGACACAGGTCGACATCCCACGCTTCCTCAACTGGTACGAGTAGAGCATCACTTGGAGTCGCCAGGACCACGCTCCCAAGATCGAGGACCCAGGGCGAGTTGCCCTGGTGGTCAGGCCCAAAGTGGCCGATTATTGGCTACCCAAGACTTTGATGGACGGCAGGAGCTCCATCAACATCATGTATCTGGACACATTCAAAAGGCTCCAGCTCCCGGAGTCGGCAATCCAGCTGACCCTGACAACCTTCCATGGCATCATCCCTGGTCGGAAGGCATACCCGATCGGAAAGGTGACATTACCGGTCACCTTCGGCACACCGGCAAACTACCACACCGAGCGATTCGAGTTCGAGCTAGTGAACTTCCGCATCCCCTACCACTGCATCCTGGGATGCCAAACATTTTCCAAATTTATGGCGACCCCCCACTACGCGTACAACATGATGAAGCTCACAGGGCCGAGCAACATCATCACCGTCCACGATGACCCTGATATGGCCGTGGAATGCGAGGACAAAGGCACTAAGCTCGCCGACGCCGTAATCGCCGTGGAGACCAACCATGCGGAGGAGCTCGCGAAATACACGGGCAACATCAACAATGACAACCCCACCATACTGAAGAAGCCGACCGCCGCGAACTCGACGTTCGAGGAAACCACACATACCCGCACCGTCGAGCTCGTCCCGGGCGACTCTAGCCAGACGGTCACCATTGGGGCGCATATGAGCCCCGCATAGGAAAGCGCGCTCATCGAGTTCCTCCGTGGGAACCGCGACATCTTCGCATGGAAACCTTCCGACATGTCAGGTGTCCCGAGGGAACTCGCTGAGCACAAACTTCACACCGACCCAAAAGTGCGACCGGTAAAGCAGTCGTTGCGACCCTTCAATGAAGAGCGCCGCCAAGCAATGGCCAAAGAAGTGCAACGTTTGTTGGATGCAGGCTTCATTCGGCCAATAAAACACTCCAAGTGGCTGGCAAACCCAGTCCTAGTCCTAAAAAAGAACAACACATGGAGAATGTGTATCGACTACACCAACCTCAACAACGCCTGCCCGAAGGAGGAGTTCGTCCTATCGCACATCGATCAGATCATCGACTCGACCACGGGATCGGAGTTGCTAACCAAATCAAGATGGCGGTCGAGGATGAGGAGAAGACGGCGTTCATCACACCATTCAGCGCCTTCTACTACATGACCATGACGTTCGGCCTCAAGAACGCTGGCGCGACATACCAAACATGCATGCAGGAGTGCCTCGCAAGCCAAATTGGCCGCAACATTCACGTCTACGTCGACGACATGGTGGTAAAATCCACCCGCAAGGACGACCTGCTTGCCGACCTGGCCGAAACCTTCGCAAACCTGCGGAGGTACAACATCAAGCTCAACCCAAGAAACTGCACCTTCTGCGTCCCCACCAGACAGCTACTGGGGTACGTAGTATCCAAGCGAGGCATCGAAGCCAACCCCACCAAGATCGACACTATCGCGCGACTCGGAAAACCCGAGTGCCTGCGCGATGTCCAGAAGTTGGTCGGGCGAGTCGCGACTCTCAGTCGCTTCATTCCCCGACTAGGCAAGAAGGCCATGCCCCTCTATCGCCTGATGCGCAAGAACCCCATGTTCCAATGGGACGCGGAGGTGGACGATGCACTCAAAGCACTCAAAGAAGTGCTACTCGCGGCTCCACTGCTTGCCGCACCAACCGACAA
This sequence comes from Avena eriantha, assembly GCA_910589775.1. Lineage (NCBI taxonomy): Eukaryota > Viridiplantae > Streptophyta > Magnoliopsida > Poales > Poaceae > Avena > Avena eriantha. Next base: position 269,006,208 of record OU342741.1, on the reverse strand, counting down.
AGAGCCAATGCTCGTCTACGTGGCGGCCTCCAATCGAGTCGTTAGCGCCGTAATGGTCGTTGAACGGCCAGAGGAGGGCAAGGAGCGCCCCATACAGTGCCCCGTCTACTACATTAGCGAAGTCCTGACGAACTCACGACAGCGCTACCCGCAGTACCAGAAACTGGTGTACGCGGTATTCCAAGGTCAACGGCGACTCCCCCACTATTTCCAACAGCACCCGATCATGATGGTCTCATCTGCACCGCTACAAGACATAATACACAATCGCGAGGCGACTGGGCGAGTCGCCAAGTGGGCCGTCAAAATCGGCGTCCACAATATCAAATACGAGCCCCGCAAAGCAATCAAGTCACAAGCCCTAGCTGATTTCCTCAAAGATTGGGAAGAAGCACAGCAGCTAGAGAAGCTACAATATCTCCACTGCTAGTCGCTACACTTCGACGGCTCGAAGAACGCCAACGATGCAGGGGCCAGGGTCATACTGACATCCCCCAAAGGAGATGAGCTCCGATACATGCTCCACCTCAACTTCCAGCCCTGCACCAACAACATGGCAATACGAGGCCCTCCTCCATGGCATGCGGGCCACCAAGGAAATGGACATCAACCGCCTACGATGCTACGGCGACTCCGACCTAGTCGCCGGCCAGGTCGCCGGAACATGTGACGTCGTCTCTCCCACAATGATCGCGTACCGCCAAGCGGTAGACTAGCTGGGAGGACACTTTGACGGCTATTCCGTCGAGTGGATCAACAGACGCAAGAACGAGGAGGCAGACACCCTTTCCCGCATCAGGTCGGCCTGGCAAGCGCTACTAGCAGGCGTCTTCCTCCACAAACCTTCGGTCAGCCCACCGAAGGAGATCGACGTCGGGATACCACTGCAACCAGAGCCGGCCCTAGTCGCCATGGTTGTGGAGCCTAGCGATTGGAGGGCACCATACGTCGCTTTCCTCGAGCACAAGATCCTCCCAAGCAACGAGACGGAGGCGCGAATGATCATGCGCCGCTACAAATCCTTCGTCATGATAAATAGCGAGCTACACAAACGCAGCGTGGCTGGAGTGTTCCAGCGCTGCGTACAGCCAGAAGAAGGCCGCAAGATCCTCTAGGACATTCATGCCGGCGAGTGTGGCCATCACGCCGGCGCCAAGTCACTGGTCGCCAAGGCCATGCAACACAGCTTCTACTGGCTCACTGCACACCCCGACGCTACCAACATCATCAAACGATGCGCCAGGTGCCAAAAGTATGCCCACCAGATGCACCTCCCTGGATCGGCACTCAAGACCATCCCCATCACATGGCCATTCGCTGTATGAGGCATGGACATGGTAGGCCTGTTCAAGAAGGCCCCATCCGACTTCACCTACCTCCTGGTCGCGGTCGACAAGTTCACCAAATGGGTCGAGGCCAAGCCAATCAAAAAGTGCTACGACAAGACGGCCACCAAGTTCTTACGCAAGCTCATCTACCGGTACAGCTACCCGCACAGCATAATAACAAACAATGGCACCAACTTCTCCAAAGGGGCCATGGCGGAATTCTGCGAAGAGCACGGCATACGACTCGACCTCGCCTCAGTCGCCCACCTAGAGTCAAACGGCCAAGCAGAACACGCCAACTAGAGCGTCGTCCACAGGCTCAAGCCACGATTCTAGGTGCCCCTCGAGCGCACCCTAGGATGCTGGGTCGAAGAGCTCCCTTCAGTCATATGGGGGATCCGCACTTTCATCAATCGCTCCACCGGGTTCACACCCTTCTTCATCGTGTACGGCGCCAAAGCCGTAATGCCAACAGACCTGGAGCACGACTCACCTCGAGTCGCCAATTACATCGAGGCGACAAACGAGACCGCCTGCCAAGACAACATCGACTAAATCGACGAGGCACACGACCTGGCTCGCTCCCGTACAACCATCTACCAGCAGGGACTCCGCCGCTACCATAGCCGCCGAGTCCGGACTCTCACCTTTCAGGAGGGCGACCTGGTCCTACGACTAGCTCAAAGACACTACAGTTACCCATGCCATCAATCAAGGGAAGCGAGTTGAGGAAGATGCACAAGGAAGGATGCTGGGCGATTGAAGTCATCCAACCAGGGCGTAGTCAGACAGAACCCAAGACAGAGGCCATTGTACTCAACATCACCAGCGACTCCAAGGAGAAGGGACTTAGCATCTATTTATAGGAGCTCATTGGACGCCTTTGCGGACGCCACCATGAAGAGGTTGAAGGCCACTACATCAAACTCTTTGGAAGACGTGATGAGAAGGGAGTTCCAATCGAGTTAACCCCGGAGGAAAGGAAGACATGCAAGCGTCGAAGAATCCAATATCAAGACTTGGAGCTCCACATCAATGACCTTCAGAAGGGGAGCTACCTTGAGATCGTGAGGAATGACGAGCTTTGTGCCCTAGTCAAGGAGAAGGACGAGAAGATCGAGGAGCTGGAAGAGAAGATCAAGTCCCTAAGAGGGGAGCTCATCGCCCAAGACAAGAGGTTCGCTAATCAAGAGAAGAGGGTGCAAGATAAGAACAAGAGGATTAGGGAGCAAAGTCTCGTGCTCGCAAAGAATGAGATGGGGTTCAAGAACCTTGCCACCATGTTTAAGGACCTGCGAGCAGCTAAGAGGAGCTTGGCGGAGAAGATCACGCCCATGACTATGGGGTCAGGTTTGATCAAGAAACTACAGAAGGAGAAGAAGGAACTCCGAGCAAAGCTGGAAGCTGCTACCCAGGAGCTGCAGGAGGTGAAGGAACTTTAGGAGAAACTTGAAGCCACGACGAGGGACATGGAGTTATACAAGTCACTGCTGGAAAAGGAAGGCTTCATCATTGAGGATGAAGAAGTGGATGATGAGTAGAGTAGTTGGACCACCTTTAGTTCTATAGTCAAACGTTGTTCGCGATTGTAATGAGTACCAAAAATTATATTGGTTAGTTAAACTTGGTTGAGTGTGTGGAACTATGTGCCTTGTGTGCCTTGCTTTTCTCGTGTGTTTTTCTTCTCTTGTTTACATAAGGGTAGGAGTTTATTCCTTAGACTTTCTATCTATTTCTTAACTTGTCTTCCGAACCCTCCAGATGGCGAGACGTGGAAACAACAATAACAACATGCCCCCAGAGTTAGCACAACTTCTGAAATCCCAGAATCAGTTGATCCAACTCCTCACTCAAAACATGCAAAACAACAACAACAACAACAACCCGCCACCCCCGCCACCTTCACCGCCCCAACAGGATCGCTTGACTCGGTTCTTGAGGTTGAACCCTCCAATTTTCTCAAGTAGTTCTGAGCCAATTGTGGCAGATGACTGGCTCCGCACCACCAACAAGAAGTTAGACACCGTCCAAGTTGTTGGAGCTGATAGGGTGCGTTTTTCCGCGCACCAACTTGAGGGACCAGCTGCTGAATGGTGGGATAACTACCAGGTCACCCACCCCGATATTGAAGCTATCACCTGGAACCAGTTTGAAGCAACCTTTCGTACTCATCACGTAGCCGCGGGAGTCATGTCACTTAAGAGACGTGAGTTCGGCGACTTGAAACAACTACACCGCTCTGTCTCCGAGTATGGGGACCTTTTCAACAAGCTGGCACGTTATGCACCTGATGATGTATCCGCTGATGCCAAGAGACAGGAAGAGTTCTTAAGGGGACTTAATGATGAAATATCTATTCAGCTTGTGGCTTTGAAGTTTGATAACTCCAGGAACTCCTGGACAGGGCAGTGGTGGTTGAAGCAAAGCAAAGGAGTATAGAAAACCGAAAGAGAAAGTCCACCTCACACAAGCACAACTCTGCCCCATATCAAAAGCAACGCACTTCGTCACCACCACCACACAACCACAATGGCCACAACCACAACGGTCATCGTCATGGAGGACATAACCACAATGGCCATAAACACCGCAATGGAAATGGCAATGGGAAGGATCTGAGTGAAGTGACATGCTTCAAGTGTAACAAGACAGGGCACTATGCTACTACTTGCCCCGAAAAGACGAAGAATGGGAATGGTAATGGAAATGGCAACGGACACAACCATGGCAATGGTAATGGAAATGGGAAGAAGCCGAATCCGTTCGTCAAGGCCACGGTGAATCATGTCTCCGTGGAGGATGCTCGTGAGGCACCTGACTCCGTGATTGGTAAGTTCAAGCTTAAGTCCACACCTGCAGTTGTTCTTTCTGATACTGGTGCATCACATTCGTTCATATCAAGGGTATTTGTGGATAGAGGCAAGATACCTACGGAGACTATTAGTACTCCCCTAAGGGTAAGTTCTCCTGGAGGAGAAATAGTGTCAAACTCTAGATGCCGTGGGTTAGAACTAAGAATTGGGGCGCACACCTTTCCCACCAGCCTAGTCGTTCTAGAATCACAAGGTTTAGACATAATTTTGGGCATGAATTGGATGACCGAATATGAGGGAGTCATAGATTGTGCAAAAAGGACTATCGCACTCACGACTCCGGATAAGAAAAGGATCCGCTTTAAGTCATCTTTCGCACTCAAAGGAAGTATGGTGAATTCTCTTAAGGGGGTTAGCTTGGAGGATGTGCCAATTGTGAAGGAGTACCCAGATGTGTTTCTGGAAGAATTGCCAGGGATGCCTCCCGACCGAGACATCGAGTTTCTCATTGACTTGATGCCAGGTACTGGACCAATAGCAAAAAGACCGTACAAGATGGATGTGGATGAGTTGAAGGAACTTAAGAAACAACTTAGAGAGCAATTGGACAAAGGCTTCATTCAACCAAGTGCGTCATCTTGGGGAGCACCTGTCTTATTCGTGGAGAAGAAGGATAAAACCAAGAGACTAGTCATGGACTACCGGTCGTTGAATGAAGTGACAATCAAGAACAAGTACCCTCTACCCAATATTAACGACCTGTTTGACCAATTAAAGGGAGCTAGTGTGTTCTCTAAAATTGATCTCCGATCAGGATATTTCCAGCTAAAGATCCGGGAACAGGATGTACCCAAGACAGCTTTCACCATGAGATACGGATTATATGAGTACACCGTGATGTCGTTTTGTTTAACCAATGCCCCAGCGTACTTGATGACCATGATGAACAAGGTGTTCATGGAGTACTTGGATAATTTTATTGTGGTATTCATTGATGACATACTCATATACTCCAAGGACGAGAAGGAACATGAGAGGCACCTGTGCCTAATCATGGAAAAGTTAAGGGAACACAAGTTGTATGCCAAATTTAGCAAATGTGAGTTCTAGTTGAAAGAAGTGGGATTCCTTGGTCATATTGTGTCAGCTAAAGGTGTTGCCGTGGACCCAAGTAAGGTAGCTTCCGTTACAGAATGGGAGTCTCCTAAGAATGTGGGTGATATTAGGAGTTTCCTGGGCCTTGCGGGATATTACCGAAGATTCATCGAAAACTTTTCTAAGATAGCAAACCCTATGACAGAGTTGCTGAAGAAAGAGAAGAAGTTCCAATGGACCGAGGCATGTGAAGCAAGTTTTCAGGAGTTAAAGAAACGCCTAGTAACAGCACCGGTTCTGTGTCTCCCTGATATCCAAAAGGATTTCCAAGTCTACTGCGACGCTTCTCGACAAGGACTTGGTAGTGTACTAGTGCAAGATGGAAAAGTAGTGTCTTACGCCTCTCGGCAACTTAAGAACCATGAGAATAACTACCCCACGCACGATTTGGAACTAGCATCAGTTGTGCATGCGCTCAAGGTATGGCGACATTACCTAATGGGCAAACATTGTGATGTGTTCACGGATCACAAGAGCCTTAAATACATCTTCACACAAAAGGAATTAAATATGAGGCAAAGGAGATGGCTTGAGCTCATCAAGGACTATGACTTGGACCTGCAGTACCATCCTGGAAAGGCCAACGTTGTGGCTGACGCCTTAAGCCGAAAGGTCTATGTAAATGGACTTACCGTAGGAGAACTTCCAAATGATTTGTGTAAACAATTCAAGGATCTCAGGTTGGAAATAGTTCCGGAGGGATACTTGGCAACTATGGAGATAGTGCCAACGCTTCTGGACCAAATTAAAGAGGCCCAGAAGGCGGACAAAGAGTTGGAAGAAATAACAACTAATATAAGCAAGGGTAAAGCAAAAGGGTTTCACACGGATGAACAAGGAACACTTTGGTATGAGAAGCGTTTGTGCGTTCCCGATGATCCCAATATTAGGAAGTTAATCCTTCAGGAAGCTCACGATTCGCCTTACTCAATCCATACCGGTAATACAAAGATGTACATGGATGTAAAAGATAGGTTTTGGTGGAACAACATGAAAAGAGAAATTGCTGAATATATCTCCTTGTGTGACGTGTGCAACAGGGTCAAGGCCGAACATCAAAAACCCGTAGGATTGTTGCAGCCATTACCTGTGCCCGATTAGAAGTGGGACAAGGTAGGCATGGATTTTGTCACAGGACTACCGCGGACTCGTTCTAGGTATGACTACATCTGGGTAGTGGTCGACCACTTCACAAAGGTGGCCGACTTCATTCCCGTAAAGACCACCTATACGAGTGCTAAACTTGCCAAGATTTATATGTCAAGGATCGTAAGCCTTCATGGTGTACCCAAGGGGATTGTCTCGGATAGAGGTACCCAATTCACCTCTAAGTTTTGGCGACAGCTACACGAGTCTCTAGGGACACGACTGGAGTTTAGTACTGCCTTCCATCCATAAACAGATGGACAGACAAAAAGAGTCAACCAGATCTTGGAGGACATGTTAAGAGCCTGTGCGCTAGACTGTGGGTCTAGTTGGGATGATAATTTGCCATATGCGGAATTCTCATACAATAACAGCTACCAAACTAGCATCAAGATGGCTCCATTTGAAGTTCTATATGGCAGGAAGTGTAGGACTCCACTGCTATGGAGTGGGGTTGGAGAACGTAGTTTGTTTGGACCTGAACTGATCAAGGATGCCGAAGAGAAAGTGAGACAGATTCAAGACAGGTTAAAAATAGCCCAATCTAGACAAAAGAGTTATGTTGATTCCAAGCGCAGGGATGTGACTTATGAAGTGGGAGACCGTGCGTATCTCCGAGTTTCGCCACTACGAGGAGTTAAGAGATTTGGAATCAAGGGTAAGTTAGCACCCCGATTTATAGGGCCCTACAAAATCTTGGGTCGTAGGGGGGAAGTTGCCTATCAGTTGGAATTTCCCGAAGTGCTAACAGTTCACGATGTTTTCCATGTGTCGCAACTAAATAAGTGTCACCCGGAAATGGCTGAAACCCCACTAAAGGATGCGGTTCCGTTGGAGGAAGTTCATCTGGAAAACGATCTCACCTATGAGGAAAAACCCACCAGGATTCTGGAAACAGCCGAGAGAATTACTCGTACCAAGACTATCAGATTTTGTAAAGTTCAATGGAATCACCATTCCGAGGAAGAGGCCACGTGGGAACGTGAAGAAGACCTGAAGAAAGAACACCCACACCTATTTGCTAACCAACCTGAATCTCGAGGACGAGATTCTTCTTAAGGGGGGTAGGTTTGTAACATCCCAAATTTTGTAATTTCATATTTTACTAGAAGCATGCATCATATCATTGCATCATGGCATCGCATAATAAAAACTGCATAGATATTTCTTCCTAAATCCCATAGTCCTATATAGACTAACAGGGGTAAAACCTTTTTGAACCACCAAAACCCTTGCAAAAGTGTTATTTTATAGTCCTACTCTAACCCTCTTCTTTTTACAAAATTTTAGAAACAAATTTCGTCTAATTCGGAGTCCGTTTGCAAAAGTTATTAAACAAATAGGAAAACAGAAAAAAATAAAAAGAATAAAAAAAACAAAAAAAAACGAAACCCAACCTAGGCGGGCCAGCCGAAGCCAGGCCACTCTCTATTAACCGCGCACGCCCGCGAGCGAGCGGCGCTTACCGCGAACGCCTGGATGGGCTGGCCCACACCACCGTCAGTCGCCAGCCCGCCCCCGCGCCTGCAGCCGCCCGCCGTCTCCGCGTCAGCGCCAACCACCTCCGGCAAAATCGGAACGAATCCGTAGCCCCCGCGCTAAGAAAACTCGCCAACAAATACCCCTAGCATGCCTCCCCAAAAACCCTAGTTTTTCTTTCGCTAACCGCCACCGAGCCACCGCCAATCTCTCGTCGGAGCTCCAACGGACTTCACCGCCTCCAGCCGCCGCCCGCCGCCACCTCGGGAAGGAACAACCGACGTCGCCCCGGGAACGCGACCACGGCGAGGAGCCGGTCGCCATCGTCTATTTCGCCGGGCCAGAGAAGCACCACCGCGCCGCCGTCCACCGTCACCGGCGCCGCCGACACTCCGCCGCCATCCATCGTCACCGCCGCGGTAAGCCCCCCCTCTCCGACCCTCGGATCTAGATCCAACGGCCCCAATCGATCGAGCCGGTACCGGCGAATCGCGCCGCACCACGTGGCACCCGCCGCGTCATCACCGCGTCGTCACCGCGTCGGCATCACACGCGCCTCGCTGGCCAATCCCGAGCCGCCACGTGTCGTCGCGTCGCTGGCCACCTTTTTGTTTTTTCTTTTAAAATAGGCTGAAATTACTCCAATCTTGTAAAATCCATAGTAATTCTAGTATTATTCCAAAAATTGCGTATAATATACCGTTGGATTCATATTTTCGAGTAGAACACAGATTTGCAATAATATTGCTGTTCTGCCACAGAAATCTTGCAGTAGGATTTAAAGATTAGATTAGAGTATTTTAATTCTAGAAAATTATCCGTAACTCCGTTTTAGTTGATTCTTGTTGCGTTGACTTTGTTTCGACAAGACCTTCTGTAGAAAATTACCATACCATGCTTAGGGTGTTCAGATCTGTCTCGAGGTAGATTGGAGTTGTAGATCTAGTTTTGAGCTTGGTTATTTAGGGTTTAACCCAAAATACCTAAAATTTGTGGGGAATCGATTCTAATGACATCCCCAACTCAATAACACCCCTGGTTAAAACCCCTAGTCGAATTCAAATCCATCCTTGCATATTATCATGTTGCATGCATGCATATTCGACTTCGTGACATTGTTTTGTGCAAATTGTGATTGGATCCATGTTTGCTTCGTTAGATTGCTCGGAGTGCGCTGAGGAGTACTGTTGTGTAGATTGCTGCTCGGATCAAGGCAAGTTACACCACTTGTACATATTATGTCCCAGTTTTTGACTATGCATGTTTTTACTCTTCAAATCTAGTAGTATGCATGTGTAGGTTTTAGTAGGTTTTCTTATTACTATTATTTGCAAGTGCGGTTTTGTAGTATGCCATGAGTAGCTTTATACTTAGGAATTTCCGTCCTATTAAGTTTCCCCGTTTTTGCTAAGTATTGCTTGCTATGCTATATATATACTAAGTACCGTTGGGGGGGTTCGAAAGACCCAAAATTTTCTAAGTATGAGAGCTCTCACGAGCGAACTTTTCTTCTTCAAAACCCCTTCAAAATAAAACTAAGTTTTCTTCTAGGCGGAATGGTTGTTGGGACAACGAGTGGATATTTTGTGGAGGACGGCCGCCCAGGAATCAAAGAAGTCTGCCATGTTTCAGAATTCAGAAGCTTCCCGTGCAACCACAATACATATGGGCTCTGTCTTGGCTTAGTACTTAGTGGGAAACCTCACCGGGGTACCAACATTTGGAGGTTCTTGGCACGGTTGGATCCAACTGGTAGAGGGGCTACTAAGGGAAGGCTTCGCTATGGTCTTGTCTGTAAAAGGACTTGATCGTGGATTGTGGGGAAAGTGCACAACCTCTCGAGAGTATTGCAATCTGATCGATCAGCCGTGTTCACGGAAACAGAATAAATTTGAGCATCTGAAGGATGGAGCCTCTGGAAGATCTTCCTCTCTCTTTTCCAAACCTAACGTTTTATAAACCCCAGGGCGTGTGTAATATAGCCGTTGAGCGGGATTTGGGAACTTGGTGTGTAATATCCAAGTGCTAGGTTGATTGGGCACTTGGTGAGTAATATCCACGTGTTCCATACGACCCTATACTATTTATCAAAGTTTACAAAGTAGGGAAAACTATCTTCCTCTTTTCTTATTACATTGATAAAATTGGCTTTACGCAAATGAACCCTAGAGCCTACTCTTAGCCTTGCATGTAGAGATAGTCTTACTCTTTCCTTGGTGTATTTTGCCAATACATTCAAAGTATTGACCCAACTTGTTGGTTGCACGTCTTATGTGCAGAATCCGAAGATTGAAAGGTGCGTAGGGATCGCGGGTCTTCACGCAGCTAGCCTGAGGAGTTGATGGACTCAAGTTTTACTTAGTTTCCGATGTTATATTTGAGCTAGCTATAAGCTATGCAAGTTGTAATAATTATACTCTGGATTATTCGTGTAATAATGACTTGTGTTTTACATGATATTCATCGACTGTGAAGTGCTAGCTATTGATCCAGGGACTAGCATGTTAATAACAGGGACTTAGGATCCTTAACGATCCGAGGTCGCTACACAACATCATCACAGTCAAATAATTTCACATGCTCAACATTATGCAAAGGCAAAGTATCACATGGAAATATCAATGAAGCATATGTGATATCACAAACATTATCCATAGCATGCCAATCATCACAAGTCATCTTGTCCACTAGTGGGATCATGGCATCATCAACACCCTTATTTTTACCTTGTTCATACCTCTCATATAAAGTGGGTGTTGTGGTAGCATTGGCCTCCATGTGGGCGACTTCTTCATCATGTATGGGGATGGCATCATCTTCATCCACCATGTACATCTTCTTGGTTTAAGGCATCAACATCTCCAAGCTTGGCGCTTCTTTATCCATGGAACCTATCAAACCATGAGAAAACACACTAGAGGTAGAGGGTAAGTTGTTAGAAATCAAAGTGGTCTCACATGACCTATCAACTACCACTCTCAACTCACTCGGTGTATCACTCATGCCCTCAAAGTGGAAGCACTCAATCTCACGTGTGGTGGAGTCACTCATCTCACTCTTGTTCTCACTCAAGTGGGCTAAGTGGGTCTCATACTCACATGGGATTGGTACTACATCATCACTCAAGCATATGGGGATAGGCTCGGTTCTCTCAACTCCGTGTGCCTCCTTTGGTGAAGGGAAAGTCCCATGCTCACCATTCTCGACCTTGTCGTTGCCATCTTTTGGTAGTGGTGGAAGTAGGCTCATGTTGTTGTCGAGAGGGGTGCGCGGATCGACTTCATCACATATGTGGCCTTGGCTTCCTCCATCTTGAAGTGTAGACTCTTGGCGTGAAGTTTGATGGTGAGGAGGAGAGCTTGCTCTTGGTGCCCTTTTGGTGGTGGCACGAGTAGTTGAAGGCGCCTTATGATGGTGTCGACGGAGGTCATTGGTGTGCCTTGCCAAAGGTTGATGTAGATGGCGCACTTGGTCATCCACATGACGCTCGCGACGATGCTCCTTGTCCATGGCACTCTTCTTGGTGAGGCGTTGTAATGAGCGCAAAGCATCATTAGTCTTGCCCATCATGCTCATGGTTTTGGTGAAGTTGTTGTCCATGTCGCTCTTGAAGTTGTTGAGGGAGCTTTCGAACTTGTCCATGTGATGGTGGACCTTGGCGCTCTCGAGGTAGAGGCTCCCTCTTGGTCGATGCGACTTGAGGAGGTTGTCCTTGTCGTTTTTGAAGTCGTCCATGCTTGGGGAGTTATTGTTGTTGTAGAACTCCATATCACCCAAGCATGTGGATCCATTGTCGGTGTAGTGCTCCATCATGTCATCCATGCTTGTGGAGGCATATGCATGGTGGCTCATCGTGGACTCTTCATAGAAATCATCCTCGGTTCTGGAGTCCCTAGACATGTTTCACAAGACCAAGTGTTGTATATGGAAGTGGTAGGGGGTTAGGGATGCAACGCCAAACCTTACTTTACCTTGGAAGATAGTATCGTGCAAGTGGCAACACTTGAGAGCAATCAAAACCAAGCAAAGTGAAGTTCAAGCGGAACACCAAAACCAACTAACCCCTAAAACACACACACACACAAAGCTTATGGTGGATGGGTATGGAAACTGGCGTGTCCAAGAACAATGCGAAATCAAGATATTGTAATGGCAAGTAAAGAACCACGGTGATCACAAAGCAAAACAAGTCAATCCACAAGATAGGAATTATATACAAAGAAACACACACGGTGGGATAAATGGGACTTGCGCGACAGAGAAAGTGAGCTAGGAACCAAATGATGACCTAGCGAAGGCTATAAGCTCGTGTCGCACAAGTGCAAGGACAGATGCTAGTTCGATTGCAATAAATTGGTGGGCTACAAGATATGCACAATAAGTACCACCTATTTGATGTTCATCGAGCTTGCGCTTCCTATTCTATGAGGCACTTGCTTCTTTCTTTTCTTTTTCTTCTTTTTCTTTTTCTATTTTTTTCTATTTTTCTTTTCTTTTGCACTTGCCTCTTCCTTGTGCCAACAGCTATATAAGATAACTATATGAGATAGCGCGCTCACAACTTTTGCTCGGAATTCTACAAGGTATCAAATGTGCATAACCCAAGCAATCATAGGAGGAACTAGTCTCAATAGGTGTTTGTTGAATGCAAAGATAGTGTGGCTCACAAAGGGATGCAAGTGGGGAGAAGTCGCGGAATTTTTATACCTTTCGTCGCCGATCTTCACCCTTTATTGGTGGATTCCGCCTTGCTCACGGAATTTTGATAGAGTAGATAGCATGAACCACGGAGATGATGATGTAGAGATCTTTCTCCTCTTCAAAACGAGCTAAAGAACACCAAAATCCGAGTTCGTATGCAAACGTTATGCTCAAAACCATGAAGGAGATTTTTCTGTCATCAGGGGCGGACAGTCCGGTGCGCGTAGGCCGGACAGTCCGGCCGGGCCGGATATTCCGGTCAGTTTAGGCCGGAAACTCCGGTGGGGTGGATATTCCGGTCCGTTTTGGCCGGACAATCCGGTCCGGTCGAACCAGAACTTCCAGAACACGAACGGGACGAGTTTTGGCGGAAAAACTCGAACCAAAATCTCAAATTGATGGGGGAAACAAGGAATTAGGCTATGGAAACGCAGGAGAAGGTAGATCAACAAGTTTAGCAAGTAATTCACGGATCAAAACCTACCAAAACGCACTCAAATAACAGATCGATCCAAAACACAAAATTGGGGCTATTTTTTGGGGATTTTTGAATTTATGGGGGAAAAGACCAACTCGAGGAGAAATCCGTGGCAACCAAAAGCTGGTAATACCAGATGATGAGGGAAAACCTCTAGGGTGGCCCGATCTTCACGGATCTCGTGGTCAAATCGATGGAAAAGCGAGGGGAAAGGGAGAAGGTAGCGGAAGCGGACGCACACCTCGCGAAGAACACGATGAACACACGCAAAACACACACGATACAAGGCCGATTGCTCTCACCGATGGCCACCGGTCCGATAGAATCCTCGCAAGGAAAAATCGGTCAACGTGCTCCCGTCAATCCCAAGCGGAGAGGGAAGAACACCTTGGAGAGGGTCTTGACGTCTTGGCAAAGGGACACCGATGCCAAGGCCTTGTACAATGAGGGAGCGCAATGCAAACTCCAACGAGGTGGTGACGATAGTCGATCCCCTTTGATAGAAGGGGATGAGGCAAAACTAGAGATTCCACAAAGGGGGTTTTATTTAGTCTGTCATCTATGCCTAAGGGATACAATGAGGAGTGGGGCTCTATTTATAGGCCATCCACTAGTTCAGGGGTAGTTTGGGCATAAAACTAGAGTTTGGTGCGGAATAGAGGGGTACATGGGCCAAGGGCCTAGATGTTGGCACGCAGGCCCGTCGCGTAGGCCGGACACTCCGGGTCGAGTGGGCCGGACAGTCCGGGGTGGCCGGACACTCCGGGTAGTGTCCGGGTAGAGTCCGATGTAGCACACAGAATGTCCGCGCCAGGACGGGGCTGGGTAGGCCGGACACTCCGGCTGAGTCGCGCCGGACACTCCGGCTGGTTCCGGGCGGACTCTCCGGGGCGATGACGGCGGAGACTCCAGTTCCGGAGCTTGCTCCTCCTTGTCCATCTTCTCTTCCAAGCCTTCATCTTGTCGTGCTTGGTGCTCCAGGCTTCCTCCCATGCCTCCGTACTTGTTGGTGTGAACCTATCATTGATATGGGACGGAGTATGAAGTAGTATACCATTCAAGAGGGTAGGAAATGGGTTCGCATAGAGGAACGGATTCACCTTTGGAGTCCATTGCGACTTGGCATAAGTTGGAGACCTTGATGTGGTAACGACGAAGGTCGTGCTACATCATTTATTGATGAAGAAGGGGATGCCTTGGGCATCCAGAAGCTTTGACGCTTGTACTTCTTGAATATTTATTGGGGTGACATAGGTGGCATCCCCAAGCTTGAGCTTTTGTCCATACTTCATCTTATCACATTATTCTTCCTACTCTTTAAAATTTTACTTCATACAAAACTTCACACAATCTTCATTAGCAACATTAGTGTACTCAAGATAATAAGTCTTTGGGTTCAGTTTCAACACAAGTAAAACTTCCATTAAAACACAAGATACTGTAGCAATTCCTCAGAAGCTCAAGTGATTAAAGAGAACTCAAAGAGAAAGAGATTAAGAGGCAAATCCAAATAATGGCAGAAATCTATCAAAACAGACCAGCAGGTAAAAATCGATTTTTAGAAGACCTTCTGTTGCTCAAATTGAAAAGTGATAAACTAACGAAAGTTGGATAACAACCTGGGGCTGAAGCACAAAAAATTACAGCTCAATCCGACGTACATAAATCGTTCCCGCATTTTTACAGTGAAGCACAAAAATCTGTTTCGAGACAGCAACTTTCCCAAGTCTTACTTCTCTCTCATTAGAGGTTATTCTTGGCACAAAAACCACACAAAAAGGATAAGGAGAGGTTATTACTGAAGCAATAACTTCCAAGACTCAACAAAAGAAAGACTTACTCATTAAAATTTTCGCTTATCTCCCAATAGTGCTTTTCTTTAACACCTTTCAGCTAGGCTCAGTAATTTGAGAAGATGCTCACATAAGAAATATGAATTGAAGGAAAAGAGAGCATCAAGGAGTAAATATGACACACATTTAAGTCTAACCCACTTCCTATGCATAGGAATCTTGTAAGAAAATAAATCAAAGAAGCACATAGTAACAAGAATGGGTAGATAAAAGAAGAGCAACTTTGGAACTTTTGATATAAAGAGAGGTGTTTTAGTAGCATGAGAACTCCAACAACCATATTTTCCTATCTCATAATGATTTTCAGTAGCATCATGAACAAACTCAACAATATAAATATCACACTCATCCTCCTTTGGTAAGAATGGAGGGCAATCAAATAAGGTATTAGTTAAAGAGTTAATTTTATTGGGAGGTAGACATGGGTAGCTCCATTCTTCCTCCTCTTGATCATCACTCTCCTCCTCTTTTTCATCCAATGAGCTTCCAGTTTCAGCAATTTCTTCTTCCATAGGCTCATGCAAGGCATTAGTCTCTTATGTTGGTGGAGAGAATCTATTAAGATATTCAAGAATATAGCCATTTTCTTCCTTGTAATTATCAGAGAAAAATTGAAGTATATCATAAACCTCATATTTATAAGGTGCATCATTAGTATTTTCAAGAAAATAAGCAAGTTCGAATGCACCCTTCCAAGCAATAAATTCTTCAATTTCTTCCACATCATAAAAGTCATAATTTCCCTTAACATAAGAAGATATGGTAACATCATCATTATACTCACATTGAAAATGGGGGGGGGTGTTTATACCTCCTACAGCAACAAGATTTATCAAAGAAATAAGTAACATTATAAAGAGAGCAAACGTTTCTAGCAATGATATACAATTTATTAATTTGTTCCCATAAGTGTTTCCCTTTTTGTGACAAGCGGTGTTCCTTATAATAATATTTTTTTTCTTCCATGAACCCACCTTGCCAATAAGATCTAGTTTCAAAGAAACCAACCATTGATAGAAAGCATGATAAAGCAAGATAGTAACAGACCAACAATAATAACAACTATAGTAGGAACTAATTTTTTTGTATTTTTGATAAAAAGAAACAAGCAAATAAAGTAGAAATAAGCTAAGCAAAACAAAAAACAAAGTAAAGAGATTGGTTGTGAGGGACTCCCCTTGTGAAGATGTCCTTAACTCCCTGGTAACGGCGCCAGAAAAAGGCTTGATGGCTCAAGATATCTCGAGCTCGTTGGAAACCCCAAGAGGAAGGTATGATGAGCACAACAACACGTTTCCCTCAGTTATGAAACCAAGGTTATCGAACTAGTAGGAGTAAGGAAACAAGCCCAAGGTGATGCAGCCCGTCCTACGGACGCTCCTACATCTACACCAACAAGTCCCCCAAGTGGACCCAAGACTCGTGCTTGAGCCAAACTCCTACAAGCTAAGGTGAACTCGCTCCTCTCCTCGTGTCAATTTGATACTTCCTTGGATGGTGTGCTACTTCATGCAACTATGATGTGCATCATCAGGTACGAAGCCTCAACACACCACCAAGCACCCAAGGATGGAGAACAAGGAGCAGAACATGAAGAAGAAGCCGCTGGAGCTGCTCCGACCGGAGTCTCCGGTTTGCACACACTAGAGTCTCCGGCCTTCCAAAGTCTCCGGTCTGAAGACCCCGGAGACTCCGGCCCGTCCTCTAGTCTGACCCCTCGAACCAGGCTCTGGGTTAATCTATCTGCCCCTCCAGAGGCTTGTCCAGAGGCTCCTCCGGAGGTTGCATCGTGCCTCCGCGTTGTAGGTTGCATCGTGCCTCCGCGTTGTAGGTTGCATCGTGCCTCCGCGTTGTACAAGGCCTAGGCAGCGGAGTCCCTTTGCCTAGACGTCAAGATCTTACCGAGTCTCCCATCTCGCCGTGCCGGTTCGAGAGAGAGTCCTCCGCCCGACGCCGATCCTAGGGATTGCGCCGGACCGGTCACCGTCGGCGTGAGCTATTGGTGTGTATCGTGGTTTTGTGTGTGTGTGTGTTCATCGCGTTCTTCGTGCATGAGTTCGTCGTGTTCATCCTTCCCTCCTCTCCCCACACTTCATCCTCGATTTGAGTGGGATTCGTGAAAGATCGGGCCACCCCAGAGGTTTGCCCTCAACATATTGGTATCAAGAGCTTCGTTGCTCACGACTACCCCCACAAAATTTTCTTCTGTCCACCAAATATTCGAAAATCCCGAAAAAATAGCCCATATTTTCCTTTGGATCGATCTCTTGATTTGGAGTGTTATTTGTGGTTTTAATCCGACCAAACCTTGTCTTAGGAGTTGGCCCAGCTTTATCCCGTGTTTTCCCAGCCCAATTTGGCCAATTTTCGTGGATTTGAGGCCCCAAGGCGTAGATTTTCGCTCAAGAACACGAGCAGCTCGCGATCAGACTCGAGACCAGAGTCTCCGGCCTGCACAACGGAGTCTCTCGCCTACCCACATCGGAGTCTTCGGCCTGCACCGTAGTTTCTGGCTTGAAACCCCGGAGTCTCCGGCCCTGACGCTTGATTTTGACAATTTTGCCTCTTATCTTGTTTTGGCTGATTTCCTCTTGTTTGTTTGTGCCTGTGTGCATGTCGTCAACTAACAACAAGTTTCCGCATCAAAAATTCCCGCGCTCACCGACACCACGGCCCACAAACATCATCCCGCACCACCGACGACAAGTTGATCATCACCAACGAAGGTATAACTTGCGTCACCTTGTTAACCCCTATCTTCCTTTATGTGTACCTATCCCATCAGAGTGGCTCATTTTGTGTTTGCTTGAGCATTTTGCATTTGTCCTTGGATAGTGAGAGTGCAAGAGCAATATCAAGTCTGACTAGGTAGCATCAAGGGAGAGCAAAAAAAATACAAAAGAAAGAAACAAAACATACAAAGAAAAAGAAAAATAGTCTTCGATTGCAAAAGAGAGTCTCAAAGCTTGTAAGCAAGCGAGAAAGAAGAGCGCCCAAGGCAAGTGCACAAATCCATTGCTCATTTTTCTTCTTTGCAAATGAGCCATGGTCTCTCCTTGTATTGGCACGACAACGAGCTTCGTTTTCGTTAGGACATTTTGTTTGCTCATTTTCATAGTCGTGTCTATCCCAACAATCTCCACGTGTGTGTATATAGTCGTAGGTTCCCGTCGCCCCTTTGAGTTGTTGACCTTCGCCTTTGACTTGAGTTTTGTTTGGATTTTACCCACTTTTGACTATCCCTTTTCTTTTGGTTGGTTCTTTGGCATTCAACAATCCTAACCTACCACCAACAAGCTTTTGAGAGTTAGTTCTTTCTTTAGTGTGAGTTTTCTTTGCAATTCCACTTTGCACGCCTATAGCTCTCCCTTGTGGTTTCTAGTTTGGTGCAATCCCCAAGGTGAGGTACAAGGCTAACACCACCATATTCCACTTCCATATATAATACTTGTGTGTTTTGCGTGATGGATAGGCACGGTGAGTCGAGCCAACCACCTCCCCAAGAAGAAGATCAAGGACCGTACATGACGTGCGCAAGTCACTTCATCGTTCGACAAGAGTTCCGTGAATGTTGCCAAGCCCTTGAGACGCGACAAGATGAAAAATTTGGCGAGACGCAAGCCGAGTTCAAGAACATCGACAACCGCTTCGATGGCCTCGAATGTCAAATGCATGTAATGCATCACAACTTCGGCCACCAAAATGAAGCACTTCAACGCTCCATCGCTGAAACAAATGACAACCTTCGCCGCCTCATTGATGGAATGCCAAGACCATGTTCACGCGGATCAAGCTCTTCAAGTTCTTCGCGTCGTCACGCACCTCTTCCACAAGATCTTCATGCAAGTGTTCCAATACACAATGATGCCCCCGTGTTTGAAGATGGAAGTTCTTCGAACTATGTACCTTCCCCACGGCATGCCGCAACATCAAGCTATGATGGCGATTTCTCTTCAATGCCACGAGCAAGGCAAGAAGCACACCGTCATCATGCAAGGGCACTAGTGATCCAACAAGAGCAACCACAAGAAGAACCCCAAGTGCAACCGCAAGGCTACCACCATCGACCGTGACACATACTTGATACAACAAGTGATGACTTCGAGGAATACCTCTCGTGGACACTTAAGGTCGACAAGATCTTTCGCATACACAACTATAGCAACGAAAAGATGGTCGCCATGGCTTCGCTTGAGTTTGATGATTACGCCAACCTTTGGTGGGAACAAGTTCAAGTTGCTCGTGATGCAAGACAAGAGCCACCAATCACAACTTGGCATAACATGAAGGCTCACATGAGATCCCGGTTCGTCCCCGCGCACTACACGCGTGACCTCTTCAACAACCTTCAATCGCGTCATCAAGGGACAAAGACCGTGGAAGAGTACTTCAAGGAAATGGAACTCAACTTGATTCACGCCAACATCGATGAGGGTATGGAGCAAACTATGGCACGCTTCCTTATTGGGCTGAACCACCCAATCAAACGCATCGTCGAGTTCCAAACATACAATGACATGGTTGAGCTTGTGCACGTCGCAACAAAGGCTGAACGTCAAGTGCAAGAGGACATCAAGTACAACAAGCCCAAGACGTATTTCACCTACAAGCAAGCTTCAACCTCTACGCCAACAAACCTCAATGGAAGCTCCTCAAGTACCTCCAAGCCTTCCTTCAAGCCCACACTTCCTCAAGGAAAACTACCCCAAGTGGCAAACAAGCAAAGAGTGATACACCCTTCAACGGTGAATGCTACAAGTTTGGACGCAAAGGACACAAGTCAGCCGAATGTGGAAACAACAAGGTATTGTTCATTCAAGACAATGGCGACGAAGAGTACTTGAGGGAAGATGAATTTGATACCCGTGTCAAGGAAGCAATGGCAAGGCAACGAGTAGAAGATGATCAAGAACTCCTCATGTGTGAACATGACGCAAGTCCATCGCTTGTCGTCACAAGGATCTTGACCACTCAAGCACAAGAGCATGAAGACCAACGCTCCAACATCTTCCAAACACGAGCCAGCATCAATGGCAAATCTATCGAAGTGATCATCAACGGAGGGAGTTGCCACAACCTTGCTAGCACCTAGTTGTGTGAAAAGCTCAACCTCACCCTCCATCCGCACGAGCATCCCTACCATGTGCAATGGCTAAGTGACCAAGGGTCCGTGAAGATCAAGCATACCGTATCGGTCTCCTTCACCATTGGCCCTTACAAAGACACGGTTGAGTGCGATGTGGTTCCTATGATAGTTTGCCACATGCTTCTTGGTCGACCATGGCAATTTGACAAGGCTGCTCTACATGATGGTCACACCAATGTATACACATTCAAATGGCTCAACAAAACATGTGTTTTGCAACCAATGACTCCTAACCAAATAATTGCGGACAATGCAAAGGCTTTAGCGAGGGCTCAAAGCACAACACCTCCTTGTGAGAACAGCGGTGAGAGAGAGAACCACCTCATAGTGAGTAAGAGCCACAAGACAAACTCGAGTGGAAAAAAATAAGATTGTTCTCCTTGCCACCAAAAGTGAGATGAGACATGTTCGGAACAACCCATCCATCTTGCACTATGTCCTCCTTTGCAAGGGACTAGCGCAAGGCACTAATGAATTAACCAATGTTCCTCCATCTTTGATGAATGTTTTGCAGGAATTCAAGGACGTGTTCCCCGAAGAGCTCCCACACGGTCTACCTCCTCTTCGCAGCATCGAACATCGCATTGACCTCATCCCCGGCACACCACTTCCCAACCGCGCCGCTTACCGCACGAACCAGAGGAGACAAAGGAGATTGAACGTCAAATCAACCAACTCGTCTCCAAAGGTTTGATCCAAGTTAGCACTAGTCCAAGTGCCATACCCGTGATTCTTGTTCCAAAGACGAATGATACGTTACGGTTATGCATGGACTGCCGTCCAATCAATGCTATCACCGTGCGTTATTGACATCCCATACCATGTCTCGATGACATGCTTGGAGAGTTGTGTGGAGCCATTATTTTTTTGAAAATTGATCTTTGAGTGGTTACCATCAAATACGCATGGCTGAGGGTGATGAGTGGAAAACCGCCTTCAAGACCAAACTTGGTCTCTATGAAAGGTTGGTTATGCCCTTTGGCTTATGTAATGCCCCATCCACCTTCATGCGCCTTATGAATCACATCTTGTGTTCTCTCATTGGAAAAAGTGTTGTTGTCTAGTTCGATGATATTCTTGTTTATAGTAAATCACTTGAGGACCATATAACACATGTCAAGGAAGTTTTGCAAATCCTTCGACATGAAAAGCTTTATGCTAATCTTCTCAAGTGCACTTTTGCTAAGGACAAGTTGATTTTTCTTGGTTTTGTCGTTTCTTCAAAGGGCATTGAAGTTGATGTTTCCAAGGTAAAGGACATACGAGATTGGCCCATCCCAACAAATGTGAGTGAACTCCGAAGTTTTCATGGGTTGGCCGGTTTCTATCGTCGCTTTGTGAAAGACTTTTTGACCATTGCTTGTCCCCTCAATGAATTGACCAAAAAGAATGTCACCTTCATGTGGGGTAAAGCTCAACAAAAAGCTTTTGATGAACTCAAAAAGAGGCTCACCGAAGCACCTCTCCTTGCATTACTGGATTTCCCAAAAACTTTTGAGATAGAGTGTCATGCTAGTGGTATTGGAATTGCAGGAGTCCTTATGCAAAATGGACGTCCTATAGCCTACCATAGCGAGAAACTTGATGGTGCTCGCCTTAACTATCCGATTTATGACAAAGAGCTTTTTTCCTTAGTTCGTCTTCTTCAAGTTTGGCAACACTACCTATATGGCCCAAATAAATTATCATACATTCTGACCATGAGTCATTGAAATATCTCAAAGGCCAAGCCAACTTGAGTAAGAGACACGCTAAGTGGGTTGAGTTTATGGAGTCTTTTCCGTACATTGTCAAGTATAAGAAGGGCAAAGATAATGTAGTTGCGGACGCTTTGTCTCGCAAAGTGCTCCAATTTGAGTAAGAGACACACACGCCTTCTTACAAGACTTGAAATCAACATGTTGGGTCTTGAGGAAATAAAATCTTTGTATGCTTCCGACCCGTTCTTTGAACCAATTTTCGCAAAGTGCTCCAATGACAAAGGAGTTGATGATTTCTATTTGCATAAGGGCTTTCTATTTTAAAAAAACAAGCTTTGCATTCTGAAGTCATCGCTCCAACTTTTGCTTCTCCAAGAATCTCATGGTGGAGGCCTCATGGGTCACTTTGGTCGTGACAAGACATTGGACATGCTCTCCACTCACTACTTTTGGCCCAAGATGAAGCATGACGTGGAGCGCTACGTTCAACGATGCACGACATGTGTTCAAGCTAAGTCGCAAGCTAACCCCTATGGTCTTTATGTGCCATTGCCTATTCCTCATACACCTTGGTCTGACATTAGCATGGATTTCGTGTTAGGATTGCCTAGATCTAAGCATGTTCATGACTATATATTTGTTGTCGTGGATCGCTTTTCCAAAATGGCACACTTCATACCGTGCCATATGACCGACGTGCTTCACATGTTGCAAATCAGGGAAATCGTCCGTCTTCACGGTGTGCCAAGAACAATCGTCTCCAACCGCGACGTCAAATTCATGAGCTACTTATGGAAGACACTCATGGCCAAGCTCGGCGTCAAGCTACTCTTTTCATCCGCGTCGCATCCTCAAACCGATGGCCAAACTGAAGTTGTCAACCGAAGCCTCGAAACTCTTCTCCGTGTGTTGATCAAGAAGAACTTGAAAGATTGGGAGGAATGCATCCCACATGCCGAGTTCGCGTACAACCATGCCAAGCACTCAACAACCAAGATGAGTCGATTCATGATCGTCTATGGTTTCGAGCCCCTCATCGCGCTCGAAATTCTACCACTACCTCTCCATGAGCGCACAAACATGGACGTCGAGAAGCGCGCACAAGCTATGAAGAAGCTTCATGAAGAAACAAGAACTACTATCGAGCAACAAGTCCTTCGCCAAGCTTCAAGGTTAAACAAGGACAAGAAGGAGATGATCTTTGAAGAAGGTGACCTTGTGTGGATACACTTGAGCAAAGACCGCTTTCCCAAAGAATCAGATTCCAAGCTCAAACCAAGAGGAGATGGCCCCTTCAAGGTCCTCAAGAGAATCAACAACAACGCCTACATCATCGACCTTCCAGTCTCCAAGTACCTTGCAAGCAACACATTCAATATCAAGGACCTTTCACCCTACCATGGAGATGTTCAAGATGATAACCATGAAGAGTTGAGGATGAATCTTTCCCAAGGGGGGGGAGCTGATGCAGCCCGTCCTACGGACGCTCCTACATCTACACCAACAAGTCCCCCAAGTGGACCCATGACTCGTTCCTGAGCCAAACTCCTACAAGCTAAGGTGAACTCGCTCCTCTCCTCGTGTAAATTTGATACTTCCTTGGATGGTGTGCTACTTCATGCAACTACGATGTGCATCATCAGGTACGAAGCCTCAACACACCACCAAGCACCCAGGGATGGAGAACAAGGAGCAGAACATGAAGAAGAAGCCACGGGAGCTGCTCAGACTGGAGTCTCCGGTCTGCGCACACTGGAGTCTCTAGCCTGCCAAACTCTCCGGTCTGAAGACCGCGGAGACTCCGGCTCGTCCTCTGGTCTGACCCCTCGAACCAGGCTCTGGGTCAATCTGTCTGCCCCTTCGGAGTCTTGTCCGGAGGCTCCTCCGGATTCTCCGGCCTAGACCGGAGTCTCTGGCCTGCACACCGGAGTCTCTGGACCGACCGTCGCCAGGCATGTAAATGGCCTTTGGGCCTTCGGCCCATGTACCCCTTAGTTCGTCCAGAACTTGTCTTTTATTCCTAAAGTACCCTTGACTATGTGGTTGGCCTATATATAGTCTCCCACCTCTATTGTAAACTCTAGGCATGATATTTGGAATTAGTGGAAACCCCTTGTGGATCTATCTAGTTCTTGCCTCATGCTCCTTTGACAAAGGAGCACCAAATATCCCAAACCTCGTTGGAGGTTGCATCGTGCCTCCGCGTTGTACAAGGCCTAGGCATCGGAGTCCCTTTGCCTAGATGTCAAGATCTCACCGAGTCTCCCATCTCGCCGTGCCGGTTCGGGAGAGAGTCCTCCGCCCGACACCAATCCTAGGGATTGCGTCGGACCGGTCACCGCCGGCGTGAGCTATTGGTGTGTGTCGCGGTTTTGTGTGTGTGTTCATCGCGTTCTTCGTGCGTGAGTTCGTCGTGTTCATCCTTCCCTCCTCTCCCCGCTCTTCATCGTCGATTTGAGTGGGATTTGTGAAAGATTGGGCCACCCTAGAGGTTTGCCTCAACACAAGGTGTTGCTACCAACTTGGAATCCTGCACAACACAACCATGGAACTTTGCCCCAACTTACAGTGAGGTTATCAATCTCACCGGTTTTGCTGAAAACAAAGAATTAAACGTATTATGTGGAAGATAGTAATTGCTTGCAGAAAGTAAACGTTAAACAATAAACAGTAGATACTATATCAATGGTAAAGGAATGGACTGGGGTCCATAGTTCACTAGAGGTGATTCTCCTTAAGATAAATAGCATGTTGGGTGAACAAATTACAGCGGGGCAATTGACAAATTCGAGAAAGCATACAATGCATATACTAATCATCTTGACTCCTATGACATTTGATTAGGCATTACAACATTATACATAGACCGTAATCCAACTACATCTATGACTTATAATCCACCTTCAGGTTATCATCCGAACCCCCTCCAGTATTAAGTTGCAAGCAACAGATAATTGCATTAAGCAAAGTGTGTAAAGTAAACAATATGATCGCCCCATGGACAAAGGATTGTTGTTTTCTCCGTAGTAGCAATAACACATCTACAACCTTAGAGATTCATATCACTTCCCCAGATTACTAGAGGCATGAACCCACTATCGAGCATAAATACTCCCTCTTGGAGAGCTAGCATCTACTTGGCCTAGATAGTTACTAACAACAGAAAGCATGCAAGATCACAAATAACATAGACATGATAGAATCAATAATCAATCTGAAATAGCATCTCAATATCCGTGGGATCCCCGCAAACACAACATGTAAGATTACAAATAGATGATCTTGATCATGAACGGATCTCACAAGATCTAAACATGATAGCACAAAGAAGGAGAACCAACCATCTAGCTACTACATGGACCCATAGTCCAAGGATGAACTACTCACGCATCACACCGGAGGCAGTCATGGTGATGAAGAAGGCCACCAGGGTGATCTCTCCCCTCCGACAGGGTGCCAGGAAGAGCTTCGGATCCCCCCGATCTAGGGATCAAGATGGCGGCAGCTATAGACTCTTCCGTGGATTTCTGATTGGGTATTTGATCAGGTACTTAGGGGTTTCATCCTGGGAGGCTTTTATAGGCGAAAGGGCAAGGTAGGTGGAGCACCAGGGGGCCCACACCCCCTAGTGGTGCGCCCCCGCCAGGCCGCGCCGCCACTATGTGTGGCCACCCTGGTGCGCCACTTTGTCTCCCCCCGGACTCCGTGTTTCTTCGGGTAAAATATTGACTTTGGCTTTTGTCCCATCCAATTCCGAGAATATTTCGTTACTCGCTTTTCTGAAACCAAAAACAGCAGAAAACAGGCAACTGGCACTGTGGCATCTTGTTAATAGGTTAGTTCTAGAAAATGTATAAAAATACCTCAAAATAAGAACAAAGCATAAGAAAGTAGATACTAGACAAGCATGGAACATCAAAAATTATAGATACGTTTACGACGTATCAACCGGCGCATGCCAAAATGCGCGTCTGTGAGAAATTCTGGTGGCCGACCGAAACGACCGGTGCGGACCGGAATTTTCGGCGCCCAGTCCGGCACGACCAGGCTTATCGCCGGAACCCCTTCCCAGAAAGTCAACATGGGTTTGTTGCCCAAGAATATTCCTATTTCATCCAGTTTTTACCCTTTTGTACCCAAACTACCTCTGTTTTAGTGGCTGGCCTATATATAGCCCCCACACCCCCTTGTATTACTTAGACGTGGATAATTCAAATTAGAAGACACCCATGTGGACCTCCCTAATTCCTAGTCTCATGCTCCTTGAAGAAGGAGAAGCAATTATCCCCCAACCTCGTTTGAGTTTGCATTGTGCCTCCCTTGTTGTACAAGGCCTAGGAATCGGAGTCCCTTTGCCTAGACATCAAGATCTTAGCAAGACTCCCTACTTGCTATGCAGTTCGAGAGATAGACCTCCACCCGATAGATCCTAGGGATTGCACCGGATCAGTCACTGCCGGAGTGAGCTATTGGTGTGTATTGTGTCTTCGTGTGTGCGTGTGTTCATCGTGTTCTTTGTGCGTGAGTCTTCGGATTTCATCCTCTCCCTCATCCCCCTCCGTGATTTCAAGGGACTCGTGAAAGATCGGGCCACCCCCAAGGTTTGGCCTCAACACCGCCTTAATTTGACTAAGACATGACTAGTAAATGGTGCAACGCTCATGAATGGTTAATAAAATTGTCTATGGATGGGATGTTCTTCTGCCTTCTCGTCAGTAAGGGAGAAGGAGGGTGAGCGATGTTTATTTGTGTTGCTTATATAACGGTTCTAACTAATTAATGAGCGCCTGTCCATCTCTGGTTGGGAAGATGTTGTAGCGTGTCTCTATAAAACTGTTTAGCTATTATCTTTCGCGGCAATTGCATCACCCCCAAGTTGTTCCCTTTATATGTATTAAGACTTTCTAAGTAGCCCTAGAGTCTTACACGATAAATATTTGGTTCAGATGGACATGTATACACTCAAGAAGGTTACTAGGTCAAAGAGACCGATGATGGTGGCAACGACTGTTAGGTGTAGGGATTCCGAGGATGATGAGATCTATGAGCGGGATGTGCTTATTTTCAGGGCATCTTATGCCAATTTTCTTATTATCCGTACTCGGATCTTGTTTTCCTCTTCCGCGTGATACTCTGATGTGTGATCTATGAGGATGTATCCTAAACTATTATATCTATCTAGGATATTTGGATCTTGTCGTATGGCGTTGTATTTCTGTTTCTATTGTTTTTAGATGGTGTGGCTCTAGTGACTACTGTATGTCGCTGACATACATACTCATTTGTGTATGTTTTTGATCGCTTTACCTATCGACTATACAACTCGTTCTTGTCCCGATGTTCTTGAAAGTGGGTAGGGTTGTTAGCCGATACCGTGCCCTGCTCTGCTTCTACGGGCGTACACGTGGGTGGTCTTGGGCCTCCGTAGTAGATTCCCTTATCCACTTTTGGGTTCATATAGGCTTTTGCTTAGAGCGTAGGGTCCGAGGTATTACACCACCGCATCTAATTGAAAACATGCAACCCAATGGATGCACTCCCGTCTTAATAACATGAGCTGCCAGGAGCGTTACAGGATGTGGTGGATCGTATTTTTTGGTCAACTAGAGGAGTAATTGAGAAAAACTAGGAGCACTAATTGGTCCTTCGGCCTAGCAATTAAGGTTGTACAAATAATTAAGAACCATGCTATTGAGCGAATATGAGGTTTTTAAATCCACGGAGCATACACCCTATCAGGCCACATGATGAGCATCCAACGGCACAGCCAAAAACCAAAATTGAAAAATGGAAAATGCCATGCGCTTGTGTGTGCCCTGAGGGACTAGGGAGCGCATGTTTTCTCCTTAGATTTTGGGATAATTAAATACAATTAGGTTATGATACTACTACTAGTAGTATCATCTTACACATTCGCGCGCTCCTAGGAGTCGTACGCAGTTGTGGTTGTTGTGTGCATGTTGTCGTATTGTTTCCGCACGCTTCGCTTGGCTTTCCCAGGCCTTGGTTTAAATCTATGTCTCTAGAACCGCTTCCTCTGCCAGTCGAAAGGACCGAGACCACATGAACACCATCATCCATGGCCGGCAAGAAGTAGCAGGACTCGTTGTGGGCTGGTCTCCCTGAGGGACTCGTCCAGAAGATAGGTGACACCTTCCTTTTGATGGACGACTTCGACTACTATGCCGCCTTCCGGGCAGTGTGCAGCGCTTGGCGTGGCTTCATGGAGAGCGCTTTATGCCAGCCAACTGGATTGTTCTAGAGCACCAGTTGTCAGAGGAGTATCTGGTAGACGACATCGCCATCACGTTGTTGAATGTCAGAACTGGCCGCCTCCTTGAGAAGAAGATTAGCGGGTTATTCGTAGGTGCTTTCTTGATATCCATCTGTATAAATGCGATCCTTGTTTTTACATTCACCTCCTATACTATCTATTTTTATGTTTTGTTTCTTCCTCTACTTGTTGCCTAGGGTTTTGCTCCATGGTTTACATTGATTGAATCTCATTGTATTTACCTTGACTGGATCTCTATTTCTCCTCTCTCTCCCTCTCTCTAGAAGGTACTTTTATGTCGGTAGTGATGAGGTCATCCATACTATTCCACTATCTCCTACTCCTATTCACAATGAAGATGTTGCTGCAAAGAACAAGTCCAATGAAATCAGGATTGGACCCATTACAAGAGCTCGTGCAAAGCTGATTGAGCAACAGGTGAATTCACTCTTAATTGAACCTGATGTTTTACTTAATGAGAACTTTATACTACCTAAGTCTATGCATCTCTGTATGATCAGGTTTATTGATAACACAAGCATTGCGCGAGGAGGAGGAGAGTTGCAGCAAGAAGGACAAGCGCTGATTTCCAATATCAACAAGTGCGGGAGGGAGGAGCGGGAGGCAGGCGCACTAGGACGCAATGAAGAAATCACGTATGAGCAAGAGAGAGAGATGGCGCACCAAGAATTACATGTTTGAGGTGTTCCACGACGTTTGGACTGCGTGCCAATAAGGCCGAACCCATATATGGGTCGGTATGTATCAGTTTGAGTCGAACCGAGTCAGTTTGGGCCAAGTTATGGCTGTTTTTAGGCCCGTTTAGAGGGGAGGACACCCCAGCCCTCATATAAACCTCCGTAGCCGTCACAAGTTAGGTTTTAGACCACGTTAAAATATTTTGGAGTTGTTTCTTTCATAGAACCTCTGGAATTACCCTGTGTTCGAATCTGCCAACTATAATTGAGTGTGATCTGTTGTTCCATTGGGAATTAGTAGATTGCATACTACCGTTCGTGGTCACGGCTGCGTGCGCAAGAGTGTGGTGTTGTGAATATCCTACAAGGTTCGAGAGCTGTTGCATTGGCATCAGGGATCGAGCGGGAGAGATCATAACAACGCACTAGTTATCTATCATCCACCATCACCATCGACAAGAGCTTGCTGAGAAGATCGGGCCACCCCATATCATCTTGGTATCAGAGCACTGGGTTTACTCGGTGAGCAATATCATCTTGGTATCAGATTTCCTTGTTGCCTCGGTAAGCAATCCACAATCCATCCATAGATTAGAGAGTGGTTTTCATCCTATACAGAAAAAGCCTCACAAAAAGAGTTGACATACCCCAGATTACATCGTATTCGAGTAATAGTTGTTGGTCGCGTTCCTCTATTAGATTAGATCTAGATTTGTTCTTCGTAGATTTGTTTTCTAGTTGTTCTAGTTGTTTTCCACCATCTTTTTCCGCTACCATCAAGTCAGATCCGATACAAGTAAAGAGTCCTAGTTGTGTACTACTTGGCGAGTCGGAATAAAAAAAATCGGCTCGCTGCCTCACGCCTGACCGCAGACAAGTCTGTGCTCCAGCGTGACCACAAAAAAAAATTCCGAAAAAAAATAAATTCCAAAAAAAAAATCGAGCCGTCGCCTTACCACAGACCAGTCTGTGCTAGTACGAGAAAAAAAAATCTGCCGCCATCCTGCCGCGGCAGGATTTCAGGCCATTTTTCTGCCGTGGCAGAGACCAATTCTCAGGTCAATTTTTTTTCTTTTTTTGTTTATTTTTTTTACTGAGTCCACATAGCGTACCTATCCTTGTGAGCCTTAGTAAACCTTTCTTTGTGTCTAAAACTATCCTACGAGACTAGCGTGCTTAGTGCTCTGCGGGCTGCTCAATTTAGCAATCATGTGCCCGTTTCGTTGAGACATTGCTAGCGTCTCTCCTTGTGCATTGCAACACGAGCATTCCTCCGACATACCTTACTCTTTTGAGCTCATTTTCATAGTTGCAATTGCCTCATTTATCTCCACCGTGTGTGTTTCTGTGGGTCTTTGTCATACGATCAGCACTAGGACTTGTTTGCGGTGTAGATAGGATACCATACCTATAGCTCCACCATAAATAACCTGTGTGCCCTGTGATCGTTCTCTATACCTTTGATATTCACTTCATCACTTCAGTGCATCAGTCTTTGATTACGTTTGGTAGAGCATCTCTATTCACTTTGGAACGGTAAGATCTTCCTTCTTATCAGTTGTGAGTGAGTTGTGAGAGTTTCCACCATACTGATTTTGATTTTTGCACTAACTTACTAATCATGTCTTTGAGTGATGATGGAATTGTGTCACAGAAAAAGCAGGTGGAGGAGCTTGTTACTTGGAGAGAGTTTGTTGATAGAAATATCACCGACATACAAGATGCTGTGGAGAATAATACTGGAGCCATCAATAATATTCAGACGCAGCTGACTGCTATGAATGTCAACTTTGCCACCTTGCAGCGTTCCATTGAGGCGATTCAGGCAACACTCCAGCCCGGACTAGCACAACATGATGATGGGTTTGAGGACTTTGATGAGGGAAGTGCGGCTGATGCTGCTCCACATCGTGGCAGGGGACGAGCAAATCCCCCTGCACCTGCGGCTGCTCCTCTGTATGGCCATGGGTATGCTCCTCTTGGACGTGCCCAGCATGCTTACAATCCAACTGATGATAGTTTGGGCAAGCCCAAGTTCTCAATTCCTTCGTTCAATGGCTCGCTTGATCCTGAGGATTATATTACTTGGGAGTTGAAGATTGAAAAGCTCGCGTTTATTTGATTACCCAGAAGACAAGAAGGTAAAACTTGCTGCATCAGAATTTGATGGTTATGCTTTGTGTTGGTGGGAAGCTATTGTGCAGAATAGACGGAACGACAATGAACTTCCTGTGAGGGATTGGCGTGAGATGAAGGCCATCATGGCAGATCGTTTTGTTCCCTCCAATTATTTGCGCTCTATGTTTGACAAGCTCACACAGTTGAGGCAAGGCACAATGATAGTTGATGAGTACTACATGGAGATGGAGATGCTTATGCAGCGTGCTAATGTTCGTGAATCACGAGAGATGACGATGCAACGTTTCGTCAACAATTTGAAGCTTCAAATCAAGAGTATTGTGCGTTATCACAAGTATGAGACAATGAATGAGCTGCTGCACCATGCTAGAGAGGCCGAGTCCCAGATGGCTGAAGAGGCAAAGTCACGTGCTCGATTTCCATCTTCTAGCAGATTTTCGGCCAGATCTACACCTCCCACTGTCATGCCACCAGCTGCTATTCCGTTTGCACCATCAGCCAAACCAGCGAGTAAACCTTCGTTTGGTTCTAATACTCGGAAACCCGCTACTCCTGCTGCTAGCTCGGGTTCCAACATGTCTACTGCACGTACTCGTGATGTGGTGTGCCATACTTGTGGAGGCATAGGTCACTACAAGAAGGACTGTCCAAACAGCAAGGTTATGTTTGTTAATGAACAAGGTGAAGTAGAAAGTGGAGATGAAGCTTCTGATGATGATATTGATGACGGCGAGGGTGGTGCTGATGCATATACTGAGCGTGCACCAACTATCGTCGTGTCTTCACGTGTACTTAGTGTGCAACCGGTTGAGGAATCCCAACGTTGCAACTTGTTCCAAACAAAAGCTCTAGTTGGACCAAATAAAGCTTGCAAGGTCATTATTGATGGAGGTAGCTACAGAAATCTTGCAAGGAACTATGTGCCAAACCGAATTTGACATACTTACCGCATCCCAAGCCATACTACATACAATGGTTGAGCAACAATGGTGAGATGAAGGTAAATCATATGGTACGAGTGAACTTTCAAATAGGGCCATACAAAGATTCTATTGATTTTGATGTGGTTCCTATGACTATTTGTCACCTACTATTGGGTCGGCCTTGGCTCTATGATCGCCATGTGCAACACAATGGCCGAGCCAATACATATCACTTGGAATTCAAAGGAAAGAAGATTACTATGCAGCCAATGACACCACAAGAAATTGTGAATGATTCTCGCCAAAAGATAGAGGTGAACTTGAAGGAAGATACTACCACTCGGCGACATTGCGTGACAGCTGTTCCTGATGTAATTGAGCCTAAATTGAGTGATATAACGAAAAGTGAGAGAGTGCCTGGGTTATTGATATTAGCCACCAAGGAGGATATGAGAGAGTTTCGTGAGGATCCTACAGCCATGCCACTTGTGCTCATGTATAAGGGCGAGGTATTGGTTTCTAACGACATGACCCCTATTTCTCTTGGTGTCTCTTCTGTTTTGCAGGACTTTGGGGATGTGTTTCCAGAAGATGTACCCGCATGCTTACCCCCATTGCGTGGTATAGAACATCAAGTGGACTTGATTCTTGGTGCCACACTTCCCAACTGTGCACCCTACAGGACTAATCCCGAAGAAACTAAGGAAATTCAGAAGCAAGTACAAGCGTTGCTGGATAAAGGGTACATTCGTGTTTCTCTTAGCCCTTGTGTTGTTCCTGTTAATTTAGTTCCTAAGAAAGATGGTACTTGGCGCATGTGTGTTGAGTGTAGAGCGATTAATAACATCACTATTCGATATCGTCATCCTATTCCACGTTTAGAGGATATGCTAGATGAATTGAGTAGTGCTTCTGTTTTCTCTACAATTGACTTGCGTAGTGGTTATCATCAAATTAGGATGAAAGAAGGGGATGAATGGAAAACTGCTTTCAAAACTAAATTCGGTTTGTATGAGTGGCTAGTCATGTCGTTTGGTCTTACTAATGCACCTAGTACTTTCATGCGTTTGATGAATCATGTTTTGAGAGAGTTTATTGGTTGTTTTGTGGTTGTTTACTTTGATTATATACTCATCTACAGCCACACCGAATCTGAACATTGCACTCATATTAGACAAGTTTTGCAAGTGTTACGTGATAATAAACTGTATGCTAATCTTGAGAAGTGTACATTTGCAAAAGATAAGGTCATATTCCTAGGATTTGTTGTTTCTAAGCATGGAGTAGAGGTAGATCAATCTAAAATTGAATCAATTCAGAATTGGCCTACTCCAATGAATGTAAGTCAAGTGCGTAGTTTCCACGGTCTCGCTGGTTTCTATAGGCGCTTTGTGAAAGATTTTAGCACTATTGCTGCCCCATTAAATGATTTGACAAAGAAAGGTGTTCCTTTTGTATGGGGCGCGGCCCAAGACATTGCATTTGATACATTGAAACGTTTGCTTACTTCTGCACCATTGCTTGCATTACCTGATTTTTTGAAGCAATTTGAAGTTGAATGTGATGCTAGTGGTATAGGCATAGGTGGCGTTTTGATGCAAGAGGGTCGGCCTATCGCTTTTTTTCTGAGAAATTGACTGGTGCTCGTTTGAATTATTCAATCTATGATAAAGAATTGTATGCACTTGTGAGAGTACTTGAAGTTTGGCAACATTATTTGTGGCCAAAGGAATTCATCATACATTCTGATCATGAAGCATTGAAATATTTGAAAGCTCAATCAAACTTGCATCGAAGATTAGCTAAATGGGTTGAGTTCATTGAGTCTTTTCCTTACATCATTAATTATAAGAAGGGAAAAGAGAATGTTGTTGCTGATGCTCTATCTAGGAAGAACATGCTATTAACCAATCTTGATGTTAAAATTCCTGGATTAGAAGCTATTTGTGCACTTTATGCAACTGACCATGATTTTGCTGAACCATATCATTTATGTGCTCTTAGAAACGCATGGGATAAGTATCATATACATGATGGATATCTGTTTCGAGCTAACAAACTATGTATTCCAGAATCGTCGTTGCGTTTGTTCTTAGTGCAGGAATCACATGCTGGTGGTTTGATGGGTCACTTTGGGTGTGAGAAGACGTTGCTCATGCTTGCTGATCATTTTTATTGGCCCAAGATGATGCGTGATGTGTACAGATTTGCGAGCCACAAGTCGAAATCCAAGCTGAAGCCTCACGGTTTGTATACACCTCTCTCTTCACCTACTACTCCATGGGAAGACATTAGTATGGATTTTGTGCTAGGTCTACCTAAAACTCAGAGAGGTCATGATTCTATATTTGTGGTAGTGGATAGGTTCTCTAAGATGGCTCATTTTTGCCTGCCACAAAAGTGACGATGCGTCGCATGTTGCTAACCTGTTTTTCAGGGACATCGTGAGATTACATGGAGTACCAAAGACGATTGTTTCTGACCGTGATGTGAAGTTCATGAGCTACTTTTGGAAGACCTTATGGGGGAAGCTAGGAATGAAGTTGCTGTTCAGTACTACATGTCACCCCCAAACAGACGGTCAAACGGAGGTGGTGAATAGAACATTGTCACAGCTACTAAGGACCATGATTAAAAAGAATCTGCGGGAGTGGGAAGAGTGTTTGCCACATGTTGAGTTCGCTTACAACAGGGCTGTGCATTCAACTACTCAGCTTTGTCCTTTTGAGGTGGTGTATGGCTTCAAGCCATTAACGCCACTCGATATGTTGCCTCTGCCATTACATGAGAGAGTTGATATGGAGGCATCAAAACGTGCTGATTATGTGAAGAAAATACATGAGAAGACTCGAGAGGCTATTGAGAAGAAAGGCAAGAACATTGCTGCTGCAAGGAATCAAGCAAGAAAAGAAGTGTTGTTCGAGCCTGGAGATATGGTTTGGGTGCATCTACGCAAGGACAGATTTCCACTACTTCACAAGTCCAAGTTGAAGCCACGTGGTGCTGGTCCTTACAAAGTGCTAGCCAAAATTAATGATAATGCCTATTCAGTTGATATACCTATTGAGGAGTTTGGTGGTGCTAGCAACAGCTTCAACGTTGCTGATTTATCACCATATGCTGGAGAAGACCTTGGAGCGTCGAGGTCGACGCCTTTTGAAGAGGGGGGAGATGATGAGGACATCCATACTATTCCACTATCTCCTACTCCTATTCACAATGAAGATGTTGCTGCAAAGAACAAGTCCAATGAAATCAGGATTGGACCCATTACAAGAGCTCGTGCAAAGCTGATTGAGCAACAGGTGAATTCACTCTTAATTGAACCTGATGTTTTACTTAATGAGAACTTTGTACTACCTAAGTCTATGCATCTTTGTATGATCAGGTTTATTGATAACACAAGCGTTGCGCGAGGAGGAGGAGAGTTGCAGCAAGAAGGACAAGCGCTGATTTCCAATATCAACAAGTACGCGAGGGAGGAGCGGGAGGCAGGCGCACTAGGACGCAATGAGGAAATCACGTATGAGCAAGAGAGAGAGAGATGGCGCACCAAGAATTACATGTTTGAGGTGTTCCACGACGTTTGGACTGCGTGCCAATAAGGCCGAACCCATATATGGATCGGTATGTATCAGATTGACTCGAACCAAGTCAGTTTGGGCCAAGTTATGGCTGTTTTTAGGCCCGTTTAGAGGGGAGGACGCCCCAGCCCTCATATAAACCTCCGTAGCCGTCACAAGTTAGGTTTTAGACCACGTTAAAATATTTTGGAGTTGTTTCTTTCAGAGAACCTCTGGAATTACCCTGTGTTCGAATCTGCCAACTATAATTGAGTGTGATCTGTTGTTCCATTGGGAATTAGTAGATTGCATACTACCGTTCGTGGTCCGGGCTGCGTGCGCAAGTGTGGTGTTGTGAATATCCTACAAGGTTCGAGAGGTGTTGCATTGGCATCAGGGATCGAGCGGGAGAGATCATAGCTACGCACTAGTTATCTATCATCCACCATCACCATCGACAAGAGCTTGCTGAGAAGATCGGGCCACCCCATATTAGGTAGCACAACCGGCGACCTCCATGTGCTTAGACAGAGGGTGCAGTCATACAAGACCCGGTTGTACAACCGCTTCTCGGGCGCTATCAAGTGCCTGAGGGATGAGATACCGACTAAGCAGGTGGCTTCTGTCATTGTGACGGTGTTCCCGTTGTCGATGGATATTACATCAAACCATCAGAACACCACCATTTGGTGGGCGAATGAGGGAACGGAGAAAGGGAGTCGCCCGGTCTTTGCTGAAGGGTGGTACTCGCCATTTGACTTCGCGGAACTCTAGAGCATGACTTCTTACACCGATGATGTTTTTGTCGCATATAGATACGGGTATGTCCTCTCGACTATGTGTGATGCTGCTCATGGAGATTTCTAGTTGTAGTGCTCCGCACGAACCCTGGAGATGCATCCCACCGATGCAGGCCCTGTTCTGGGCTGCTACTTCCCAGAGAATCATTTTTACCTCATCAAGTCCGACAGAGAGTTGTTGTTCATTGTGAGTGGACTGGTCTACGACAGTAGGCCGGTTGTTTACCGGGTTGATACCCATAACCGTGTCCTTTAGCTGGTTAGAGGCATCGAAACTCATGCTTTCTTCGCTGCTGACAATCAGTGCATCTGCGTCGACAGTGCCAAGGTACCCACGGTGTAGGCCGGCAGCATATACTATGCGTACATATCCGAGATTAGATCTTACAACTTTGAGGCTCTTGTGTGGGAAGAGGGGCCAAGGTATGTACATGGGTATGGAGTAGGAGGTTTATGGATGACTGAACGATCTTCCCAACCTGATCGATTGCTAGCGGAGTATTGTAGAATCATCGAGCATTCTGAGCTACAGATGGTGCCGCCTTATGGCGAGGATGGTACCACCTACTACGATTGCTATGACGGCTATCCGTCAGATTGATTGCTCATTTGGGTCTGCTCCTGTTGTATTCTCTTCAGGTCAGCTCTTTGTGTGTTCACTTTGTTGAGTGAACATCTATGAATTATGCAAGTTCTATGGTGCCCGTGTAATACGATGGATGTTCTCCCTATTCTAGAAGATCGTGTGTTGTACCTCTTACAATTTCACTGTTTTTTCATGTACGTGTAGTAATTCTGATAGATGCTCTGTTTGTAACAATCCTCAAACAAGTTACAACTGTGAATAACAGAAGATTATTACAATCCTCCATAAACTTGACAGTAATAAAATGAAGCATAAAATTTGCATAAGAGTCCATACAATTAAAAAAATACCATAGCTGGTGTTAAAAAAAGGTCTCTATGGAGCTTGCATCGTGAGACATGTAACAACTGGCTTCCCATGAGAGCTGCGGATGAGATTATTAAGTATGTTTTGCGTCAAAGCTTGCATGTTTTTCAATTCATATAAGTCTTTGCATACTATGGTGATTACTGTATCTGTTTTGTTGGCTTCTTGCTCAACAATATCACAGGCATCTTGGAGGGCATCCTCAAATAATCTTTCAGCTGCAATAAGTGGATCAGTCGAAGCGGTGTGCCATGAGCAATAGGTGTTGTCACTGCTGCTATCTGAAAAAAAATCTAAACTTGATGAGGACATCCCTACAATTACACCTACTAAAGATGCTCCAACAATTGCAAGGAACGATCAGTCCAATGAGATTAGAATTGGACCCATTACAAGAGCTCGTGCTAAGCTACTCGAACAACAGGTGAATTTGATCCTAAACGAATCTAGTACTTTAATTGATGAGAACTTTATACTGCCTAAGTCTATGCATTATGTATGATCAGGTTCGTTGGAGAAACAAGCATGGCGCGAGGTGGAGAAGGGCTACAAGAGGAGCCCACCATGATGATCGCGCAAGGATGCGCGAGGGAGGAGCGGGAGGAAGGCGCAAGAGAAGATCGTCAAGATGATGGCCAATCGAGCTGCCACAACCGGAGTGTCCGGCTGACTCCACCCGGAGTGTCTGGCCTGCCCAAGAGAAGATTTGGCGTGGACAATCAGTACCCCAGTTCGGACACTACCCGGACACCACCCGGAAACTTCAAAGTTTCCGGCTAGACCGGACTGTCTAGCACACTCCACCCGGAGTATCTGGCCTGACCGGACTGTCCGGCTGATATCCACCGGAATGTCCGGCCACCATCCGAGTCTGGTCCGAGTCGGCTTGTATCAGTTTGAGTCGTTTATGTTTAGTTTTGGTTTCTGGCCGCCCCAGCCACCCTTATAAGCCCTGGGATGACCCCTAGTTAGGGTTTAGACCATGTTTAAACTATTTTGGAGTTGTTTCTTTCAAAGAACCTCAGGAATTACCCTGTGATCGAATTATACTACTGCAACTGAGTGTGATCTGTTGTTCCATTGGGAATTAGTAGATTGCAAACTACCGTTCATGGTCGACGGCTGCGTGCACAAGAGCATGGTGTTGTGAATATCCCATAGGGTTCGAGAGCTGTTGCATTGGCATCAGGGTTCGAGCGGGAGAGTTCATAGCTACAGGCTATTTATCTATCCACCATTATCATCATCGACAAGTGCTTGCTGAGAAGATCGGGACACCCCATATCATCTTGGTATCATATTTCCTCGTTTAATTGGTGAGCATCCATAAATCCATCCATAGATTAGTTCGTGTTTTAGTCCTATACAAAAAAAGCCTTATAAAAAGATTTGCCATAGCCTAGATTGCATCGTTTTCGAGTTTTAGTTGTTGATTGTATCTTCTCGTAGATCCAATCTGCAGGTTTTCCTTGTAGGAGTCTAGTTTTCATTTTTGTCTAGGTTTAGGGTTTCATCTTGTTTTTCATCATGTCCACCATCACTGTTTTCAACAAGTTTTCATAGTTTGTCTGTGTCCACATAGCGTACCTTTGTTACATACCATAGACACAGCCTATCTATAGCATTTGTGCCTAGGAACGTTGATATGGGCATCAAGGAGGAGGTGAAGCCTAATTTTAGGACTCCACCAAGCTAGGTGATGAGGGTGCATCCCATTGATGATTGGCACACCAGGACGACCTATGATATGTAATGATAAGTCTAAGGTTGTGTCAAATATTATTGCTATGTTATTGAGTCCGAGTCTAGGTTAGATTCGAGTCCATTTGTGTGTTCGGTTTGGGTCTATCCAACCGACTAGTTGTAGGCCTCCTATATAAAGGAGCTAGCCATCTAGGGTTTAGGGGAGTTCAGTTGTTTAGTGTTATGGGGTAACCCCGTGGGTGGCCCGATCTTCACGGATCTCGTGGTCAAATCGATGGGAAAGCGAGAGGAAAGGGAGAAAGTAGCGGAAGCGGACGCACACCTCGCTAAGAACACGATGAACACACGCAAAACACACACGATACAAGGCCGATTGCTCTTACCGGTGGCCACCAGTCCGATAGAATCCTCGCAAGGAAATATCGGTCAACGTGCTCCCTCGATCCCAAGCGGAGAGGGAAGAACACCTTGGAGAGGGTCTTGACGTCTTGGCAAAGGGACACCGATGCCAAGGCCTTGTACAACGAGGGAGGCGCGATGCAAACTCCAACGAGGTGGTGACGATAGTCGATCCCCTTTGGTAGAAGGGGATGAGGCAAAACTAGAGATTCCACAAAGCGGGTTTTCTTTAGTCTATCCTCTATGCCTAGGGTTACATGAGGGGGTAGGGGCACTATATATAGGCCAGCCACTAGTTCAAGGGTACTTTAGGAATAAAAGGGAAAGTCTGGGCGGACTAAGGGGTACATGGGCCAAAGGCCCAGCTGGCGGCGCGTAGGCCCATACGCTTAGGTCGGAGACTCCGGTGTGGGGTCAGGAGACTCCGTTGTGGGCCGGAGACTCCGGTCTGTCTCCGGTGTCGTCTCCGGAGTGGCAGATAGACTGTCCTCGAGCTCGATCTGGGTGTCGGTCTGGAGATGGGTCCGGAGACTCCGGTGTCTGCAGTCCGGAGACTCCGGTGTCTTCAGGCCGGAGACTACGATGTGCACAGGCTAGAGACTCCGGTGCTCCAGCTGCTGCTTCTTCCGTCTTCTCTTCCAAGCCTCCGTTTTGTCGGGCTTGGTG
Source organism: Avena eriantha (assembly GCA_910589775.1). Lineage (NCBI taxonomy): Eukaryota > Viridiplantae > Streptophyta > Magnoliopsida > Poales > Poaceae > Avena > Avena eriantha. Next base: position 268,966,291 of record OU342741.1, on the reverse strand, counting down.
CTCCAGGCTTCCTCCCATGCCTCCGTACTTGTTGGTGTGAACCTATCATTGATATGGGACGGAGTATGAAGTAGTATACCATTCAAGAGGGTAGGAAGTGGGTTCGCATAGAGGAACGGATTCACCTTTGGAGTCCATGACGACTTGGCATAAGTTGGAGACCATGATGTGGTAACGACCGAAGGTCAGGCCACATCATCTCCCCTCCCTTCAAAAAGAGTCGTCCTCGACTCTACACGCTTATCACAAAGTGGAAGATGTGGAGAGACCTTCTTGATCCTGGGGTTCAGCATATAGCCGTCCTCGGGAAGATTGAATGGACAACACCTCAATGTTCCTTCACTTTCCATAAAGCCTACAAAGCTCACATCAAAAGCGAAGCAACACTCAAAGCGCAGCCAATTCATGAAGATAATAGCATGAGTCCTCAAGTAGAGTGAAGTCACCTTATGGTGTAGAGATAGCTCGTTGAATGGAAGCCATAGGTAACTCTCTACGGTTCGACTTTTCAAGTCTTTGTCCATAGAGGTTGACGCGTAATCAATTGTACCTTCACACAACAAAGACCAAGCAACATATGTTTGTGTGTCATAGAGGAGCATGTCATTTGTGGCATGTCCATTCTTGTTCACAACACTATTAGCACAACTCAAGTATAGCAAACCGGATGCATATGCAAGGTCAAAGTGCATGGAAATCGTTTGAACATCATCCAAATGTGGGAACTCAAAAACTCCATAAAACATCTTAGTGTGGCACTCAAAGCAATTGACTAAAATATTGATCAACATCTTTGATGCAAAGCTAGGAGAATTCGGCAAAAATACATGAGGAAGAATATCCAAAGCAACATCATTATGTGTGCAAACCAACCATTGGAAAGAACAGTTGTTCAATATATTGGATGCCATACACATATCATCAAAAGCCAAAATCATGGGGGTATGAGTATCACAAGCGTAAACACAAGCAACATGTTTGCAAACAAACCAAATGAAAGAGCAAGTGGTCTTTATGTTTGTTGCAACAACTATACGAGAGACTTGGAAGCTCTCATGACAATTCATGCTCAAAATGGCATTATGGTTGCACACAAAACATCGGAAAGAGAAATTGTTCAACATTTTTGTGGCAACACACCAGGCATCAATATCCAATAGCAACGAGACATGATTGTCACAAGGTCAAAGAATACCATCAACATGCTTGCAATCAAACCATAGGAAAGAGCAATTTGTCAACATGAAAGATGCAAAGCATGCAAAAGGTATCAGAGCTGGGTTCGATCTTGAACTCACTTGGGGGATGCTCTCTAGAGATCTTTTTGTCAACTCGTGCTCAACCGAGGTTGACATGATCATGCGGGTACCTACACACATCAAACACAAAAGGAAGAACGTTTGTGCATGGTAGAGAAATACATCATCCATCATGACATATCTCCTCTTGTGCACATCACCATGAGTGTCAATCAAGTATGAAATAGATGCATGGTGAGTATGCAAGTGGTGAACATGCTTATCATGGCATTTACCAAAATGTCCAAAATTTGAGAAAGCTATGGGGGCCATCTCAATAGAATACATATGAGAATTATTGTTGCAAGCAAAACAAGTGAAAGAGCAGTTGTTCATCTTATTGCAAGCAACGAGAGAGATTGTAAAACATTCATGACAAAGCATGGTTCGAGGGGTACCATTGGTAACATCATCGCAAGCAAAACATTGGAAAGAGCAATTCTTCAACAAAGTGCAAGCAATGATATCATCAACGTAATGTTTAAAGCATGGCATGTCTATGGCAACATCATCACAATCAAATAATTTCACATGCTCAACATTATGCAAAGGCAAAGTATCACATGGAAATATCAATGAAGCATATGTGATATCACAAACATTATCCATAGCATGCCAATCATCACAAGTCATCTTGTCCACTAGTGGGATCATGGCATCATCAACACCCTTATTTTTACCTTGTTCATACCTCTCATATAAAGTGGGTGTTGTGGTAGCATTGGCCTCCATGTGGGCGACTTCTTCATCATGTATGGGGATGGCATCATCTTCATCCACCATGTACATCTTCTTGGTTTAAGGCATCAACATCTCCAAGCTTGGCGCTTCTTTATCCATGGAACCTATCAAACCATGAGAAAACACACTAGAGGTAGAGGGTAAGTTGTTAGAAATCAGAGTGGTCTCACATGACCTATCAACTACCACTCTCAACTCACTCGGTGTATCACTCATGCCCTCAAAGTGGAAGCACTCAATCTCACGTGTGGTGGAGTCACTCATCTCACTCTTGTTCTCACTCAAGTGGGCTAAGTGGCTCTCATACTCACATGGGATTGGTACTACATCATCACTCAAGCATATGGGGATAGGCTCGGTTCTCTCAACTCTGTGCGCCTCCTTTGGTGAAGGGAAAGTCCCATGCTCACCATTCTCGACCTTGTCGTTGCCATCTTTTGGTAGTGGTGGAAGTAGGCTCATGTTGTTGTCGAGAGCGGTGCGCGGATCGACTTCATCACATATGTGGCCTTGGCTTCCTCCATCTTGAAGTGTAGACTCTTGGCGTGAAGTTTGATGGTGAGGAGGAGAGCTTGCTCTTGGTGCCCTTTTGGTGGTGGCACGAGTAGTTGAAGGCGCCTTATGATGGTGTCGACGGAGGTCATTGGTGTGCCTTGCCAAAGGTTGATGTAGATGGCGAACTTGGTCATCCACATGACGCTTGCGACGATGCTCCTTGTCCATGGCACTCTTCTTGGTGAGGCGTTGTAATGAGCGCAAAGCATCATTAGTCTTGGCCATCATGCTCATGGTTTTGGTGAAGTTTTTGTCCATGTCGCTCTTGAAGTTGTTGAGGGAGCTTTCGAACTTGTCCATGTGATGGTGGACCTTGGCGCTCTCGATATAGAGGCTCCCTCTTGGTCGATGCGACTTGAGGATGTTGTCGTTGTCGTTTTTGTAGTCGTCCATGCTTGGAGAGTTATTGTTGTTGTAGAACTCCATATCACCCAAGCATGTGGAGCCATTGTCGGTGTAGTGCTCCATCATGTCATCCATTCTTGTGGAGGCATATGCATAGTGGCTCATCGTGGATTCTTCATAGAAATCATCCTCGGTTCCAGAGTCCCTAGATATGATTCACAAGACCAAGTGGTGTATATGGAAGTGGTAGGGGGTTAGGGATGCAACGCCAAACCTTACTTTACCTTGGAAGATAGTATCGTGCAAGTGGCAACACTTGAGAGCAATCAAAACCAAGCAAAGTGAAGTTCACGCGGGACACCAAAACCAACTAATCACTAAAACACACACACACACACACAAAGCTTATGGTGGATAGGTATGGAAGGTGGCATGTCAAGAACCAATCCGAAATCAAGATGTTGTAATGGCAAGTAAAGAACCACGATGATCACAAAGCAAAATAAGTCAATCCACAAGAAGGAATATAGACAAGGAAACACACATGGTGGGTAAATGGGACTTGTGCGATGGAGTGAGCGAAGAACCAAATGCTTACCTAGCGAAGACTATAAGCTCGTGTCGCACAAGTGCAAGGAGAGACGCTAGTTCGATTGCAATAAATTGATAGGCTACAAGATATGCACAATAATACCACCTATTTGATGTTCATCGAGCTTGCGCTTCCTATTCTATGAGGCACTTGTTTCTTTCTTTCTTTTTCTCTTCTTTTTTTCTTTTTTTTCACTTTTCTTTTCTTTTTCACTTGCCCTTCCTTGTGCCAACAACTATACAAGATAACTATATGAGATAGCGCGCTCACAACTTTTGCTCGGAATTCTACAAGGTATCAAATGTGCATAGCCCAAGCAATCATAGGAGGAACTAGTCTCAATAGGTGTTTGTTGAACGCAAAGATAGTGTAGCTCACAAAGGGATGCAAGTGGGGAGAAGTCGCGGAATTTTTATACCTTTCGTCGCCAATCTTCACCCTTTATTGGTGGATTCCGCCTTGATCACGGAATTTGTATGGAGTAGATAGCATGAACCACGGATATGATGATGTAGAGCTCTTCCTCCTCTTCAAAACGAGCTAAAGAACACCAAAATCCGGGTTCGTATGCAAAAGTTAGGCCCAAAACGGTGAAACAGATTTGCTGTCAGCAGTGGGGGCGGAGACTTTGCCAGAAACTCCGGTCTGGGCCGGAGTCTCTCGTCCGGGGGCCGGAATCTCCGGTCTGGAGGTTCCAGGATGTTCCAGAACACGAACGGGACGAGTTTTGGCGGAAAAACTCGACCCAAAACCTCAAATTGGTGGGGGAAAACAAGGAATTAGGCCATGGAACGCAAGGGAAGGTAGATCAACAAGTTTAGCAAGTAATCCACGGATCAAAACCTACCAAAACGCACTCAAATCACATATCCATCCAAAACACGAATTGGGGCTGTTTTTTGTGGAATTTTCGAATTTATGGGGAAAAAGACCAAATCAAGGAGAAATCCGTGGCAACCAAAAGCTGCTGATACCAGATGTTATGGGGTAGCCCCGTGGGTGGCCCGATCTTCACGGATCTCGTGGTCAAATTGATGGGAAAGCGAGAGGAAAGGGAGAAAGTAGCGGAAGCGGACGCACACCTCGCGAAGAACACGATGAACACATGCAAAACACACACGATACAAGGCCGATTGCTCTTACCGGTGGCCACCGGTCCGATAGAATCCTCGCAAGGAAATATCGGTCAACGTGCTCCCTCGATCCCACGCGGAGAGGGAAGAACACCTTGGAGAGGGTCTTGACGTCTTGGCAAAGGGACACCGATGCCAAGGCCTTGTACAACGAGGGAGGCGCGATGCAAACTCCAACGAGGTGGTGACGATAGTCGACCCCCTTTGGTAGAAGGGGATGAGGCAAAACTAGAGATTCCACAAAGCGGGTTTTCTTTAGTCTATCATCTATGCCTAGGGTTATGAGGGGGTAGGGGCACTATATATAGGCCAGCCACTAGTTCAAGGGTACTTTAGGAATAAAAGGGGAAAGTCTGGGCGGGCTAAGGGGTAAATGGGCCAAAGGCCCAGATGGCGGCACGCAGGCCCATACGCTCAGGCCGGAGACTCTGGTGTGGGGTCCGGAGACTCTGGTGTGGGCCGGAGACTCCGGTTTGTCTCCGGTGTCGTCTCCGGGGTGACAGACAGACTGTCCTCGAGCTCGATCTGGGTGTCGGTCTGGAGATGGGTCCGGAGACTCCGGTGTCTGTAGGCCGGAGACTCCGGTGTCTTCAGGCCGGAGACTCTGGTGTGCACAGGCCAGAGACTCCGGTGCTCCAGCTGCTGCTTCTTCCGTCTTCTCTTTCAAGCCTCCGTCTTGTCGGGCTTGGTGCTCTAGGCTTCCTCCCATGCCTCCGTACTTGTTGGTGTGAACCTATCATTGATATGGGACAGAGTATGAAGTAGTATACCATTCAAGAGGATAGGAAGTGGGTTCGCATAGAGGAACGGATTCACCTTTGGAGTCCATGACGACTTGGCATAAGTTGGAGACCATGATGTGGTAACGACCGAAGGTCGGGCCACATCAATTAGTCTACAAACTATATTGTGCTCCACCGTGTATCATCCCTCCGGGGACGGCGAGGCCGTTTATCAGATTATTGCTGCGGAGGTTCTTGTGTTCATCAAGGATTGTCGTGCTCAGGTTTGAGGCGTGGTGATCTTCATCACATTACTTGCTGGATTGATTCCTCTTCTTCAGGTTGCGTTCATCGCGTGATTGGAAGAATCATCTATCAGGTTGATTCGCTGAGAAAGATCGAGACAAAACTATAGGATCATCGGCTTGATCCGTATCAGGTGGGATCAGAGCACTAGGTTTATCACTACGAGTATTTTCTGTTGATTGATCTGTGGATTGTTCTTCACTAACAGTTTCCAGATCAGATTGATTAGCGAGAGAAGGAAAGAATTGCACGTGCCCACGAGTTGTTCGTTTCTGTTGGATTTTGATCGTTGGGCGACAAAATTTATATTGGAGATTGTTCTGTTCTCGTGAGTTACTGCAGATCGATCTCGAGCCACGCCTTGGTGAGATTGTCTTAGATCTCGACGAGATCACGTGGATTGGAAATTGGTCGAGCGTTTAGATCCGATCGTGGGCAGTTCAAAAAAAAACCCGGATCGAACCGATCCCCCGTGCCTGGCGATCGAAGGAATCCCGCGCCGCCTGGAGTTCGCTTGGCCGCCTCACGATCGGGGATTGTTCCCTAGAACCGATCAAAAAAAAGGAAGGAGGCCTGCTACTGTACTACAGATCTAGCCTTGGAGAGACCTACCAATATACTACTAGATCCGGTCGGGGCATTGATTCAGCATAGGCGAGAAAAAATAAAAAGGAGCAGCGGTCTAGTGGGTATCAGTTTGAATTAGGATTCCATCAGAAGGACTCATTGGCCGATTTGTCTTCCGTGTGGTACGCAAAAGAAAAGATCGCTTGGCATGTACGTGTTTGACTTCAGCTTCTCGTACGTGAGGCGTGCTCAGTTGAAAAAAAAGGCAAAGCCTATCGCTACAGTTCGGATCGGTTCTATCTCACGTACTGAGTCCTCCCCCGTGAAAAAGAAACACAGATTTAGTCTGCTTCCGCCGAACATTCATGGATGGTTTCAAATACTGATTTACAGTTTGCCGACAATATTGTTTCAGCACGAGACGTCTACAATGATTATCTGGACCTAAAAAAAATTGTTCGCCATGATTATAGTAAATTGAAGTGGAAGCTCTTACATACTGCAACACCGATAGAATACAAGTTATCGGAAGAGACAATGCAAGCTGGTTTTCGCTTATGTGTTGATCTTTCTCCAGATCTGCAGTTTGGCAACAATATCGCTTTTCGTCTTGCAAAAAGGCGTGAGGATACGTGAATTTGGCAGTGGTGGGATATGGACACACATACGCGAGGTGTCTCAAAGAATACTATTTGGGAGGATTACAAAAAGTTTTTACGTGCTAAATTTTTGGCACCATCAGAGATAGAGGACAAGGTGATTGTTCCGGAGGATGTTGTACCATTGAGTGGGATGAATTTGCAACTCAACAAGGTACAAGGCGATGCTTGTATGACAGTTGACAAGGGCTAGCGTTGGAATTTATTTCAGGCGCAGTGTATGATCAAAGGCAAAACATGCAAGTTGATTATTGATGGAGAAAGCTGTACTAACGGCATTAGCAAGGCAATGGTGGCAGCGTTGGGTTTGTCCACATGGCGTATTCCTAAACCTAAGCATCTACAGTGGTTAAATAGCTGCGGTATGCTGAAGGTAACTCATAAGGTGCATGTGCCATTTACAGTTGGTGATTATGTTGATAAGGTTGAGTGTGATGTGTTGCCATTGGAGGTATGTGGGCTATTACTTGGACGTCCATGGCAGTATGATCGCAACGTTACATATGCTGGAAGAGCAAATACATATTCTTTTATGCATGGTGGCAAACAATAGACTTTGAAGCCTATGTAGGATGATCACATAAAGTATGATTTAGAGCTGGTGGTACATAAGGAGAAGTTGCGCAAGGCTAAGCCAAAATCTGGGCTAGCTAAGGTGCAGGATGGAGAGCATGATGCACAGTGCGACAATGTTGATATTGCTTCAGCTATGCCCATAGATGAAAAGCCAGTGGAATTTGTTAGTGACAAGCCAGTTGAGATGCATCCTCTTATTGCTGAGAGGAAGGATGTTGCAGCATGTGTTCAGAAGGTTGTTTGTGTTGACACAGGTGTTCAGACGGATGATAGTTGTGCTTCTGTTGTTCTAGTGCATGTGGTGCAGCGGGGTAACAAGAGCAGTTTTGTTAGCACACCTGTGAGGCGTTTTGTTGGGACAGTTGTGCGGATGCATAGATGCAAGGATGGACATGTTCGATAGTTGTGTGGTCCAGGCATTACTCATCTTATGCCAGGTCGTGCAAATAAGGTCCATGTTCAGCAACCACGGGTTCCAACAAGAGTTGAGAAGAAGAAGACGATGGCGCCTAGGTCCAAGCTCGTATGGAGACGCAAGGAGGTGCATGCGCCAAGGGTTGTATCACGTCGAGAAGGCCAAGAGGGAGGATGTGGTGAGGAAGGCAAGCAAGACTTGAAGATGGCGAAGACGCGTGAAGCAATTGTTCATATCACGCCACCTTTCGGACCCGACCCGCAAGCGTTGGGGACAACGCTTCTTGAAGGGGGGATGATGATATGGGCATGAAGGAGGAGGTGAAGCCTAATTTTAGGACTCCACCAAGCTAGGTGATGCGGGTGCATCCCATTGATGATTGGCACACTAGGACGACCTACGATATGTAATGATAAGTCTAAGGTTGTGCCAAATATTATTGCTATGTTATTGAGTTCGAGTCTAGGTTAGGTTAGAGTTCGTTTGTGTGTTCGGTTTGGGTCTATCCAACCGACTAGTTGCAGGCGTCCTATATAAAGGAGCCAGTCGTCTAGGGTTTAGGGGAGTTTAGTTGTTTAGTCTACAAACTATACTGTGCTCCACCGTGTATCATCCCTTCGCGGACGGTGATACCGTTTATCAGATTATTGCTGCGGAGGTTCTTGTGTTCATCAAGGATTGTCGTGCTCAGGTTTGAGGCGTGGTGATCTTCATCACGTTACTTGCTGGATTGATTCCTCTTCTTCAGGTTGCGTTCATCGCGTGATTGGAAGAATCATCTATCGGGTTGACTCGCTATGAAAGATCAGGAAGAAAACTATAGGATCATCGGCTTGATCCGTATCAAACGTAGCTACGAGACTAGTTGCTTTGCTCCTACAGGCTACTCATTAGGGTTTCGAAGTGCAGAAAATTCGATAGGCAAAACCGGACTATCCGTCCGAAATACACCGGACTATCCGGCCCGACTGGAGTATCCGGCGCACATCAACCGGACTATCCGGCCCAATTTTGTTATAAGTTGCTCCACTCGTTTGCATTGAGTCATATAGTTGAAAAATCAAAAAAAAGAGAAAAGAAAAGAGAATCAGTATAAAAAAGAGAAAAGAGCTACAAGCGTGACAAAAATAGATATCAAAGTGTGCATTATTGGAGGCCTAGTTAATCGTAGCACTTGTAGATTGAACAATCTTGTGCATGTTTTCTTTGAGCTTTTACTAGCGTCTCTCTTGTGCATTGCAATATTTCTTTTCATAAGTTGCTTTGCCACGTTAATCTCCACCGTGTGTGTTTCTTGGGTTTTTATACGATCAGCACTAGGACTTGTTTGCGGTGTAGTTAGGATACCATACCTATAGCTCCACCTTAAATAACTTGTGTGCCCTGTGATCGTTCTCTATACCCTCGATATTCACTTCATCACATCAGTGCAACAATCTTTGATTTTATTTTGGTAAAGCATCTCTATTCACTTTGGAATGGTAAGATCTCCTTTCTTGTTAGTAGTGAGTGAGTTGTGAGAGTTTTCCACCACACATACTTTGATTTTTGCACTAACCTACTAATCATGTCTTTGAGTGATGATGAAGTTGTGTCATAGAAAAAGTAGCTTGAGGAGCTTGTTAATTGGCGCGAATATGAGGCGTTGAAATCCCACTTGACGCGAGTGTTTACTCACTCCATAGATGCCATCGACAAGAATATCCATGACATGCAAATGACATTGGACCAGAATGTTGGCACAGTCACTACTCTTCAAACACAAGTGACAGCAATTAATGTCAATGTCGCTACTTTACAACGTTCCATTGAGGCCTTAACAGTAGCATTATAGCAACGGCAAGAACACCAACATGATGATGATTTTGATGACTATGATGAGGGTAGTGCAGCAAGAACACCTACATCTTGGCAGGGGACGTGCCATTCCCCCTGCTCTTGCGTCTGCTGCTACACCTGCTTATGGCCATGGTTTTGCTCCTATCGGGCGTGCTCAACGCTTTCAGAACCAAGCTGCTGATGATAGTTTGGGAAAGCCAAAATTCTCAATTGCCAAGTTTGATGGTTCACTTAATCCTGAAGATTACCTCACATGGGAGTTAAAGATTGAGAAGCTCTAGCGTCTGTTTGACTATCCAGAAGATAAGAAGGTCAAACTTGCAGCGTCAGAATTTGATGGATATGCTTTGCGCTGGTGGGATGCTATTGTGCAAAATAGAAGGGAGGACAATGAACTTCTTGTGATGGATTGGCGCGAGATGAAGAAAATTATGAAGGCTCATTTTTTACCCACCAACTACTTACGATCAGTTTTTGATAAGTTGACACAATTGAGGCAAGGAACAATGTTAGTTGATGAGTACTACATGGAGATGGAGATGCTTATGCAGCGTGCTAGAGTTCGTGAATCCCTTGAGATAACCATGCAGCGATTCCTCAACAATTTGAAGTTACCAGTCAAGAGCATTGTTCGTCATCACAAGTTTGAGACTATGAATGAGCTTTTGCACCATGCTAGAGAGGCCGAATCATAGTTCGCTGAAGAGGCTAAGTCACGTGCGAGGTTTCCGTCTACTAGTCGTTTTCCAGCAAGGTCTACACCGCCATCACCTTCGACATCACCTGCAGCGGCTGCTAGCCACCGTTCACCATCGGCCAATCCCGCTCCCACGTCTTCTTATGGTTCCAATGCTAGGAAGCCCGCTGCTCCTGCTGCTAGTTCGGGTTCTAATATGTCAATTGCGCGTACTCGTGATGTCTAGTTCCATACTTCTGGAGGTCGAGGACACTACAAGAGAGATTGTCCCAACCGCAAGGTGATGTTTGTCAATGAACAAGGAGAGTATGAGAGGGGAGATGAAGTTGATACTCATGGTGATGATGGATATGACAGAGAGGAGGGTATGGATGCCTTCCCTGAGCATGCGCCTACGATAGTGGTCTCTCCACGTACCCTTAGTGTGCAGCCTATTGTTGAGTCTCAGCGCTGCAACTTGTTCCAAACCAAAACACTCGTTGGCCCTAACAAAGCTTGCAAGGTAATTACTGATGGAGGTAGCTGCAGAAATCTTGCAAGTAAGGAGTTATGTGCCAAGCTGAATTTGACTTATTTACCTCATCCCAAGCCATACTACATATAATGGTTGAGTGACAATGGTGAGATGAAGGTAAACCATATGGTACGTGTGAATTTTGAGATAGGGCCATACAAGGATTCTATTGACTTTGATGTGGTTCCTATGACTGTTTGCCATCTATTATTGGGTCGGCCTTGGCTTTATAATCGCCATGTGCATCACAATGTCCGTGCCAATACATATCACTTGGAGTTCAAGGGCAAGAAAATTAATTTGCAACCAATGACACCACAGCATATTGTGAATGAGTCTCATCCAAAGATAGAAGTAAACTTGAAGGAAGCACCTATAGATAGACGAGAGAGTGTTGCAGCTGTACATGATGTAATAGATCCCAAAAAGAGTGATATAACAAAAAGTGACAGAGTGCCTAGTCTAGTAATATTATCCACCAAGGAAAATATGAGAGAGTTTCATGAGGATCCTACAGCCATGCCACTTGTGCTCATGTATAAGGGCGAGGTATTGGTTTCTAACGATATGACCCCTATTTCTCTTGGTGTATCTACTGTTTTGCAGGATTTTCGCGATGTGTTTCCAGAAGATGTACCCACATGATTGCCTCCATTGCATGGTATTGAGCATCAAATCGACTTGATCCCTAGCGCCACATTACCAAACCGTGCACCCTACAGGACCAACCCCAAAGAAACAAAGGAGATACGGAAACAAGTACAAGTGTTGCTAGATAAAGGGTACATTCGTGTTTCTCTTAGCCTTGTGCCGTTGCTGTTATTTTAGTGCCTAAGAAAGATGGTACATGGCGCATGTGCGTAGATTGTAGAGCTATTAATAACATCACTATTCGGTATCGTCATCCTATTCCACGCTTAGAGGATATGCTAGATGAATTAAGTGGTGCTGCTATTTTCTCTAAAATTGATTTACGTAGTGGTTACCATGAAATTAGGATGAAAGAAGGGGATGAATGTTAAAACTACTTTCAAAAAAAAAATTGGTTTGTATGAGTGGTTAGTTATGCCGTTTGGTCTTACTAATACACCTAGTACTTTCATGAGATTCATGAATCATGTTTTGAGGGAATTTATTGGTCGTTTTGTGGTTGTTTATTTTGATGATATACTTATGTATAGCCACAACGAAACTGAACATTGTCATCATATCCGACAAGTTTTGCAAGTGTTACGTGATAATAAACTGTATGCTAATCTTGAGAAGTGTACATTTGCAAAAGATAAGGTTATATTTCTGGGTTATGTTGTATCTAAGAATGGGGTAGAGGTAGATCAATCTAAAATTGAATTAATTCAGAATTGGCCTATTCCCATGAATGTGAGTCAAGTGCGTCGTTTCCATGGATTAGCTAGTTTCTATAGGCGCTTTGTGAAGGATTTCAGCACTATTGCTGCACCATTAAAAGATTTGACTAAGAAAGGTGTGCCATTTGTGTGGGGCGGAGCCCAAGATATTGCATTTGATACATTGAAATGTTTTCTTACTTTTGCACCATTACTTGCATTACCTGATTTTTTGAAGCAATTTGAAGTTGAATGTGATGCTAGTGGTATAGGTATTGGTGGCGTTTTGATGCAAGAGGGTCGCCCTATAGCATATTTTTCTGAGAAACTTACTGCTGCTAGACTGAACTATCCTATTTATGATACAAAATTGTATGCACTTGTTCGAGTTCTTGAAGTTTGGCAACATTATTTGTGGCCAAAAGAATTTATCATACATTCTGATCATGAAGCATTGAAGTATTTGATAGCTCAATCAAACATGCATAGAAAATCAGCTAAATGGGTTGAGTTTATTGAACCTTTTCCTTACATCATTAAGTATAAGAAGGGAAAGGAAAATGTAGTTGTTGATGCTTTGTCTAGGAAGAACATGCTATTAACCAATCTTGATGTTAAAATTCCTGGATTAGAGAGTATTTGTGCACTTTATGCAACTGACCATGATTTTGTTGAACCATATCATTTGTGTGCTCTTGAAAACGCATAAGATAAGTATCATATTCATGATGGATATTTGTTTAGAGGTAACAAACTATGTATTCCAGAATCATCGTTGCATTTGTTCTTAGTGTAGGAATCACATGCTAGTGGTTTGATGGGTCACTTTGGGCATGAGAAGACGTTGCTCATGCTTGCTGATCATTTTTATTTGTCCAAGATGAGGCGTGATGTGTACAGATTTGTGAGTCGATGTATTACATGCTACAAGTTGAAATCCAAGCTGAAGCCTCATAGTTTGTATACACCTCTCTCTGCACCTACTACTCCATGGGAAGACATTAGTATAGATTTTGTGCTAGGTCTACCTAAAACTCAGAGAGGTCATGATTCAATATTTGTGGTAGTGGATAGGTTCTCTAAGATGGCTCATTTTATTGCCTGTCACAAAAGTGACGATGCGTCGCATGTTGCTAACCTGTTTTTCAGGGACATCGTGAGATTACATGGAGTACCTAAGACGATTGTTTCTAACCGTGATGTGAAGTTCATGGGCTACTTTTGGAAGACCTTATGGTGGAAGTTGGGAACGAAGCTGCTATTTAGTACTACATGTCATCCCCAAACAGATGGTCAAACGGAGGTGGTGAATCGAACATTGTCACGGCTGCTAAGGACTATGATAAAAAAGAATCTGCGGGAGTGGGAAGAGTGTTTGCCAGATGTTGAGTTTGCATACAACAGGGTTGTGCATTCGACTACTCAACATTGTCCTTTTTAGGTGGTGTATGGCTTCAAGCCATTGATGCCACTTGATTTGTTGCATTTGCCATTACATGAGAGAGTTGATATGGAGGCATCAAAACATGCTGATTACGTGAAGAAGATTCATGAGAAGACTCGAGAGGCTATTGAGAAGAGAGGCAAAAACATTGCTGCTGCAAGGAATCTAGCAAGGAAGGAAGTTTTGTTCAAGCCTGGTGACATGGTATGGGTGCATCTATGCAAGGATAGGTTTTCACAACTTCAGAAGTCAAAATTGAAGCCACGTGGTGATATGGGGTGGCCCGATCTTCTCAGCAAGCTCTTTTCGATGGTGATGGTGGATGATAGATAACTAGTGTGTAGCTATGATCTCTCCCGCTCGATCCCTGATGCCAATGCAACAGTTCTCGAACCTTGTAGGATATTCACAACACCACACTCTTGCGCACAAATCAGTAACCATGAACGGTAGTATGCAATCTACTAATTCCCAATGGAACAACAGATCACACTCAATTATAGTTGGTAAATTTGAACACAGGATAATTCCAGAGGTTCTATGAAAGAAACAACTCCAAAATATTTTAACGTGGTCTAAAACCCTAATCTACAACACCCCCATCTATTTATAAGTTCAGGGGGTGGCGGCCTAAGGGGGAAATCGAGTTGGTTCCACCCAACCTGGATACAAACCGACCACAAAGTGGTTCGGCCAAACTGACTCTGCCGTGGCAGAGTTTTAGTCGGTTACTCTGTCGCGACAGCCTGCCATGGCAGAGAATTGGGGCTTTTCTCTGCCGCGGTAGAGAACGTCCATCTCTTGTTGATCTTTGGCTTGGACAACTCCTTGCGCTTCCTCCCTCTCCTCCCTCACGCATTCTTCATTGATCAAAACGCCATGTTCCTTCAGCTCCTCGCTCCGTGCTACGCCTTCTTCTCCTAAGTACATGATCATACAATAATTCAAAGACTTAGGTAGTATAAAATTCTCATTAATTAAAACACCAGGTTCATTAAGAAACAAAGTCACCTGTTGTTCTAGTAGCTTAGCACAAGCTCTTGTGATTGGTCTAATCCTTATCTCATTGGAATGATCCTTGTTTGCAATTGGAACTTCTTCATTAGCAATTGGGGTAGGTGTAACTGTAGGGTGTCCTCATCATCTCCCCCCTTCAGAAGGCGCTGACCTTGACGCTCCAAAGGTCTTCTCCAGCATATGGTGACAAATCAGCAACGTTGAAGCAATTGCTAGCACCACCAAACTCCTCAATAGGTATATCAACTGAGTAGGCATTATCATTAATTTTGGCTAGAACTTTGTAAGGACCAGCACCCCGTGGCTTCAACTTGGACTTGCGAAGTAGTGGAAATCTGTCCTTGCGTAGATGCACCCAAACCATATCTCTAGGCTTGAACAACACTTCTTTCCTTGCTTGATTCCTTGCAGTAGCAATGTTCTTGCCTTTCTTCTCAATAGCTTGTCGAGTCTTCTCATGTATTTTCTTCACATAATCAGCACGTTTTGATGCCTCCATATCAACTCTCTCATGCAATGGCAGAGGCAACATATCAAGTGGTGTCAATGGCTTGAAGCCATACACCACCTCAAAAGGACAAAGATGAGTATTTGAATGCATAACCCTGTTGTAAGCAAACTCAACAAGTGGCAAACACTCTTCCCACTCCCACAGATTCTTTTTAATCATGGTCCTTAGCAGCTGTGACAATGTTCGATTCACCACCTCCATTTGACCATCTATTTGGGGATGACATGTAGTACTGAACAGTAGCTTCGTTCCTAGCTTCCCCCATAAGGTCTTCCAAAAGTAGCTCATGAACTTCACATCACAGTCAGAAACAATTGTCTTAGGTACTCCATGTAATCTCACGATGTCCCTCAAAAATAGGTTAGCAACATGCGACACATCGTCGCTTTTGTGGCAGGCAATAATATGAGCCATCTTAGAGAACCTATCCACTACCACAAATATAGAATCATGACCTCTCTGAGTTTTAGGTAGACCTAGCACAAAATCCATACTAATGTCTTCCCATGGAGTAGTCGGTGCAGAGAGAGGTGTATACAAACCGTGAGGCTTCAGCTTGGATTTCGACTTGTGGCAAGTAATGCATCGGCTCACAAATCTCTACACATCACGCCTCATCTTGGGCTAATAAAAGTGATCAGCAAGCATGAGCAAAGTCTTCACATGCCGAAAGTGACCCATCAAACCACCAGCATGTGATTCCTGCACTAAGAACAAACACAACGACGATTCTAGAATACATAGTTTGTTAGCTCGAAACAAATATCCATCATGTATATGATACTTATCCCATGCGTTTCTAAGAGCACACAAACGATATGGTTCAGCAAAATCATGGTCAGTTGCATAAAGCGTACAAATAGCTTCTAATCCAGGAATATTAACATCAAGATTGGTTAATAGCATGTTCTTCCTAGATAGAGCATCAGCAACAACATTCTCTTTTCCCTTCTTATAATTAATGATGTAAGGAAAAGACTCAATGAACTCAACCCATTTAGCTAATCTTCTATGCAAGTTTGATTGACCTTTCAAGTATTTCAATGCTCCATGATCCGAATGTATGATGAATTCCTTTGGCCACAAATAATGTTGCCAAACCTCAAGTATTCTAACAAGTGCCTACAATTCTTTATCATAGATAGAATAATTCAAACGAGAACCAGTAAGTTTCTCAGAAAAATATGCTATAGGCCGACCCTCTTGCATCAAAACGCCACCTATGCCTATACCACTAGCATCACATTCAACTTCAAATTGCTTCGAAAAATCAGGTAATGCAAGTAATGGTGCAGAAGTAAGCAAACGTATCAATGTATCAAATGCAATGTCTGGGGCTGCGCCCCACACAAAAGGAACATCCTTCTTTGTCAAATCATTCAACCGTGCAGCAATGGTGCTAAAATCTTTCACAAAGCGCCTATAGAAACCAGCTAAACCATGGAAACTGCGCACTTGAGTTACATTCATAGGAGTAGGCCAATTCTGAATTTATTCAATTATAGATTAATCTGCCTCTACTCCATGCTTAGATACAACAAATCCTAGGAATATGACATTATCTTTTGCAAATGTACACTTCTCAAGATTAGCATACAATTTATTATCACGCAACACTTGCAAAACTTGTCGAATATGAGTGCAATGTTTAGATTTAGTGTGGCTGTATATAAGTATGTCATCGAAGTAAACAACCACAAAATGACCAATAAACTCTCTCAAAACATGATTCATCAATCTCATGAAAGTACTGGGTGCATTAGTAAGACCAAATGGCATAACTAACCACTCATACAAACCAAATTTTTGTTTGAAAGTAGTTTTCCATTCATCCCCTTCTTTCATCCTAATTTGATTATAACCACTACGCAAGTCAATTTTAGAGAAAACGACAGCACCGCTCAATTCATCTAGCATATCCTCCAAGCGTGGAATAGGATGACGATATCGAATAGTGATGTAATTAATCGCTCTACAATCAACACACATGCGCCATGTACCATCTTTCTTAGGAACTAAAATAACAGGAACATCACAAGGGGCTAAGAGAAACACGAATGTACCCTTTATCTAGCAATGCTTGTACTTGCTTCTGAATTTCCTCAGTTTCTTCAGGATTAGTTCTGTAGGGTGCATGGTTGGGAAGTGTGGTGCCAGGAATCAGGTCCACTTGATGTTCTATACCACGCAATGGAGGTAAGCCTGCGGGTACATCTTCTGGAAACACATCCCCAACGTCCTGTAATACAGAAGAGACACCAAGAGAAATAGGGGTCATGTCGTTAGAAACCAATACCTCGCCCTTATACATGAGCACAAGTGGCATGGCTATAGGATCCTCACAAAATTCTCTCATATCTTCCTTGGTGGCTAATATTAATAAACTAGGCACTCTCTCACTTTTCGTTATATCACTCAATTTAGGCTCAATTACATCAGGAACAACTGTCACACAATCTCGCCGAGTTGTAGGATCTTCCTTCAAATTCACCTCTATTTTCTAGCGAGAATCATTCACAATATCTTGTGGTGTCATTGGCTGCATAGTAATCTTCTTCCCTTTGAATTCCAAGTGATATGTATTGGCTCGGCCATTGTGTTGCACATGGCGATCATAAAGCCAAGGCCGACCCAATAGTAGGTGACAAATAGTCATAGGAACCACATCAAAATCAATAGAATCTTTGTATGGCCCTAATTGAAAATTCACACGTACCATATGATTTACTTCATCTCACCATTGTTGCTCAACCATTGTATGTAGTATGGCTTCAGATGAGGTAAGTATGTCAAATTCAGCTTGGCACATAGTTCCTTACTTGCAAGATTTCTGCAGCTACCTCCATCAATAATGACCTTGCAAGCCTTATTAGGTCCAACTAGAGCTTTTTTTTGGAACAAGTTGCAATGCTGGGATTCCTCGACCGGTTGCACACTAAGTGTACGTGAAGATATGACAATAGTTGGTGCACCCTCAGGATATGCATCACCACCATCCTCGCCATGATCAACATCATCAGCATCAAAAGCTTCATCTCCACTCTCTACTCCGCCTTGTTCGTTAATAGACAAAACCTTGTTGTTTGGAAAATCTTTCTTGTAGTGCCCTCTACCTCCACAAGTATGGCACACCACGTCACGAGTACATGTAGTAGACATGTTGGAACCTGAGCTAGCAGCAGGAGCAGCAGGTTTTCGAGCATTAGAACCAAACGAAGTTGTACTTGCTGGTTTAGCCGTTGGTGTAAAAGGAGCAGCAGCTGGTGGCTTGACAATGGGAGGTGTAGATCTGGCCGAAAATCTACTGGAGGACAGAAAACGAGAATGTGACTTCACCTCTTCTGCTAACTGGGATTCGGCCTCTCTAGCATGATGCAACAACTCGTTCATGGTCTCATACTTGTGATGACGAACTATGCTCTTGATCGGTAACTTCAAATTGTTTAGGAATCGCTGCATGGTCATCTCAATGGACTCACGAATTCTATAACGCTGCACAAGCATCTCCATCTCCATGTAGTACTCATCAACTGTCATGGTGCCTTGCTTCAATTGCATCAATTTATCAAAAACTGATCGCAAGTAGTTGGTTGGTAAAAAACGAGCCTTCATGATTTGCTTCATCTCACGCCAATCCATCACAGGAAGTTCATTGTCCTCCCTTCTATGCTGCACAAGAGCATCCCACCAACGCAAAGCATAACCATCAAATTCAGATATTGCAAGCTTGATCTTCTTGTCTTCTAGATAGTCAAATAAGCGCCAGAGCTTCTCAATCTTCAATTCCCATGTGAGGTAATCTTCAGGATCAATGGAACCATCAAAGATGGGAATCGAGAATTTTGGCTTGCCCAAACCATCATTTGTAGCTTGGTTGGGAACACGTCGAGCACGCCCAAGAGGAGCAAGCCCACGGCCTTGAGCATGTGCATGTACAGGGGGAATAGCACGCCCCCTGCCAACATGTGGAGCAGCATCAACCGCACTACCCTCATCAAAGGCATCATCATGTTGAGGTTCCTTCCTTCTATGTATGGCGGTTGTTATGGGTCTCCTTGTGGATTTACCCTTGGAGTGGCCCGATCTTCACGGATTTGAGGCGGAAGTGAGGGAAAACACGATGAACACGATGAACACAACTCGAATGCAAGGTAAAGATATAAACACATGCCAAATCACACCCAATTTGATTTGCTCCCGTTGGTTCGAACAACCAATCCGATAGAATCCTCGGCGAGAGACCTTGCGGTAGAATCACCAAAGGAGAGATTGGCAAGTGGAAGGTAGAATCCAAATCAAGGAGACAGTAGCAACCAAGTAGAATCCCAAAGGGGAGAGACCAAGCACTACTAGAATCCTTGATAGGGAGAGACCAAACACTTGAGGAGGGTCTTGACAACTTGGAGAAGGGCACCGACTCCAAGGCCTTGTACAACTTATAGATTTACTAATGAGAGGGGGTTCTCATCTAGGGTTTGGCACATGCCTCAATTCATCATCATCTCTAGGGTTTCAAGGAAGGGGTGGGGGCATATATATAGGCCAGCCACGAGCTAGGGGTAAAACAGGCATAAGCAGGAAGTTCAGGGCGTTACATGGGCCAAGCCCAGCTTAAGGCGCACAGGCCCACGATGCTCAGTCCAGAGACTCCGGTGTGGGGTCCGGAGACTCCGGTCTGTCTCCGGTGTCGCCTCTGGAGGGGGCTCAGACTGTCCCAGGCGCAGGTTTGAGGCTAGGTCTAGAGACCAGGCCAGAGACTCTGGTGTGGTAGACCGGAGACTCTGGTCTACTGGTCCGGAGACTCCGGTCCTGCTTCAGCAGCTTCTTGCGTCTTCTCTTCCAGGCCTCTTGCTTGGGTGTCTTGGCTTCAGGGTCATCCTTGCTGCATCTCCTTGGCATCATGTTCATGGACCTAGTCATATCATGGGCATTTGTCTCACGTAGGATTCCATTCGCATCATAACCAACGAAAGGCAAAGCGTGGAAGGAGTTCACCTTTGGAGTGATGATTAGCATGGCATGATGTGGACCAAAGGTGGTTTCCGTATGTTGGGATACATCATCTCCCCCTACTTGAAAATGAGTTGACCTCGACAATGTTTGTTCATCATGCAAGGAAGGCGGTGTGTCCTTGGCCTTGTTCTTGTACATGGTCGGATCACCGGTGTCGAAGCCATTCTCAAACTTGTTGAAGAGCTTGTGGTACATCTTACCATCATGTTGTGGTTGGAGATCTTGTAGCCTTATCCTTGTAGTTGGTGGTGTATCTTGGGTACCTTGCAAAACCGACAACAAAGAGAGAGAATTGTATGACTGATTGTTAGTATGGGTCACACTCAAGTCTCTCTTCTCACATTTTGTGGCTTGCGTCGTGGCACTCATGATTTTTCCACTCATTTTTGGCTTGTGGCACTCACTCTCTTGATGGTGGTTCACTCTCTCACCACTCATCTCACAAGGGTCCTTAGCTTGCTTTATCTTGTTAATGGGTGTCATGTTGGATGCGATGACTTGGCTAGGCGTCATGGGTTTGAGCACAAATTTCTTGTCATTCCACTTGAAGGAGTATTGGTTGGTGGAACCATGATGTATTGCTCCTTTATCGTATTGCCATTGCCTTCCAAGTAGCATGTGGCACACGGAAATTGGCACGACATCACACTCGACGGTGTCTTCATATGGGCCAATCTTGAAGGAGACTTGGACCTTGGATGTTATCTTGAGGGCTCCATTGTCATCCAACCATTGGACAAGGTAGGGGTGGGGGTGCTCTATGCATTGCAGCTTGAGTTTCTCACAAAGCTCCGTACTTGCGAGGTTTTGGCAACTACCTCCATCAATGATCACTTTTATTGACTTGCCATCAATTCCAGCGCGAGTTTGGAAGATATTGAGGCGTTCGTCCTCTCTTGGGATGGAGTTTGTTGGCATGATTTGGGCTATGACAAGTGCGGGGCCCGGATCATGTTCGCATACAAGTGTGTCATCCTCTTCCATTGCGGCTGTCCTTGCAATAGCACGTTGAGTGAGAGCTTCATATTGCTCTTCACTCACAGAGTAGGTTGCGCCATTCTCATCTGTTAGCATCACTCGTGAGTTGGTGCACTCATATGACTTGTGACCTTTCACTCCACATTTGAAGCAAGTGACTTGACTATCCGATGTCGGGTTGGAGGAGGGTGCTATCACGGTCTTTGCTTGTTTGGATGAGCTCGTTGCTTGGTTTGTTGGCTTTGCGGGAGCATTTGCATTGACGGATGCAAAGTATGACTTTTGCTTTTCGTATGCATTCTCCTTTTGCAAGTGCCGCTCAGCTTTGGTAGCTTGATGGAGGAGCTCGGTGAGGTTCTTGTATGGTTGAATGTCCACAATCTTCCTTATTGGGCGGCTCAAACCGTTGAGGAACCTTGCTATGGTTTGCTCTTCGAGTTCTCTCACATCAGCTTGCATCATGGTTTTCTCCATTTCCTTGTAGAACTCTTCAATTGACTTGGTCCCTTGTTTCAAGGTTTGTAGCTTGTCGAAGAGATCTTGGCAATAATGCTCGGGGAAGAAGCGTGTGTACATCACTTCCTTCATCTCGGTCCAAGTTTCAATTGGAGGTTCCTCATTCTTCTCGCGGTTCTTTTGGAAGTCTTCCCACCAAACATTTGCATAGTCCTCAAACTCAAGAGATGCCATTGCAACTTTCTTCTCTTCGGAGTAGTTGTGAACTCGGAAGATCTTTTCAACTTTGAGCTCCCAATCAATGTATGCATCGGCGTCTTCTTCTCCCTTGAACTTGGGCATAATGAACTTGAGCTTCCCAAACTTGCCCTCTTCATGTTCATGGTGGTAGTTGCGGCGATCTTGCCTTATGCTCGCTTCACTTGGTGCACGTGATGGTGGAGGAGGAGCTTGATTTTCTCGAGGACGTGGTTCAGGAGGAGCTTGATGCGCAAAGTATCCTCTACGCCTTTGCTCGGGGTCATTTGCATTCATTGGTTGTTGATGATGATGGTGGGATTGAGCATAGCGGTTGTTGCGTCTCGCGCGTTGTGCCACCTCGTCATCATCGCTTGTATCCCATTGCGGTGCTCGACGAACTTGTTGTTGATGGCGATGGTCCTGGTTCGGGTGTTGGCGCCTATCAACGCGGTTGTGTTCACCATGGCGTTCTTGTTCTTGGGGTGCTGGTGGCACCTGTACCATAGCTTGTTGTGGAGGGCGACCATCTTCTTGGTGTTTTGGATGCGCTTGGTGATCATGATGTCGATGACGTCTTGGGTGGTACGGTTGTTGATGTTGTGGCTCAACCCTTGTTCATGGCGATGACGAGCTTGATGTTCCCCATTGTGGTGGTGGGGTTCTCCATGACGAGAATTGGAGCGTGAGGGGTCCCCATGATGACTTGAGGAGCGCGCGCGAGACGAACTTGACGAGCTTGAATGGTGTCTATGAAGGTTGCCGAGGTTGGCAATAGCTTGGTGAAGAGCTTGGAATTTAGCATTGTGCTCCACTTGGCGTTTCCGGTCATGGTAGTCGAATTCTCGAAAAGTTTCATCAAGCCGGTTCTCAAGCCTCTCAAATTGGGCATTGAATTCTTGGCGTTGCACCCATAAGTTGTGGCGCGTGGCAAAACCATCTTGGTTGTTGAAGTTTCCATCTCCACTTTCTCCGCTTTCCCTAGACATGTTATTTGACCACAAGGGAAACAAGAGTGGTATTGGTGGTATGGTATGTGCTACCTTGCCTCACCAAGTCAAAAATTGGAAAGGTTGTTCTTGCCGAGAGCAAAAGTGAATACACAAGACACACACACGCAAAGGCCTATGGTGGATGGGTAGGAAAGTGGATAGCAAATGGAACAACCAAACGAAAAGGTTATTGTCAAAAGTGGGTAAAATCCAACCAAAAACAAAGTCAAAGGAAAAGGTCAAAAGGGTGACGAGAACCTACGAATATACACACACGGTGGAGATTAATGTGGCTAACACGACTATAAAAATGAGCAACGAACAAAATTGGTCCTAACAAAGACTAATGCTCGGTGTCGTGCCAACACTAGGAGAGACCGTAGCCCATTTTCCACAAGATGGAGAAGCAACGGATTTGTACGCTTGCCTTGCTCTTGCTCGCACTCTTGCTTAGAAGCTTTGGACTCTCTTTTGTATTGGTATCTTTCTCTTTTTCTTTTGCTTATAAGGTTTTTTTTGTAACTCTTTCTTTGCTATGCTATGGAGTCAAGTTTTTGATATTGCCTCTACACTATGACTTATGCAAGAGCAAGCGCACAATGCTTTGGCAAACACAAGATGAGCTACTCTCGATAGGTTAGGTAACACACAAAGGAAAAACGGGCTAACAAGGGTGGTGCAAGTTATACCTTGTGGTGATGTCGCACTTGCAACCGTTGGTGGAGGGATGGTTCGAGTTCCTTGGTGTCGATGTCTAGTGCGAGGTGTTGCGGAAGCTTTTGTTAGTTGACAGACACGCACACGAAACACAAACATCAAAAGGAAATCAGTCGAAAAAGGAAAAGGGGGTCAAAAAATTTGTCAGGGCCGGAGACTCCGGTGTTGCTGGTTCGGACACTCCGGTGTAGGCCGGAGACTCCGGTCTTGCGGTCCGGAAACTCCGGTCTGGGCCGGAGGCTCCGGTCTGGGCCAGAGACTCCGGTCTGGGCCAGAGACTCCGGTCTGCCGGTCCGGAGACTCCGGTCTGGAGTCTGCGCGACGAACAGCTCGTGTTCTTGAGCGGAATTCGGCCCTTGAACCCTCAAATCCAGAAAATTTCGACCAAATTGTGCTGGGAAACGTAGGGCACAAGTAGACCAACTCCAAAGACAAGTTTCTATTGGACTAAAACCACAATCAACTCACCAAAACGAGAGATCGATCCAAAAGCAATTTGGGGCTATATTTTTGGTATTTTTCAGTTTATGGTGGAAATCGAAGGGCGAAGTCAAATCCGTGGCAACCAAAAGCTGCTGATACCAGTTGTTATGGGTCTCCTTATGGATTTACCCTTGAAGTGGCCCGATCTTCACGGATTTGAGGCGGAAGTGAGGGAAAAAATGATGAACATGATGAACACAACTCGAATGCAAGGTAAAGATACAAACACACGCCAAATCACACCCAATTCGATTTGCTCCTGTTGGTTCGAACAACCAATCCAATAGAATCCTCGGCGAGAGACCTTGCGGTAGAATCACCAAAGGAGAGATCGGCAAGCAGAATGTAGAATCCATATCAAGGAGACAGTAGCAACCAAGTAGAATCCCAAAGGGGAGAGACCAAGCACTACTAGAATCCTTGATAGGGAGAGACCAAACACTTGAGGAGGGTCTTGACAACTTGGAGAAGGGCACCGACTCCAAGGCCTTGTACAACTCATAGATTTACTAATGAGATGGGGTTCCCATCTAGGGTTTGGCACATGCCTCAATTCATCATCATCTCTAGGGTTTCAAGGAAGGGGTGGGGGCATATATATAGGCCAGCCACGAGCTAGGGGTAAAACAGGCATAAGCAGGAAGTTTAGGGCGTTACATGGGCCAAGTACTTAGTCAAATTAAAAGTGGTACTTTAGTTATACTTGTCTATGATCGAGAAACTATGCTGCAAGTCGTCCATAACCGTGGACACGGCTTTCAGAAAAATTTACCCTGCAGGGGTGCACGAGTAGCAACACACACTCGATCAACCTCGGAAAAACCAACTTAAAACCCAATGAGGCATTCACGACAAAGCGATCACAGGATTCAGAAATATTTCAGGGGGGCACCCCATTAATCTACCCGCAACGAAGTTGGCCGGCTCCGAGACGGACCCAAGGTTTGCGTCAATGGCTGTAAACGACTGGGAACCCGAAAGTGTGACTGGGCTTGTCGATACCGCGAAAACACTCCGCATCCAAAACAGTACAGGTGCTCCACGCACAATCTTAAATAAAACAGTAAAGCATGGCATAAGTACAGGATAATAACAAAGCCCCAAACTACTTTGTGGCCCCAAGAAATAAGAATGAATCAAGCTCTGGCTCAAGGGGGTCCATAAGGCCTCCCGGATGTGGATAGTGCGAATAGTCAAGGAACAGGAATCAAGTACTCGGGGTCCTACGGGACACAAGTGAGCAAGAAAAACCAAATAACAGATATTGCTCACCGGTGCCTCTTTCATTAGTTATCCCATTACTACTCAGGTTAAGTTGTTTAGGTACCTCGTTATCCATCAGACACTCACATACCCTACACATGCTTTTCTATGACTCGCATGGCTCAAACAACTCCTGTAGTAATGGCTCATGGGATGGAGGAACAAGCTTCGGTGGGGTTTAAATGTAAAGGCTATGCAGTACTTGGGATTCAATTTGATGCAATCGCGACTCAATGATGCAAGAATAAGATAGAGGCAATAGGTACTATATGTATGCAAGCATGAGGTAGTGCTTGCCTGGCAGCTCAGTTGAAGCGAGAGATGGATCTGGGTAGTACTCCTGTGATTCCTGGTAATTCTCCTACGGGGCGTCTATTTGAAGAAGAACCAAACAAACAAGGCCAACATAAATAAAGTGCACAAGCATATGAATTAAAATGCGACAAGCAAACAAGCATGCCATGATGAATGATGCACAATTTACATGGTATTAAAGTAGCATGGCAAAGGTGAGGTGTGGATACAAGAAATAAAGCATTTTATTATTTATTTGGCCCAATTTTATTGTCATAAACAGTTCAGATGTTTAATAATGACATGATGCATGCTTCAATTCAGAACAAGGAATGCATAGATAGAACGGGCTCGTCGCGCTGATCGATTTAGACATATTATTTGTCAAATTTGGAGTTGTAGAATTAAAGTTATTAATTTATTAAGAAAAGGGCATTTTATTGTAATTTTAACCATCTCGAAATTTTAAAGTGTTCAAATGATATTTTGAATGGAATATTTGAATTCCTCATATTTTTCTGATTCAAAAACATATATTATTTGTATTATTTGGATTTGTATTTTAAAAGTTATTTAAAAATCTGATTTAAATTTGAATTTAAACAATTTGGAATTTGTTTTGTTTAAACAGCTAAACAGGAAGTCTTTTGTCACCCAGGCAAACCTAGCCACAGCCGCTGACAGTGGGCCAGCTGCTGACTGGGCGAGACCCGCGCGCAATTTTCTTTTTACACCGCGTTTGCTTCTAGCCACTACGACTGACTGGTGGGGCTGGGTGTTGATGGGGCCACACACGCGCGCGGCCAGCGGGCGACTGACACGTGGGCGGTCCGGGGAGCACGGGTTGGGAATCGGCAAAGAGCGGGGGCTTGCTTGCAAAGTTGCACTAGGGCTGATGCGTGGGGCCGCTGGGGCTGCTAAGGACCTGAGCGTGGTCGACAGAAGTTGCGGGGGTTCTTTTCGCAAAACAGCCGCGCGAGCTCTGAACTGAATCTGGCGTCTCTTCTCTGAATCCGCGAGGACACCTGATGATGGCGAGGACTTCCGGCGAGGATGGCGACGCAACCACGGCGAGGCCGCACTTGCCGCAAAAGCGAAAAATGCGGAGGGGAGCGCCAGCTACAGATCTCGTTCAGGGGAATTCGTCGGCGGCGGACTGTACTGAACGGGGCACGTCGGGGAACAGAGGGGGGAACGCAGGCATGGCTGCTCGTCAGCGGAACAGCTTGCCGGCGGGGCCAAAAACGGGCGGCGCTAGGCACGCGGTGTGGGGGGGAAAACGGGAGATGCACGAGGGGGCGCTCACCTTGATCGATTCCCACCGGAATCGGGGCAGGAGGTGGTCGGAGCGGAGGAGGACGGCGAGGCTGCTGCGGTGGCTTTGGAGTGAGGTGGGGCCTAGTGGTTGGGCACAAGTTGGTGAGGAAAACACAAAAGAGAGAGAGGGGTGGGGTCTAAAATTAAATAAAAAGAGGATCCCATATGAACATGCTTGATGGAGAAATGGTTTTGTTGGGACAAGGAAATGGTGGAGAGAGGTGGAAAAGGTCCGACAAAGAAAGATCCACTAAACAAAGAGAAAAACAAAGGAGCTAAAGGTGGTGATGGTGGTTGCATGGCCCATGCAAAATAATAAATGCCCTGATTTATTTGGTGAAAACAAAATACTAAAATGGCATTGTTCTTATGCACTCCCAAAAAGTGGAATAAAGGCCAAGCAAAAAGAAGTTGGGATTAGATCCACCCCACCCACATGAGCTAGAATAAATATCAACAGAAAAGAAATACAAGCTCATGGGTAATGGGATGGTGGAATTATAAGGGGAGGAAAGAAGGTGATGGAGTGGAATTAAAGATATGCCCCCAACTCAACTTGGGCATTAAACAATATATCAATAACCAAACACAATATCAAGAGGCAAATACAATTAATAATGCATATGAGAGAAGAACCAAAGAAACAGGGTTTTATATGATGCTCAAATGCAAGGTGGCATGATGAGATGAGCATGATATAATTATGATGCAACAATTATATAGGAAGTATGTCGTGGTGGTGTCACGGCAGATGCCATGTATAGGCAGAAGGTGGGGACTAATATGCGCTAGGGGAATCCAGGGAGGGATAGCGAAGTGATTCTCCACACCAAAACTCGTATTGATTTTCTTCCAAGGTTACAAGTGCTCCTAGAGCTGTATTGGCGAGAGGAGGAAGAAGAAGCTCTCTTACTCTCACCCATAGACCTCACCTCTAACCCTAGACCTTAACAGAATTGTCCAGAGAATAAAATCCAACCCTCTCTACTGAAGCCCTAGCCCCCCTTTTATAGGGGAGGCTCGGTTTCAACCTAGGGCATACGTGGAGGCATATTCCTAAGAATATGCCCCCTCCCAAAGTGGTAAACTGACCGGGGTGCTTTTTCCCCCTCGTCAGCTATGCTTTAGCTACGTGAGCCATGACGGCGCCCTCGTCAGCTGACACGGGCGTCGTCACGCTTGTCGGCCACGCCCCGGTGGTCCAGTCCTTGCACGCTTCGCTCAGGCAGTGCGTACCGGGGCTCTTTTTGACCAGCGAGATTCCTTCCTTCTCCTAGAAGGTTACTGCGACCCGGACGATGGTTCATCCGGCCACACCCTTTTCCTGCATACAAGTTAGACATACGCTTCCGACTCATCACTTAAGTCGGATTATGGCTAGTTAGGCGAACGCCCCCAGGTCCAGATTACCCCGTGACTCGGCCTACTTTGAGGTGACCCGGCCAGTACTTGCTTTGATCTTGCCGGACCTCGGCTAACTCGGCCTTTCATACCACGGCGTGACCCTACCCGGGGGTGTCCCCCCAACATTAGTCCCCAAAGCTGGTGCGGTCTTAGCCGCCTTGGCCGCTAAGGCCACACCAGGTTCCATCTCGTGCTCCTGTCGTTGTTTGCCGAATTACCTCTATACCTCGGACGGCCTGGATTTACGTTCCCTTCGCACGTCGCAAGTTTTCGCTTGCCGGCCGGGTTACCACAGCTCTATCCGGGTCGTACTTCCTTCTTTCGTACGCTAGCCCATGTGAAGGGTAATCATTGTGTTGTCTTATTTTAAGGGACGGTACAGTAATCGCCGCAGTAACTGTTAGTCTTCACTGTGCGCGGGTCACGTCACGCCTGCCCCCTTGTTTACCGTATCAGTGCGTCACATCCCAGGATCCTTCCCGCCCTGAGGCCTTCCGTGTGGCTCCTTACTGATTGGTTCGGACAGGTAATACACGGCCACAGCGCATGACCGGTCCACATGGCGCGATCCCACTCACCGCTTACGTGGGTGGTTAAATAGCGGAGGGGTGCGTTCCTTAGGATTTTTCCCCTCCGCACGCCTCGGCCCGCTGCTGCTCTCCTTCGTCTTCCTCGCGACTGCGCCGCCGCCAGCACTGCCAAAAAATAGCGTCGCCGCCGCACTTCTCCGTTTCACCTCTACGTCTCCATCACTGCGACGTCAATCTCCCGCTACGGGTCCTCGCCAATCCAAGCCGCTGTCCCCCGCCACCTCCAGCACCAGCGAGGGCTTCGAGGAGCAGATGATTGAAGAAGAGCTCGCCATTGCTGAGCAAGAGATGGAGGAGGACGCCGGCGCTACGGACCGCGGCGCATGGGCCGGCTCCTGGGTCTGCCAGGACAATCTGGATTGGCTCTACCAGACCAGGTGCCTCCCTGCCGGCGTCGCCGCTCGCCTCGCCTCCGCCGAGCTAGCTCCTTCGCCCAACCCCGGGGAGTTCGTTGTGTTCCTGTCTCATTTTCAGCGGGGCTTCAGACTCCCGGTGAGTGATTTCTTCCATGATTGGCTCAGCACCTACCATCTCCAGCCGCACCATCTTCCAGCCAATGCCATTACTTCCCTCTCTGCTTTCGCCACTACGATTGAAGGCTACGCCGGATTATGGCCCACAAAGGAGTTGTGGATCCGGTTTTTCGCCCTTCGCCGCAACGTTATCCCCGACATTCACACTGACCCGGAGGACAATTGGCTCACGCAGTTCGGAGCAGCCTTCATCTCACCCCGGAGGTTTTCTGTTTTCCCTCGGGTCACAGGGCTAGAATCCTGCAAAGGTTGGGCCCGGACGTTCTTTTATGTCCGGAACACAGGTACTGAAGATTTGATCCGGTTGCTTCCCTGTACCCCGGGTCCGCCGAACCCGGATCTGTGGGACGCCGTTCCGAAGAAACCTACGGCCCTGGCTAACCAAGTGAGTAAGAGGTTCGCGGAGCTGAAGGAGCTCGGGTTGCGCAACGAGGATGCGATGATCACTTTCGTGCGCAACCGAATCTCCCCTCTCCGAAGCGCACCCACAAGGTGTGCCATATGAGCTACGGCCGCGATCCCAACCGGACTTCATCTTTCGAGCTGAACAATACGGAGATCTTCCGCCGGGTTAAGGCTCTTTTCACCACTCAAAAGGATTTCTCCTCTGACTGGACTTGGGGGATTGAGCATTTCTGCCGTGACCGGCTTCCTCCCATGGTAAGTTTCATGTAGCAAACTTACCCCGGACCAGTTACTTGTCTATTATTGTTGCATTTTTGATTCGTCTGTTTACTCTTTTCCTCAGCTATTCCTTCAGCAAACGCTCGAGGACGGCACTGATCCGACCCTTAAGTGGGCTCCGGACCAGGAGACTTCAGACGTGGAGGAGCCGGACCAAGAGATGTTTCTCCCCATGACTGACGCCACGAAACGACCCACGGGCAACTTCTCTTCTGCCAGAGATTGGCCCGGTGATGAAGATTACTCGGATATCGAGATAATTGAACCGTTTGAGGCTATCCCCTTTTCTTTTGCTTTTCCGCCATCAGCTCACGCCGGTGGCCATGTCCACGAGGATCCTCCTCTCGCCACAGGCGAGCCAGTTCCGGTGGCGCTGAAGAAAAAGCGCGCGGCCTCCGCAAGCTCTTCCTCCGGACCTTCCGAGCCCGCTAAAAGGCGAAAGAAGGCCCCAGCACGAAGGGCTCGGAAACCCAGAGCAGCCGAAACCTCGGATGCGTAAGTCCTTCTTTCTTCTGTAACTCATTCTTCCTTACTTCGTCGTAACTTTCCTTCTGACGTTACCTAATCTCACAGGGCTCCGGTGGAGGTCCCTCAGAGTGGGTCCAGTATCTCATCGCCTCTCGGGGCCAGCCCCTCGCCCCGTCGTGACGACGAGTCACGTCCGCTGAGCCCCATTCCGGAAAGCTCTGCGGCCGCTCCGGATCATCCTGGGGCGGGGGAAACTGGCCCAACCAGAACAACGGCAGCTACTACCTCGGCGACGCCACAACTAGCAGCTACTAAAGCTACTTCGACTCCAGCATCTGTTCCAGTACCAGCAGCCAAAACAGCACCAACTCCAGCCTCGTCAGCAGCACCAACCCCGGCAGCGAAAACGTCAGCGCCGGCACCAAGTCCAGCAACGAAAGTAGCAGCGCCCAGTTCCTCTGCATCTTCCGAGTCCTCCCAACCTCGGCAGGAGAAAACCGCTGCTACGGCTTCTTCTTCCCAGCAAGCCAAGGGTAAGAAGACTCAAGACGTTACCAAGCCCAGCACTGCCGAGCCTGGGCAACGTACCCTTAAGTCCATGCTCCCCAAGAAGACACCAGCGGCAAAGGACGCGTTTGCCGAGCCAACTGAGTCTCAGCAGTTGGTTCTGCATACCAGCCCCGCCCTTGCCTTGGTGGAGAGGAAGGAAGCACACGCTAAGGGTTTGGTGACGCCACATATGCCCTCAGACAAACGGTACCCCCCAAGCCTGATGGAGTTCGTCATGAACTGGAACAAGGCCGAGGTAATCCACGAATCGGATCAAGTGAATACCGCCGCCAAGGCCATTAACCTCGCTGGACGAATGATGGAGGTACGCTGTTTCTCCTTCGTAAATTGTAGATAATAACCATTAGTCCCCGAGCCTCCGGGGGAGTAACTTGTTACTCGGCCGGATGCTTTTGTATAGAATTAACGTAGCTCCATAATAATTTCGAACATGCACACACCTAGAGCCGGGTTAAGTTCCACTTGGCCCGGATCTTAGTACACTTCGAACATGCACACACCTAGAGCCGGGTTAAGTTCCACTTGGCCCGGATCTTAGTACACTTCGAACATGCACACACCTAGAGCCGGGTTAAGTTCCACTTGGCCCGGATCTTAGTACACTTTGAACATGCACTCACCTAGAGCCGGGTTAAGTTCCACTTGGCCCGGATTTTAGTACACTTCAAACATGCACACACCTAGAGCCGGGTTAAGTTCCACTTGGCCTGGATTTTAGTACACTTCAAACATGCACACACCTAGAGCCGGGTTAAGTTCCACTTGGCCCGGATCTTAGTACACTTCGAACATGCACACACCTAGTGCCGGGTTAAGTTCCACTTGGCCCGGATCTTAGTACACTTCGAACATGCACATAGCTGACTTAAGTTTCTGTATCTTTTTCAGGTGACCACCAACCGCCGAAGTGCCGAATTCCAGCGCTTGTTGGATACACATAAAAATCTTCGCACGAAACAGGCTGCACTCATCGCCGAGTATGAGAAAAGGGGTAAATTTCTTTCTCACTCCTTTCCTCATTTTTCTTCCACTTTACTTGCCGAATGAATCTGATTGTTCGGTTCCCGCAGCTGGGGTCGAAGCTGAAAACAAAATAATGGGAAAGAAATTGGAGCAGATCAAGGGTACGTCCTTCTTATCTGTTCCTACTGTGCTTCTCATCCTTTTACCTCCTTGGCTTGGCAAATATTCATACCTCGGCTCTGCCGGGCCAACACACGGTTTCAGCATTGCTTGAAGAAAGTGTGCATGTGCCTGGCATGATGCTGCATTTTCTCGAACAAGCAGGATAGCATCCAGCCGAGTTGAAGAATAAAGATGATGAGCTCGCCCTCCTCCGGACCAAAGATGACGACATAGCCAAGCTCAAAGCTGAAATGACTAAGATGAAGGCGCAGCACCAAACCGAGCTGAAAAGGGTTGGCCAGGACTTCATCGAGGAACGTGAGCGCCTCAAACTCCAAAGTGCTAAGGATCGCGAGCTCCTTCAGGAAGCCGAGGTCAAACTTGGGTCGGCAAATGCTGAGCTCGAGCAGCTTCGGAAAAGGCGTGATGCTTGCATCAAGGAACTGACCCGGATTCACAGTCACATCTCTCGTAACTTCTTTTCCTTTATCCACCTTACTTCTCCGGGTTATATCTCATGTCTTATTTTCTCAACTTTGTCCTTTGCCTTGTTTCCCAGGCCACTTTCCAGAGGGTACTGCCATTGCAAGTGCTGCTGTTGCCAATTTCTGCCGAGAGAGAGGTACTCCGGTCACTGCGGAGGGTGACCGCATTCCCTTTGACCTAGAGGACCTGTTGGTCAGCCTGTCATCTCGCGTGGAAATTATCAAGAACTACGGCCGGGACCTCCTCGATGTTTCAGTCCGAATCTTCCACGCCTTCTGGCCCGCCGATGACGCTCCGGAGAGAATCACGCAGCTCGCTGGAAAGCTTTCAGAAGTTGAGACCCAGCTCGACCTCTGGCGAGAATTCGCTGGCCGCGCTGCTGCCAATACCGTCCTTCACCACATTTTGACGTGGTACGAAAAGATAGATCTCAGCCTCCTCACACGGGTGTGCACCGGGTCCAAATGGACTGATGACCCGGAGTGGGTAGCTCGGCGCTAGGCTTGCACCCACAGCCTCATTGAATATGCCTCCATTCATGAATGGACTGAGAGTCCGAGCTTCCTAGAAGCCGCAGGCGAAGAGGAAGTTCAGAGCATTGAAGATGACTCGGGTGAATCGGAGGAGGACACTGCCTCGGATATCGAAGAGGGCGATGATGATGCCGAACTCCATCCTGCTGCTCCTAAGTAAAAACACTTGAAAATTCATGAGATCCCCGGTATGCCGGGTGGAATTGTATTCCAAATACATGTGATATTTTGCTACTGAGTACTTATGTCGGATTAACATGGGCGTAGTCCCCAAGTTTCTTTTTCTTGTTCGTTTTTCTTTTGGCTCGGGTCGTGTCTACCTTGATTCGGTTTTACAACTTACGAATCCAAGCCTAAAAAATTGTCTTAACAATACTAGGAAACTTTTAGACTTAGCTCGAAAATAAATACGGGATTAGTCCGGAAAATAAACGTCGGCTCGAATAAATTATTTTCCTTAGTCGTTTTTCATGTGCTACGCAATTCCAAACTTGTTCTCTTGCTTGCCATGAAGCCAATTCTTGTTGGACAGCAGCAAGTCGAAGAGTTGGGTTTTTGGTGCTCACACACTATTAATCCGCGCTAAGTAGAATAACCTATTCCAGCCGACGCACAAATACCAAAAGACAACAAATAGTATTAAGGCAGTCCCCGAGTTACTGCTCGAGGTGCCAACATTTCATTGATAAACTCATTTCCGACATACATACCGACATATGAGATAACCCGGATACATACACTTCTTCGCTAAGTGTAGAAAGGACGAAGGAGAGCTACATTCCATGGACGCTTGGATTCCTCACCGAACCTGTCCGCCTTGTTCTTTTCCTGTGGCTTTGCATCTATAAGATAGTAAGAATCATTGTGCAATGCTTTGCTCACGATGAACGGCCCTTCCCATGGGGGAGATAATTTATGCATTCTAGTAGTACGTTGTACCAACCGAAGCACCAGATCGCCTTCCCAAAAGACTCGGGGGCACACTTTCCGGCTATGATAGCATCGGAGATTTTGCTGATATATGGCGGATCTGGACAGTGCCAGTTCTCTCGCTTCTTCCAGCAGATCAACATCATTTTGCCGGGCTTCTTGCACTTCGGCTTCTGTGTATTGGGTGACTCTGGGCGAATCATGCTCTATGTCGGCTGGTAATACAGCTTCTGCCCCATATACCAGAAAAAACGGCGTATAGCCTGTTGATCGATTCGGAGTTGTTCTTAAACTCCACAGTACCACTGGTAGTTCTTCTATCCAGCACCCTGCTGATCTTTGCAGCGGCTCAATGAGCCGGGGTTTTATCCCAGATAACACTAATCCGCTGGATCTTTCCACTTGCCCGTTCGATGCGGGGTGGGCTACCGAAGCTACGTCAAGTCGGATCCTTTTATCCCGGCAGAAACGAGCAAATGCTCCTTCCGCAAAATTTGTGCCATTATCAGTTATGATACTGTGTGGATAACCGTACCTCAAGATGATATCTTTGAGAAAAGTTACGGCTGTAGCTCCATCACATTTTCTTATAGGCTTTACTTCGATCCACTTCGTAAACTTGTCCACCATTACCAAAATGTGAGTCATGTTTCCTCTTGCTGGTTTGAACGGGCCCACCATATCCAGGCACCATACGGCAAATGGCCAAGTGATTGGGATGGTCTTGAGTTCCGACATTGGCATATGCGTCTTTGTGGCGTACCTCTGACAACCATTACATTTTCTCACCAGATCTTCTGCTTGCTCTAAGGCGTTTGGCCAGTAGAATCCGTGTCGGAAAGCTTTCGCTACCAAGGCTCGGGATGAGGCGTGATGCCCGCACTCCCCCTGATGTATATCTCGGATGATTTCAAGCCCTTCGTCCGGGTCAACACACCGCTGGAGGACATTGGTCACACTTCTTTTGTATAACTCGGAATTGATGATCGTGTAAGCCTTCGCCCTCCTCTGTGTTTGCCTGGACAACACCTCCTCAGTGCGTAACGTTCCATCTTTCAGGAATTGAAATATAGGCAGTGCCCAAGCCGGTATTTGCCGCACGGGGAACACGTCCTCGTCTATCTCCATATGATCCACCGGCATAACTTCAACCAGACTACGCTGAGCAGTCCCCGGGTTTTGCGAAGCAGTCCCCGGGTTTGCCGAAACAGTCCCCGGGTTTTGCGCACCACTCCCCGCGTCAATGTCCATGGGCGCTGCTCCGGACTCTGTGTCCTCCGGGACGTAGATGGACTCGGATTCCGGGGATGGCCTGATGGATGGTTTATTGAGGTGCTCTAATGCTACACCCGGTGGAATTGCTTGTCTGGTTGACCCGAGCTTCGACAGCATGTCGGCAGCCTCATTTTCCACCCGGGGTACGTGATGAAATTCGCATCCCTCAAAGTAACCAGAAATCTTCTGCACCACTAAATCCGAGTCGCCAAAGCATATAATCCGACGTATACCAATTTCCTTTGCTACCTTGAGCCCATACACAAGTGCTTCATACTCAGCGACATTGTTTGATGCGGTGAAGTGGATCTACAGCACGTATTTCAACTGGTCCTTCTTTGGCGACGTGAGTACGACTCCGGCACCTAGCCCGGTTTTGGTTTTTGATCCGTCAAAGTGCATCCGCCAATAGTTCGGATCTGGAAGTGGTGGTCCGTACTGTACCTCGGCCCAGTCCACGAAAAAGTCCGCCACAGCCTGAGACTTTATGGCTTCTCTCCGGTCATACTGCGGGGCGTAAGGAGCTAGCTCAATTGCCCATTTTGCAATCCTGCCGCTTGCATCCTTGTTACTCATTATCTCGGATATAGGGGCCTCACATATGACCCGGATGGGATGCTCTTCAAAGTAATGCTTCAATTTCTTGGCGACCATGTACACGCCGTACGCCACTTTTTGATAGTGTGGGTAGTTCTGCTTTGAGGTTGACAACACTTCACTCAAATAATACACCGGCCTTTGCACTAACTTACCTTCCTCATCACGCTCCACCACTATCACTGCACTTACAACCCGGTTGGTTGCGGCTATATAGAGCAACATTGGCTCTTTTGATAGTGGGGAGGCTAGCACTGGCGCCGTGGCTAACATTTTCTTTAGGTGGGTAAAGGCCACATCCGCCTGTGGCGTCCAAATGAACTTATCCGACTTTTTCATGAGTTGATAGAGAGGCAAAGCCTTTTCTCCTAACCGACATACAAACCGACTTAACGAGGCCAGGCAACCTGTAAACTTCTGGACATCGTTAAGACACTTCGGCAGTTCCATTTGTTCGATGGCTCGGATCTTAGTTGGATTAACTTCGATACCTCAGCTGGAAACCAGAAAGCCGAGCAATTTTCCAGCCTGGACACCGGAGGTGCATTTTTCCGGGTTAAGTTTCATCCGGAACCTCCTTAGGTTTGCGAACGTTTGCCTGATATCGTCAAGGAGCATTTTGCTTTCCTTGGTCTTGATAACCACATCATCCACATATACCTGTACATTTTGACCTATTTGGTCATGCAAACATTTTTGCATACATCTTTGGTACGTTGCCCCTGCATTACGTAAACCAAACGGCATGGTGCGATAGCAATAAGCCCCATACGGGGTAATAAACGTAGTCTTTATTTGATCATCCGGATTCAAAGGTATCTGGTGGAAACCGGAGTAAGCATCGATGAATGACAACAGTTCACACCCCGCAGTTGAGTCTATGACCTGATCTATTCTTGGCAGCGGGAATGGATCTTTCGAACACGCCTTGTTCAGGTTCGTGTAGTCGATACACATGCGCCAAACCACTGCCACGTTCGGATCATCTTTCTTCTTTTCCACCAGCACCGGATTAGACAGCCAATCGGGGTAGAGGACCTCCATGATAAATCCTGCAGCTAGCAACCGAGCTATCTCATCTCCAATGACTTTCCTCCTATCTTCGGCGAAGCGGCGGAGAGGTTGCTTCACCGGCTTAGCTCCGGGTCTCACATTTAAAGAGTGCTCGGCCAACTCCCTTCGAACACCTTGCAAGTCCTGTGTGGACCAAGCAAAAATGTCCCGATTCTCACGGAGGAAGCTGACGAGCTCGCTTTCCTATTTATCACTTAGCCCGGCACCAATTGTTACGGTGCGCTCTGGGAACATGTCATCAATAGGAACCTTCTTGGTATCTTTCGTGGCCTGGAAGGAGACAGTTCCATGGGGGTTACTCAGCGCCGGCATACACCGTTGCGCGGACTGAGCCAACGCAGCCACCTCTTGAATTTTCTTTTTTTCCTGCGCGATCACAAGTGACTCCGCTAAGTTTGATCCGGCCAACGCACACTCCATCGAACGCCGGAAGTCCCCAGCAATTGTAATTACTCTGTTTGGTCCGGGCAATTTCATTTTCAAATAGCTTATATGACAACTTGCCATGAACTTGTTCAGCCCTGGCCTTCCGAGCAATGCGTGATACGCGCTTTCCAAGTTCACTACTTCGAACTCCATATTTTCAGTTCGGCAATTGTCCCTCGTGCCGAACAAGACGTCGACCCGGACCTTGCCTATGGGCTCGCAAGAAATGCTGGGCACAATGCCATGGAAAGTTGTCCTCGTGGCCTGGAGCATGTTCTTCGAAATACCCAACTTGCGCATTGTGTCCGCGTAGATGATATTTATGCTACTGCCGTTGTCGATCAGTACCTTTGAGAATCTTACGTTGATGTTAGGCCCAATGAATGTAGGATCCAGCACCAACGCATACGAACCAGGGCTCAGCATGAGCTTGGGGTGATCCCTAATGCTCCAAGTGATATCCTGATCGGACCAAGGCATGTACCTCGTCACTGCCGGCATTACCGCATTCACCACCATATGCCTACGCTGCAAGCTTTTTCTATCAGTTTCTTCTGTGGTAAATACACAGTAGCTCTGGTGATGCTCCCTATACTCGTTTCTCCCCTCATTTCCAGGGTGCCTCTGATCCGGCTGCTGCTGATTTTCTACTTAGTGCACTGCATCCCTTCTTTCATTGTTATCATACTCGGCGGAGGAGGAGGAAACATCAGCTGTTGCGTGTTCGCTCTGGAGAGCAATTGCTGCCGGGGTAACTCCTGCCGAGGCTGATCATTCCGGGGTGCCTGAGCATTCCCCGAACCACCTTGCTCGATCTTGCGCATCCACTCGCATTGCCTCGTCGTATGACCCGCTGGGTTGTTCGGATTTGGCGTGTGAAACTTACACGGCTGGTCCAACATCGACTCGTAAGTATACCTCGGACGGTCTTTCCTTTCTTGCCATTGCTTCTTTTGCTCCGGTGTCCAAGTTTTCTTCCCATCGTTCCTTGGGGTCCATTGACCTCCAGTTTTCTGGCGCTGACTACCCCCTGCTCCGGGTTGATCTTGACTCACGGCCGCAACTTGGTGCGAACCGTACCGATGGTCCGGTCGATCATCTCTCCTTTTTCCTCTGTAATCATTTCTCCGGGATGATCCAGATCCATCCCTCTGATAGTACTCATCGCTTGACTCATTCGATGCGAGCCTTGGTTGGGTCGGGTCACCCAATGCATACGAATCTGTGATTCGGATCATCTCTGCCAACGTTGCCGGCATTTTCCGTTGCAACTTCATCCATAACTCGCTTCCATACCTGCACCCCTGTGCAAACCATGCTATGGCCTGTGATTCTATCACGCCCTCACACGAATTTCTCATGGTACACCATCGGGTCAAGAACTCCCGGTTCGTCTCATTGGGTCGATGTTTGCACATAGCTAGGGTCTGTGGCCTATTTGGCCTTTGATACGTACTCGAAAAATTGCTGATGAACATCTCCTCGAAA
The DNA here is from genome assembly GCA_910589775.1 of Avena eriantha. Classification (NCBI taxonomy): domain Eukaryota; kingdom Viridiplantae; phylum Streptophyta; class Magnoliopsida; order Poales; family Poaceae; genus Avena; species Avena eriantha. The sequence continues at coordinate 268,927,081 of OU342741.1, read as the reverse complement.
TCAATCCAGCAGTTGATGCTTCCTGGCGGCAAATTGTTCAACTACACCCTTGTCGGGCCTTCCAACATATGGGGTACATATCGTACGGCCCATCTTAGGTTACCTGTGGCAATCTTTACAGCAGTAGCATAGTTTATCAGCCAATCCTCTGGCTTGGTACTTCTGTCATAGGTCTTGGTCCCCCTGGGCAATTGAAAGTTCGGGACTAGTGGCTCTTTCATGATCCGGGGTCCAAAACATGTTCCGACCTATATAGTCGATCCAGTTTCAACCTTGCATCGTCCGGCATCAAGTCCCTGCTTCCCAGTCTCGAACCTATCACATGATAGTCTGGTCTCGGATATCCCGCATTCGCCATCTCCAAATCACCGTCATTATACCGGTTTTGCTCGTGTGGTGCGCCTTTCTGTTGGATACCTCAGCCGGCACTATGCTCTTGCCTCGGCATGTTCCGCTCCTGCGGTTGTCTTGCCCCTGCTGAGTTTTGCTGCCCGGCATTGCCGTTGACAACATTCTTCCGACCGGCATTGCCTTGGTCACGGTTACCTCGGCCAGCTTCGCCTCGGCTCACACTCCGTCGATCATCATTTTTCTGCGCTTCTTTTTCTTTCCCCGCCTGTGTCGGGTCATACGGGACAATCTGTTTATTCCGTCTGGCCGAGGTTACCACCTCCTCTCTCCTTTGATCGCCATGAGGGGATGACGCAGCTCCAGCGGATTTCTCCGGGTTACCTATCGCCGAATGGACTATCCTGGAGGCCCCAGCTCTCTCCGGGTTTGCCCTGAGCAGTTCCTCGTTTTGCCTGTTCGCAATCCGAACCAGCTCGTTAACTCGGTTTTGCTGCCTTTGCCGGGCTTCACCCGTCAGTCCTTCTAAGTCGGGTGCAGCTGCATCCGCCGCTCTGAGGTTCTTGGCCGGGGTCCTATACCTCGGCATCCCCACAGAAAGACAGTTCTTTGATTCCTCGATTTCGACATCACTTCTCTGTTCATCTCGCTCATGAGATTCCTCCCTTTAACTTTTACAGCATCAACTTTGTTCGCCTTTGCGTACTCACGCAGCGTCATGTTCAACGACCGTTGGGCCGCGGCTATTTTCTTTGCACCCTCAAGTATTTTGTGTCTAGTTTCTTCCAGCTCGGCCTGTGCGCGAGCCGGATCTACCGCTGCTACTACAGGGTTTGCCAAGCTATCTATTGCCTCTCTCAGCACGTTCTCCGGCCTCTCTAGCGGAGGACCCCTACCTTTCCTTGGTGCCTTGGGTGTCACTTCCGGATCTGGCGCCGGATCCTTGCTCGTAACCGCTCCTGGCGATGTCATCATTACCTCTGCATGGTCCGGAGAACGAGCGATACGTCCCCCGCGAGCCACAGTGAGGGGCGGTTCGCCTGCCTCGACAACGTGGCACGGATGAACGCCTGACACGTCCACCGCGACGTAGACCTTGTGTGCGCCAAGCTTGAGGAAGATGTCGTTGCGCGGGAGAGGGCGCGTGCCGAAGCAGCCTGCGTTGTCGCTGACGAAGTCCCGCGCTTCAAAGCGCTGGACGAGCCCAGAGACGATGCGCTCTCGAGTGGCGATGAAGTTTCCCGTCCGGATCTTGACCCCTGCTAGCGCCGCTAGCCCCACGGTGGGCGCCAACTGTCGCGGTGGTGTCACGGCAGATGCCATGTATAGGCAGAAGGTGGGGACTAATATGCGCTAGGGGAATCCAGGGAGGGATAGCGAAGTGATTCTCCACACCAAAACTCGTATTGATTTTCTTCCAAGGTTACAAGTGCTCCTAGAGCTGTATTTGCGAGAGGAGGAAGAAGAAGCTCTCTTACTCTCACCCACATACCTCACCTCTAACCCTAGACCTTAACAGAATTGTCCAGAGAATAAAATCCAACCCCCTCTACTGAAGCCCTAGCCCCCCTTTTATAGGGGAGGCTCGGTTTCAACCTAGGGCATACGTGGAGGCATATTCCTAAGAATATGCCCCCTCCCAAAGTGGTAAACCGACTGGGGTGCTTTTTCCCCCTCGTCAGCTATGCTTTAGCTACGTGAGCCATGACGGCGCCCTCGTCAGCTGACACGGGCGTCGTCACGCTTGTCGGCCACGCCCCGGTGGTCCAGTCCTTGCTCGCTTCGCTCAGGCAGTGCGTACCGGGGCTCTTTTTGACCAGCGAGATTCCTTCCTTCTCCTAGAAGGTTACTGCGACCCGGACGATGGTTCATCCGGCCACACCCTTTTCCTGCATACAGGTTAGACATACGCTTCCGACTCATCGCTTAAGTCGGATTATGGCTAGTTAGGCGAACGCCCCCAGGTCCGGATTACCCCGTGACTTGGCCTGCTTTGAGGTGACCCGGCCAGTACTTGCTTTGATCTTGCCGGACCTCGGCTAACTCGGCCTTTCATACCACGGCGTGACCCTACCCGGGGGTGTCCCCCCAACAAAGTAGCCATTATATTACTAGACCAAGTAGCATTTCAATTGTTAGACAATTGAGATGCTACAACCCTCCCCCACTAAACAGGAATCTCGCCTCGAGATTCTAGGAAGAAGAAGAAGACTCAAAGAGGGTCGGATACTTGGCACGGAGCTCATCTTCACGTTCCCAAGCGACGACCACTGCACCTTGCAGAACTTGATGGACTTGTTGCGAGTCCTTCTTTCTGCGACTTCAAGAATTTTTGTGGGGTGTTCTTGATAAGACAGATCTTCTTGGAGATTGATGAGTTCATGGTCCACGGTCCTGCCGGGATCCTTGAAGCACTTTTTGAGTTGAGAGATGTGGAAAACATCATGGACTTTGAGTTGTTCAGGGAGCTCAAGAGCATAAGCAACTTGTCCTCTTCTTCCATGAATTTTGAAAGGACCGATGTATCTAGGAGCCAGCTTTCCTTTGATACCAAAGCGGTGCGAGTCTCTCATGGGAGTGACACGAAGGTAAACGAGATCACCAGGGACATACTCCATGTCCGTGTGCTTTCTGTCATAATTGCTCTTCTGGCGACTTTGAGCAATCTTCAGATTTTCAAGAATGATGTGAACTTTCTCCTCCGCTTGAGTTACAATGTCGGGGCCAAACAATACTCTTTCACCTGCGCCCGACCAACCAATCGGAGTTCTGCATTTGCGACCATAGAGAGCCTCAAATGGTGCCATCTTTAGACTTTTCTGGAAGCTGTTGTTGTAAGAGAATTCAGCATAAGGAAGACATTCTTCCCACTTCATGCCGAAAGAGATAACGCAAGCACGGAGCATATCTTCTAGAATCTGATTGATCCTTTCAACTTGTCCTTGCGACTGAGGGTGGTAAGCTGTGCTGAAGTTTAATTTTGTACCCAAAGCATTTTGGAAACTTCCCCAAAACTTGGAAGTGAAGATGCTTCCACGGTCTGAACTGATCTCGAGAGAAACTCCATACAGAGAGACAATTCTGTTGATATAGAGCTCAGCCAACTGAATTGCAGAAATTGTTTCCTTGACTGGAAAGAAGTGAGCTACTTTGGAAAGTCTGTCAATGACAACAAAGATTGCATTGTTTCCCTTCTGCGACCTTGGAAAACTAGTGATGAAATCCATCTCTACTTTCTCCCATTTCCATTCCGGAGGCTTCAATGGCTGTAGAAGACCGGAAGGTTTCTGATGGATAGCTTTAACTCTGCGACAGACATCACACTCTGAGACATACTTGGCACAATATCGTTTCAGACCAGGCCACCAATATTGTGTTTTCAAGTCCATGTACATCTTAGTGCTGCCAGGGTGGATAGAAAGAACAGAATCATGCGCCTCCTTGAGAATTTGCTCTCTTAAACCCGGGTAGTTCGGAACAAACATCCGGTGTTCAAAGAAAAGAGTGCCTTGGTCATCTACGTGGAAAGACTCATACTTCGGAAGCTGAATGTTGGAGATGATCTTTTTAGTGTAAGGATCACCAAGTTCAATGGAACAGACCTTTTCTTCCAAGAGAGGTGTTGCTAGAAGGTTCAGAAGATAACCTTGATCCACAATTTCAAGGTTGAGTTTATGGAATTCCTCGCACAAGAGAGGCTGTTGTTCTTCCACCATAAGGTTGTTGACATAAGCTTTTTGGCTGAGAGAATCGGCCATGACATTAGCTTTGCCCGGAGTGTAGTTGATGGTCAAATCGAAATCATTGATTGTTTCAATCCACCTCCTCTGACGAAGGTTGAGATCAGGTTGTGTGAAGATATACTTCAGGCTCTTGTGATCAGAAAAGATCTCACAATGGTTGCCAAGCAAGTAATGCCTCCATACTTTCAAAGCAAAGACAACTTCCGCGAGTTCGAGTCATGTGTAGGATAGTTGATCTCATGCGTCTTCAACTGTCGAGAGGCATAAGCAACAACTTGTTTTTCTTGCATAAGGACCGCACCCAATCCTTGTAATGAGGCATCACAGAATATTTGGAAAGGCTTTGATGTATCTGGAGGAACTAAGACTGGTGTGGAAGTGAGCTTTTCTTTGAGTGTTTCAAAGCTTGCTTGACATGCGGGAGTCCAAAGGTATTTCTTGCCTTTCTTGAGGAGATCGGTAAGAGGCTTCGCAATCTTCGAGAAGTTTTGAACGAAGCGACGGCAGTAACTGGCCAAACCAAGGAAACTCCGGACTTCTTTGACATTTATGGGTGGAAGCCAGTCCATAATTGTCTTAATAGTTTCTGGGTTGATGGCAATGCCCTTGGCAGAGATGACGTGACCAAGGTAGGTGACTTGAGGCAGCCAGAATTCACACTTGGAGAACTTTGCATACAGGCGGTTCTCACGAAGCTTGTTTAGGACACACCGAAGGTGTTCTTCTTTTGACTTAGAATAGACTAGAATGTCATCCAGATAGACCACAACGAACTTATCAAGATACTCCATGAAAACCGAGTTCATAAGCCTCGAGAAGGTGGCAGGTGCATTGGTGAGACCGAAAGACATGACCGTGTACTCATACAGGCCATAGCGGGTGGTGAAAGCTGTTTTAGGAACATCTTCCTTGCGAATCTTGATTTGATGATAACCACTTCTCAAATCAAGCTTAGAGAATACCACAGCTCCATCTAGCTGATCGAAGAGATCATTAATCCGCGGAAGGGGATATTTATTCTTGATTGTTTTAGCATTGAGTGCCCGATAGTCAACACAAAGTCTATCAGTCTTGTCTCGCTTCTTCACAAAGATGGTTGGGCTACCCCAAGAAGAAGTACTGTGTTGAATGAAACCCAACTTCTCTTGTTCATCCAACTGACATTTGAGTTCAGCCAACTCAGCAGGACCCATTTTATAAGGTCGCTTGGAGATAGGAGCGGTACCAGGTTCAAGTTCAATGACAAACTCAACCTCACGATCCGGAGGCATACCTAGAAACTCTTCAGGAAAGACATCTGGAAACTCACAGACTACAGGAACACTCTGAATACCTTCCATAGCATCATCATTCAGAGCCGTCAAAGAATAAAGCTGAATTGCAGGAGTCAGACTTGGAGAATAGACTTTATGGCCTTCAGGAATTTTCAGAGAAACCGAACGTTCAGCACAATCAATCACAACTGCATTTGCTGTTAACCAATCCATGCCCAAGATAACATCAATGTCAGAATTGCCCAGAATAATTAAGGAAGCCGGAAACGAAGAACCACCAAACTCAATTTGATTGTTATGGCTGATTTTAGAAGATGCCATTGTTGCTCCAGGAGAAAGGACCATTAAACGCTTGGGGAGAGGATCCATTGCTAACTCATTCTCATTTGCAAATTTGTGAGAAACAAAAGAGTGTGAAGCACCAGAATCAAACAAAACTCGTGCAGGAACTGAGTTAACAGGAAGCATACCCATCAGAACTCCAGAGGCATGCTCAGCTTGAGCGACGTTGACACAGTTGGCACGAGCAACCGTAGACCCAAGCTTAGTGTTGATGTTGAGAGCCCGAGGTGGAGGTGCACCAATCATAGGAGCACTTGCTGCAGGTCTTTGAGGTGGTGGTGGAAGAGCTTTGTTGTTCATTGGACAATTCCAGTGCTGATGCCCAGTGTTTCCACAAGTATAGCAAGCACCAGGTGGACGTGGAGCAACGTAGCCAGGGACTCCGCCAGGCGCTCCAGGGTAGTTGTGGTTGTAGCCCCTGGGAGCCGCAGTGAAGGAGTTTGGTGGCCTTGGTGCGTAGCTTGACGGTCTTGGTGGAGCAGGGAGCGACGGTGGGGTGTTAGGAACCTAGACACAACGCTTAGAAGGAGCTGTCATAGCAGAAGAGCTTGCTGTATCACGGCTGTGTTTCTTTGACTCCTCAAACACTTGCCTACTTGCTTCTTCCTGCAGAGCTGTGTGTTGGAGTTCCAGAAAAGACGCCGCCTTGCATGAGTGATAGCATATTTGATGGAAGCATTGATTCCTTGCCGGAACCTCTTTTGCTTCTTCTTGTCATCAGAGATCTCATCGCCACCATAACGAGAAAGGTTCATGAAGTTTCTGATGTAGGTGTTGACATTGTCAATGCCCTGCTTGAGGTTGAGAAACACTTCCTTCATCCTTTCCATAACAATTTCTGACAGATATTGCTCTTTGAAAGCAGTAGTGAACCGCTCCCAAGTAGGCTGAAAACTAGAGAGATCTGCCTTGAGGTAATTTTCCCACCACAGAGCTGCATCTCCCTTCAGAAGGTGAGTAGCACATTTGACCCATTCTTGCTCGGGAACATCCGCAGTCATCAGCAACCTTGACACTTCACGAAGCCAATCATCCGCATCAAGTGGCAGATCAGACACCTCAAATTGGCGTGGGTTGAACTTGAGAAAACTCTTGATGTCTCCTCGCTTGGGAGATGGAGGTAGCGAAACAAACTCATTCCTTCTCACGCTTTCCTCTAAGCGCTGCTGGTTCTGCTGCATAGTGCCCAAAGCATTTGCAATACTTGCCAAAGCAGCCCAAGTTCAGGTGGTATGTCCTTCTCAGAATGGCGTGGTGGTGCCATCCTGTGATTGATATAAAACACAAGTCAGTACTATAATGGAGAATGATAATAATCCAAAATAGTACCAAAATGGAATTAACCAAGATTAAAGGATGCAATTCACTGAGATGATATTAAAATATCAACAGAGTTCAAGGCAACTAGAAGATATTAAGCATAACGCACACGACTGAATAAGGAGTGCGGTATGCAAACTAACAAAGAAAAAATTTCCGCAAATTTCGGCATTAAAATACCACTATATGCGCAAAACCACTTAACGAATCAAGATTAGTAACTCTACTAGTTCAACATACAAGAGCAAATGATAATAGTAGTGGTATGGTCGCGACTCCATCCCGCACTCAAATCATTACTCCGCACATGAATCAGTAAAACACATATCCCAACACCTTCTTCTAAAGATGAACCTAAAGATTGGTAACTACGAAAAATAACACCCCAACAAGATAACGTCGGATAACAAAGAGTAAGATAGATCGCATCGGTATACAACGAATCAGAATAGATCGCGTCGGTTTACAAAGGCCTGTCGGTATGGAATGTACCAACAGTTGATAACCAAAAGGCAGACAATGATAACATTTGGATGCAACAGATAGACAAGGAATTCACACACACACACACACACACACAACCTATGGTACTACGGAACCCAGAACACGTGAATCCTAGTTTGAATTTTAGAAGAGGATTGAAAACGTTACACTTCCTTACCAGAAAAGGGTGGGTGGGTGGGTAAGAAGAAAAATGGAAGCAGTCCTACTCTCACGTTTTGTTTTTCCCTAGTATACATAACTACCACAAATATTTGCTAGACTGACAACGACCATTTTGGCTGAGACCCTGAAGGGCGGGATGGCTCTAATACCAATTGTAACTACCTCGGTGAATTACGCTCTTAGTTACATGCATGGATGAACGAAAGTGGTTAAAATAGTACGGTGGGGCCTAGGGCCACTCACGGTAGACCTTTCGGCCGTCCTAACCACTTTCAGACATCGGGACAAGAACGAGCGACGTAATCAGCAGGCGAAGGAATCAACTACATACACAAATGAGTATGTATGCAAGCCACATACAACAGTCCTCAGAGCCATTCCATCTAAAAGAAATAGAAATATTGCAACGCCATACGGCAAGATTCAAATGTCCTAGATAGAGATAATAATTTAGGATAGCTCCTCATACATCACACATCAGAGTATCAGGCGGAAGCGGAAAACAAGATCCGAGTACGGATAAGAAGCAAATCGGCATAAGATGCCACATAAATAAACACATCCCGCCCACAGATCTCACGGATCCCCGTTCCCGGAATCTCTACACCGAATGATCGTTGCCAACATCATCTGTCTCCTCCACCCAGTATCCATCTTGCGAGTACACCTGTTCATCTAAATCAAACAATTTATCGTGTGAGACCCTAGGGGTACTCAGCAAGTTTTTATGCCGCTAAAGGGGACACAACCTAGGATGACGCAATTGCAGCAAAAGATAATACCTACAATTCTATAGATACTCGCTAACCATCCGCCTAACCAATGATAGACGGATGTCCGTGAATTTAGAACAACAGTTATAACAGTATAATTATCAGATCCATCCTCCTCCTCGCTTACCAACGAGGAAGCGGACGAACAACCCCCATCATCCGTTGGCAGTTTTATTAACCATTCCATGAGTATTGCACTATTTACTAGTCAAGTACTTAGTCAAATTAAAAGTGGTACTTTAGTTATACTTGTCTATGATCGAGAAACTGTGCTCCAAGTCCTCCATAACCGTGGACACGGCTTTCAGAAAGATTTACCCTGCAGGGGTGCACGAATAGCAACACACACTCAATCAACCTCGGAAAAACCAACTTAAAACCCAACGAGGCATTCACGACAAAGCGATCACAAGATTCAGAAATATTTCAAGGGGCCACCCCATTAAGCTACCCGCAACGAAGTTGGCCGGCTCTGAGACGGACCCAAGGTTTGTGTCAATGGCTGTAAACGACTGGGAACCCGAAAGTGTGACTGGGCTTGTCGATACCGCGAAAACACTCCGCATCCAAAACAGTACAGGTGCTCCACGCACAATCTTAAATAAAACAGTAAAGCATGGCATAAGTATAGGATAATAACAAAGCCCCAAACTACTTTGTGGCCCCAAGAAATAAGAATGAATCAAGCTCTGGCTCAAGGGGGTCCATAAGGCCTCCCGGATGTGGATAGTGCGAATAGTCAAGGAACAGGAATCAAGTACTCGGGGTCCTACGGGACACAAGTGAGTAGGAAAAAAAATAGCAGATATTGCTCACCGGTGCCTCTTTCATTAGTTATCCCATTACTACTCAGGTTAAGTTGTTTAGGTAACCTCGTTATCCATCAGACACTCACATACCCTACACATGCTTTTCTACGACTCGCATGGCTCAAACAACTCCTGTAGTAATGGCTCATGGGATGGAGGAACAAGCTTCGGTGGGGTTTAAAAGTAAAGGTTATGCAGTACTTGGGTTCAATTTGATGCAATCGCGACTCAATGATGCAAGAATAAGATAGAGGCAATAGGTACTATATGTATGCAAGCATGAGGTAGTGCTTGCCTGGCAGCTCAGTTGAAGCGAGAGATGGATCTGGGTAGTACTCCTGTGATTCCTGGTAATTCTCCTGCGGGGCGTCTATTCGAAGAAGAACCAAACAAACAAGGCCAACATAATAAAGTGCACAAGCATATGAATTAAAATGCGACAAGCAAACAAGCATGCCATGATGAATGATGCACAATTTACATGGCATTAAAGTAGCATGGCAAAGGTGAGGTGTGGATACAAGAAATAAAGCATTTTATTATTTATTTGGCCCAATTTTATTGTCATAAACAGTTCAGATGTTTAATAATGAGATAATGCATGCTTCAATTCAGAACAAGGAATGCATAGATAGAACGGGCTCGTCGCGCTGATCGATTTAGACATATTATTTGTCAAATTTGGAGTTGTAGAATTAAAGTTATTAATTTATTAAGAAAAGGGCATTTTATTGTAATTTTAATCATCTCGAAATTTTAAAGTGTTCAAATGATATTTTGAATGGCATATTTGAATTCCTCACATTTTTCTGATTCAAAAACATATATTATTTGGATTTGTATTTTAAAAGTTATTTAAAAATCTGATTTGCATTTGAATTTAAGCAATTTGGAATTTGTTTTGTTTAAACAGCTAAACAGGAAGTCTTTTGTCACCCAGGCAAACCTAGCCACAGCCGCTGACGGTGGGCCAGCTGCTGACTGGGCGAGACCCGCGCGCAATTTTCTTTTTACACCGCGTTTGCTTCTAGCCACTACGACTGACTGGTGGGGCTGGGTGTTGATGGGGCCACACACGCGCGTGGCCAGCGGGCGACTGACACGTGGGCGGTCCGGGGAGCGCGGGTTGGGAATCGGCAAAGCGCGGGGGCTTGCTTGCAAAGTTGCACCGGGGCTGACGCGTGGGGCCGCTGGGGTTACTAAGGACCTGAGCATGGTCGACAGAAGTTGCGGGGGTTCTTTTCGCAAAACAGCCGCACGAGCTCTGAACTGAATCTGGCGTCTCTTCTCTGAATCTGCAAGGACACCTGACGACGGCGAGGACTTCCGCCGAGGATGGCGACGCAACCACGGCGAGGCCGCACTTGCCGCAAAAGCGAAAAATGCAGAGGGAAGCGCCGGCTACAGATCTCGTTCAGGGGAATTCGTCGCCGGCGGACTGTACTGAACGGGGCATGTCAGGGAACAGAGGAGGGAACGCAGGCCTGGCTGCTCGTCGGCGGAACAGCTCGCCGGCGGGGCCAAAAACGGGCGGCGCTAGGCACGCGTGTGGGGTGGAAAACGGGAGATGCACGAGGGGGCGCTCACCTTGATCGATTCCCACCGGAATCGGGGCAGGAGGTGGTCGGAGCAGAGGGGGACGGCGAGGCTGCTGCGGTGGCGCACGGTGCTCTGACAAGGGGGAGGCTCCGGGCGGTCCTGGTCCTCCTGGCTGGCGGAAATCGGCAACACGGACCGCGGCGACGCTCCCCGGCGTGTTCCCGGTCACCGGCGAGGGCGGCAACGGCGACGCGGCCCTCAGACTGGCGGCGGCACGCGGAGGAGAGAAAGAGGGGAATAGAGCAGGTAGCTAGGGTTAGGAAGAAAAGCGGCTCGGCGCGAGGATAAGGAGGGGCTGGCGTGCGGGAGGCGTGGGCTGACGCGGCAGACGGCGGGGGGGAACGGCCACCTGCTCCTCTCCAATGCTTTCCGTCTGCTGCTGAGAGAGAGCGGCGAACGGCGTCAGAAGAGGAGGAAGAGGAATAGGGCGAGGCGACGGCGCTGCGAAGCGGTACGGGCTGGGGAGGCAGGCTGGGGAAGTGGGCCGGGAGAGGCTGCGGCGGTGGGCTGCTGCTGGGCTGCAGGTAAGGTTTTTCTGTTATTCCATTTTTATTTTTTTATTTTTATTAACTGTTTTGATTTTTGTTTTGTTGTAGATTCAAACAAACTCAAAAATGCCCCTTCTTGGAAGTTTTTGTAAATTTGAAATAAAAGAGAGAGAGCTGGCTTTGGAGTGAGGTGGGGCCTAGTGGTTGGGCACAAGTTGGTGAGGAAAACACAAAAGAGAGAGAGAGGTGTGGGGTCTAAAATTAAATAAAAAGAGGATCCCATATGAACATGCTTGATGGAGAAATGGTTTTGTTGGGACAAGGAAATGGTGGAGAGAGGTGGAAAAGGTCCCACAAAGAAAGATCCACTAAACAAAAAGAAAAACAAAGGAGCTAAAGGTGGTGATGGTGGTTGCATGGCCCATGCAAAATAATAAATGCCCTGATTTATTTGGTAAAAAAAAATACTAAAATGGCATTGTTCTTATGCACTCCCAAAAAGTGGAATAAAGGCCAAGCAAAAAGAAGTTGGGATTAGATCCACCCCACCCACATGAGAGAATAAATATCAACAGAAAAGAAATACAAGCTCATGGGTAATGGGATGGTGGAATTATAAGGGGAGGAAAGAAGGTGATGGAGTGGAATAAAAGATATGCCCCCAACTCAACTTGGGCATTAAACAATATATCAATAACCAAACACAATATCAAGAGGCAAATACAATTAATAATGCATATGAGAGAAGAACTAAAGAAACAGGGTTTTATATGATGCTCAAATGCAAGGTGGCATGATGACATGAGCATGATATAATTATGATGCAACAATTATATAGGAAGTAGCCATTATATTACTAGACCAAGTAGCATTACAATTGTTAGACAATTGGGATGCTACAGAGTTGAAGATTGAGAAACTCTGGCGCTTATTTGACAATCCTGTGATGGATTGGCGCGAGATGAAGCAAATCATGAAGGCTCGTTTCGTACCAACCAACTACTAGCGATCAGTTTTTGATAAATTGACGCAATTGAAGCAAGGCACAATGATAGTAGATGAGTACTACATGGAGATGGAGCTGCTTATGCAGCGTGCTAGAGTTCGTGAGTCCATTGAGATGACCAAGCAACGATTCCTAAACAATCTGAAGTTTCCAATCAAGAGCATAGTACGTCATCACAAGTATGAGACCATGAATGAGTTGTTGCATCATGCTAGAGAGGCCGAATCCCAGTTGGCAGAAGAGGCGAAGTCACGTGCTCGTTTTTCGTCCTCCAGCAGATTTTCGGCCAGTTCTACACCTCCTACAGTCATGCCACCAGTTGCTGCTCCATTTACACCATCGACCAAACCAGCAAGTACACCTTCGTTTGGTTCTAATGCTCGGAAACCCGCTGCTCCTGCTGCTAGCTCGGGTTCCAACATGTCTACGACACGTACTCGTGATGTGGTGTGCCATACTTGTGGAGGTAGAGGTCAGTACAAGAAAGATTGTCCAAACAGCAAGTTTACGTTTGTTAATGAACAAGGTGAAGTAGAAAGTGGAGATGAAGCTTCTGATGATGATATTCATGACGGCGAGGATGGTGCTGATGCATATGCTGACGTGCACCCACTATTGTCGTATCTTCACGTGTACTTAGTGTGCAACCGGTTGAGGAATCCCAGCGTTGCAACTTGTTCCAAATAAAAGCTCTAGTTGGACCAAACAAAGCTTGCAAGGTAATTATTGATGCAGGCAGCTGCAGAAATCTTGCAAGTAAGCAACTATGTGCCAAACTGAATTTGACATACTTACCTCATCCCAAGCCATACTACATACAGTGGTTGAGCAACAATGGTGCGATGAAGGTAAATCATATGGTACGTGTGAATTTTCAAATAGGGCCATACAAAGATTCTATTGATTCTGATGTGGTTCCTATGACTGTTTGTCACCTACTATTGGGTCGGCCTTGGCTCTATGATTGCCATGTGCAACACAATGGCCGAGCCAATACATATCACCTGGAATTCAAAGGAAAGAAGATTACTATGCAGCCAATGACACCACAAGAAATTGTGAATGATTCTCACCAGAAGATAGAGGTGAACTTGAAGGAAGATACTACCACTCGGCGAGACTGTGTAACAGCTGTTCCTGATGTAATTGAGCCCAAATTGAGTGATATAACGAAAAGTGAGAGAGTGCCTGGGTTATTGATACTAGCCACCAAGGAGGATATGAGAGAGTTTCGTGAGGATCCTACAACCATGCCACTTGTGCTCATGTATAAGGGTGAGGTATTGGTTTCTAACGACATGACCCCTATTTCTCTTGGTGTCTCTTCTGTTCTGCAGGACTTTGGGGATGTGTTTCCAGAAGACGTACCCGCGGGTTTTCCTCCATTGCGTGGTATAGAACATCAAGTGGACCTAATTCCTGGCGCCACACTTCCCAACCGTGCACCTTACAGGACTAATCCTGAAGAAACTAAGGAAATTCAGAAGCAAGTACAAGCATTGCTGGATAAAGGGTACATTCGTGTTTCTCTTAGCCCTTGTGCTGTGCCTGTTATTTTGGTTCCTAAGAAAGATGGTACATGGCACATGTGTGTTGATTGTAGAGCGATTAATAACATCACTATTCGATATCGTCATCCTATTCCACGCTTAGAGGATATGCTAGATGAATTGAGTGGTGCTGATGTTTTCTCTAAAATTGACTTGCGTAGTGGTTATCATCAAATTAGGATGAAAGAAGGGGATGAATGGAAAACTGCTTTCAAAACTAAATTCGGTTTGTATGAGTGGTTAGTTATGCCGTTTGGTCTTACTAATGCACCTAGTACTTTCATGCGTTTGATGAATCATGTTTTGAGAGAGTTTATTGGTCGTTTCGTGGTTGTTTACTTTGATGATATACTCATATACAGCCACACCAAATCTGAACATTGCACTCATATTAGACAAGTTTTGCAAGTGTTACGTGATAATAAACTGTATGCTAATCTTGAGAAGTGTACAATTGCAGAAGATAAGGTCATATTCCTAGGATTTGTTGTTTCTAAGCATGGACTAGAGGTAGATCAATCTAAAATTGAATCAATTCAGAATTGGCCTACTCCAATGAATGTTAGTCAAGTGCGTAGTTTCCACGGTTTAGCTGGTTTCTATAGGTGCTTTGTGAAAGATTTTAGCACCATTGCTGCACCTTTGAATGATTTGACAAAGAAAGATGTTCCTTTTGTATGGGGCGCGGCCCAAGACGTTGCATTTGATACATTAAAACGTTTGCTTACTTCTGCACCATTACTTGCATTACCTGATTTTTCGAAGCAATTTGAAGTTGAATGTGATGTTAGTGGTATAGGCATAGGTGTCGTTTTGATGCAAGAGGGTCGGCCTATAGCTTATTTTTCTGAGAAATTGACTGGTGCTCTTTTGAATTATTCTATCTATGATAAATAATTGTATGCACTTGTTAGAGTACTTGAGGTTTGGCAACATTATTTCTGACCAAAGGAATTCATCATACATTCTGATCATGAAGCATTGAAATACTTGAAAGCTCAATCAAACTTGCATAGAAGATTAGCTAAATGGGTTGAGTTCATTGAGTCTTTTCCCTTCTTATAGTTAATGATGTAAGGAAAAGACTCAACGAACTCAACCCATTTAGCTAATCTTCTATGCAAGTTTGACTCAGCTTTCAAGTATTTCAATGCTTCATGATCAGAATCTATGATGAATTACTTTGGCCACAAATAATGTTGCCAAACCTCAAGTACTCTAACAAGTGCATACAATTCTTTATCATAGATAGAATAATTCAAACGAGCACCAGTCAATTTCTCAGAAAAATAAGCTATAGGCCGACCCTCTTGCATCAAAACGCCACCTATGCCTATACCACTAGCATCACATTCAACTTCAAATTGCTTCGAAAAATCAGGTAATGCAAGTAATGGTGCAGAAGTAAGCAAACGTTTTAATGTATCAAATGCAATGTCTTGGGCCGCACCCCATACAAAAGGAACACCTTTCTTTGTCAAATCATTCAAAGGTGTAGCAATGGTGCTAAAATCTTTCACAAAGCGCCTATAGAAACAAGCTAAACCGTGGAAACTATGCACTTGACTAACATTCATTGGAGTAGGCCAATTATGAATTGATTCAATTTTAGATTGATCTACCTCTACTCCATGCTTAGAAACAACAAATCCTAGGAATATGACCTTATCTTTTGCAAATGTACACTTCTCAAGATTAGCATACAGTTTATTATCATGTAACACTTGCAAAACTTGTCTAATATGAGTGCAATGTTCAGATTCGGTGTGGCTATATATGAGTATATCATCAAAGTAAACAACCACGAAACGACCAATAAACTCTCTCAAAATATGATTCATCAAATGCATGAAAGTATTAGGTGCATTAGTAAGACCAAATGGCATAACTAACCACTCATACAAACCGAATTTAGTTTTGAAAGAAGTTTCCCATTCATCCCCTTCTTTCATCCTAATTTGATGATAACCACTACGCAAGTCAATTTTAGAGAAAACAGCAGCACCACTCAATTCATCTAGCTTATCCTCTAAGCGTGGAATAGGACGACGATATCGAATAGTGATGTTATTAATCGCTCTACAATCAACACACATGCGCCATGTACCATCTTTCTTAGGAACTAAAATAATAGGAACAACACAAGGGCTAAGAGAGACACGAATGTACCCTTTATCCAGCAACGGTTGTACTTGCTTTTGAATTTCCTTAGTTTCTTCGGGATTAGTCCTGTAAGGTGCACGGTTGGGAAGTGTGGCGCCAGGAATCAGGTCCACTTGATGTTCTATACCATGCAATGGAGGCAAACCCGCGGGTACGTCTTCTGGAAACACATCCCCAAAGTCCTGCAAAACAGAAGAGACACCATGAGAAATAGGGGTCATGTCGTTAGAAACCAATACCTCGCCCTTATACATGAGCACAAGTGGCATGGTTGTAGGATCCTCACGAAACTCTCTCATATCCTCCTTGGTGGCTAGTATCAATAACCCTCACTCAATTTGGGCTCAATTACATCAGGAATAGCTGTTACACAGTCTCGCCGAGTGGTAGTATCTTCCTTCCAGTTCACCTCTATCTTCTGGCGAGAATCATTCTCAATTTCTTGTGGTGTCATTGGCTGCATAGTAATCTTCTTTCCTTTGAATTCCAAGTGATATGTATTGCCTCGGCCATTGTGTTGCACATGGTGATCATAGAGCCAGGGCCGACCCAATAGTAGGTGACAAACAGTCATAGGAACCACATCAAAATCAGTAGAATCTTTGTATGGCCCTATTTGAAAATTCACACGTACCATATGATTTACCTTCATCTCACCATTGTTGTTGAACCATTGTATGTAGTATGGCTTGGGATGAGGTAAGTATGTCAAATTCAGTTTGGCACATAGTTCCTTACTTGCAAGATTTCTGCAGCTACCTCCATCAATAATTACCTTGCAAGCTTTGTTTGGTCCAAATAAAGCTTTTGTTTGGAACAAGTTTCAACGCTGGGATTCCTCAACCGGTTGCACACTAAGTACACATAAAGATACGACAATAGTGGGTGCACGCTCAGCATATGCATCAGCACCTTCCTCGCCATCATCAATATCATCATCAGAAGCTTCATCTCCACTTTCTACTTCACCTTGTTCATTAACAAACATAACCTTGCTATTTGGACAATCTTTCTTGTAGTGACCTCTACCTCCACAAGTATGGCACACCACATCACGAGTACGTGCCGTAGACATGTTGGAACCTGAGCTAGCAATAGGAGCAGCGGGTTTCCGAGCATTAGAACCAAACAAAGGTGTACTTGCTGGCTTGGCCGATGGTGTAAAAGGAACAGCAGCTAGTGGCACGGCTGAAGGAGGAGTAGATCTGGCCAAAACTCGGCTGGAGGATGGAAAACGAGCACGTGACTTCGCCTCTTCTGCCAACTGGGATTCCGCCTCTCTAGCATGGTGCAATAGCTCATTCATGGCCTCATACTTGTGATGACGTACTATGCTCTTGATTGGCAACTTCAGATTTTTTAGGAATCGCTGCATGGTCATCTCAATGGACTCACGAACTCTAGCACGCTGCATAAGCAGCTCCATCTCCATGTAGTACTCATCTACTATCATTGTGCCTTGCTTCAATTGCGTCAATTTATCAAAAACTAATCGCAAGTAGTTGGTTAGTACGAAACGAGCCTTCATGATTTGCTTCATCTCGCGCCAATCCATCACAGGAAGTTCATTGTCCTCCCTCCTATGTTGCACAAGAGCAACCCGCCAATGCAAAGCATAACCATCAAATTTAGATGCTGCAAGCTTGACCTTCTTATCTTCTGGATAGTCAAATAAGCGCCAGAGTTTCTCAATCTTCCACTCCCATGTGAGGTAGTCTTCAGGATCAATGGAACCATCAAACTTAGGAATTGAGAATTTTGGCTAGCCCAAACCATCATCAGCAGCTTGGTTGGGCACACGTTGACCACGCCCAAGAGGGGCAAACCCACGACCATGAGCAGGTGCGTGGACAGGGCGAATAGCACGTCCCCTGCCAACATGTGGAGTAGCATCCACAGCGCTACCCTCATCGAAATCATAAAAGGCATCATCATGTTGAGGATCTTCCCTTCTATGTAAGGCGGCTGTCAAACCCTCAATGGACCGCTGCAAAGTGGTGACATTGATATTGAGCGTAGCCACTTGCGTTTGGATAGTATCAACCGTCCCAACATGCTGATCCAATCTCATATTCATATCTTGGAGATTCTTGTCAATGGCATCTGTCGTGTTAGTAAACACACGTGTCAAGTGGGATTTCAAAGCCTCATATTCACGCCAATTGACGAGCTCCTCATCCTTCTTTTTCTGCAACACAACATCATCATCACTAGAAGACATGATTAGTAGGTTAGTGCAAAAATCAGAATCTGTATGGTGGAAGCTCTCACAACTCACTCACAACTAATAAGAAAGGAAATCTTACCGTTCCAAAGTGAATAGAGATGCTCTACGAAACAAAATCAAAGACTGATGCACTTGATGTGATGAAGTGAATATCAAAGGTATAGAGAATGATCGTAGGGCACACATGTTATTTAAGGTGGAGCTATAGGTATGGTACCCTATCTACACCGCAAACAAGTCCTAGTGCTAACCGAACAAATACCCAAGAAACACACAGAGTGAGATAAACGTGGCAAAGCAACTTATGGAAATAAATATTGCAATGCACAAGAGAGACGCTAGTAATAGCTCAAATAGAACAGGCACAAGATTGCTCAATCTACTAGTGCTATTATAAAACTAGTCCTCCAATCAACCTTGATATCTCCCTTTTGTTGTTTACTATTTTATCTCTTTTCTTTTCTCCATTTTTTAACAACTTTTTTTTCTCTTCTTTCTCTTCTTCTCTTTTTTTCTGATTTTTTTTAACTATCTGACACAATGCAATACGTGATGCAACAATTCTGAGCAATTAGGGGCCGGATATTCCGGTTTGTCGGGGGCCGGATAATCCGGTCTACCTGGACGAAAAATTTGCACTTCAAACCCTAATGAGCAGCCTGTCGGAGCAAAGCAACTAGTCTCGTGGGTACGTTCCTAGGCACGAATGTTGTAGATAGGCTGTGTCTATGGTATGCAAACAAAGTTATGCTATGTGGACTCAGACAAACAAGGAAAAACTTGCAGAACACGGTGATGGTTGACACGACGGAAAACAAGATCAAACCCTAAACCTAGACACAAACGAAAAACTAGACTCCTACGAGGAAAAACCTGCAGATCGGATCTACGAGAAGATACAATCAGCAACTAAAACTCGAAAACGATGCAATCTAGTCTATGCCAAATCTTTTTGTAAGGCTTTTTCTATATAGGACAAAAAACACTCTCTAATCTATGGATGGATTTGTGGATGCTTACCGAGGCAACACTGGAAATCTGATACCAAGATGATATGGGGTGGCCCGATCTTCTCAGTAAGCGGATGGCGGTGATGATGGTGGATGATAGATAACTAGCCTGTAGCTATGAACTCTCCCGCTCGATCCTTGATGCCAATGCAACAGCTCTCGAACCTTGTAGGATATTCACAACACCACGCTCTTGCGCACGCAGCCGTGACCACGAACGGTAGTATGCAATCTACTAATTCCCAATGGAACAACAGATCACACTCAATTATAGTTGGTAGATTCGAACATAGGTTAATTCCAGAGGTTCTATGAAACAAACAACTCCAAAATAGTTTTAACGTGGTCTAACCTAAACTAGAGGGCATTCCCAGGCTTATATGGCCGCCGGAACGTCCGAAAAACGCGAAACGAAAACGTGTCGGATACAGTCAGATCCGTCCGGATCTGATGGAGACTTTTAGGGTCGGATTATCCGGTCTAGGTGGGCCGGATTATCTGGGGCCAGATTTTCCAGGGGAAAAGTCCGGTCAAATATCTGCCCTGACACAGAATGTCGCGCAGACGTCCTTAGCAGGATGTCCAAAACAGGGTCGGATTATCCGGGGTGTGGGGGCCGGATTATCCGGGGTGTGGGGCCCAGATTATCTGGGGTCTTTTTAGACGTGGAAGTACTCATTGGAAAGATCTTGGAATTATCTATCCAACAAGTGCTTATTTGCTTGATTTGGAGTTCGTATGAGGAATCCACGTCCGTTTCAATTTAAGGCTTCTGTCTATCCAAATTGAACGTTTCTTATCTTTGATGATATCCCTTGCTTGTATTGCGCCTTCCTCCCGCTCCTCCCTCGCGCATCCTTGGGCGATCATTATGTTGGGCTTCTCTTGTAGCCCTTCTCCTCCTCGCGCCATGCTTGTTTCTCCAACGAACCTGATCATACATAAATGCATAGACTTAGGGAGTATAAAGTTCTCATCAATCAAAGTACCAGATTCGTCTAGGAGTAAATTCACCTGTTGTTCCAGTAGCTTAGCACAAGCTCTTGTAATAGGTCCAATTCTAATCTCATTGGACTGATCCTTTCTTGCAACAGTTGTAGCATATTCAGTAGTCATTGGGGTAGGTGTAATTGTAGGGATCTCCTCATCAGGAAAAGTGGAAATTTTATCACACTTTGTAATTATAGTGTCGTGGCAGAAAAACGGCTCAAAATCCTATCGTGGCAGAAGAAATCCTGTCGCGGTAGAAAAATAGGCAGAAATCCTGCCGTGGCAGAGTGGCGACAGAGTAGCGGGCGCGCGGCAGAGAAACATGCGGAAATCGTGCCACGGCAGAGCGGCGGCAGCGCGCAGCAGAGAACCTGTGCCGCGACAGAGTTTGGATCAGACTCATGTCGCGGCAAAAAAAACGGACGTTTCCGTGTCACGACAGAGATCGGTAAGTAAACTTTTTTTTAATTATTGCAAACTGACTCGGCCAGGAGTAAACCACAGGGACTCTTTGGTAGATCGGATCTGCTAGAGGCGGCGGAAGAACAAGGTGATGGATTCGACTAGAAGAAGAAGAAAATGATGAATAATAAAACTAGATCTAGACTAAAGGAAGACATGACCAGCAACTATTTCTCGTCTATGATGTAATCTAGGCTATGGCAAATCTTTTTGTGGGGCTATTTTCTATATAGGACGAAAAAACACTATCTAATCTTTGGATGGATTGCGGATTGCTTACGGAGGCAACGAGGAAATCTCATACCAAGATGATATGGGGTGGCCCGATCTTCTCAGTAAGCTCTTGTCGATGGTGATGGTGGATGATAGATAACTAGTGTGTAGCTATGATCTCTCCCGCTCGATCCCTGATGCCAATGCAACAGTTCTCGAACCTTGTAGGATATTCACAACACCACACTCTTGCGCACACAGCAGTAACCACGAACGGTAGTATGCAATCTACTAATTCCCAATGGAATAACATATCACACTCAATTATAGTTGGTAAATTCCAACACAGGGTAATTCCAGAGGTTCTATGAAAGAAACAACTCCAAAATATTTTAACATGGTCTAAAACCCTAATCTATAGCGCCCCCATCTATTTATGAGTTCAGGGGGTGGCGGTCTAAGGGGGAACCCGAGTTGGTTCCACACAACCTGCATACAAACCAACCACAAAGTGGTTCGGCCAAACTGACTCTGTTGTGGCAGAGTTTTTGTCGGTTTCTCTGCCGCGGCAGCCTGCCGTGGCAGAGAATTGGGGCTTTTCTCTTCCACGGCAGAAAACGTCCATCTCTTGTTGATATTTGGCTTGGACAACTCCTTGCGCTTCCTCCCTCTCCTCCCTCGCGCATTCTTCATTGATCAACACATCATGTTCCTTCAGCTCCTCGCTCCGTGCTACGCCTTCTTCTGCTAAGTACCTGATCATACAATAATTCAAAGACTTAGGTAGTATAAAATTCTCATTAATTAAAACACTAGGTTCATTAAGAAACAAAGTCACATGTTGTTCTAGTAGCTTAACACGAGCTCTTGTGATTGGTCCAATCCTTATCTCATTGGATTGATCCTTCTTTGCAATTGGAACTTCTTCATTAGCAATTGGGGTAAGTGTAACTGTAGGGATGTCCTCATCATGTGGTCCTGGTCCTTACAAGGTGTTAGCCAAGATTAATGATAATGCCTACTCGATTGATATACCTATTGAGGAGTTTGATGGAGTTAGCAACAGCTTCAACGTTGTTGATTTATCACCATATCGTCGAGAAGACCTTGGACCATCGAGGTCGATGCCTTTTGAAGGGGAGAGATAATGAGGACATCCCTACAATTACACCTACTAAAGATGCTCCAACTGTTGCGAGGGAGGATTAGTCCAATGAGATTATAATTGGACCCATTACAAGAGCTCGTGCTAAGCTACTCCAACAACAGGTGAATTTGATCCTAAACGAATCTAGTACTTTAATTGATGAGAACTTTATACTGCCTAAGTCTATGCATTTATGTATGATCAGGTTCGTTGGAGAAACAAGCATGGCGCGAGGTGGAGAAGGGCTACAAGAGGAGCCCAGCATGATGATCGCCCAAGGATGCACGAGGGAGGAGTGGGAGGAAGGCGTAAGAGAAGATCGTCAAGACGAAGGCCAAAGGAGCTGCCGCAACCAGAGTGTCCGGCTGACTCCACCCGGAGTGTCTGGCCTGCCCGAGAGAAGATTTGGCATGGATAATCAGTACCCCAGTTCGCACACTACCCGGAAACTTCAAAGTTTCCGGCCAGACCGGACTGTTCGGCACACTCCACCCGGAGTATCCGGCCTGAACGGACTGTCTGGTTGATATCCACCGGACTGTCCGGCCGCCGTCCGAGTCTGGTCCGAGTCGGCTATCAGTTTGAGTCGTTTGCGTTTAGTTTTGGTTTCTAGCCGCCCTTATAAGCCTTGGGACGACCCCTAGTTAGGGTTTAGCGTTTAAACTATTCTAGAGTTGTTTCTTTCAAAGAACCTCTAGAATTACCCTGTGATCGAATTATACTACTGCAATTGAGTGTGATCTGTTGTTCCATTGGGAATTAGTAGATTGCAAACTACCGTTCGTGGTCGACGGCTGCGTGCGCAAGAGCGTTGTGTTGTGAATATCCCACAGGGGTCGAGAGCTGTTGCATTGGCATCAGGGTTCAAGCGAGAGAGTTCATAGCTACAGGCTATTTATCTATCCACCGTTATCATCATCGACAAGTGCTTGCTGAGAAGATCGGGCCACCCCATATCAAAACTTAGAGAAGCAGGTCCTTGTTCAACATTCAGAGGGTTATTTGCAGCCTTAAACAAACACAAAACAAGTTATAACAGCATTACCATGCAATCAGACCACCATGAATTTTAAATGTGTCAATATAGTAATATATAAGGAAGGAAGCAATTAACAGTGGTGGCTCATACATCTATTTGTTCTTCAATAACTGGACCAGCTGGCGCCATGGAGCGATGCGAGCATGTGCTGCTTTGTGAAATGACTGCTCTACTTGAAGATGGCTAAGACCAAGATAAAACAAGTAACTTACACAGCAGACTTGGGAAACAAACTACAAGTTCATTTCGAATAACAGTGCGAGCAATCAACCAACATACCTGATGCAGACTGCTCAAACTATAATGTGTAGAACACGAACAAAATGAATATGAAAACCAAGCCATTATGTTTCTCATATATAAACTAGCCAGGCACTACACAGCAAAATCTTCCACTTATTTAATCATAGACAAGAAAAGAGCAACTCAATCAACAAAAACACATCAATTGTGTGCCTCGAATATACTAGCTAGATAATTTCAGACAAACAATGAATCAAGCAATCATACATTGAGTTATTCATTAACAGCCAGATAATTTCAACGGTTCGGCGGCCTGAGAACAACAAACTAAACCATCATGTGCCTCGTATTATAATATCCAGTTCATGTAACTATGATACACAATAGATACAAGAGTGAGATGAAGTGCATAGAGTTCCTTAGGATACATGTGTATTATACATGATCTAATCGCTAGTGTGGCCTTGTTCTTATTATCATCCAACTCAGATGCAATACACCCGGCCTCTGCATATCTAGGAAATTGAACAAAGCACATGGAACAAAAGCAGACCATAGTGGGGCTAAAATGTTTGACGCCAATTTTTGGCAAAAAAATGAAAACAAGAAAGAGAAATGGTAAATTTAAGGAAAACAAATGTGGCAAGGACCAAACTCTGGCTGCCAAACTTCGGGTGGGGGTCTTACGGTAGGTGTTACACGAGATCTACAACGACTCGTGTGGATGGGCGGAGTATGTACTCCATTGTTGCTCCTCTGCATAAAGGTAAGGCTAACTGTAAATACAAACATGTTCCAACATGATATACGTTGGCATGAAGTGAAACAAAAGTGATGGGGTCTTACGAGATTATAGGAACCATTCACTCTATGATAATGTGTGCAAACTAAGGCTGCTCCTTGCATAATAACAACAAACAGTCTGAGCCACATGTTAAGAGGGATCAAATCGATAGTACATAATGGTTAAATAATATGACGTGTGTAAACGTGTAGTATAGGATAGCAGGACAATAGCAGGATGGAAATAATATAGTTCATAAGTTAGCAAATGAGAGCGATATTATATAATCATATCTCATGTGGACAGGTACAACAGAGAATGTAAACAAATATGTTAAGTGACTAATAATTCACAAAGAAATATTCATAAAAACAGTCCAATGCGTGGAGTTTAAGCCTAACCACAGCGGGTTAATTTATACATGACATGTATATCAAGTAAAGAACCTGTTAGTTAGGAAATTTAGCACGAATACAATACATTGCCAACAAACTAATCACGTAGGGAGACATGGTTTTACCTCGGTTGGGGTGGCGTCTAGGCCTCCTCCGCATCCTCACGGGTCACTTTGCGGTTGCGAAGGTGCTACGGTCGTATTAGGTGTCAACGACAGGGAAGCAGATCTTGGGCGGGCGAGGATTGATGGGTTCGTAGCATGGAAAACAAAAAAATTCTACCGCAAGAACGAACAAAACCCAGATCTAATCTAGATAAAAGCCAAGATTTAATCTATTAGATATGTGCAACGAGATAGATATGTACTAACCCACGTAGATCCGAAAGCGTTACGAGATTAGATCTCGTGGTTGATGTAGTTGATCACTTGCCGATCTCAAGATCGTGTGGACGATCCTTCCGGCGCCGCGTTCCGGCAGCGCTTCCGCAGTCGGTCACATGTACGGAGTCGAAGCAGACCTTCCTCTCCTCATTCCAGCGAGCAGCGGAGGTAGTAGATCTTCTCCACGGAATCCCAGCAGCACGACGGCGTGGTGGTGGTGGTGGACTAGAGAATTCTGCATGGCTTCGCCTATGCCTGTGCAGAAGAAAGGAGGAGGAGAGAGGCGGCGGAGATTATGAGTTATGGAGGAGGGCTTGGAGGTGGCGCCCCCACCCCTCTATTTAAAGGGGGGAGGCGCCATGGGAGGGGGAGTCCTTGTAGGACTCCCCTCCCTCCTATGGCCGGCGGATTAGGGAGGGAGGGAGGAGTCTCCTCCCCAACGACTTCTTGTCTTGCCCCACTAGGACTCCTTGATCCCTTTCTTGGTTTTCAAGCAAACTCCAAGAAATCTTCCAGAACCTTCCGAAACATTCCGAAACCTTCTAGAATCCTCATACAAATACTCCGGAACATTTCCTAACTCAGAAAATGATCCCCAATACATGAATCTTATTCTCCGGACAATTCCGGATCTCCTCGTGATGTCCCGGATCCAATCCGAGACTCCGAACAACATTCGGTCTCCAACGCATATTCCATATCTACTTAAAACAACTTCGAACCTTAAGTGTGTCACCCTACGGTTCGTGAATATGTAGACATGACAGAGACACATCTCCTATCAATAACCATCAGCGGGACCTGGAGATCCATAATGGCTCCCACATACTCAACGATGACTTCGTGATCGATTGAACCATTTACATACGAAACCAATTCCCTTTGTCACGCGATACTATACTTATCCGAGGTTTGATCGTCGGCATCTCCATACCTAGTTCTACCTCGTTACTAATAAGTACTCTTTACTCGTTCCATGATATGTCATCCCTTGTGACCCAGTCACATGCTTGCAAGCTAACTAGACGACATTCCACCGAGAGGGCCCAGAGCATATCTATCCGTCATATGGATGGACAAATCCCAATCTTGGTCCATGCGCTTCAACACATACTTTCAGAATACCCAATGACACCTTTATAACCACCCAGTTACGAAGCGGCGTTTGATGTCATCAAAGTACCCATCCGGTGATGGTGATTAACACAACCTCATGGTCGAAGGATTAGGTTACTATGCATTTAAAAGCTTATAGAAATACGAACTTAATGACTTGATCTTATGCTACGCTTACTATGGGTGTGTGTCCATCACATCATTCTCCTAATGATATAACCTTGTTATTAATCACATCCTAATGTCCATGATCAGGAAACCATGATCATCAATTAATCAACAAGCTAGTTCAACAAGAGGCTTACTAGGGACTCTCTTATGTTTACAAAACACACATGTATTAGCGTTTCCTTATAATACAATTATAGCATGGGATGTAAACATTCATCATAAACACAAAGATATAATAATAACCACTTTTATTATTGCCTCTTGGGCATATCTCCAACAGTCTCCCACTTGCACTAGAGTCAATAATCTACATTACATGGTAATATACCGAACACCCATGACGTTCTGGTGTTCGTCATGCTTTGCCCTAGGGAGAGGTTTAGTCAACGGATCTGCCGCATTCAGATTAGTGTGTACTTTGCAAATCTTTATGTCACCATGTCGGACATACTCGCGAATAGCATGGAAACGTAGCTTGATGTGCTTCATCTTGCTATGTGACCTTGGCCCCTGTGCATTAGCTATGGCACCTGTGTTGTCACAGTAGATGGCCATCGGGTCCAACGCACTGGGAACCACGCCAAGTTCAGTAATGAATTCCTTCATCCATACGGCTTCTTGTGCAGCCTCCGAAGCAGCTATGTATTCTGATTCAGTTGAAGATTTCACCACAACGCTTTGCTTTGCACTCCTCCAGCTCACTGCAGCACCATTCAAAATAAATACGTATCCCGACTGTGACTTCGAGTCATCCGGATCGGTGTTCCAACTAGCATCGGTGTAACCGTTTACAACAAGCTGTTCATCACCTCCATAAGAAAGAACCATATCCTTAGTCCTATTTAGGTACTTTAGGATATTCTTGACCGCTGTCCAGTGCTCCATTCCAGGATCACTTTGATATCTGCTAGTCAAACTAACAGCATGTGCTATATCCGGTCTTGTACACAGCATGGCATACATGATAGAACCTATGGCCGAGGCATAGGGAATATTATTCATTTTCTCTCGATCTTCTGCCGTAGCTAGACTTTGAGTCTTACTCAAGGTCTTACCTGACAACATGGGCACGAACCCTTTCTTGCTATCTTCCATTCTAAACTTCTTTAGAACTTTGTCTAAGTATGTACTTTGTGAAATCGCTATTAGGCGTCTTGATCTATCTCTATAAATCTTCATGCCTAGAATATATGCCGCTTCGCCAAGATCCTTCATTGAAAAACTATTATTCAAATAGGCTTTGACGCTATTAAGAAGTTCTATATCATTCCCAATCAACAATATGTCATCTACATATAGTACTAGGAATGCTACAGAGCTCCCACTCACTTTCTTGTAAATACAAGCTTCTCCATAAGTTTGTATAAACCCAAAGTTTTTGATTACTTTATCAAAACGTTGATTCCAACTTGGGGATGCTTGCTTCAATCCATAAATGGAGCGCTGAAGTTTGCATACCTTGTCAGCATCTTTAGGATTGACAAAACCCTTGGGTTGTACCATATACAACTCTTCCTCAATGTCACCATTAAGGAACGCCGTTTTGACATCCATCTGCCAAATCTCATAATCGAAATGTGCAGCAATTGCTAACAAAATCCTCATAGACTTTAGCTTCGCTAAAGTGAGAATGTCTCATCATAGTCAACTCCTTGAATTTGTCGGAACCCTTTCGCGACAAGTCGAGCTTTATAGACGGTAACATTACCATCAGCATCTGTTTTTCTCTTGAAAATCCATTTGTTGTCGACAGCCTTACGGCCATCCGGTAAGTCCACCAAAGTCCACACTTGGTTTTTGTACATGGATCCCATTTCGGCTTTCATGGCTTCTAGCCATTTGTCGGAATCTGGGCTCACCATAGCTTCTTCATACGTCGCAGGGTCATCAGCGTTGTCCACCAACATGACGTTCAAGGCAGAGTCATACCAATCAGGAGTGGTACGAACCCTCGTTGACCTGCGAGGTTCAGCAGTAACTTCGTTTGAAGTTTCATGATCATTATCATTATCTTCCTCTCCAATTGGTGCAGGCGGCACAAAAACATCTTCCGGTGCTGCGCTGCTCTCAAATCCGAGAAAAGGTTCAATAACCTCATCGAGTTCTACTTTCCTTCCAGTCACTTCCTTCGAGAGAAACTCCTTCTCAAGAAATGGTCCATTCTTGGCAACGAAAACTTTGCCTTCGGATCTATGATAGAAGGTATACCCAATAGTTTCTTTAGGGTATCCTATGAAGACGCATTTCTCAGCTTTGGGTTCTAGCTTATCAGGTTGTAACTTCTTTACATATGCTTCGCAACCCCAAACTTTAAGGAACGACAACTTAGGTTTCTTACCAAACCACAATTCGTACGGTGTCGTTTCAACGGATTTAGATGGTGCCCTATTTAAAGTGAATGTGGCTGTCTCTAAAGCATAGCCCCAAAATGATAGCGGTAAATCTGTAAGAGACATCATAGACCGAACCATATCTAAGAGAGTTCGATTACGACGTTCGGACACACCATTACGCTGTGGTGTTCCCGGCGGTGTCAACTTCGAAAGAATTCCACATTTCTTTAAATGCATGCCAAACTCATAACTCAGATATTCACCTCCGCGGTCAGAACGCAGAAACTTAATCTTCTTGTTACGATGGTTTTCCACTTCACTTTGAAATTCCTTAAACTTCTCGAAAGTTTCGGATTTATGTTTCATAAAGTAGACATACCCATATCTACTTAAGTCATCCGTGAAAGTGAGAACATAACGATATCCACCACGCGATGCTACACTCATTGGACCGCATACATCGGTATGTATTATTTCCAATAAGTCTGTAGCTCGCTCCATTGTACCAGAGAATGGAGTCTTAGTCATTTTTCCCATTAGACATGCTTCGCATCTTTCAAGTGATTCAAAATCAAGTGATTCAAGAAGTCCATCTGAATGGAGTTTCTTCATACACTTCACTCCAATGTGACCAAGACGATAGTGCCACATGTATGTAGAATTATCATTCAATTTTATTCGTTTAGCATCTATGTTGTGAACATGTGTATCACTACTATCGAGATTCAATAAGAATACACCATTCATCTCAGGTGCATTACCATAAAAGATATTACTCATATAAATCGAACAACCTTTATTCTCGGACTTAAAAGAGTAACCGTCTCGCAGTAAACAAGATCCAGATATAATGTTCATGCTTAACGCAGGCACCAAATAACAATTATTTAAATTTAAAACTAATCCCGAAGGTAGATGTAGAGGGAGCGTGCCGACGGCGATCACATCAACCTTGGAGCCATTTCCAACGCGCATCGTCACCTCGTCTCTTGCCAGTCTTCGTTTATTCCACAGCTCCTGTTTCGAGTTACAAATATGAGCAACCGAACCAATATCAAATACCCAGGCACTACTACGATTACTAGTAAGATACACATCAATAACATATATATCAAATATACCTTTCTTCTTGATGTTGCCGTTCTTCAGATCCGCCAGGTACTTGGGGCAGTTACGCTTCCAGTGACCGGCACCCTTGTAGTAGAAGCACTCAGTTTCAGGCTTGGGACCAGCCTTGGGCTTCTTTGCAGGTGCGGCAGCTTTCTTGCCGCCCTTCTTGAAGTTGCCCTTGTTCTTAGGCTTGCCCTGTCTCTTGAAATTGGTGGTCTTATTGACCATCAACACTTGGTGCTCCTTCTTGATCTCCACTTCAGCAGTTTTCAGCATGGACGATAGTTCAGGCAACGTCTTGTTCATGCAGTGCATATTGTAGTTCATCACAAAGTTCTTATAACTCGGTGGCAGTGATTGGAGGAGACGGTGAATCCCCAATTCATTAGGAATCGATATCCCCAATTCTTGGAGCTTGTTTGCGTACCCAGACATGGTGAGCACGTGCTCGCTAACAGAGCTTCCCTCTTCCATCTTACAGTTAAAGAACTTTTCGGAGGCCTCATAGCTCTCCATGGCCGCGCGAGTCTCAAAAATTAGCCTGAGCTCCTTAATGATCTCAAACAGGTCGTGGTGCTCAAAACGCTTCTGGAGCTCCGCTTCTAAACCGTACAGGATGGCACACTGAACTGTGGAGTAATGATTTTTCCGAGTGGCGTAAACATTCTTTACGTCATCGGTAGCATCATCTCTAGGTGGGTCACTTAGCGATGCTTCGAGCACATAGGTCAACTGACCAGCCCTGAGGATGATCTTCGGTCCACGGAACCAGTCCGTGAAATTGCTTCCATTGTTCTTAAGCTTTTCTTTCTCTAGGAATGCATTGAAATTGATGGAGGGGGTCGCCATAATCTACAACAAATTTGCAAGTAGTTTAGACTAAGTTTATGATGAATTGAGTTCAAATTTAATACTTAAGTTAACTAGGTGAACTCCCACTCAAAACAACATCCCTCACATTGTCTTAGTGACTACACGAACCAAGTCCACTACACCAAGTCCGATCTTCACGAGAGAAGATGTAGTTTCATCGGCGAACAATCTTCATGTTCATCATATCATTTATATGACTCATTCTCTACCTTTCGGTATTCCGTGTTCCGAGACCATGTCTGTACATGCTAGGCTCGTCAAGATAACCTTAGTTTCCGCATGTGCAAATCTGGCTTGCACCCGTTGTATGCACACGTAGAATCTATCAGATCCGATCATCACGAGATGCTTCGAAATGACGAGTCTTAGCAACGGTGCCAACTAAGGGTGAACACTTTATTACTTGATATTTAGTGAGAGGGATCATCTTATAATGCTACCGTCGCGATCTAAGCAATACAAGATGCATAAAGGATTAACATCACAGGCAATTCATAATTAGTGTGATATGATATGGCCCTTTCTTCTTGCGCCTTTGATCTCCATCTCCAAAGCACGAACATGATCTCCATCATCACCAGCATTGCGTCAAGGTCAGTGGCGCCGCTTCATGGTTGTCCATCATCACTAGCAACTATTACAACTACTTGGAATAAAGCTATTACAAGATGAATAGACACGCAGGTCTTAACAGAATTAAAGACAACCATTAGGCTCCTGCCGGTTGCCTTATTACAACAAGGATCATTGCATACATCAAATATAATCACAATCTCATGATGGCCATATCACATCACAAAACCCCTGCAAAAACAAGTTAGACGCCTCTAATTTTCTTTGCATTTTTTACGTGGCTTGGGGCTTTCGAACAATAACGGATCTTACCTACAAAACTGAACCACAACGTTGATACAAGTGCTATCGAGTGCAAAGTGTAAATTGAATCTATACTATGGTGGGAGAGATAGACACCCGCAAAGCCACTTGTGCAAAGCAAGTTACACGTCAAGCGTGGAGCAAGTCTCATGTGCGATGACATGTAAGGTTAGCCCGAGCCGCTTCATCCCAGCATGCCGCAAGATGCAAAGTACACAAAGCAAAAGACGGCACGAGCACCAACGCCCACAACACCATTGTGTTCTACTCGTGCAACGGATCTACGCATAGACACGGTTCTGATACCACTGATGGGTTCGTAGCATGGAAAACAAAAAAATTCTACCGCAAGAACGAACAAAACCCAGATCTAATCTAGATAAAAGCCAAGATTTAATCTATTAGATATGTGCAACGAGATAGATATGTACTAACCCACGTAGATCTAAAAGCGTTACGAGATTAGATCTCGTGGTTGATGTAGTTGATCACTTGCCGATCTCAAGATCGTGTGGACGATCCTTCCGGCGCCGCGTTCCGGCAGCGCTTCCGCAGTCGGTCACATGTACGGAGTCGAAGCAGACCTTCCTCTCCTCATTCCAGCGAGCAGCGGAGGTAGTAGATCTTCTCCACGGAATCCCAGCAGCACGACGGCGTGGTGGTGGTGGTGGACTAGAGAATTCTGCATGGCTTCGCCTATGCCTGTGCAGAAGAAAGGAGGAGGAGAGAGGCGGCGGAGATTATGAGTTATGGAGGAGGGCTTGGAGGTGGCGCCCCCACCCCTCTATTTAAAGGGGGGAGGCGCCATGGGAGGGGGAGTCCTTGTAGGACTCCCCTCCCTCCTATGGCCGGCGGATTAGGGAGGGAGGGAGGAGTCTCCTCCCCAACGACTTCTTGTCTTGCCCCACTAGGACTCCTTGATCCCTTTCTTGGTTTTCAAGCAAACTCCAAGAAATCTTCCAGAACCTTCCGAAACATTCCGAAACCTTCTAGAATCCTCATACAAATACTCCGGAACATTTCCTAACTCAGAAAATGATCCCCAATACATGAATCTTATTCTCCGGACAATTCCGGATCTCCTCGTGATGTCCCGGATCCAATCCGAGACTCCGAACAACATTCGGTCTCCAACGCATATTCCATATCTACTTAAAACAACTTCGAACCTTAAGTGTGTCACCCTACGGTTCGTGAATATGTAGACATGACAGAGACACATCTCCTATCAATAACCATCAGCGGGACCTGGAGATCCATAATGGCTCCCACATACTCAACGATGACTTCGTGATCGATTGAACCATTTACATACGAAACCAATTCCCTTTGTCACGCGATACTATACTTATCCGAGGTTTGATCGTCGGCATCTCCATACCTAGTTCTACCTCGTTACTAATAAGTACTCTTTACTCGTTCCATGATATGTCATCCCTTGTGACCCAGTCACATGCTTGCAAGCTAACTAGACGACATTCCACCGAGAGGGCCCAGAGCATATCTATCCGTCATATGGATGGACAAATCCCAATCTTGGTCCATGCGCTTCAACACATACTTTCAGAATACCCAATGACACCTTTATAACCACCCAGTTACGAAGCGGCGTTTGATGTCATCAAAGTACCCATCCGGTGATGGTGATTAACACAACCTCATGGTCGAAGGATTAGGTTACTATGCATTTAAAAGCTTATAGAAATACGAACTTAATGACTTGATCTTATGCTACGCTTACTATGGGTGTGTGTCCATCACATCATTCTCCTAATGATATAACCTTGTTATTAATCACATCCTAATGTCCATGATCAGGAAACCATGATCATCAATTAATCAACAAGCTAGTTCAACAAGAGGCTTACTAGGGACTCTCTTATGTTTACAAAACACACATGTATTAGCGTTTCCTTATAATACAATTATAGCATGGGATGTAAACATTCATCATAAACACAAAGATATAATAATAACCACTTTTATTATTGCCTCTTGGGCATATCTCCAACAAGGATATGAGCAGAGTGCTACACCACAGATCCGAGGCGGTCGATGATGTGCTCAGAGCACCAAACAAAATAGGGTTCATTGAGTAGATCGGGTGTGGCAGGTATGCCACATAAAGTGTAGCGCGGATGTTCCGGCGGTGACGTATTCCTATAGGAGAGAAGGGGGTAGGGTTTAGAGGTACTGCTAGTATTATACTGGGAAAAATACGAGTGAACTTCCCACCCACCAAATTCACTAGGGATCGAATGGGAATTTCGAAGTATCTGAAATTTTGGGGCACGAAGTATGTCCGGATATGCGGGATATTTACCGCTTTATTTTGGTTTTGAATTTGGTCATGGTCCATGTAATAATAGAAAATTGGTAGGCCATACTCCCTCCTTGTTCAGGAATCCAAGGCCGTACTCCCTCAATCCAACACCTCAACTAATCGTCCATGGCCATACTCCCAATGTTCAGGATCTCGAAGAACAATGGATATGATACCTAGGATTTTAAAATATTATGAGATAAATTACATCATGTTGGGAGGATGATGTTATACAATCATGCAAATTTGCAAGTTCCAACTCATATTCATTTCACGGTCATGTTGGGAGCCATATTATTAACTAGTTTTTTCAAATACATAGGTGATGCCCTAAGGTCATCCGCATTGTGTAAAAAGGCACACCTTAAGGCCTATGTGGCATCCGCTAATTAAGGTTCACCTTATACTATGTGGAGAAAATAAAGTTATCTTTAAGCCTAAGGTGCACCTCAAAAGCTTGTGGGTTGCCCATAGAAAATAGAAAAATCATTTACCCTCTCTCATTATTTCTCATGTGATCGTTTTCATAAGGGTTCAAAATTTTCAGGATTCTCAATCATAGCTAGAAGTTGAACCAGTCGTCAAAACTCTGTGTGGTTTCTGATATATTAACTGACCGCTTGATGGGTACCTCCAAAAGCTTTTTCATAAAACTTTCAAAGAAACCTACAATTTATTACTAGAAGTTTAAATTTGACCTTATTTTGATACATCGACATAAAGTCATTCAAGTGATTGGAGGCATATAGCTAGGAAGCTTGAAAACTGCTAAAACATGGGAATCGCAAGTACATCATGTTGTTGATCCACTATGTATGTCCAAAAACTTAGCTTGTGGCATTCAAATCCAATATCGTGTACGGAAAAGAATGATCTCATCATCACTGAGAAAATTGAGAATGTTCTTTCCTAGTAGTTGGACACTCACTCCCATGACATTGCTTACTACCAGAAGATGCACCCATCTACCTCTGAAATGGCATTTAATTCAAGAACAATATATCCCGCTTACTTGTAGATAAAGTATGACCTAACTTCATTAAATGGCAAGATGCAAAATCTTAACAAGAAGTTGAACCTGTCATCAAAATTCTTGGTGATTTGTGATAAATTAATTGACCCCCCGATGGGTACCTCAAAGAGCTTTTTCATAAAACTGTCAAAGCAACCTATAGTTTACTTGTAGTAGTTCAAATTATACCTACTTTTGATAAATCGGCATGAAGTCATTCAAGTGGGTGAAGTTAGCTAGGAAATTTTAGAACTCATAAAACATGGTAAATCATAAGTATATCATGTTGGTCCATTATATATGTCTGAAAACTAGGCTTGTGGCATTCAGATCTGTATTCTTCAGACTTCCTTTACGGGAAAGAACAATCTCTCATCATCACTTGGGAAATTGAGAATGTTATTTCCTGAGATAGTTGGAAACTCACACTGATGGCATTGTTTACTACAAGAAAATGCACCTATCTACCTCTGAAAAGAGATTTAATTCAAGAGTAATCTATCACGTTTACTTGCATTGTAGCTCAAGTTTGACCTAATTTGGGTAAACTATTAAGATGCAAAATCTTAGCAAGAAGTTGAACATGTCGCCAAAACACTTTGTGGTTTCTCAGAGCAAAACCTACAATTATACTTGTAGTTTCAAATTTGACATAATTTCGATAAATCGACATAAAGTCATTCAAATGGGAAGAGTTAGGTAGGAAGTTTGAAAACTCATAAAACATGGCATTGGTACAACATGTTTGTCCACTATATATGTCAGTAAACTTGGCTTCTGGCATTCAGATCTAATATTCTTCAGGCATTTCTTTGTGGAAAAGAACAACCTCGCTCGTCATCACTCGGCAAATTGAGAATTGAATGTTCCTTCCTGCTAGTTGGAAAATCACACCGACGACACTTTTTACTATAATAAAATGCACCCGTCTACCTCTAAAAAGTCATTTATTTCAAGGGAAATCTATCACGCTTACTTGTAGCTCAACTTTGACCCAGTTTTATTAATTAGTCATGATGCAAAATCTTAGCAAGAAGTAAAACGTGTTATCAAAAATCTCGATGGATTCTGATATATTAATTGACCCTGCGTTGGTTACCTCCAAAAGTTTTTTCGTAAATCTTTAAAACCAACCTACAATTTAGTTGTAGTTCAAGTTTGACCTAATTTCGATAAAATAGGCATGTAGTCATTCAAGTGGGTGAGTTAATTAGCTAGGGAGTTTGAAAACTCATAAAACATATGGGAATCATAAGTAAAACATGTTGGTCCAATTAATATGTCTAGAAGCTTTGCTTATGGCATTGAGATCCATATTCTTCGAACTTCTTTATGGAAAAGAACCATCTCGTCATCACTCGGAAAACTGAGAATTTTCTTTCCTAATAGTTGGAAACTCACACCGACGACATTGTTTACTACAAGAATATGCACGCATCTACCTCCGAAAAGACATTTAATTCAAGAGAAATCTATCGCTCTTACTTGTAGCTCAAGTTTGACCTAATTTCCTTAAATCGATAAGAAGTTACTGAAGTGTGCGAATTAGCTAGGAAGCTAGAAAAATCCTAGTACTAATAACTTGGGTATTGCGTATAAGAAACCGTGGTCCAGTTTGTGTGCTAATGGGGGCGGTTGCATTTTTTTAAACTATGGTAGGTCTCTTAGGAGCGAGGTGATTGAGAGTGAACACGATCGGTGGAAGTACAAGTTACATCAAGGACCTCATAAAAATGAAAATTTCATCCAAGTCAATGCATTTAGCACAAGGACCCTGAAACTGGGCAATGAAGTGTGTGTTTTGAGGTTTACACATACTAGCGTTCATCGTGCTAAAGACTATCAGTAGAATCTTTCTAGATGCTAATAATGGAAAAGAAGATTCAACGGTTAGCAATGTTTGGATTTGCGAGTCTTGATCCAACGGTCAATGTTCGAAGTTATCCGTACACTATATAGTGGTATAGTATTGTAAGATATAAGAAAAGATAAAGATAAGAAGTACTGAAATGGCTAATCTTTTGAGTAACCTTCCCTCCCGATGTTGGGGAAGCAAGTGAAAAAAATTCAAAAACAAGAAAATTTTAAATATTTTGCCGCCAAGGACCAAAGTGGTTTCCTTCCTATGTACTCCTCATTCCTACTCCACACCAACGCAGCGCCAAACATGCCAGAGACATAGAGCCACTATACCAAGGCACATGCGCATAGCACCATGCTGTGGATGAGAGAGAGATCAGCCGGGCCGGTGCACGAGGGAAAAGGGGAGGAGAGATGGAGGATGGATGGTGAGAGGCAGTGAAGGAGAGAGAAAACACACAATTTATTTTGCATGCATCGGTCCTGAAATTTACTACTAGTAGAGTGGCTGCAGGAGTACTTCTTGTCAGGAACCCATCATAAATTTCCTTTGACATCGAACCGCCTTTAACTCCTCTTCACTGCTGACCTCTTCCCGTGCCTACGGTTTATTCTCTGGGAATGTATAGCACATGGACAGAGGTGAGCATATATCCAAGAAAAGAAATATAAATCTTATCTTATCTTACCATCTTATAGTGTATGAATAACTTTGAATATTGACCATTGGATCTAGACTCGTGAATCCCAACATTTCAAGTCATTGGATCTTCTTTTCCATTCTAGCATCTAAAAGATTCTATTGATAATCTTCATCACAATGAATGCTATGTACAAACCTCAAATCACACTTCTCCATCATTCTAGAATCTTCTCCCTCGTTTCTCTAGACCATGTTACCAAAATTTTCATGTTTTATATAGCTCATAATCATTGACTTCTACATGATATACAAAGTACAAGAACCAAATATACACCCATACTTTATAGATGTTGATCAAATTTATAATTTTTTCTGCTTTACATATTATAATTTTATATAGTGATGATATGTCAGACGTCTATTATCTGAGTCTCATGTGCAGGGCATGTGCAACATACTAGTATACTATATTGTACTAGTATTTGCATTTTCCCTAATAAGGGCATCAACAATGTGTACAAAAGAACACCTTAAGGCCTAGTATGTGGCATCCTCTAAGGTTCACCATATATATTGTGGAGAAATAAAAGTTATCTTTAAGCCTAAGGTGCACCTCAAGCTTGTGGGTTGCCCATAGAGAATAGTATAACCATTTCCCCTCTCTCCCTATTTCATGTGATCGTTTTCAAAAATTTCATGATGCAAAATCTTAGCTAGAAGTCGAACTAGTCATCAAAACTCTCTTTGGTTCCTGATATATTAATTAACCGCTCGATGGGTACCTCCAAAATCTTTTTTCCTAACTTTCAAAGCAACGTAAAATTTATTACATGTAGTTCAAGTTTGAACTAATTTCATTAAATTCAAGAGCAATCTATAGTGCTTACTTGTAGCTCAAGTGTGACCTAATTTCATTAAATGGTCAAGATGCAAAATCTTAGCAAGAAGATGAACCTGTCGTCAAAAATCATGGTGGTTTCTGATATATAAATTTACCCCCCTCCGATGGTACCTCCAATAGCCTTTTCGTAAAACTATCAAAGCAGCCTACACAGTTTACTTGTAGTAGTTCAAGTTTTATCTAATTTTGATAAATCTACATCAAGTCATTCAAGTGGGCGAAGTTAGCTAGGAAATTTGAGAAGTCATAAAACATGGGAAATTGTAAGTATAGCATGTTGGTCCACTATATATGTCTGAAAACATGGCTTGTGGCATTCAGATCCATGTTCTTCGGACTTTCTTTACGTGAAAGAACAGTCTCGTCATCACTAGGAAAACTGAGAATGTTCTTTCCTGAGATAGTTGGAAAATCACACCGACAAAAAAATTTAGTACAAGAAGATGCACCTATCAACCTCCGAAAAGACATTTAATTCAAGAGCAATTTACCGCGCTTACTTGTATCTCAAGTTTGACCTAATTTTGTTAAACTATAAGGATGCAAATTCTTATCAAGGAGTTGAACTTGTCTTCAAAACTCTTGGTTGTTTATCATATATTGATTGTGACCCCCTGATGGGTACCTCCAAAAGTTTTTCGTAAAACTTTCAGAGCAATCTACAATTTACTTGAAGTAGTTCAAATTTGACCTAATTTTGATTAATTGACTGGAAGTCATTCAAGTGGGTGGAGTTATTAGCTAGAAATTATGAGTACTCATAAAACACGAGAAATCGTAAGTACATATGTTTGTCCACTATATATGTGTGAAAACTTGGCTTGTGGCATTCAGATCCATATTCTTCGGATTTCCTTTACGGGAGAGAATAATCTCGCCATCACTCGAAAAATTGAGAATGTTCTTTCCTGATAGTTGGAAACTCACACTAACAACATTGTTTACTACAAGAAGTTGCTATTATCTACCTCTGAAAGGACATTTAATTGAAGAGAAATATATCGTGCTTACTTGCATGTAGGTCAAGTTTGACCTAATTTTGTTAAATTATCAAGATGAAAAATCTTAGCAAGAAGTTGAAAATATCGTCAAAACTCTCGGTGGTTTATGATATATTAATTGTGACCCCCTGATGGGTACCCCCAAAAGCTTTTTTTTAGAACTTTTAAAGCAACCTACAATTTACTTGTAGTTTCAAATTTGACCTAATTTCGATAAATCGACAAAAGTCATTCAAAGGGTAGAGTTAGCTTGGAAGCTTGAAAACTAATAAAACATGGGAATCGTTGGTACAACATGTTGGTCCACTATATATGTTTCTAAACTTGGCTTGTGGCATTCAGATCCAATATTCTTTGGACTTTTCTTTATGGAAAAGAACAACCTCGCTCGTTTTCACTCGGAAAATGTAGAATTGAATGTTATTTCCTGATAGTTGGAAACTCACACCAATGGCATTTTTTACTACAAGAAGATACACCGATCGACCTTTGAAAAGACATTTAATTCAAGAGCAATCTATGGCGCTCGTTTTCCTGATAGTTGACCTAATTTCGTTAAATTGTCAAGATGCAAAATCTTATCAAGAAGTTAAACCTATCGTAAAAACTCTTGCTAGTTTCGGATATATTAATTTTGACCCCACGATGGGTACCTCCAAAAGCTTTTTCGTAAAACTATCAAAGCAAAACCTACAATTTACTTGTAGTTTCAAATTTGACCTAATTTCGTTATATCAACATAGTCATTCAAATGGGCTGTAACACCCCGCTAAAACCACTACTAGAAAATCGCTTGCTATTTATGTATTGTGCATCATCATGACCGCATGCTCATGTCATCATGCCATATTTCATTTGAGCATCTTCATGTCTGCATGCATTTGTTTGCCTAAAACTATTTTCTAAAAGCCTATTTTTATTTTCTAAATACCCCCTCGCTATTTCAAATGTAAAACCTCGGGCTTATCCGGATCTTTTATCTAAAAACTATTTGCAAAATTCTTCTGTATAAAAATAAACGAACGTACAAAATAAAAACTATTTTTTCCGGGAGGCCACCACCGGCCAGGCCCATAGGCCCAGCTGGGAGCAGCCTACCAACCCGGCCGATCCTGACCCTAGATCTAGCAAACCCTAACCTAGTTCTACCCCTAACCCAAACCCCAGCCCCGCCGCCAGCCCTACGTACCGACGGACCCACACCACCCCGCGGTCCGCACGCTCACCTCGCCCCAGCGCCCGACCCCACCACGCAGACCCACCCACTCGTCCCGCTCCTCGCACATCTCCCACAAGCATCGCCCACGTCCTCCTTCCCGAACCATGATTACCCTCTGCCCTATGCTTGATCTCCTCGGTCACCGAAGCCACTCCATCGCCGTCTCTCTTCCCCCGCGGATCTCGCTCCCCCTCCTTGCCCGGAGCCGCTCGAGCTCGGAACAAGCACGGCACGCCGGCCCAACGGTCGCGCCCCGTTTTCCCTACTGTCTGCCCGTCTCACCCGCCTCCTCGGCTCTGCCACCTCCGGCGAGCTCCTCCGTCCCGGCCGGCGCGTCCCGCCCGTCTCCTTCCCCCGTGCGTCTCCTCCGGCCGTCGCGGTCCCGGCTCGTCCTTGAGTAGCGTCACCCAAGGTTGCCCTTCTCCTTGTCGACGACCACTCATCGCCATGTCCGCCACCTCTCCTCGACCTCACGCTGTTCCTCTCGTAGAGCCCCATGCTCGATCCGCTCTGCCGCCTTCGACCCCACGACTGTGCCGCCCTCCGGCCGCGAAGCCTGTCTA
Organism: Avena eriantha; assembly: GCA_910589775.1. NCBI lineage: Eukaryota > Viridiplantae > Streptophyta > Magnoliopsida > Poales > Poaceae > Avena > Avena eriantha. The sequence continues at coordinate 268,886,106 of OU342741.1, read as the reverse complement.
CGCTCTGCCTTCCTCGTCGCGCCTCCCTATGCAAGCACAACCCCGGCTCCCTCGAGTTCGTGCGGCTGTTGTCTCTGCTCCATGGCCTCCTGTCGAGGCCATGGCCTACCCTCTCTGCGAGAGCCGCCGCCCCGGCGCCCCTGTCCCCATCGTCCGTGCCGCCCGCATCAAGCCGCACGCCTACTTCCGCCACACGCGCGTGCAGGGCCTCCTCTCTACCATGCCTGTTCTATTATTTTTTAAGCGGTGACAGTAGTATAAGTATGTTTGGAATGCAGTGTTCAGATGTGGAGATATTGCTGCTACGAGAATATATGGTGTGTCGACAAGACCGAATTCCGCAAGATCTTTGGTACTACACATGTGACCAAGATGGACACGGAGCCTGAACCACAAGTTCGTTGATGGAATCGAAGGATGCCCAACGAGATTCGATTACCCGAAGCTCTTCCTGATAGACGCCGAGACCGCCGTGTGCTCCTACCCGGATGCGAAGACCGATCTCGCCGAACCTCGAAGATCTTCCGGAGACTAAACCAAACCCTCGGAACCCCAAGATTGCAAACGTCAATGTGTGACCCCTTTTCTGAGCCTCTATTTTTATAATATATGACATATATCTTGCTGCATATTTAATTATGCATGCTCGCATCTCATCGTGGGGTTTGGGGATATTTTGCTGTATCACCTAAATTAAATATGGAGAATATATGCGGGCTATTCTAGTCTTATATATATCGCCTCCATTTAAATTTGCATAGTGAACCGATGCTATGTTTTGCCTTGTTAAGACAACACTTAAATTGTGGGGTATCTAAACAACTTGAACCTATTAATTAATTGTCGGGACCCCGGTTCTGCTAAATATTGCCTAATTGCACCGCATCTTTGCCATTGCATGCATCAAACATGCATCATGCCCGATCTTCTATCGTAGTATTAAATAGTGCATCCGGTGTTTCTTTTAGTGATTTGGTTCTTTGCGGATTAGGCCGTTGAGTTGATGCGAGTATCAACAAGTTCTTCGGATAATGTATCTCCGGCTATGTTTCCAGGCAAGCAATCTCTCACTTTCTACCTATTTTGCGTTTACAGTCTTTACTTCCGCATGTTGCTCTATTGCTATCCGTGTTATGATGCTTTAGTTTCTGTGCACCATTTATATTCCTTGCAGCCTCTATATTGCCTTGGACACATCCTATTGCCTGTTGATTGATAGACAGTCGGCCTTGCGAGTCGTAGTTGCTTGCTCAGGTGCTGCTTTGCGTCGTTGTCGTTCCACCGTTGATAAAAGGTTGGCACATGCTTAATGATGGAGATGCTTAATGGTGGAGAGGGTCAAGGCTTTAATTATAACTTGTCAATTAAAATGTTGGGAATAGATATAACTAATGAAGAGGCGTCGGTGGGAAATAGATGTTATTTGGTTTTTCGACGCTCACTTGTGGCCCGTAGCACCCCGAGTACTTGATACCTGTTCCTTGACTATCGCACTATTCGCATGTGGGACCATGAATCCCCTTAGCCAGAGCTTGATTCATTTCTTATTTCTCGGGGTCACAAACTAGTTTGGGGCTTTATTCCTATCATGTACTTATGCCATGCTTTACTACTTTATTTACGATTGTGCTTGGAGCACCTATACTGTTTTGGATCGTGACACGTTTTCGCTGTATGGACAAGCCCAGTCACACTTTCGGGTTCCTAGTCGTTTACCACCGTCTACACAAACCTTGGGTCCCTCTCGGAGCCAGCCAACTTCGTTGCGGGTAGCTTAGTGGGGTGGCCCCCTGAAATATTTTTTGAATCCTGTGATTGCTTTGTCGTGAAAGCCTCGTTGGGTTTTGATTGGGTTTTTCCGAGGTTGATCGTGTGTGTGTTGCTATTTGTGCACCCCTACAGGGTACATCTTTCTGAAAGCCGTGTCTGCGGTTATGGACGACTTGGAGCACAGTATCTCGATCATAGACAAGCATAACTAAAGTAGTGTTATCAATTTGACTTCATATGTGACTAGTAATCAGCTTCACTACAATGGAATGGATAATAAAAGTGCCAACAACTGGTGGAACTAGGGTGTATCGTGTCATGTTATACCTGCCTAGTAAGTATTGCAACTCCAATGGAATGAAATTAAAGTGCCAACAACTGCTGGGTTTGGGATGTCACATGCTAATTGTATCTGACTAGTAAGTACCGCAACTACAACTGAATGGTTAACTAAAACTGCCCACTACTTATGCTATCAGGATGACTCATGCTATCTATATCTGAGTAGAAAGTGCTTCAACTATAATGGAATGAATAAAAATGCCAACTGTGTGAGTTCCTCGGTTTGACTTCCTCGTTTGGTCTCGAGGGGGAATACCAGGATGGGTATGATTAGTGTTAGTATAAGTTTGGTTTTGAATAGGTCTTTCTTATCTCTCTCTAATAGCCGACAGTTTATCGAGTCTCTATAGGTTGTTTAGTGCATTCTTCGTTGCCGCTTCAGTCCACCATACCTATGTAGGCGAGAGCCGCCGAATTCTAGCCTCGCCGTGTACTGGCCTCAGTACTGATGCTCCTCTTTTTCCTTTGCCCTTTGTCGGCACCCCTTTTGTTTTAGCAGGTTTCAGATCGACGCCGTTAGCAGGGTTACCCTTCCGGCTTGGCCTGGGCAGGGTTATGGACGCCATTGGCTATTCTTCAGGGCTCTTAGCTCAATTTGCTTCTTATCAGTACTCGGATGCTGTATCGTTTTCAAGGTGATTTGGATCTTTGTATGGTATATCTGTATTTTTGACTCATGGAGTCGTTGTTGTATATATATGTTCTGTGGGTTCCATCGTGGACTAATGTGTAATGGTATTACTTCGTTCTCCACCCGCACGCAAGTGCCTGGTGGGCGTCCTTGAATCGTTTCTATGTGGGTTTTGGAGGGAAGCGCTAAAACTTGCATAGGGCTGATTCGAGGGTGTTACAAAGTGGTATCAGAGCTCAGCAGTTGCGATACCCCACTGGTCCAGCCTGTAGTATAACCTAGCTAACGGACGTGGTAGAGTGTCAAAACTATTTTTGAGAATCGGTTGGATAGATCTGATTAGGTCTGCTTTTACTCCTTACCCCTCTGCTATTCTCATCTTACCTCTACGTGTTTTGGATCTGCCCTCTTATCTTTTCTTCAAGTCCATGAATTCTCGTGGTTGGGATTCCGTCGTACCTTTAGGGTTTTGATTCCTTCCTCTTGCAACGGTGTTTCCACATCTGGTCTTTGTGCCATCGGAGTAGCCTTCATCAGTTGTACCTTTCGGTGGATCAAAATTCATTGAAATCTTTCTTTGTACCTCCCGATGTTTTCTAACACGACGAACTCCACCCCATCAGATTCGATAGAGAGCCTACATCACTCCTTTGTGTTTCTATACATCATTTGTCAAGATCATCAGTCTGAATCCTCAGAGTTGGTTGCATAATTCTTCTATTCATGTACAGAGTAATGCTTTGGGTGCGCGATGGACTGATCCCCATCCGACTACTCTTATCATTCGCTTATGTACATTGAACTGGTGGATCAATGCAACTTTACTCCTTTCACGGAAGTTAGAGGTGGCCTATCTGTTGAGACTTCTCCCTTCATCTTTGTTTCTCCGGAGTGTTCTCTCGACGATCGTGAGCAACAAACCTTGTTCGTGGTGTCGCTGATTTCAAGATGGAGCAAGATCCTTTGTTAGTGGTGTCGCGAGGATCTACATGAAGCGACAAGATTTAGACCGTCAGCCTTCTTCCTCGTACCATGAGGCGGATCTCGAGGGCGAGATCCATTGTTAGTCGTGTCGAATTTTAACACCCCGCTAAAACCACTACTAGAAAATCGCTTGCTATTTATGTTTTGTGCATCATCATGACCGCATGCTCATGTCATCGTGCCATATTGCATTTGAGCATCTTCATGTCTGCATGCATTTGTTTGCCTAAAACTATTTTCTAAAAGCCAATTTTTATTTTCTAAATACCCCCTCGCTATTTCAAATGTAAAACCTCGGGCTTATCCGGATCTTTTATCTAAAAACTATTTGCAAAATTATTCTGTATAAAAATAAATGAACGTACAAAATAAAAACTATTTTGTCCGGGAGGCCACCACTGGCCAGGCCCATAGGCCCAGCTGGGAGCAGCCTACCACCCGGCCGATCCTAACCCTAGATCTAGCAAACCCTAACCTAGTTCTACCCCTAACCCAAATCCCAGCCCCGCCGCCAGCCCTACATACCGATGGACCCACACCACCCCGCGCTCCGCATGCTCCCCTAGCCCCAGCGCCCGGCCCCACCACGCGGACCTACCCACTCGTCCCGCTCCTCGCACGTCTCCCGCACGCGTCGCCCGCGTCCTCCTTCCCGAACCACGATTCCCCTCCGCCCTATGCTTGATCTCCTCGGTCACCGAAGCCACTCCATCGCCGTCTCTCTTCCCCCGCGGATCTCGTTCCCCCTCCTCGCCTAGAGCCGCTCGAGCTCGAAACAAGCACGCTACGCCGGCCCAATGGTCGCGCCCCATTTTCCCTACTGTCTGCCATCCCGTCTCACCGCGTCCCGGGCTCTGGCACCTCCGGCGAGCTCCTCCGTCCCGACCAGCGCGTCCCGCCCGTCTCCTTCCCCCGTGCGTCTCCCCCGGCCGTCGCGGTCCCGGCTCATCCTTGAGTAGCGCTGCCCGAGGTCGCCCTTCTCCATGTCGACGACCACTTGTCGCCATGTCCGCCATCTTTCCTCGACCTCACGCTCTTCCCCTCATAGAGCCCCATGCTCAACCTGCTCTGCCGCCTTCGACCCCACGACGGTGCCGCCCTCCGGCCGCGAAGCCTGTCTACGCTCTGCCTTCCTCGTCGCGCCTCCCTATGCAAGCACAGCCCCGGCTCCCTCGAGTTCGTGCGGCTGTTGTCTCTGCTCCATGGCCTCCTGTCGAGGCCATGGCCTACCCTCTCTGCGAGAGCCGCCGCCCCGGCGCCCCTGTCCCCATCGTCCGTGTCGCCCGCATCAAGCCGCACGCCTACTTCCGCCACACGCGCGTGCAGGGCCTCCTCTCTACCATGCCCATTCTATTATTTTTTAAGCGGTGACAGTAGTATAAGTATGTTTGGAATGCAGTGTTCAGATGTGGAGATATTGCTGCTACGAGAATATATGGTGTGTCGACAAGACCGAATTCCGCAAGATCTTTGGTACTACACGTGTGACCAAGATGGACACGGAGCCTGAACCACAAGTTCGTTGATGGAATCGAAGGATGCCCAACGAGATTCGATTACCCGAAGCTCTTCCTGATAGACGCCGAGACCGCCGTGTCCTCCTACCCGGATGCGAAGACTGATCGCGCCGAACCTCGAAGATCTTCCGGAGACTAAACCAAACCCTCGGAACCCCAAGATTGCAAACGTCAATGTGTGACCCCTTTTCTGAGCCTCTATTTTTATAATATATGACATATATCTTGCTGCATATTTAATTATGCATGCTCGCATCTCATCGTGGGGTTTGGGGATATTTTGCTGTATCACCTAAATTAAATATGGAGAATATATGCGGGCTATTCTAGTCTTATATATATCGCCTCCATTTAAATTTGCATAGTGAACCGATGCTATGTTTTGTCTTGTTAAGACAACACTTAAATTGTGGGGTATCTAAACAACTTGAACCTATTAATTAATTGTCGGGACCCCGGTTCCGCTAAATATTGCCTAATTGCACTGCATCTTTGCCATTGCATGCATCAAACATGCATCATGCCCGATCTTCTATCGTAGTATTAAATAGTGCATCTGGTGTTTCTTTTAGTGATTTGGTTCTTCGGGGATTAGGCAGTTGAGTTGATGCGAGTATCGACAAGTTCTTCGGATAATGTATCTCCGGCTATGTTTCCAGGCGAGCAATCTCCCTCCTTCTACCTATTTTTCTTTTATAGTCTTTACTTCCGCCTGTTGCTCTATTGCTATCCGTGTTACGATGCTTTAGTCTCCGTGCACCATTTATATTTCTTGCAACCTCTATATTGCCTTGGACACATCCTATTGCCTGTTGATTGATATTCAATTGGCCTTGCGAGTCATAGTTGCTTGCTCAGGTGCTGCTTTTCGTCGTTGTCGTTCCACCGTGGATAAAAGGTTGGCACATGCTTAATGATGGAGATGCTTAATGGTGGAGAGGGTCATGGCTTTAATTATAACTTGTCAATTAAAATGCTGGGAATAGATATAACTAATGCAGAGGCATCGGTGGACAATAGATGTTATTTGGTTTTTCCACGCTCACTTGTGTCCCGTAGGACCCCGAGTACTTGATACCTGTTCCTTGACTATCGCACTATCCGCATGTAGGACCATGAATCCCCTTAGCCAGAGCTTGATTCATTTATTATTTCTTGGGGCCACAAACTAGTTTGGGGTTTTATTACTATCATGTACTTATGCCATGCTTTAGTGCTTTTATTTACGATTGTGCGTGGAGCACCTGTACTGTTTTGGATCGTGACACGTTTTCACTGTATCGACAAGCCCAGTCACACTTTCGGGTTCCCAGTCATTTACCGTCGTCTACACAAACCCTTGGTCCGTCTCGGAGCCGGCCAACTTCGTTGCGGGTAGCTTAGTGGGGTGGCCCCCTGAAATATTTTTTGAATCCTATGATTGCTTTGTCGTGAAAGCCTCGTTGGGTTTTGATTTGGTTTTTCCGAGGTTGATCGTGTGTGTGTTGCTATTTGTGCACCCCTGCAGGGTAAATCTTCCTGAAAGCCGTGTCCGCGGTTATGGACGACTTGGAGCACAGTATCTCGATCATAGACAAGCATAACTAAAGTAGTGTTATCAATTTGACTTCATATGTGACTAGTAATCAGCTTCACTACAATGGAATGGATAATAAAAGTGCCAACAACTGGTGGAACTAGGGTGTATCGTGTCATGTTATACCTGCCTAGTAAGTATTGCAACTCCAATGGAATGAAATTAAAGTGCCAACAACTGCTGGGTTTGGGATGTCACATGCTAATTGTATCTGACTAGTAAGTACCGCAACTACAACTGAATGGTTAACTAAAACCGCCCACTACTTATGCTATAAGGATGACTCATGCTATCTATATCTGACTAGTAAGTGCTTCAACTATAATGGAATGAATAAAACTGCCAACTGTGTGAGTTCCTCGGTTTGACGTCCTCGTTTGGTCTCGAGGGGGAATACCAGGATGGGTATGATTGGTGTTAGTATAAGTTTGGTTTTGAATAGGTCTTTCTTATCTCTCTCTAATAGCCGACAGTTTATCGAGTCTCTATAGGTTGTTTAGTGCATTCTTCGTTGCCGCTTCAGTCCACCATACCTATGTAGGCGAGAGCCGCCGAATTCTAGCCTCACTGTGTATTGGCCTCAATACTGACGCTCCTCTTTTTCCTTTGCCCTTTATCGGCACCCCTTTTGTTTTAGCAGGTTTGAGATCGACGTCGTTAAGAGGGTTACCGTTCCGGCTTAGCCTGGGCAGGGTTATGGACGCCATTGGTTATTCTTCAGGGCTCTTAGCTCAATTTGCTTCTTATCCGTACTCGGATGCTGTATCGTTTTCAAGGTGATTTGGATCTTTGTATGGTATATCTGTATTTTTGACTCATGGAGTCATTGTTGTATATATATGTTCTATGGGTTCCATCGTGGACTAATGTGTAATGGTTTTACTTCGTTCTCTAGCCGCACGCAAGTGCCTGGTGGGCGTCCTTGAATCGTTTCTATGCGGGTTTTTGCGGGAAGCGCTAAAACTTGCATAGGGCCGATTCGAGGGTGTTACATGGGCAAAGTTAGCTAGGAAGTTTGAAAACTCATAAAACATGAGAATCATTGGTACAACATGTTGGTCCACTATATATGTCTATAAAATTTTCTTGTGGCATCCACATCCAATATTCTTTGGACTTCTCTTGACGGAAAAGAACAACCTCGCTCGTCTTCACTCGGAAAATGTAGAATTGATTATTATTTCCTGATAGTTGGAAACTCACACTAACGACATTGTTTACTACAATCATGCACCGATCCACCTCTGAAAAGACATTTAATTCAAGAGCAATCTATCACGCTTACTTGTAGCTCAAGTTTGACCTAATTTCATTAAAATGTCAAGATGCAAAATCGTAGCAAGAAGTTGAACTTGTTTTCAAAAACTCTCGGTTGTTTCTCATATATTGATTGTGTCCCCCGATGGGTACCTCCAAAAGCTTTTTCGTAAAACTTTTAGAGCAACCTACAATTTACTTGTAGTATGTAGTTCAAATTTAACCTAATTTTGATTAATCGACATAAAGTCATTCAAGTAGGTGGAGTTATAAGCTAGGAAGTTTGAGAACTCATAAAACATGGGAAATTGTAAGTACAATATGTTGGTCCACTATAGATGTGTGAAAACTTGGCTTATGGCGTTCATATCCATATTCTACGGACTTCCTTTACAGGAGAGAATAATCTCAACATCACTCGAAAAATTGAGAATGTTCTTTGTTGATAGTTGGAAACTCACACTGACAGAATTGTTTACTACAAGAAGATGCACCCATCTACCTCCGAAAATACATTTAATTCAAGAGAAATCTATCGCGCTTACTTGCTTGTAGCTCAAGTTTGACCTAATTTCGTTAAACTGTCATGATGCAGAATCTTAGCAAGAAGTTGAAACTATCGTCATAACTCTCAGTGGTTTTGATATATTAATTGTGACCCCCTGATGGGTACCCCCAAAAGGTTTTTCGTAGAACTTTCAAAGCAACCTACAATTTACTTGTAGTTTCAAATTTGACCTAATTTTGATAAATTGACATAAATTCATTCAAATGGGCAGAGTTAGCTAGGAAGTCATTCAAATATTGACAGAAATTTAATTAAATAGCGATCCATCACGCTTACTTGTAGCTCAAGTTTGACCTAATTTTGTTAAATTGTCAAGATCTATTCTTCGGAGTTTCTTTACTTAACCATCTCATCATCACTCAAAAAATTGAGAATTTAATGTTCTTTCGTGATAGTTGAAACTCACACTGACGACATTGTTTACTACATGAAGATGCACCTATCTACCTCCGAAAATACATTTAATTCAAGAGCAATAAATTGCCCTTACTTGTGTAGCAAAAGTTTGACCTAATTTCGCTTAATCGGAAAAAGTCAATAAAGTGTGCGAAGTTAGCTGGTAAGCTTGAAACATCGTATTTGTAAAAACTTTGGAATTATAAGAAACAATGGTCTACTTTGTCTGATAATTGGGGCAGTGTAATTTTCTTTTAATTGTGGTAGGTCCTGTAGGAGCGAGGTGATTTAGTTAACACGCGGTCTGTGGAAGTACAAGTTACATCAAGGACCTCGTAAAAATGAAAATTACATCCAAGTCCATGCATTTAGTAGAAGATCCCTGAAACTAAGCAATGAAGTGTCTTCTAAGGTTTGCGTGTATTCTAGATATTGTAGAGCCAAAATTTGTTCTGAAATAATCTACATTCTAGCTTTTACTACTAGTACGTACAATTAGTAAACAAGAACACATAAAATAGAGTGATTGTACTATCTATTGGAGAAGTAACTTGGATTGGTTGTTCACATATCTAAGTACTACTAATAATAATATCTCAAAAAAAAGTACCACTAATAAATGCAGTACTAGTTTGTTTGATTTTTTCTAAGATGTACTACTAGTACATGTACTAGTACTCCCTCTGTCATTTAAACTTGATAAGACCAAAAAAGTTAATTACAGGTTGGTGTCGAAGACATGCATGCAGTCCTCGGTCTCTCCCCTGCAGCATTGTACACCCTACACTAGACCGCATGCTTTTTCTGTCTCTCTCCAGGAGCAGATCTTCTTGCCTCTCACGTGGAGATGTTTGTCTGGTACAGTATAGAGTGACAAATGCTTTACTCACGTGTCAACTTTCTATAGACTTTTTGTTTTGACGAAGCAATGAGCATGCACAGCGTGTGGACATTGTCTAAGAAAAAATTGTGCATGTGTCTAAGGAAAGGAATAAGCTCCATTGTTTAGACAATGTCTAACAAAACTTGTGGGGTCTACTAAAAATAAGATACTAGTAGTACTTTTGAACCTTGGTCATACACTCCCAAGTGGGGCCATTAGTTGCTTTTTTCTTAGACACTTGTGCTTTGTACTAGACATAGGACTAAGAATTTTCTAGCTAGCACCACCCTCTCCATCGTGCTAGACACAACATGGAAGGAAAAAGATGCTCTGTTCCATTTTTGCAACGCTATGCTTAAAATCTTGCGTTGTTGTGTTGTACTACTACTACTACGTACGTCTAGAGGCAGAGGAAAGTGGCCAAGTGCAGAGCATGTCGCCATCGGTACACCGATGCTTAGTGTACTCCTGCAAACTCGTAACAATATAGTATGAAACTCAATCAGTATACTCTTTAGTATACCCACCCAACCGGGTTTCTGGCCGGTGGGCACTACATCATAGAGCCGATCTTCCCTATGTAACCACTTTCAGAAGTGCGTGTACCGCGTTAGCGGATTCATCCGTGAGCCGGCTACTATGGACGTCGTCGAGTCTAAGGCGATGATTGAGTGCCCCTACGATGGCTGCTTTTACTTGGTCGCCTTGAACAAGCTTGACAAGAACAAGATCACGTGCCTGGATTGCCCGTGCTCCTACATGGATCCCGCCTGTGATTTCATTGCCTCGTCGGCACGGCTCCTTCCCCACATGAAGGAGGCCCATGGGGTCATAGTAACCAGGGCCATCTATGGTAGCGCCTTCTTTTGCCTAATCCCGATTCCGCCACCAGCAAGCACGAGGGTATTCACGTGCTTCCTCTACGGGGATGACCGTACCATGTTCGGCCTGACCATCAGCACGCTCGGCTCGTCCTCCATCGTGTCCTTGGTGTGCATTAGGCAGGATAGGTGCTTGTGGCCGCGATACATGGTGACCGGGGTCGGCGGATTTCTCAATGGTCGAGAGCCTTAGTGCGGTAATCGAGCTGATGAGCAACTCGTCGCGAGCCAAATTCCCGTCTGACAAGCTCATGACGTACCTCGGGGTGCCACCACGGTTCCCGATGAAGGTTGGAGAGTCCATCCATGTTTCTTTTTGGATTTGCGTCAACAGGAAAAAATGATCTTAAACCACGGCTAATGATCAACACTATAATGGTGTAAGATAAATAGTACTCCTAGGAGTAGTACTACTACTATTTTACTACTCCATTTTACTAGTAGTATCCGCATGTAGGTTCTCTTTTGGCACTCGGAAGGATGCATTTTGGATGTAAACTAAGTTTGCTACTAATGTTATTACGGAGTATTCAGGGGTTTATTATGACTTTTATCTAATTGTTCCCTTCTATGGCATGGACCAGAGATAAACACACTAACCGTTCTTACAATGCTTCGATTTATCCATCTAACTCAGTGATTACAAAATTTTATGCCCAAACTTGTCAAAATTCGACTTGATTTAAGTCTTGCACTAGGATTGCCGTCGAAATTGCGCTGGTGTGGATGACATGTTGACATGGGTCCAGCGTGCAGGATAGGCTGCCCTAGAATTTTGCATGTAGCGCGTCCCGCATCTCGAATAATAAACAATAGGCCTAATATCTCTACTACTATAATGGAGCAGTTTTAATTGGATCCATAGCTCCAATCCTGACCGTTGGGCTGTTAGATCCAATGGTTCAGAGCAGCTGGATTCGTGTTGAATAGTACCTAGCGCAAACTCCACCATGTTCTAGAACCATCAAGTCACCCCCCCCCCCCCGACAAAAAAATCATAGCACAGTAGGTGTATTCTCAATATGTGTAGATAGTTATTATTAATATGTTTAAATAAATGCCCTTTTTCTCTAACAAGACTATTGGTTAATAACAACTTAATGTTTGTTAAATCACATTTCATATAGTATATACGAGTATGGCACGTGCCTTTTACTAGTTTGCACATCAGCTGCCACTTTCCTGTCCCGCACATCCTTTTGGGTAAGCAACACCACATCGCTTTCACCTCCTTGCCACTTTATTTTTGTTTTGTTCGAGAGAAGGAAACAAACTGATGCTTAGACCAATTCAACATACTACACCAATTGGGTTACATGACCAAAAAACAAAATTAGCTCAATATCCATATTAAGAAGGAAATTTAGCTCAAACACGTGAGAAAATTGGAGGCAAATCCAAAGTAGCCCACCTCATTAACCCTGTGACAAGGACACACTTGAAGAAATACCGTTCGGATTCCAATGGAAATTGGTCCAAACGGTGTACTTCTTCAAGAAATGATGCTTTCATTGGTCACACTTAACGATGAGCAGCTCTGTGTTGGGCACATGATACTCCTTCGGACTCGAGCTCGCCATACTCGAGGGTCCAACCATGATATGTGCTCGCACGGGAAGATCAGGGCACAAGCTAAGGGAAAAACAATTGAACTAGGGTTAGGTATATGCGATATTTGGAACATAACATATCTTATAATTATCTGACATGTTAGTTTCACAAAATCAATCTTGCAGGAGATTAGCTCACCCTAACTGGCTATTATACGAGAGGCGCTAGGTGCAATGTTATAGGGCAGATGCTCTCCTGCATGCATGACCAACATCCACGTGTCATCTAGGATAACACAATTTTGACTGCAAACCTCGCTTACACCTAAATTTAGTCATGATGAGAAGTTTGTGCGTAAACTTTAGCAAATCACAAGTTGGAGGGCTAAATCAAGCCCCACGCACGAGTACAAGGATTGCTTGTGTTTTTAACTCCATGGACCATCCATAATCAAACAACCATGCATGGTTGCGATCTACGTGAGGATGCAGAATGGTGGAGAATAGTGTGCGGTTCATGTGATCATCAAGCATAAGCTCATGCCGTTTGTGAGTACGTGCCATAAATACGTTGATGATTTTGCTCATAGTTTTTGTCTAGTAAAGCAAATTGGTATAACTTATGCTTGTTGCGGTACGCCGACTAACTTCTTGACGAACACCCATATGCGGTAATCGAGCCTACGAGCTACGCATCCTCGGGTAGGGTCGCGCTATAAAATCTCACGTTCCTCACGGTGCCTGCGCGGTACAATACCACTGCTGTTAGAATGTCCGAGATGATGAATAGGTGTTTTCAGTGTTGAGGCTTGCTTGGCTTCCTCCCCATTTTCTCAAATTTAAGAAATTGAAAACACAAGGAGGGTCTGGATTAATCAATGCCTCTTTGGCTTGGAGGACATGTGTTAAGGGCTAACCTCGGGGATGGCCCAATCTTTCACGAATCCCTTGAAAAATGAGGAGGTGGGATAGGCAGAGGAGGAAATCCATGAACTCACGCACAAAGAACATGATGAACACAAACACACTCGAAGACACGATACACACCTATAGCTCACGCCGGCGGTGACCGGTCCGGCGCAATCCCTAGGATCAGCGTCAGGCGGAGTGCTCTCTCTCGAACTGGCACAGCGAGTAGGGAGTCTTGGTGAGATCTTGATGTCTTGGTAAGGGGCTCTGATGCCAAGGCCTTGTACAACGAGGTAGGCATGGTGCGAACTCCAACGTGGTGGGGGATAATTGGTGCTCCTTTCTCTAGAAGCATGAGACTAGAAATTAGGGAGATGCACAAGGGTGTCTTCTAATTTCAATTATCCAATTCTAAGTAATACAAGGGGGTGTGGGGCTATATATAGGCCAGCCACTAAAACAGGGGTAGTTTGGGCACAAAAGGGTAAAAACAGGATGAAATAGGAATATTCTCGGGCATCAAACCCTTGTTGACTTTGAGTCTGGGGCATTCCGGTGATAAGTTCGGCAGCGACGGAATAAGCGCCGGAATTTTCGATTGCCGCCAGTAACTCCATCCAAAAACAGAACGGAACGTAAAGGTGTTGTTCAGTCGGTGCCGGCTGATTTTGGCGTGCGCCGGTATTTCCGGTCGGTGGTCTGGTCCGCTGGAGTGTGCGCCAGAAATTCTGGCGGGAATTCGGCTACGCTGGACCTGGCGCCGGTTTGGCCTGGATCGTCTTCTTGCGATGGCTTGGCTCCTTCTCTTGGAATTTCTTCATGGGTTTCGTACCTGATGATGCATAAAGTATTGGCATGAAGTAGCAAGCCATCCAAGGATGTATCAAAATCACATGAGGGAAGGAGCGAATTCACCTTAGCTTGAAGGAGCTTGGCTAATGCACGAGTCATTGGTCCACTTGGGGGACTTGGTGGTGTAGATGTAGAGACATCCGTAGGACGGGCTGCATCAGCTCCCCCACTTGGGAAAGAGTTGTCCTCGACTCTTCATGGTCATCATCTTGAACATATCCATAGAAAGGTGAAAGGTCCTTGACGTTGAACGTATTGCTTACAAGGTACTTGGAGGTCAGAATGTTGATGATGTAGGCGTTGTTGTTGATTCTCTTTAGGACCTTGAAGGGACCATCTCCTTGTGGCTTGAGCTTGGAGTCGTGTTCTTTGGGGAAGGCGTTCCTTGCTTAGGTGTATCCACACGAGGTCACCTTCCTTGAATATCAACTCTTTCTTGTCCTTGTGGAGCCTTCTTGCTTGGCGTTGCACATGTTGCTCGATTGTAGCTCTTGTTTCTTCGTGAAGCTTCTTCATAGCTTGGGTGCGCTTGTCGATGTCCATGTTGGAGGACGCATGGAGAGGTAGTGGTAGGATGTCGAGCGCGGTGAGGGGCTTGAAGCCATAGACGATCATAAATGGGCTCATCTTCGTTGTAGAGTGCTTGGCTCAGTTGTAGGCAAACTCGGCATGGGGAATGCATTCCTCCCAATCCTTCAAGTTCTTCTTTATCAACACACAAAGGAGAGTAGCGAGGCTTCGGTTGACGACCTCGGTTTGGCCATCGGTTTGCAGGTGCGATGCAGAAGAGAAGAGTAGATTCATGCCGAGCTTGGCCATGAGGGTCTTCCACAAGTAGCTCATGAATTTGACGTCGCAGTCAGAGATGATTTTTATTGGCACACCGTGGAGACGGACGATTTCTCTGAAAAACAAATTTTCAACATTTGAAGCATCGTCGGTCTTATGGCACGGTATGAAGTGTGCCATTTTGGAAAAGTGATCCATGACAACAAATTTCAAATCAAGAACATGCTTAGACCTAGGCAATCCTAACAAGAAATCCATGCTAATGTCCGACCATGGTTCATGAGGAATAGGCAATGACATATAAAGACCAAAGGGGTTAGACTTAGACTTAGCTTGAACACATGTCGTGCATCGTTGAACCTAGTGCTCCACGTCTTTCTTCACCTTGGGCCAATAGTAATGAGTGTACAACATGTTGAATGTCTTGTCACGGCCAAAGTGACCCATGAGGCCTCCACCATGTGATTCTTGGAGAAGCAGAAGTTGAAGAGACGACTTCGGAATGCAAAGCTTGTTTTGTTTAAATAGAAATCCCTTATGCAAATATAAATCATCAATTCCTTTGTCAATGGAGCACTTTGCGAAAATTGGTCCAAAGAACGGGTTGGAAGCATACAAAGTTTCCACAACTACATTTACTTTGAGTCAAGTGAGAAGGCTTGTGTTCTTGCGAGACAAAGCGTCCACAACTACATTATGTTTACCCTTCTTATACTTGACAATGTAAGGAAAAGATTCCATGAACTCAACCCACTTAGCGTGTCTCTTACTCAAGTTATCTTGGCCATTGAGATATTTCGATGACTCATGGACGGAATGTATGATAAATTCCTTAGGTCAAAGGTAGTGTTGCCAAACTTGAAGAACACAACTAAGGAAAAAAAGTCTTTGTCACAAATCGTATAACTGAGGCGTGCGTCCTCAAGTTTCTTGCTATGGTAGGCAATATGACGTCCGTTTTTCATAAGGACTCCTCCAATACCAATACCACTATCATCACACTCTATCTCAAAAGTTTTTGTAAAATCCGGTAATGCGAGAAGAGGTGCTTTGGTAAGCCTCTTTTTGAGTTCATCAAAAGCTCTCTGTTGTGCTTTTTCCCACACGAAGGTGACATTCTTTTTGGGTAACTCGGTGAGAGGACAAGCAATGGTAGAATAGTCTTTGACAAAGCAACGATAGAAACTGGCTGATGTCTATGCACGCTTCTATTCTTGAAGACTCCAAGTGCAGAGGTTTGTAGAATAGCAGCAGGTTTCCCTTAAGTGGATCACCCAAGGTTTATCAAACCCAGGGAGGAAGTGGTCAAAGGTATCCCTCTCAAGCAACCCTGCAATCAAGATACAAGAAGTCTCTTGTGTTCCCAACACACCCAATACACTTGTCAGGTGTATAGGTGCACTAGTTCGGCGAAGAGATAGTGAAATACAAGTAATATGGATGATTATAAGTGGTAATTGCAATCTGAAATAAGAGTGGCAGCAAGCAAACATGTAACAGGACTGATTGTAAACGGTGTTTCAATGCTTAGAAACAAGGCCTAGGGATCATACTTTCACTAGTGGACACTCTCATATAAATATCTTCTCTTCATGATGTTATCCTGAACTACTCTTCGGTTGGACGATGTAGGGCTATAACAGCACACCTTAAAGTTCGCATTCCCCATCTAGATAACCCCTCACTGTCACCTTGAGCGCTAGATGGTTCCAACAAACACCACAATCTCATAGAGACATCCAACTCAAATTATACTCATGATAAGTATTTATGTAACCTTAGCAAAAGTGCCACACGGTGTGCACACTATCAACTTCACACACGTGGGGATAAGCATAGATTAATTAATGCACTTGAGTAGCATAATAGATATATAGATTACAAATCTCATGATCCCAATAAGATCACGCATAGAGAGAGAGATGAACACATCGTTACCGGTAGAGCCCTTAGCCTTGAGAGAGAACTACTCCCTCCTCATCATGAGAGTCAGCAACAGCGATGGAGATGGCGGTGGAGTCGATGGAGATGGATCCGGGGGCACGTCCCCGTCCCGACAGGGTGCCGGAACAGAGACTTCTGCCCCCGAATTTCCTCTTCGGTGGTGTTGGCGCTGCGGAACTTTTCGTGGAATTCTGATCTGGTCCTTAGGGTTGGTGGAGGCCTGAGGGGCCCACACAACCTGGTGGCATGGCCAGGGGTACCAGCGCCACCCTAGGGTGTGGCCAGCCCCTGGCCCTCATTTGGATGCCCTCCGGGCTCCGTGTTCCTTTTGGTAAAATATTGACTTTGGCTTTTGTCCCGTCCAATTCCAGGAATATTTCCTTACTAGCTTTTCTGAAACCAAAAACGACACAAAACGGGCAACTGGCACTATGGCATCTTGTTAATAGGTTAGTTCTAGAAAATGTATAAAAATACCTCAAAGTGTGAACAAAACATAAGAAAGTAGATACTAAACAAGCATGGAACATCAAAAATGATAGATACGTTTACAACGTATCACTGGCCAACCAATGAAAACTTCGGAGTTCGCTCACATTTGTGGGGATGGGCCAATCTCGTATGTCCTTTACCTTGGAAACATCAACTTAAATGCCCTTCGAAGAAATGATAAATCCAAGAAAAATGAACTTGTCTTTAGCAAAAGTGCACTTGGGAATATTAGCATATAGCTTTTCATGTGGAAGGATTTGCGGAACCTCCTTCACATGTGTAACATGTTCCTCAGGTGACTTGCTATAAACAAGTATATCATCGAAATAGACAATGACACTCTTGCCAATGAGAGAACGCAAAATATGATTCATAAGGCGCATGAAGGTGGATGGGGCATTAGATAAGCCAAAGGGCATGACCAACCATTCATAGAGATCAAGTTTGGTCTTGAAGGCGGTTTTCCACTCATAGCCTTCTGCCATGCGTATTTGGTGGTAAGCACTACGGAGATCAATTTTTGAGAAAATATTGGCTCCACACAAGTCGTCAAGCATGTCATCGAGTCGTGGTATGGGATGTCGATAACACATGGTGATAGAATTGATAGGACAACAGTCCATGTATAACCGCAATGTATCATCCGTTTTTGGAACAAGAATCACGGGTACCACACTCAAGCTAGTGCTAACTTGGATCAACCCTTTGGAGACGAGTTGGTTGATTTGACTTTCGATCTCCTTTGTCTCCTCCGAGTTCGTGCGGCAAGAGGCTTGGTTTGGAAGGGTGCACCGGGTATGAGTTCAATGTGATGCTCAATTTTGCGAAAGGGAGGTAGTCCATGTGGGAGCTCTCCGGGAAACACATCCCTGAATTCCTGCAAAACAAGCATCAAAGAGGGAGGAATATTTGTCAAGTCATTAGTTCCTTGCACTAGTCCTTTGCAAATGATGACGTAGTGCAAGATGGATGGGTTCTTCCTCACATATCTCATATCACTTTTGGTGGAAAAAAGAACACTCTTAGTTTTTACACTCGAGTTAGGCTTGTGGCTCTCACTCGCTATATGGTGGTTCTCTCGCTCACCACTCTTCTCACAAGAAGGTGTTGTGTTTTGCGCCCTTGCTAAAGCCTTTGCATTATCCGCAATTATTTCGCTAGGAGACATTGGTTGCAAAACACATGTCTTGTTAAGCCATTTGAAGGTGTATACATTTGTCCGACCATCATGTATACCACCTTTGTCGAATTGCCTTGGTCGACCAAGCAACAAATGGCAAACCGTCATTAGGACTACTTCACAATCCACCTTGCCTTTGTAAGGACTAATTGAGAATGTTACCAAGACGGTATGCTTGATCTTCATGGACCCTTGGTCACTTAGCCATTGCACGTGGTAGGGGTGCTTGTGTGGATGGAGGGTGAGGTTGAGCTTCTCACACAACTTGGTGCTAGCAAGGTTGTGGCAACTCCCTCCATCGATGATCACTTTGATAGTTTTGCCATTGATGTCGGCACGTGTTTGGAAGATAGTTGAGCGTTGATCTTCATGCTCTTGTGCTTGAGTGGTCAAGATCCTTGTGACGACAAGCGATGGACTTGCATCATGTTCACACATGAGGAGTTCTTGGTCATCTTCCACATATTTCCTTGTCATTGCCTCTTTAACTCTAGCATCAAATTCTTCCTCACTCAAGTACTCTTCGTCGCCATTGTCATGGATAAACAATACTTTCTTGTTTCCACACTCGGCCGAATTGTGTCCTTTGCCTCCAGACTTGTAGCATTCGTCGTTGAATGTTGTTGTATCCTTTGTAAGCTTGCCACTTAGGGCGGTTTTTCTCGAGGAAGTGTGGGCTTGAAGGAAGGCTTGCAGGTACTTGAGGAGATTCCATTGAAGGTTGTTGGTGTAGAGAATATCATTTTGCGGCCCGAAAGTTGGGGTGCCCAGGCAATGCAGTACCCGAGTTGATTTTAATCACCGCGATTTGAAAAGTTGGGGCGCCAATTGCTGAGAGGGGTGTTTCGAGTGAATGATGGCCAAACCCAATATTTTCAAATCGTGCTCGTTAAGTCAAGATATTCCATTACACTAGTTCCCGTTGTGCCCCTTCTTCGCCGGTCCTTCTTCTTAGCCACCCTGCACGTGTCGTAGGGGCAAATCCACTACTGTACTTTCCTAACTCTCGACACTAAATCTTGCTGTGGCGGCGGTGGTCCCTTTTCTTCCCTTCCCCGACCCTGAATCTGCCGACGGCGGAGGACCTTTTTCTCCCTCCCCCGACACTGAATCCAACGGCGGTGGCCCAGCATGTCTTGCAAGGCGAAGGTTGTAGCTACGTTGCTGAGTGATTCGGGTCTGTCGGGGCCCAAGTCTGGGGCTCAACGCGAAGCAGCGGCGAGGTCAGCAAGGATTCTGCTCCCAAGGTACCTACGAGCAGCGGGTTGAAGAGAAAAGCAAGGCCGGCGGCGAATTGTTCGGCTCCGGTGGGCGGATGCGGCACCCAGATCTCGAAAAAAAAAAACCAGGAGAAGAGCGAGAGGTGAAATTTTCTTATATGTGCCTTATCTTACAAGTAGATTAGTTATGGCATAATAGAATCGAATGAACTAAAAGTTCCCCTTTTTAATCAAATTAGGCACAACTTTGATACAAGGGACCTATATGAGTTCACAGTTCATGTTCGCCAGTACCTTGCAAAACTTGATTTTGGTTGCAAGAGGGTTGTGTTTGGGTAAGATGTGCATCTGCTTGTGAATTGCAAAGAGGTTGTGTCTGTTTTGCAGCTAGTAGATATGCTTGCCGCTAGGATTCCCTAGGGTTCTAGACAGAGGACAAAATTGGTGTGGTGCAACATGAATGATACCTATCAGCAAATTGAGGACTCCCATGAGCTTCAGATGGTTTGGGAGTGTTGTACAGCTGATCGTAAGGTGAACGTTGAAGCGATGATTGATGATATGTATGCAGATGCTGGAGATCTTGCTACCAGAGCTCTACTCCTAGAGAATATGGACCAATAGATGCTGATCTAGATAAGTTCAGTATACGCATAGAGGTGGATTCATACATGACAAAACTTGATGAGGGAGTTAATAAGCCAGTTTCGTCATGTACTGTGGAGATCACTATCGATTCGAAAAACATAACTCTTGATGAAATGAGAGAGATGATCGGTAAGAAAATCAGTATTGGCCCTAAGCAGATGGCACAAATCCGGTGGTGGCATCATAAGAAGCAGCAATTCATAGATGTTGTGGATACTGAAGATCTTATGTAGATTATGCGACGAAAGAAGCGAACCAGGAAGGTGTTCTTCCTTGGTACCATTTCTGATGTTGTTGAACAGGTTATAGTGGATGTAGAGGCCCCTGTAGTGGCGGAACAGAATGAGGTGGTCGACGTTGATGAGATCTGATGAGAGATGCTACCCTAGGCTTGTCATATGGACCGCGGGGTTCCCCTACATGTATTTGTAATATTGACTATTGATGCATTTAGAGCGTGTTTCTGTGATTATGTTTGTTGAGGGATTGCGATCTAATGTTGTGCGAGCTGTTGAGATTTTCGGACATGTCACTCACTGAAACCATCGTTGTTGTAATAAGACATAAGTACATTGTATTTGACATGATTATGTTTCTTAAGATGAGGTACCATACTTGTTTCTGTTATTATGTTTGTTGGGACATTGTAATGTAATGTTTTGTGAAACCATGGCTGGACAAGTGATGCATAAATACATTGTAGTTGACATGATTATGTTTCTTGAGATGATATACTGTACTTGTTCCTGTTATTTTGTTTGTTGAGAGATTGTAATGTAATGTTTTGCGAAACCATGACTAGACAAGTGATGCGTAAGTACCTTGTAGTCGACATGATTTTGTTTCTTGAGTTGATGTAATATACGTGTTTCTGTGATTATGTTTGTTGAGAGATTGTAATGTGATGTTTTGTGAAACCATGATGTGATTATGTTTGTTGAGAGATTGTAATGTAATGTTTTGTGAAACCATGACTGAACAAGTGATGCATAAGTACCTTGTAGTTGACATGATTTTGTTTCTTTAGATGATGTAATATACTGGTATGTTTTCGTTAGGCAATAAAATTGGGATGGAGGGAGTACATGTTTAATATTTGAAATAAGAATGTATGAAGAGAATCCATATTACGCAGGAGATAGTAATCCAGGGAAAGGGCATGGTATCCATTAAACTATTGTAACATGCCAATTTAGTAATTGTTGCAGCGGTAGAAGGACTGCTCTCTCTCTCCTCACCGATGCCGATGCTGTCGCCGGCGACGACCCATTCGCCATGCTGTCCTTGAATGACAAGGATGACCAGTCGAGCAGCGACAACCTTCTCTCCGATATCGAGTATTCCTTCCATGATGTGAGTTCCTTTGTTTTCTTGGGCTAGGGTTAGGCAATGGTAAATCTCTCGATCTGAGCTCCATATGTGCATGCAATCGTGTTCAATTCCAGCTTTGCATTTACCTATAGGTGCCACGGACGATCTACGACTCCGAATGGGAGGGCTTAGATCTCGATGGAGAAGTGTCATGTGACCATGGGGTAAAACTAAGGAGATATGTTGCATTCGAAGGCAGTAACACTGGGAGAAGGTTTTTGGGCTATACAAATCAGGTTTGTTTACATTATGTGTAACGGTGACATGAAGTAAAATGTATCGTGTATGTTCATAACACTATAGTGTGTGTGTTTTTAGGTTTGCCCGGTGTGTAAAGCAGTAGAGTGGGTGGATCTTGAGTGGCCAAATGCACTTAAGAAATGTTTGGCACAGTTATGGGAGATGTATGAGTTGGAAAGGTCGGGGAGATTTACTTATGTAAGTGATGCAGCTGAAAAAAATTAGAAGCTGTCGGTATGAAATAAGGAGCTAGAACAAGAAATTGAGAATTTATAGTCGGAGCTAACTGACATAATCAATGGGAGCTTGGTTGTTGGAACTGCAAAGAAGCTTCAGGATAGTCATAGGTTGCTAATTCATAATGCAGAAAAGGAGAGGGATCATCTCAAGGAAGACAAGAAGAAGCTAGAGTACTAGATTGCAGATCTGTTGAAGGAACTGAAGAAGGCGTGCGAGGGTGAAAAAGGAAAGACTACAGAGGATAAAGGAAATTCGAGATGAATAATTTATGTTGTGCCAATGCCTAAAACTAGTTAACTATAAGACTTGTAGTTGCGTTTTCTTAACTAAGCCAAACTCAATTCTCGAGCAAATTAATTTCAGACGAACACACATATCGTGCATAGAGTTAAGTTCACCCTTACAAAATCACCACTACAGAGGATAAACATGCAGTTCAGTACTAAATAGACATATGTTGTGTTCAAGCGAGCCTGGCCTGGAGCTACTTGTTTTCCTACCTAAGATCAGCCAGCTCCTTTAGTACTTTGTCGTGCGCTAGCCGTAGGTTCTAGTGCTCCGTCACGGATTGGAGAAGTTGGTCCGTAGCCATACGATTTTCCTTCAAGATCCCTTTCATGATCTCCGTCTGCTTCCTAGCCGAGGTGCGACCTTCACTGTGAAGCTTCGCCCAGCCGGCGTTTAACTCCTTCAGTTTCTGGCACTTGTCAGAAAGGACCGCGAGTTCAGCGCGCAGGTTGTCAGAAAGGATTGCTATCTTGTCATTTAGCCAGGTCGCTAGGTCCTGGTCGAGCTTTCGCCTCTTTCCCTACAACAAAAATACATAGTATGGTTTGTTGAGTTCACCAGGACAAGCTGGTTAGTTTCCATAATTAACTAAATCGACTAGTGGCACTATCATAATTTCAAGGAAGAAGCAATCTAGGACTAATCAACATTTTATGAATCGACTAGTGGCACTGTCATAATTTCAATTTCAAAGAAAAATAAGGTGTATCTGCAATTTAGTGTGTTGTGGGTTTTTCCCAATATCACCAAATAGTAGTGGGCTAGTGGCAAACTCATAATGCAGAAACCCATGTCCAGATACATAATGGAAAGACCACGTGGTGTCTATTCATGAACATGAACACCAACACATGTCCAGATAGATAAGGAGTTGCCCTAGGATTCTCATTGCACCCTATAATGGGAAGCAGACTTGGGCATTGCTCCCTGAACCCTAAACATTACAAAAGGAGTGGAGCACAAACTGATATTCATGTCCCCTCTAACAGGAATCAGACTTAGGCATTGCTCCGATACGCCTCAAGACAAGTCCTTAGCTCCTCGTTCTCTTTCTGAACACCCTCGATTACGGTGATCCCTCTGCTCATGTCCTCCTTCATCTCTTTCACTGCATCCAGGCAACGGTTCCTGTCATGGTAGGCTCGGATGGTAGCCTTGGTTTCCTCAACGCGTCCTCTAAGTGTTGCGGTGACTTCGTCCTGCAGGAGAGTGCACCTTTCCACGAGTTATTCTTCTCCTCCATGAGCTTGTTGATTATCTTGATGGCCGGTTCTTGCTTGTTCAAGTTACGGTCGAGCACTTTCTGCAGCCTCACGATGTCACGTGCAAAATCTAGCGAGACCTCCTTCTGCACAGATAATTGCTTGCGTAGGCTCTCATTAGCTTGGGTGAGGGAGCGTGCAAGCTCATGTTGGTTGTCAATCTTGGCACTGATCGCGGCCACCTTGTCACGGTACTCGGCCTTCGATCGCTGCATCGTTCATGTTAATTGAAACAGGAATTCTATAATTACACTCTGGGTTCCAGGTGAATACTAATACAGATCAAAAAATCCTCGTTGAATCTATTGACCGCAGTGTTAAAAATGGACCTAGAGATCTATTCATGACCACGATAAACTAATCCTAATCACAAAAAATCCATAGTGAATCTATGAACAACGGTATTAAGGAAAGACCAAGAGATCTAGTCATATTCATGAAAACTAATACAACTCGCAAAAGAATAAGAAAAACCAATGTGGGGCAGACACGATCTAAGAAATCCACATCACAACTCGGAGAAATACCAGTGTGGAGATATGCTACCTCGTTGAGACGTGGAACAGGGCCGAATGGTCCTACAATGCCTCTGTCATGGTGGATTCTGGCTCCACGGCTGGCCTGTAATACGTAGAAGAGGAAGGGCAAGAAGAAGAAGAAAAACAAGAAGAAGCTGAATAAGATCATGACGGAGAGGGAGATGGAGAAGAAGTATAACAAGAAGACCGTACCGGGAGGAGCCCTCACCTGCTAGAACATTCAGCGCCATTGTCGGGGGAGATTTGGCCTCGGTGAGAGGGGGGCTTGAGCGGCTGGTAGAGCAAGAAGTGCTTCGCGGCGAGATCTCTCCTTTTTCTCTCCGAGGATCGTCGACCGGCCTCTCCCCCTCCTCAGGGGAGCCATGGCTTGCAGGGTGAGGGTGGCGGCAGCAGGAGGAGGAAGATAGTGATTAGTGTGGGAGAAGAGTCAAAGAGTGCAGGACGTGGTCCAGTAGTACTACTACTATTATACAAGACCACCGTGTACGGTCTACCTTCTCAAAGAAGCCAGGGAGGCAGGGGTAGGGAATCAATGGGACTTGTCTTTATTGCGATGGATAGTTCAATGGTCTTCGGCGCCGCCCAAAATCCAGTATATAATAAGAGGAGTGTGAGTCGGGTGGTCATCACGGGCATCGGCGCACATGTCCCGCGTGCTTGTGTCACGTGTTGATGGGGCAATGACGCACGCAACTGCTACACGATCACGTCGGCACGTCGAACTCCGTCGAACTCCACGTTGACAGGCACACACGGGATATTTACGAGTCTAGAATACGCTGTGCCACTTTTGTTGTGATCAAATTAAGTTCAGTACGTGAGATACTACTTTTTTTTGATAATCGACAAATGCATGCATGGACACGGTGCATGAAACCGCTGCTCATCCTTGATCAGATCGGCACCCCACTCTGTGTACCCGCCATCGACCATTCGGAACAACTACCTCGAGCACAATGCCCCCTCGCCATGGCACTGGCAGGTCCAAGCCATCCACTGACCGTCCTGCGTCCCTGGCTCTTCACTGCATCGTTTGCGCTCGCGAGTCGCCTTCTGAGGTAACACGTCGTGTCCGACCGTGCTAGGATCCATCGACATCGGCACTCGAGGACACCGCAACGTCGAAGCTCATACCGGCCAGGCAGGAGGAGCATGGGGTACCTGCAGCGACGGACAAGCACAAAGCAGCAGCCAGGACGGGGGCGCGTGTTGCACCGGTGAGTACAGACAAGAGGAACGAGAAGAAGACCAGGAAGAAGAGAGGAGATAGCTATTTGTATGAGTCCTACTCGGCCAACGAGGAGGCGTTCATCGATCAGTTGGAGGCAGAAGCGGAGGAGAGTGACGTGGACTCGTGGGACTACGAAGAGGAGGAGGAGGAGGAGGACTCCGACGAGGAGATAACGCGCGTATTCAAGGAAGGGGGCGGTGTCGAGTCGTTAGAGGAGGACACCGATGGCGGCGGTCGCAGGGACCATGGCGTTGACGAAGACAAGGACGAACCGGAAGACGAAGCCGATAGCTTCTTCAAAATATGATCATTTATTTTATTTAGATATATGGATTTTCACTTGTTTATGGAGGTAAAGTATCGGTGACACGGATAGAGAGGTGGCACGGATAGACCATGCATAATAAACGTGGACAAGGGAGGGGTTATCCTACCCGTTGGATCACATAGGATCAACGGTTTGTGGAGACGATCCGTGTGACATCTTTGTAAGCCAATCAGGGCGTAGCACCCAGAGTGAGCACATGTTTGGGCTTTTGTGAGATTTGTGACCGAGAGAGAGTGCAAATATCTTTTCATAAACCGCATATGGAACCACCATTGTCATTGAAATGTGTATTGTTTCATTAACCAGATCTAGAGTTATTTCATGTCTATTCTTTTCACAGACCACATATGGATCCACCAGAGTTCATTGCATGTGCGTTCTCTTCACAAACCACATATGGATCCACCAGAGTTCATTGCATGGGTGTTCTTTTCACAATCCACCTATGGATCCACAAGTGTCATTGCATGTGTGTTCTTCTCATTAACCACATCTAGAGTCACTTGATGTGTGTTCATTTCACAAACCACATATGGATCCACCAGTATCATTGAAATGTCTGTTCTTTTCAGAGACCACATCTGGAGTCATTTCATTACTATTCTTTTCACAGACCACATATGGATCCACCAGTGTCATTGCATATGTATTATTTTCAGAGACCACATATGGATCCACCAGTGTCATTGCATGTGTGTTCTTCTCATTAACAACAACTAGAGTCATAGCATGTGTGTTATTTTCATTAACCATATATGGATCCACCGGTGTCATTGCACGTGTGTTCTTCTCATTAACCACAGCTAGAGTCACTAGATGTGTGTTCTTTTCACAAACCAAAAGTGGATCCACATGTGTCATTGAAATGTGTGTTCTCTTCAGAGACCACACATGGATCCACCAGTGTCATTGCATATGGACCCACTAGAGTTCATTGTATGTGTGTTCTTTTCACAATCCACCAATGGATCCACCAGTGTCATTGCATGTGTGTTCTTCTCATTAACCACATATGGATCCACTAGTGTCATTGCATGTGTGTTCTTTGCGTTAACCACATCTAGAGTCACTAGATGTGTGTTCTTTTCACAAACCACATATGGATCCACCAGTGTCATTGAAATGTGTGTTCTTTTCAGAGACCACACATGGATCCACCAGTGTCATTGCATATGGATCCACCATGTTCATTGCATGTGTGTTCTTTTCACAATCCACCTATGGATCCACTAGTGTCATTGCATGTGTGTTCTTCTCATTAACCACAACTAGAGTAATTGCACCTGTGTTCTTTTCACAAACCACATATGGAACCACCATTGTCATTGAAATGTGTATTCTTTCTTTAACCACATCTGGAGTCATTTCATGTCTATTCTTCTCATTAACCACATATGGATCCACCAGTGTCATTGCATGTGTGTTCTTTTTACTAACAACAACTAGAGTCATTGCATGTGTGTTATTTTCATTAACCACATATGGATTCACCAGTGTCATTGCATGTGGGTTCTTCTCATTAACCACAGCTAGAGTCATTGCATGTGTGTTCTTTTCATTAACCACATATGGAAGCACGATTGTCATTGAAATTTGTATTCTTTCATTAACCACATCTAGAGTCGTTTCATGTCTATTCTTTTCATAGATCACACATGGATCCACCAGTGTCATTGCATCTGTATTATTTTCAGAGACCACATATGTATCCACTAGTGTCATTACATGTTTGTTCTTCTCATTAACAACAACTAGAGTCATTGCATGTGTGTTATTTTCATTAACCACATATGGATCCACAAGTGTCATTGCATGTCTGTTCTTCTCATTAGCCACAGCTAGAGTCACTAGATGTGTGTTCTTTTCACAAACCATATATGGATCCACTAGTGTCATTTAAATATGTGTTCTTTTCATAGACCACATATGGATCCACCAGTGTCATTACATATGGATCCACCAGAGTTTATTGCATGTGTGTTCTTTTCACAATCCACCTATGGATCCACCAGTGTCATTGTATGTGTGTTCTTTTTACTAACAACAACTAGTGTCATTGCATGTGTGTTATTTTCATTAACCACATATGGATCCACAAGTGTCATTCCATGTGTGTTCTTCTCATTAACCATAGCTAGAGTCATTGCATGTGTGTTCTTTTCACAATCCACATACGGATCCACCAGTGTCATTGAAATGTGTGTTCTTTTCATTAACAACAGCTAGAGTCACTAGATGTATGTTCTTTTCATTAACCACATATGGATCCACTAGTATCATTGCATGTGTGTTCTTCTCATTAACCACATCTAGAGTCACTGGATGTGTTTTCTTTTCACAAGCCAAATATGGAACCACCATTGTCATTGAAATGTGTGTTCGTTTTAGATACCACACATGGATCCACCAGTATCATTGCATATGGATCCACCAGAGTTCATTGCATGTGTGTTCTTTTCACAATCCACTTATGGATCCACTAGTGTCATTGCATGTGTGTTCTTCTCATTAACCATAGCTAGAGTTATTGCATGTGTGTTCTTTTCACAAACCACATATGGAACCACCATTTTCATTGAAATGTGTATTCTTTCATTAACCACATCTATAGTCATTTCATGTCTATTCTTTTCGCAGACCATCCACCAGTGTCATTGCATGTGTGTTCACTTCACAGACCATATATGGATCCACCAGTGTCATTGCATGTGTGTTCTTTTACCTAATAAAAGCTAGAGTCATTGCATGTGTGTTATTTTAATTAACCACATATGGATCCACTAGTGTCATTGCATGTGTGTTCTTATCATTAACCACAGCTAGAGTCATTGGATGTGTGTTCTTTTCAGAGACCACATATGGATCCACTAGTGTCATTGAAATGTTTGTTCTTTTTAAGAGACCACATATGGATCCACCAGAGTTCATTGCATGTGCGTTATTTTCATTAACCACATATGTATCCACTAGTGTCATTGCATGTGTGCTCTTGTCATTAACAACAACTGGAGTCATTGTATGTGTGTTATTTTCTTTAACCACATATGGATCCACCACTATCATTGCATGTGTGTTCTTCTCATTAACCAAAGCTATAGTCACTAGATGTGTGTTCTTTTCAGAAACCACATATGGATCCACTAGTGTTATTGAAATGTGTGTTCTTTTCAGAGACCACACATGGATCCACCAGTGTCATTGCATATGGTTCCACCAGAGTTCATTGCATGTGTGTTCTTTTCACAATCCACCTATGGATCCACGAGTGTCATTGCATATGTGTTCTTCTCATTAACCATAGCTAGAGTCATTGCATGTGTGTTCTTTTCACAAACGACATATGGAACCACCATTGTCATTGAAATTTGTATTCTTTCATTAACCACATTTGGAGTCATTTCATAACTATTCTTTTCACAGACCACATATGGATCCACTAGTGTCATAGCATGTGTGTTCTGTTTAGAGACCACACATGGATCCACCAGTGTCATTGAATATGGATCCGCTAGAGTTCATTGCATGTGTGTTATTTTCATTAACCACATATGTATCCACCAGTGTCATTGCATGTGTGTTCTTCTCATTAACCATAGCTAGAGTCATTACATGTGTGTTCTTTTCACAAACCACATATGGAACCACCATTGTCATTGAAATGTGTATTCTTTCATTAACCACATCTGGATTCATTTCATGACTGTTCTTTTCATAGACCACATATGGATCCACTAGAGTCATTGCATGTGTGTTCTCTTCATAGACCACATATGGAACCATAAGTGTCATTACTTGTGTGTTCTTTTTACTAACAACAAATAGAGTCATTGCATGTGTGTTATTTTCATTAACCACATATGGATCAACCAATGTCATTGCATGTGTGTTCTTGTGATTAATCACATCTAGTGTCACTGGATGTGTGTTCTTTTCATAAACCACATATGGATCCACCAGTGTCATTGAAATGTGTATTCTTTTCAGAGACCACATCTAGAGTCATTTCATGACTATTCTTTTCACAGACCACATATGGATCCACCAGTGTCATTGCATGTGTGTTCTCTTCAAAGACCACATCTGGATCCACCAGTGTCATTGCATATGTGTTCTTATCATTAACTACAACAACTAGAGTCATTGCATGTCTGTTATTTTCATTAACCACATATGGAGCCACCAGTTTCATTGCATGCGTGTTCTTCTCATTCTCCACAACTACAGTCATTAGATGTGTGTTCTTTTCAAAGACCACATATGGATCCAGCAGTGTCATTGAAATGTCTGTTCTTTTGAGAGACCACTTATGGATCCACCAGAGTTCATTGCATGTGCGTTATTTTCATTAACCACATATGGATCCACTAGTGTCATTGCATGTGTGTTCTTCTCATTAACAACAACTAGAGTCATTGCACATGTGTTATTTTCATTAACCACATATGGATCCACCAGTGTCATTGCATGTGTTTTCTTCTCATTAACCAAAGCTATAGTCACTGGATGTGTTTTCTTTTAACAAACGACATATGGATCCACCAGTGTCATTGAAATGTGTATTCTTTTCAGAGACCACACATGGATCCACCGGTGTCATTGCATGTGTGGTCTTCTCATTAACCACAACTAGAGTCATTGCATGTGTGTTCTTTTCTCAAACCACATATGGAACCACCATTGTCATTGAAATGTGTATTCTTTCATTAACCACTTCTGGAGTCATTTCATGACTGTTCTTTTCACAGACCACATATGCATCCACTAGTGTCATTGCATGTGTGTTCTCTTCATAGACCACATATGGAACCACAAGTGTCATTACATGTGTGCTCTTTTTACTAACAACAACTAGAGTCATTGCATGTGTGTTATTTTCATTAACCACATATGGATCAACCAGTGTCATTGCATGTGTGTTCTTGTGATTAATCAAATCTAGAGTCACTGGATGTGTGTTCTTTTCATAAACCACATATGGATCCACTAGTGTCATTGAAATGTGTATTCTTTTCAGAGACCACATCTGGAGTCATTTCATGACTATTCTTTTCATAGACCACATATGGATCCACCAGTGGCATTGCATGTGTGTTCTCTTCAGAGACCACATATGGATCCACCAGTGCATTGCATGTGTGTTCTTATCATTAACAACAACTAGAGTCATTGCATGTATGTTATTTTCATTAACCACATATGGATCCACCAGTGTCATTGCATGTGTGTTCTTCTCATTATCCAGAGCTATAGTCATTGGATGTGTGTTCTTTTCAAAGACCACATATGGGTCCACCAGTGTCATTGAAATGTGTGTTCTTTTCAGAGACCACATATGGATCCACCAGAGTTCATTGCATGTGCGTTATTTTAAATAACCACATATGGATCCACCAGTGTCATTGCATGTGTGTTCTTCTCATTAACAACAACTAGAGTCATGTGTGTTATTTTCATTAACCACATATGGATCCACCAGTGTCATTGCATGTGTGTTCTTCTCATTAACCAAAGCTATAGTCGCTGGATGTGTGTTCTTTTCACAAACCACATATGGATCCACCAGTGTCATTGAAATGTGTGTTGTTTTTAGAGACCCCACATGGATCCACCAGTGTCATTGCATATGGTTCCACCAGAGTTCATTGCATGTGTGTTCTTTTCACAATCCACCTATGGATCCACCCGTCTCATTGCATTTGTGTTCTTCTCATTAACCACTGCTAGAGTCATTGCATGTGTGTTCTTTTCACAAACCACATATGGAACCACCATTGTCATTGAAATCTGTATTCTTTCATTAACCACATTTGCAGTCATTTCATGACTATTCTTTTCACAAACCACATGTGGATCCACCAGTGTCATTGCATGTGTGTTCTCTTCACAGACCACATATGGATCCACCAGTGTTATTACATGTGTGTTATTTTTACTAACAATAACTAGAGTCATTGCATGTTTGTTATTTTCATTAACCACATATGGATCAACCAGTCTCATTGCATGTGTGTTGTTCCCGTTAACCACAGCTAGAGTCACTGGATGTGTGTTCTTTTCACAAACCACATATGGATCCACCAGTGTCATTGAAATGTGTATTCTTTTTAGAGACCACACATGGATCCATCGGTGTCATTGCATGTGTGGTCTTCTGATTAACCACAGCTAGAGTCATTGCATGTGTGTTCTTTCACAAACCACATATGGAACCACCATTGTCATTGAAATGTGTATTCTTTCATTAACCACATCTGGAGTCATTTCATGACTGTTCTTTTCACAGACCACATATGGATCCACTAGTGTCATTGCATGTGTGTTCTCTTCATAGACCACATATGGAACCACAAGTGTCATTATATGTGTGCTCTTTTTACTAACAACAACTAGAGTCATTGCATGTGTGTTATTTTCATTAACCACATATGGATGAACCAGTGTCATTGCATGTGTGTTCTTGTGATTAATCAAATCTAGAGTCACTGGATGTGTGTTCTTTTCACAAACCACATATGGATCCACCAGTGTCATTGAAATGTGTATTCTTTTCAGAGACCACATCTGGAGTCATTTCATGACTATTCTTTTCATAGACCACATATGGATCCACCAGTGTCATTGCATGTGTGTTTTCTTCAGAGACCACATATGGATCCACCAGTGTCATTGCATGTGAATTCTTTTTATTAACAACATCTAGAGTCATTGCATATGTGTTATTTTCAGAGACCACATCTGGAGTCACTGGATGTGTGTTCTTTTCACAAACCATATATGGATCCACCAGTGGCATTGCATGTGTGTTCTCTTCAGAGACCACATTAGGATCCACCAGTGTCATTGCATGTGTGTTCTTCTTATTAACCACAGCTAGAGTCACTGGATGTATGTTCTTTTCACAAACCACATATGGATCCACTAGTGTCATTGAAATGTGTGTTCTTTTCAGAGAACACATATGGATCCACTAGTGTCGTTGCATATGGATCCACCAGAGTTCATTGCATGTGTGTTCTTTTCACGATCCACCTATGGATCCACCAGTGTCATTGCATGTGTTTTCATCTCATTAACCACAGCTAGAGTCATTGCATGTGTGTTCTTTTCACAAACCACATACGGAACCACCATTGTCATTGAAATTTGTATTCTTTCATTAACCACATCCGGAGTCATTTCATGACTGTTCTTTTCATAAACCACATATGGATCCACCAGTGTCATTGAAATGTGTGTTCTTTTTAGAGACCACACATGGATCCACTAGTGTCATAGCATGTGTGTTCTTTTTAC
Source organism: Avena eriantha (assembly GCA_910589775.1). Lineage (NCBI taxonomy): Eukaryota > Viridiplantae > Streptophyta > Magnoliopsida > Poales > Poaceae > Avena > Avena eriantha. The sequence goes on along the minus strand of OU342741.1, from coordinate 268,852,925 downwards.
TAACAACAACTAGAGTCATTGCATGTGTGTTATTTTCATTAACCACATATGAATCCACCAGTGTCATTGCATGTGTGTTCTTCTCATTAACCACATATAGAGTCACTGGATTTGTGTTCTTTTCACAAACCACATATGGATCCACCAGTGTCATTGAAATGTGTGTTCTTTTTAGAGACCACACATGGATCCACTAGTGTCATTGCATATGGATCCACCAGAGTTCATTGCATGTGTGTTCTTTTCACAATCCACCTATGGATCCACCAGTGTCATTGCATGTGTTTTCATCTCATTAACCACAGCTAGAGTCATTGCATGTTTGTTATTTTCATTAACCACATATGGATCCACCATTGTCATTGAAATGTGTATTATTTTCAATGACAGCCGTTGGTCACAAACAATCTGGACGCAGAGCTAACCAGCAACCGCTCCGGGCTTCTAGAAGACTCGATCCCCGATTGTTAGGCACCGTTGGATCGGGGTGCGTGGACGATAAGGATGCTCTTTGCGAGGACGATCCGCGAGAAGTGTGTTATGCGAACTGATTGGCAGTGGCAACCACACCGGGCCCTTATCCCCTTAACCTCGGGGCAGAAGCTCAGATCGTGTTCCTTCATCACCATGGAGAGGGAGAGGCCCAAACTCATCGATGATGGAGACTACGGGAGCGTGATAGTCGATTAGGGCCATTTAAGCATAAATTAAATCTATGTATGGTATCTTAATGTCCTCTTTGGATCTGGGTCACTTGAGTCATAGTCAATTATCGTCATAATCTATATATGTTGGCCATGTTTTAGTTGTCTTTGTATTTGAAACTAGTTGAAACTCGTCTGATCTTGAAAATAAAGTTCGCGCGTTCCTGGCATCGGATGGGACAATATGCTGACTCTGCTCCCAGCACTTGGTGGCACAGCCATAATTTGGAGTGCTCCAAGTGAGAAGGGATCAAGTGTGTTGTAATAGTGTACTACTCCTGTCCAGATATAACTGACTTGGTTTTTTAGATATTTAAATGTATCTATACCCAAAAAATGTCTAGATACATGTTTTAGGTTTATTTGTCTTTCAAGCTAATCAAAAGTCGTCAAATTCTGAACAAACAAAGTCATTGCGTTCACATCTGATGGTACAATACACCGACTCTTCTACTTGATGGAACAGCCATAATTCTGGAGTGCGCCAGAGATGATGGGAATCCAAGGGAGATGGTAACTAGTATCTGCATCCATACGCAGGTAAAAAATTAATTTAATAATATTTAAAAAATTGTAATTTGGTCCACATGACCCCATCACAGACACGTTGCACGCGCCAGATATAAATAAAGACGAAACGACTAGTTTAGTTTCAATGATATAATTCAACATACGACATTACTGTGCCCGCATCCTTCTGCTCCTCTTATTAGGTGTCTAGCCCACACTGCATTAAGCAACAATTGATGAGGATAAAAAATGATAAAATGGCAAATAAAACAATTTTTAAGCTTACCTTTCATTTGGAGAATCGTACAAAGATGAAATTTGTAGGGATTTATTATTTCTCCTGTAGTTGGCCGAAAGATCCTCAAGAACATCCTCAATCACCCCTGTAACTTCTTCATATTCTAATACACCTCCATTATTTGCCCTTTCCTCCCCGTTCCGCTTACCCTTTTGATTCTTTTCACACCTTTTTCTCGCCGGCACCTCCCCTTCTTCATGAATTGGCTGCTTACGTACGTTTTCCCTCGAGTGCTCATCACCGTTTTCCTCCACCTGTTGCACTTCCTCAAGTTCTTCGTCTTTGCGCTGCTCTTCCTCCAGTTCTGGCTGAGAAGCCTCATTTTCTGCCACCAGGGTGTGAACAGGGACAATATAATGTGTAACTGGGTTTTTGCACAACATCTTGATATGGCTGAATCCGCCACAACGTTTGCATTTCCTTTTCCTAGCTCCCAGCCTTGAACCTTTATCGGTGGAGGCTTCGATCCTTAGCTTTCTAGGCCTCCCAAGTGGCCTCCTAAGAAGTGGTGGTTGAAGTTTGAACCCTGGATCGACAATCTCCCAATCATTTTCATCAGCCATAGGTGGTATGTTTTCTGCATAAGTTGCAGCAAACTTGTCCACGGAGAAATAGTTGTCGACATAGTTCTCTATTTCAGCTCCGCTACCTCTAAGCTTTAAGATGAAGTAAATTGCACGGTGACATGGCAGACCAGTAATCTGCCACTTCCTGCATGAACAAGTCTTGTCTCCAATGTCTACAGTGTACCTCCGTTCACTTCCATGCTTGTATTCTGCATAAACCTCAGCCAATGTTCTGGAACTTCTCACCATCCTCACCTTTATTGTTCTCATTGCCCTGGTTCTTGCATTCAGTAACATAACCACCTTTGGAACTATTTTATGGCCTAAAAAATTTCTTGCACAAATTCTTTGCCTTAAATCTATCTTCACCATTATGCATTGTCTTATTACATCCAACAAAATAACAATTCCAAGTGTCTTCATGCCCGAAATCTTATCATTGAAACTCTCTACCAAATTATTGCAAACAAAATCCACCTTGCTTAAGTCACCAAACTAGCTTCTGGCCCATAACTTGGTGTGATGTTCTTCAAGGTATTTTTTCACCTTTGGCACTACATACGTGTTCTGCAAGTAAGTAGCATGTGTGCTTGCGGTGTATGTGTATGCTGATCGCCACAAGTCCTCTTCAATGATCTTTCATTTGAACTTCTTCGTGAATTTAGTAGCAAGGTGTCGAATGCATTCCCTATGCTCAACCCCAGGAAACACAACATCAACAACATTCTCAAGACCCTCGCATGCACCGGTGTGTATCACCAAGCCTTCAGGGTGACCAATTACTACCCGTAGTCTCTGCATGAACCATGTCTAGCTTTCATTTGATTCACCGTCAAGAATAGCATAAGCTACCGGTAGAAGCCAATTATGCGCGTCCAAAGCACAAGCAGAAGCAACATGTGCCCTGAACTTCCTTGTTAAAGAAGTTGTGCCTATTGCCAAGTATGGCATGTAGCTGTCTAGGAACCCCTTCCAGCATGCCTTCAGGTAGACAAAACATCTCCTAAAGCATATCTTATCTGCCTGCTTATACCTGACCCCCCTCGAGACCTTTTCTCTTCCTTTCACAACCTCGTAATCGATGTCAACAACACTACCAGGTGATGTTTTCTCTACATGTGCTTTGAAACTATACAACATGTTAAAATTGTCATTCCACTTGCCTTGAATGAAGTCTAGAGCCATCTCCTTCCCATCAAAGACTCTGTGGTAAGGAATCATAACGTTAAACTTTTTGCTAATATTTGCTCTGAGTTCAACCGGTCCAATGTTATGATCCTGCCTCACCCACTCAAGTACAGTAGCAACAATCCACTTGGTAGTCATCGGTCTAATTTTATCACTTAAAGAAGTATTAGGGCAGTTGTGTTTCTTCATGTTTATTTTGATCTGCATTCGATAAGAATCCAAATAATTCAGAGCTAGTTATCAGCAGAATAAATATGAGAAAGACTGAAACTAAATGTAGCTCTTGCAACCTGAAATGGGTGTCCACCCCACATTGGACATGCATGTAATCTCCATTTACACACATTAATTTCCCTACAATGCACCCTAAATCTCTTTTGGTCGCTCTTTTCAATGATAAATTCAAACTCAACTCTGATTGCATATGTTGCAATTGCATATGTGCAGTCCTCCACATTCTCAAAGACAGTCCCCTCACCAATTGTAGGATTGTCCCTGTCAAAGTGTATCACTGGCCTGTCCTCGTCTTCGTCGTCGTATCTACATCCCATTTCCACATCTTCACATTCCTCTTCCTCATCAGTCCCATAGTAAGGCTCAAAGTTCGAATCAACCAAATATTCCCTACTCTCCATCCTATCAGGGTCAGCAGCCACGTCTGGATATGCTTTCTCATCATCATCCTCACCGCCACACATTTTAGTGTCTTCATGCTCACTTGACAAAGCATCATGCTCAAGGACAAGCTGTACAGACGTCTTGCGGTTACCAACACATATCCTTGCCATCACCACGGGACTAGAAACGCTAATTGGGGTATGCAGAAAAGGAATCACGGTTCTTACCCTTCAATGTGGACGCACGGCACCTTCTCTAGGCTCCATACCTCCAAAGGTCTGCACCCCGCTTCCCCTTCCCATGTTTCGTTCTCCTCTGTGCTCTCTAGACTTGAAGGAGATTATGTGCTCTCCAGCCACGCAGGACCCATCTCCGTGTTCTCAAGCCTCGCAGGATCCATCTCCGAGCGGGATCCAGATCACCAGTGTCATTGGGCGCCTAACCCAACGGCCGACTCTCGGTTTTCGTTTCCAGACACGCCTGGGCGGTGGATGACGGCAAGGAGACAGGGCAGGCAGGAGAGGGGAGGGGACGTGAGGGGATGGCAGGGAGGAGAGGGCATGAGGATGACGGCCCAAGGGGACAACGAGAGTGGAGCATGACCGAACAGAGTAGCGGCGGCAAGAGCAGAGGAGCGGAGTGGAGCTGGTTGCGACAAAACATGGAAAATTGCACAATAATGTGTTGGTGGGCGGCACCAACCCTCGAACCTGGGACGCATGCCATCGAAGATGGAGGAGGCGGGCCCGCCAGTCAGAAAACATGCCACCTATCAGCGCACTATGCATGGTAGCACTTCACAGAATTTTTTAGCCGGTCCCACATGTCAGTCTGTTTGATCAAAACTTGCATGCAGTGCATGGCTAGTTCACACGCTAGTTCCAAAAAAAAGCCCGTTGATCCAAACTTGAAGTGGTAGTTCCACTTCTTCTCCCTTGTCTCCTCGTCTCCTCGTAGTGGCAGTTCCTCTTTGTCTCCCTCATCTGTTCTCCTCTTCTTCTTCTCCTCATAGTGGTAGTTCTTCTTTCTTCCTCGGTCAAAACATTCCCGCACGTAAGCCATGGCCAGTAGCCGGGTGAAGAGGAACTGGTCCGATCTCCCGGCCAACCCACTTCGCAAGATCGTCGACCACTTGCTGGAGAAAGAGGAGTACGTCGACACCTATGTTGCTTATCGGGAAGTCTGCACCGATTGGTGCCGCACTTTAAAGGTGCCCGAATTCCATCTCAATAACTAGATCATGATAGATCACACACTTCCAGACGTTGGCGACTTCACCTTCCTCGACCTCGCCACTGGTCGTTGCTTCAGGACGAATCTAATGGACGTCCATCGCAGGTTCACATTCACATCCGATATATATATATATAACATTCATTTATTTGTATTTTCCATTGTAAACATCTTAGTGCTAACTAATGCCCTCTTCTTCCGAAAGATTCTACTTTGTCGGTGTTTCTCGTGTCGTCCTCGTGCTTGCTCAGAGGGTGGAGCCGTACCTGATTCGGCTTCTAAACCCAATCACTCATAAGTCTAACACTGAGTTTCAAGCACACAGCCATCTGATCTTCTGCAATCTGTCATCATGACGAAGTCCCCGACGATGGTGTTCGTTTGCACTGATTATCCAGATCATATTGCATGGGCCGATGAGAGAACCCCAATGGGGAAAATCAATGAATCATTTGGAGAAGGATTGTATTCGCCACCTCCTGATACATTTCTGGTCTGCATGACGGCATTCCAAGGGGAAGTATATGCATTACTTGAGAATGGAGACATCATATCGACCAACATCGAGTTAGAGAAGCGCGCGAGCACTGTCACGATGGCCAAAATAATTTCAGCCCCAGTCTTTGAACAGGTACACGGAGGCTACAAATTTTACCTAGTTGAGTCAGATGGTGATATGCTTCTTGTGTTGAACGGGGATTTCGCCAAAGGCCAACCGGTGTTGTACCGGGTGGACACGGAGAACCGCTCTATCGAGGCCGTCAATGACATTGGAAGTCGTGCCCTCTTTGTTGATTACCATTGGTCTATCTCCATTGACACCAGGTTACACCCCACAGTCAAACCTAGTTGCATATACTACAGGAATTATATCAGACTTTACGATCATGAGGTTCAAGCCTGGGAAGAGGAACCAACAATGACGTACGGCTTAAGTCTGGAACATACACCGAGGCCTTACCCTCTGGACGAGATACTGGTAGCACATTGCAGACGGAGAGAGTTCTCTGAACATGTGTTACAGCACGCAGGAGCCGCCGACGACAAAAAATATACAGGAGAATGAATCCTATATTCATCCTAGGTTATTTGCTAGCATTTTTAGGTCTATTTTTCGAAGTAGAAATTTGTACTGTATTTATATTATTTCAATCAGCAGTATGCATATTACCTTTTAGACAAAATTGTAATGTATTTAATTTTAGTACTTTCAGAATTCAAAGTATTTATTTTTAGTAGCTTCTTTCAGAATTCTCTGTGTTCGATAGCCAGAGCCGGCGGCGGCCATCAGCTCGGCGCCAGAATTCAGGTTCCACATGGAAAATTGCACAATAATGTGTTGGTGGGCGGCACCAGCCCTCGAACCTAGGATGCGCGCCATCGAAGGTGGAGGAGGCAGGCCCGCCAGTCAGAAAACACGCCACGTCGGCATCCCCTATTTCTGATGCCCTTGAAAAAAGAAAACACGCCACGTCGTCATCCCCTGTTTTTGATGGTGTTGCTACAATCGACGTTACATAGTGGCATAGAAATAATATCATATAAACATAAGGGCACAGTCGTCGACATTTTTAAAATGAAACCCGGTCTCCTACATGTCCTGGTACATTGCCCGATGAGGTGGGTAGCAATGACCGATCTTTTTAATACGTTCACACTCTTATGCTGAGAAGCGGAATAAAGATTGAACGGTTAATGCAACGAGTGTCGAATTATTACCCTCTAAGGAAATGGGAGATGGTTATTTTCACGCGTGCCCGTAGTCCAAACCTACTGTCAGTCTTTCACTCCCCTTCTCTGACAAACCAAAGTTCACCTTGCCCAGCTCCTCAGTGCCGCACCACCTAGGGTAACATGGCCCCGCCTAAGCAGCCGCTATCGCCGCCGCGATAGTCGCTATAACTGGGGTATTTAGCCCCTTTAAGGCAGGCCATGAAGCTCTACTTCAAGGCCGGTCTCCCATTGCCCTGCCAGACGGATGATTTCGCCGAATGTGCTGAATCGGCCGCGGCAGCGCCACCGGCGGCGCCGACAATGGATGCGGCAAGCAGGGCCAAGAGAGCGATGTGGAGAAATCAGGCGGCGGCATTACGGCATGCTCTAGGCAGTGGGAACAAGGTACATATCAAATCGTTCACGAGAGCATGCCACCGAGGGTACACACCTTCGAACAGGACAGCGCCAAGGTCTAGGAACTCTCGCGTCCATGCTTCAGCGCGGGCTACCTTACCGCAGTGGGGGAGGCTGGGAACACGCCGTTTGTGGCAAAGACGCTCCATCCAACGCACCGTCAGAGGTCGTACCGTGGCGACGACCAAGCATCTACACTCAGCATGCTGGATTGTTCGATAGGCGGAGCTGGCGGCGGACATCATCTCAGTGCCGGAATTCAGGTTCCAGTTCACACGGACCTACGATCCCAAGAAGAAGATGCCGAATTTCAGTTTCGAAGAAATCGTTGCGGCAGCGTGGATGGTCCAACTGAACTAGGACTGGCGCACGCAAATCGGTCGTGCATGAACGATGCAGATTTCTTATAGTTTGGCGGGAAGGCAATAGATCAGTTTGGGTTAAATGATCAAAAAACTTATGTCCTCTCAAGGCAATTGGCCAACCAACTTTTCTGGTGGAGATATGTAGTTTCTTCAGTGTAGAATAGTTAAGTTCAGACTAAAGAATGACTTTTGTAGATGAAATGCTAACGAATTGTTCTATAAACTAGTAGGAAGTTTAGCCCACTTTTGTGCAGGTATAAGACCCTTTTGTGTGGAAGTACTACTGTTGTAAGCAAATACTATGAAGTATCTATTTCCTTCAATTACTAATCATGGTTAAATCCAGTTAACTGGCATTTTTTATCCCAGACTACAGATTTTGCGTTTGATGTCTGTGCTATAAACCATTTTTCCTTTGTCTTGTGTTATCTGCAAAATGGTCCTGCAGTTCAACGTGTTACAAATATAGCTACCTTGTACTTGAAGAGGAGATGGACTACATTTTCCTGGCATCCACAGAATTGACATTGCTCATTGCTAGACCACCCTCTTTTCATGAGGTTGTCCTTGGTTATTCACAGAAATTATAAAGCACGGTGTTCAACTACATCGATTCAAACTATTACACACACACACACTACATCAAATTCATTACCCACACATAGTACATCGATTCAAACTATTACACACACATACTACTTCAAATTCATTACCCACACGTACTACATCGATTCAAACTATTACACATTTTTAGTCGATGCTAACTTCCTGCTATGCTCTCCATACTACAAATTCATTAGCCACACATACCACGGAAATTCACTAGATGATGCAGCCCATCCTGCGGACGCTACTACATCTACAACACCAAGTCCCCAAGATCGTCCCCAAGTCAACCAAGAAGATGGACCAGGAGCAGCCAACTCTAGAACTAGAGTCTCCACCGTCATCGCCCCGGAGTGTCCGCCCGAATCTAGCCGGAGTGTCCGGCGCGATGTATCCGAAGTGTCCGGCCTACCCCAGACCTGTCCTGGCTCGGACAGTCTGTATGCCACTTCGGACACTACCCGGACACTACGCGGAGTGTCTGGCCACCCTGGACTGTCCGGTCAACTCAACCCGGACTGTCCGGCCTGAAGATGGGCCTGTGACCCAACATCTGGGCCCTTGGCCCATGTACCCCTCTATTCCGCACCAAACCCTAGTTTTATGCCCAAACTACCCCCATTCTAGTTGCGGGCCTATAAATAGAGCCCCCACCCCCTCATGTATCCCTGAGGCATAGATGATAGACTAAAGAAAACCCCCTTTGTGGAATCTCTAGTTTTGCCTAATCCCCTTCTACCAAAGGGGATCGACTATCGTCACCACCTCGTTGGAGTTTGCATCGTGCCTCCCTCATTGTACAAGGCCTACGTTTGCGAGTGCGTGAGCGTAGTTGTCAAGACCCTCTCCAAGGTATTCTTCCCTCTCCGCTTGGGATTGACGGGAGCATGTTGACCTATCTTTCCTTGCGAGGATTCTATCGGACCGGTGGCCACCGACGGGAGCAATCGGCCTTGTATCATGTGAGTTTTGCGTGTGTTCATCGTGTTCTTCGCGAGGTGTGCATCCGCTTCTGCTACCTTCTCGCTTTCCCCTCGCTTTCCCATCGATTTGACCATGAGATCCATGAAGATCGGGCCACCCACGGGTTACCTGATAACATTTGGTATCAGCAGCTTTTGGTTGCCACGGATTCCTCATCGATTAGGTCTTTTCCCCCATTAATTCGAAAATCCCCAAAAATAGCCCCAATTTCGTGTTTTGGATCGATCTATGATTTGAGTGCATTTTGGTAGGTTTTGATCCGTGGATTACTTGCTAAACTTGTTGATCTACCTTCCCCTGTGTTCCCATAGCCTAATTCCTTGATTCCCCCACCAATTTGAGGTTTTGGTTCGAGTTTTTCCGCAAAAACTCGTCCCGTTCGTGTTCTAGAAGTTCTGGATTGACCGGACCGGACTGTCCGGCCTAAACGGACCGGAATATCCGCCCCGCCGGAGTGTCCAGCATAAACGGACCGGAATATCCGCCCCGACCGGACTGTCCGGCCTGCGCGCCCCGGAATGTCCGCCCCCTGCTGATAGAAAAAATACTTCACGGTTTTGAGCATAACTTTTGTATACGAACTCAGATTTTGGTGTTCTTTAGCTTGTTTTGAAGAGGAGAAGGAGCTCTACATCATCATATCCGTGGTTCATGCTATCTAATCCTTCCAAATTCCATGAGAAAGGCGGAATCCACCAATAAAGGGTGAAGATCAGGGAAGAAAGGTATAAAAATTCCGCGACTTCTCCCCACTTGCATCCCTTTGTGAGCTACACTATCTTTGCATTCAACAAACACCTATTGAGACTAGTTACTCCTATGATTGCTTGGGCTATGCACATTTGACACCTTGTAGAATTCTGAGAAAAAGTTGTGAGCACGCTATCTCAAATAATTATCTTGTATAGTTGTTGGCACAAGAAAGAGACAAGTGAAAAAGAAAAGAAAAAGAAAAGGAAGAAAAAGAAAAAGAAGAAAAAAAGAGAAAGTTGTGAGCATGCTATCTCATATAGTTATCTTGTAGCCCACCAATTTTGTTGCAATCGAACTAGCGTCTCTCCTTGTACTTGTGCCACACGAGCTTATAGTCTTCGCTAGGTAATCATTTGGTTCTTAGCTCACTTTCTCCGTCGCACAAGTCCCATTTATCCCACCGTGTGTGTTTCCTTGTACATATTTCCTCTTGTGGATTGACTTGTTTTGCTTTGTGATCATTGTGGTTCTTTACTTGCCATTACAACATCTTGAGTTCGGATTGGTTCTTGACATGCCACCTTCCATACCTATCCACCATAAGCTTTGTGTGTGTGTTTTGATTTTGGTGTTCCGCATGAACTTCACTTTACTTGGTTTTGATTGCTCTCAAGTGTTGCCACTTGCACGATACTATCTTCCAAGGTAAAGTAACGATTGACGTTGCATCCCTAACCCCCTACCACTTCCATATACACCACTTGGTCTTGTGAATCATGTCTAGGGACTCCAGAACCGAGATGATATCTATGAAGAATCCATGATGAGCCACCATGACTATGACTCCACAAGTATAGAGGACATGATGGAGCACTACACCGACAATGGCTCCGCATGCTTTGAGGACCCAGAACATTGCACCTATGATGGCTCCACATGCATGGAAGACATGGAGCACGTCATCAACTATGGCTCCTCAAGCATGGACGAATTTGAGCTCTACATCGACAATGGCTCCTCATGCATGGAGCACTACACCGACAATGGCCCCACATGCTTGGGTGATATGGAGTACTACATCAACAACGAATCCCCAAGCATGGATGACTTCGAGTGCTACAACGACGACGCCTCACCAAGCATGAAGGAGATGGCAAACGTCACCCACTTCGAGGGCTCTTCCATGAGCCATGAAGAATACCTCCACCGCTTGGAGATGGAGGACTACTACGCCAAGCTAGCGAAGGCGCGTCATCAAGAAACCATGAACTTCAAGGCCAAGCCTGCCACACCAAAGGGCACCACCTACTTCGATGATCCACCTCCAAGGAGTCAAGCAACACCACCTACATGGCGTCATGGGTCACCATATCCACGGCAGCGAGCATCATCACCTCCAAGGCGCCAAGAACCACCATCTCCAAGGCTCCAAGCAAGGACACCTCAAAGGCGTCATGTGCAACAACCTCCTAGGCATCAAGTGCCACCAACTACAAGAAGAACGGCGCCCCAACACCACCTTCCAAAATAGGTGCCAAGAAGCAAGAATCTTCATCGACATACATCCTCTCGTGATCATCACCAACATTAAGAAGATACAAGGCATTGTTCAAGGCATCTTCGCCATGAAGACGAAGAATACATGTTGAGCACCATCCATAATGCTCAACCAAGCTCAAGAAGGCACCACCATCACAAGAAGAGTGCCAAGGACAAGGAGCATCATCGCGAGTGTCATGTGGGTGACCAAGTGCGCCATCTACATCAACCTTTGGCAAGGCATGCCGATGACCTCCGTCGGCACCATCATAAGGCACCTTCAACTACTCGTGCCACCACCAAAATGGCACCAAGATCAAGTTCTCCACCACACCATCAAGCTTCAACACCACGACTTGACGTCCTAGATGATGCATGCAACCTCATTGATGAGGAGGATGAAGACCTCTACTTCACCAAGTTGGATGAGTACGTCAAGAGGACTACACAAGCCAAGGTGTAAGAGGGCGACGACAAGGTTGAGAATGGTGAGCATGGGACTTTCCATTCACCAAAGGAAGCGCAAGGAGTTGAGCACACCGAGCCTATCCCCATATGCTTGAGTGATGATGTGGTACCAATCCCATGTGAGTATGAGAGCCACTTAGCCCACTTGAGTGAAAACAAGAGTGAGATGAGTGACTCCACCACATGTGAGATTGAGTGCTTCCACTTGGAGGGCATGAGTGATACACCTAGTGAGTTGAGAGTGGTAGTTGATAGGTCACGTGAGACCATTTTGATTTCTAACGACTTACCCTCTACCTCTAGTGTGTTATCTCATGATGTGCTAGGTTCAATGGATCAAGAAGCGCCAAACTTGGAGATGATGATGCCTCCGACCGAGAAGATGTACATGGTGGATGAATATGATGCCATCTGCATACATGACGGAGAAGTCGTCCACATGGAGGCCAATGCTACCACAACACCCACTTCATATGAGAGGTATGAACAAGGTAAAAATAAGGGTGTTGATGATGCCATGATCCCACTAGTGGACATGATGACTTGTGACGATTGGCATGCTATGGATGATGTTTGTGATATCACATATGACTCATTGGTATTTCCATGTGATACTTTGCCTTTGCATAATGTTGAGCATGTGAAATTATTTGATTGTGATGATGTTGCCATAGACATGCCATGCTCTAAACGTTACATTGATGATATCATTGCTTGCACTTTATTGAACAATTGCTCTTTCCAATGTTTTGCTTGCAATGATGTTACCAATGGTACCCCTAGGATAATGCTTTGTCATGAGTATTTCACAATTCCTCCCGTTGCTTGCAATAAGTTGAATAATTGCACTTTCACTTGTTTTGCTTGCAACAATAATTCTCATATGGTTTATATTGAGATGGCCCCCACAGCTTTCTCAAATGTTGGAGATTTTGATGATTGCCACGATAAGCATGTTCCCCACTTGCATACTCACCATGCATATTTTTCATACTTGATTGATACTAATGGTGATGTGCACAAGAAGAGATACGTCATGATGGATGATGTATTTCTCTACCACGCACACATGTTCTTCCTTTTATCTATGATGTGTGTAGGTACCCGAACGATCATGTCAACCTCGGTTGAGCACGATTTGAGAAAAAGAGCTCTAGAGAGCATCCCCCAAGTGAGTTCAAGATCGAAACCATCTCTGATACCTTTTGCATGCTTTGAATCTTTCATGTTGACAAATTTCTCTTTCCTATGGTTTGCTTGCAAGCATGTTAATAGTATTCTTTCACCTTGTGACAATCATGTTTTGTTGCTATTGGATATTGATGCTTTGTGTGTTGCCACAAAAATGTTGAACAATTTCTCTTTCCGATGTTTTGTGTGCAACCATAATGCCTTTTTGAGCATGTATTGTCATGAGAGCTTCCAAGTCTCTCGTATTGCTGTTGCAACAAACATAAGGACCACTTTCTCTTTCATATGGTTTGTTTGCAAACATGTTGTTTTTTGCTTCCGCCTGCGATACTCATACCCCCATTATTTTTGGCTTTTGATGATATGTGTATGGCATCCAACATATTGAACAATTCTTCTTTCCAATGGTTGGCTTGCACACATAATGATGTTGTTTTGGATGTCTTCCCTCATGTGTTTTTGCCGAATTCTCCTACTTTTGCGTCAAAGATGTTGATCTATTTCTTTATCAATTGCTTTGAGTGCCACACTAAGACATTATATGGAGTTTTCGAGTTCCCACATTTGGATGATGTTCAATTAACTTTAATGCACTTTGACCTTGCATACGCATTTCGTTTGCGATACTTGAGTTGTACTAATAGTGTTGTGAACAAGAATGGACATGCCACAAATGACATGCTCCTCTATCACACACAAACATATGGTGTTTGGTCTTTGTTGTGTGAAGGTACAATTGCATACACGTCAACCTCTATGGACAAAGAGTTGACAAGACGAATCGAAGAGAGTTACCTAGGGCTACCCTTCAATGAGCTATATCTACATTATAAGGTGCCTTCCTTTTACTTGAGGACTCATGCTATAATCTTCATGAATTGGCTACACTTTGAGTGTTGCTTCCCTTTTGTAGGCTACATGGAAAGTGAAGGAACATTGAAGAGTTGCCACATCAAGCTTCTCAAAGCCGACTATATGGTGAACCCCAGGATCAAGAAGGTCTCTCGACATTCTCTTCTTCGTGATGAGCATGAAGAGTCGAGGACAACTCTTTTTGAAGGGGGGAGCTGATGCAGCCCGTCCTGTGGATGCTACTACATCTACAATGCCAAGTACCCAAGATCGTCCCCAAGTCAACCAAGAAGATGGACCAGGAGCAGCCAGCTCCAGAACCAGAGTCTCCACCATCATCGCCCCAGAATGTCCGCCCGAATCTGGCCGGAGTGTCCAGCGCCACCGGAATGTCCGGCCTACCCTAGACCCGTCCTGGCTCGGACGGTCTGTATGCCACTTCGGACACTACCCGGACACTACACGGAGTGTCCGGCCACCCCTGACTATCCGATCAACTAGACCCGGACTGTCCGGCCTAAAGATGGGCTTGCGAGCCACCATCTGGGTCCTTGGCCAAACAACCCCCTCTATTCCACACCAAACCCTAGTTTTATGCCCAAACAACCCCCATTCCAGTGGCTGGCCTATAATTAGAGCCCCCATCCCCTCATGTATCCCGTAGGCATAGATGATAGACTAAAGAAAACCCTCTTTGTGGAATCTCTAGTTTTTCCTCATCCCCTTCTACCAAAGGTGATCGACTATCGTCACCTCCTCGTTGGAGTTTCCATCGCACCTCCCTCGTTGTACAAGGCCTATGTTTGCGAGTGCGTGAGCGTAGTTGTCAAGACCCTCTCCAAGGTGTTCTTCCCTCTTCGCTTGGGATTGACGGGAGCACGTTGACCGATCTTTCCTTGCGAGGATTCTATCGGACCGGTGGCTACCGGTGGGAGCAATCGGCCTTGTATCATGTGAGTTTTGCGTGTGTTCATCGTGTTCTTAGTGAGGTGTGCGTCCGCTTACGCTACCTTCTCCCTTTCCCCTCGCTTTCCCATCGATTTAACCACGAGATCCGGAAGATCGGGCCACCCACGGGGTTACCCCATAACACTAGAACTCTGTCTTCACTCGAGGGAAATCAGAACCACCAGCTTGTCCAAGCCCAGTTCCCCCACTAAAACTGTGTGCGCCGTGGCGAAACGGTGGTGGTCATATGCCATCGATCCTTCCAGGCCAACACTGCAGGCGACGAGGTCGCTTTTTGGCAGCCTCTTCAGGGCCCACAATGCCATGTACCGATTCCAGAACCTCCTCCAGGTGGATGATGACCGGGTGCTTCCAGCAAAGTTGTCGCCCTACCCTGCTTGGAATCTGCACCTTGTACATCTTAGGAACGACGTCAGGATCTTTCAGCCACGCCTTTACCTCGATGACCCATCTGTCGCTCGGTGGCACGATTTCCACTAGCTCGCCGCCAAGGCTACTGACGACCTTCTTGAGGGCCTTCGGCTCCCAAGCATCCAATAGGATGTCGTGAAAGCCGAGTTTGGAGAAGAAATGAAGCTGCCCCAAGCGATCGTCCCACCCATAGGCGCGATGCCTACGCATGAAGCTCATTTTCTCCCCGTAGTACTCGAAAGAACGGGAAGAATGCCGAACGCGCTCGGTGTCTGAGTTGTGCTCGAATTGGATGAAAAAATCGAATGGCAGCGTGCATACCTCAATCTTGACCTCATTTCGTCTGATCCCAAAATGAGACCTGAAAGCCGACAGCAACTCTGCCGGCGACACGGCGGGACAAACGCCTAGCACGGTGGCCATGAGAGCGTGGTCGTCGAACTGCTGTGCCAGGGCTACCATGCTTGGGGTGCGCGATAGCACGCAACTGCCTGAGGCCGGTCGCCGGCTAGGATCGCCCGACGGGATGCGCTCCGCCGTGCGAGAAGGACTAGCCAGAGGCGAGATATTAGTCTGGGGACGCGAAGCTCCGATACGGCGGACAATGCGATGGCAACGGCTGTGAGCTTCAATTAGAGGCACGGGAGGTTGACCAGACATGGCGGGGATGCAAATTAGAGCAAGTGCAAGCTCCGATCTGAGATGAGCAGCCAGAGCTGAGCAAATGTTATGGGGAGGGGAGCAAGGGAGAGGACCAGAGCAGAGCAAATAAATAGATCTGGTCCACTCAGGGATCTCGTCCAAGCAGGGGTAAGCTAGTCCACGACCGCAAAAGATAATGGGGAATACTGATAGGGCGGGACAAGAAGAGTTGACCTAACGGCGGTATTTGAGTTCAACCGTTTTTCATCTGGTTCAAACGACCGTTTGGCTGTTAGATTTGTATTCACCCCCATTGGGCCCTTCTGGACAATTGGCGATTCTACTACGGCCCCTCTGCACGATTGATGACAACTGGGGTACCAAGATGCACTCGCCCAGGAAGTTTGGTACCGCAAACAAACAATCCCCCTACAGTAGTGGTTGAAGCTTGCTTATAGGTGAAATACATCTTGGGCTTGTTGTACTTTATGCCCTCTTACACTTGATGCTCGGCCTCTGTTATGATGTGCACAAGATCAACCATGTTGTTGTACTTTTGAAACTCGACGATGCGCTTGATTGGGTTGGTCAAGCCAATGCGAAAACGTGCCATTGTTTGTTCCTCGCGCTCTTCAATGTTGGCGCGGATCATGTTGAGCTCCATTTGCTTGAAGTATTCTTCCACGGTCTTTGTCCCATGACTAAGCGATTGAAGCTTGTTGAAGCGGTCACGCATGTAGTGCAAAGGAAGAAAGTGGGATCTCATATGAGCCTTCATGTCATGCCAAGTTGTGATTGGAGGCTCTTCTCTTGCATCACGAGCAAATTGAACGTGTTCCCACCAAAGGCTGGTGTAATCATCAAACTCAAGCGAGGCCATGGCAACCATGTTCTCATTGCTATAGTTGTGCATACGGAAGATTTTGTCAACCTTGATCTCCCATGAGAGATATTCTTCAGGATCATTTCAGCTGGTGAACTTGGGCATTGTGAACTTGAGCTTTCCGAAGGTTTATTCCTTATTGCGCTCACGGTGGCGGTGGTTGCCATGATGGTGTGCTTCATCTTCCATGCAATTTTGTGACGAGCTTGGTGATCTTGTTGATACACTTGCGGTTGAGGAGCCTCATTTGGAGGTGGCAGAACTTGCTCTTGCTCTTGGCGTGGTTATTGATGAGGCAGAGGCACTTGGGCCTCGTGACGATCATGAGGATGTGGAGCCTCTTGAGGTTGTTGTTGATGAAGACGAGGCTCGTTCCTCGGTTGGTCTTGCGGGTTAGGCACTTGGGCCTCACGGCAAATATCATCGTCTTGAGCCTCATGACGTGGTGGTCATCGCTCAATATGAACCATTTGATGCTCCATGTCTTGATATGGTGGAGGAGGCTCATCATGGTGACCATGGTGGCAGTGTTGACGTTGATGACGGCAATGATGAAGATGAGGGTCTTGAAGAGCTTCATGTTGATGATGAGATTGATTCTCCAAGTTGGATTCATCACTTGTTGAGTCAAGAATGTCTCAGGGACGATGGCGATGTATTTGAGGTTGTATTCGAGATTCCACTTGTGGTTGCGCTTGTTGGATCACTAGTGCCCTTGCGTGATGATGGTGTCCTTCTCTCCATGCTTGGGGCCTTGAGGAGAAATGACCATCATACCTTGACGTTGTGGCATGCCGTGGGGAAGGTACATAGTGCGACGAGCTTCCATCTTTAACCACAGGGGCGTCATTGGGTCATGGAGCACTTGATGAGCGCTATTCGTGTGAATGTGGTCTTGTCATTCCGTCGATGAGGAAACAAAGCTTGTCATTTGTTTCGGCAAAGGAGCACTGGAGCGCTTCATTTTGATGGCCAAAGTTGTGTTGCATTGCATGCATTTGTCTCTTGAGGCCAGCGAAGTGGTTGTCGATGTTCTTGAACTCGGCTTGAGTCTCACCGAATTGTTCATCTTGTTGTGTCTCAAGCGCTTGGCAATGATCACGGAACTCATGTCGGATGATGTAGTGGCTTGCACGTGTCATGTACGGGCCTTGTTCTTCTTCTTGTGGAGGTGGTTGGATCGACTCACTGTGCCTATCCATCATGCAAAAACCACAAGGGTTGTATATGGAAGTGGAATATGGTGGTGTTAGCCTTTCACCTCACCTTGGGGATTGCACCGAACTAGAAACCACAAGTAAGAGTTGTAAGCGTGCAAAGTGAAATCGCAAAGAAACCTCACACTAAAGAAAGAACTTATTCTCAAAAGCTTTTGGTGGAAGGTTAGAGTGGTGGAAAACCAAACGAAACGATCCAAAGAAAAGGTATTGTTAAAGGTGGTAGAGAACCAAAGATCAAAGAAAAAAGAAATGATGTACAAAAACACAAGAATACACACACATGGAGACAGATGTGGTGAGCACGACTACGAAAATGAGCACAATATGTCCTAACAAAGACTACGCTCGATGTCGTGCCAACGCAAGGAGAGACCACAACTCGTTCGCCAAAAGAGAAATAAGCAACGGATTTGTGCACTTGCCTTGTTCGCGCACTTTCTCTCTCTTAGCTTACAGGCTTGAGACTCTTTTTGTATTGGGAGACTATGTATCTTGCTATTTTTCTTTTTCTCTCTCTTTTTTCATTATTCTTTTTCTCCCTTTCTATACTACAATGTCAACTCTTGAATTTTCTTACACACTCACTTTCCAAGGACAAGTGCACAATGCTTAGGCAAACAAAAGATGGGTTGCTCTCATAGGATAGATACGCACAAGGAAGAAGGGTTAACAAGATGGAGCAGGTTATACCTTCGGTGTTGACGACTTGCTGCCGGTGTTGGGGATGATGTTCAGGCGTCGCGGTGTCGAGGAGCGCGGTATGTGATGACTTGCAGAAGCTTGAAGTTAGTTGGGGCGACACGCACATGATGCACGAACAACACATGAGGAAAAAGGGTTAAAATTGGGTCAAAACAGAATTTTTGGCGGCCAAACCGGCGGCGGCGGATCTTGCGCCAGAAATTCCGTTGGAAAGTCCAGTTCGCTGGGGAGAGGTTCTACGAAGGTAGATCGGTACCCAAAGAAACAGATATGTGGAACAAAACCATGAGAAATGCACCAAATCAAGAGATCGATCCGAAGGCAATTTGGGGCTCTTTTTGGGGATTGTCAAATTTTTGGTGGATAGAAAATTAAATTGTGGGGGAATTCATGAGCAACGAAGCTCTTGATACCAATATGTTGAGGGATAACCTTGGGGATGGTCCGATCTTTCATGAATCCCTTGAAAATCGAGGAGGGGATGAGGGAGAGGAGGAAATCCGTGAACTCACGCACGAAGAACACGATGAACACATGCACACTCGAAGACACAATACACACCTATAGCTCACGCCGACGGTGACCGGTCCAGCGCAATCCCTAGGATTGGCGTCGGGCAGAGTGCTCTTCCTCGAACCGGCATGGCGAGTAGGGAGTCTCAGTGATATCTTGATGTCTTGGGAAGGGGCTCCGATGCCAAGGCCGTGTACAACGAGGGAGGCACGATGCAAACTCCAACGTGGTGGGGGATAATTGGTGCTCCTTTCTCAAGGAGCAGGAGACTAGAAACTTGGGGGATCCACAAGGGTGTCTTCTAGTTTCAATTATCCAAGTCTAAGTAATACAAGGGGGTGTGGGGGATATGTATAGGCCAGCCACTAAAACAGGGTTAGTTTGGGCACAAAAGGGTAAAAACTAGACGAAATAGGACTATTCTCGGGCATCAAACCCTTGTTGACTTTGAGTCTAGGGCATTCCGGCGATAAGTCTGGTAGCACTGGAATCAACGCCGAAATTTTCGGTTGCCACCGGTAATTTTGGTCAAAACCGTAACGGCATGCAGAGGTGTTTTTTGGTCTGCACCGGTTGGTTTCGGCGTGCACCGGTATTTCCGGTCACTTGTCCGGTCCGCCGGAGTGTGCGCTGGAAATTCCGGTTTGCTGGACCTAGCGCCGGTTTGGCCTGGTCCGTCATCTTGCGATGGCTTGGCTCCTTCTCTTGGCATTTCTTCATGGGTTTCATACCTGATGATGCATAAAGTATGGGCATGAAGTAGCAAGCCATCCAAGGATGTATCAAAATTACATGAGGCAAGGAGCGAATTCACCTGAGCTTGAAGGAGGTTGGCTCGTGCACGAGTCATTGGTCCACTTAGGGGGACTTGGTGGTGTAGATATAGAGATGTCCATAGGATAGGCTGCAATAACATGAATGGCTATCGGCCAATCTTGGTCATTCTTATGTTTTCAGTTTTCTAAGTTTGGGAGTACGGGAGGACACGTGAGTAAAACTCTTATTTGTTTTCATTGACAAGAAGAATTGATCTTCATCTTCTAACCTAACGTGAATCAAATGATGTATTAATTACTAGTAGTCGGAGCCAAGGTATCTTTCAGATTAGGAAGATTGTATTTGGCTATAAAATGCATTTTACTGCTTACTACTCCATACTATGTTACTTCGACTACTAATAGTACGGAGTAGTACTCCATCCATCCCAAATTAACAAACTTCACACATGTACTCTCTACTTTCCAAATTAGGATGCGCATTAGTTCTTATCAAAGTCAAACATAATAAATTTTGACTAAATATCTAGAAAATAATATGGACACCTACGACATCAACTTAATGTTATCAGAATCATGATGAACAATGTTTTCATATTATATGTGTTTGACATTATGATAGTTAGTATGTTTGTACATATAGTTGGTCAAACTTTATAAATATTGACTTTGACAAAACCTAGTATGCTTTCTAATTTAGAAATGAGGGAGCATCTAAGTACTAAAATGCGTCGTGATACATGTGTATCTAGACAAAGCCAAGTTAGTTACTACTATTTTAGGATGGAGAGAGTAATTATTTATGAGTATTTGATTTTTCACAAATTGTTCACTACTACGGCATGTACCCACGACTAGGGCATGGACCAATACATAATAATCACGCGACCATGCGGTGGTGATCTACTCTGTGCTAGTAGTACCGGATTATCCTGCATGCAGAGACGCACTAGTGGAGCACACACTCGTGCCGTTCCTTAGTACTACTAATATACGCAAATAGGAGTACATAAATAGATAGATCTTGTTGCTCATCGTACTAGTTTTTTTTCTTATAAGGCAACCTGGACGTGACTACTATGGCACAATTTCTACTTTTGGCGCTACAAGATGAATGTGGAACTCTCGGTGTGACATTACTATACTTGTACTACTTGTAATACATACTACTACTACATGGTAGTAGTAGTAGTACTACTACTATACTCTGTCGTTTTTCAGACGCGCAGTAAAGTAGTGAAGTAAGTCTATTTGGTCAAGATGCATGCAATCAGGAATTGGTTTGATAGGACAATTCACGTTTAGATATCCAGATTTCTACTCAAGCTCGATGGCTCAAGACATGAAGCAACTAGTACTTCTCTATCCTCCAGGTTGTCGCCCAGATCAAAATGAACAAGCAAAAGCTTGTGTATCTAGGAAATTGCCATGGCCATTTATTACCTGCAGATCTTATTTTGTTTCCTTCGAGGCACCTGCAAAGACTGATACTTTGTACTAGTACTAGTAATAACGTTCTATGCTTGGGCCTTACAGCTAGTAATAGACATAGACTCTAGTAGATACTCTCGTCACACTGAATTGTCCAAGAGGTGCAGTTCCTTTTTTTCTCCAAGAGGTAGAGTTCCTTTTTTTCTGAGAGAGAAAACCTCTTTTTATTCCTTCTTTGATTCAAAGAAAATTCAAAGGATTTGTGAAGGATTTTCCCCCTTGGGAAATAATCCTATGCTGTTTTTTTTGATTCAAAGGGTTCCAATATATAGTAATTATGTCCCGTTTGGAATGCAGGATAGGAAACATACAGGAATAGGAAAAACATGGGAATTGAGATTCCTTCAAAGTATTCCTTTGATCTCTATTTTTAGGAAAATTTCCATCCACTCCAACCTCATGGTAGAATTGCTTTGCTTTCCCTGTGATTCAAACACATACTTTATCCAAAATTCCTATAGTTTCCTCTTTCTATGTTTTGAGAATCCTGCAAATCAAATGACCCCTGAGAGATGGTCTTCCTCTCTTTTTTGTCTTTGATCATTTTTTTGAACATAGGGTCATAGAGATTCCTCGAAACACGAGGAGGGGGAAATTCAAGTAACCTCCAAAAATTAGATTTGAAATTGCAGGGAACTCCAGATAATTAGGATAATATAGTTGCAAGAAACTAATACAATTACTTTTGGGTACAAATGCTGCAAATAGCACAAAATTCTCGATTAGCCCTCTTAACATTATTTCTGACATACCTGGGGCTCAATAGTTAGAGCTCCTTGCAACTATGACTCTAATTGTTGGTAGTTTGTGCAACTAGCCTCAATTGGAGCCCCACCCCACCCCCACTCGCCCACCTTCTGTAGTACTAGTAATACTACGGACCATCAACCTTTGTCTTCTCCATCTCACCCCGGCTGCTAGCTCCCTCCAACGATCTTCCCTCCCCCCACCCCACCCCAAAGAAAGCCCCCAAAACACCATTTGTGGCCTCCTTCCATGGTGAGATCGAGCAAGGTTAGTAAATATCCTGAGTAGTTTTAGAAGGTATTCACCAAAGTCCCCCTTCAAGTACTCATCAAACATTGCGACGCCACCACCGCCACGAGCCTCGTCATTTTGCCCAAACATATTATTCAATTAGCAAAAGAGAGCGGAACTACGCCTTCTTCTCATACGTTTGGTCTCCCGTGTGTTCTTCATTCTCACCTGACGGTGAGACCATGGGAATCCAAAGACTGATTCAAAGTGGTGGGCATCCCGTGCAAGCTGACACTGCTGGACAGGTTCTCCTCCGATGTTGTGATGCCAAATGGTTTTGATGAGAAGCGAGCAGGCGGCAATGAAGATTGGATCGTCACAGTTGGGACCGATTTCAGGTGGGACTTTGTCAACATGTACACTAGTCGCAAGATTGTTATTCCGCAAGTGTCAAGGTTTGAACCGACCAAAGGTTCTGCACTTACATTCCAAGATGATGATGATGAAGGTCGGCGTACTAAACTGTAGAAGATAGTCATTTGCCAAGTTCCGACAGCTACTAGTGGATACAAATATTTCTCTCTTGTCACTATTTTCGAATTCAAGATTGTTGTCCTTAAGAGGAATGATAGTCATGTATGGTCAGTTTATGTGAACGAGTTCTAGGGCTACTTCAGATATTGTGATGCTATTATCTAGCATGATCGTGTGTTCGGCGTGACCGAGAACGGCTGTGTTTATGCATGGAAGCCTCTGAAACTTGGTAAATTCTCCTCCCTACGTATTTTATTAGATTTATTCCTGAATCGATGCAGGATAATTTTTCTAAACTTCCATTTGTTAGTAGTAATTCCATAAAAAAATTAGCTTCTTTAACTCGAAGGAATTCCCTAGGAATTTCAGAGGAATGCAATCTTTAGGAAGTTTTCTTACATATAAGTAGTTTGTTTCATATGATTGAGTTCTGGTGTAGTTTTGCTTCGTCTCCTAGTACATCACATGGAAAATATGCTATCTACTAGTACTACTTATGTGAGACTCAGATATTGTTCCTGAATCGTTGTAAGCTATTTTTTATAAACTTTAGTTGGTTAGTGGGAATTTCATAGGAATTTTAGCCTCTTTGATTTGTTGGAATTCCCTAGGAATTTCAGAGGAATGCAATCCTTACTAAGTTTTCTTACATATAAGTAATTTGATTCATAGGATTGAGTTCTGCTGATAGTATTGCCTTGTCTCCTAGTACTAGTACATCCATGGAAAATATGGTATCTACTAGTAGTACTTACGTGAGACTCAAATACTAGACATATGACATGTCATCACTATATAGAATTGTAATACTAGGTAAAACTCAAAACATTAGAAATTAGATCAACATCTATAAAGTATGGGTGCATATTTAGTACTTGTATTTTGTATCATGTAGAAGTCAACATTTATTAGGTACTAGTACTTGTAATCTTTTTGAACACGGTCTTGAGAAATGAAGGAGAAGACTCTAGAATGATGGAGAAGTGTGTTTTGAGGATTGTGCATAGCGTTCATTATGCTAAAGACTATCAATAGAATCTTCAAGTAGATGCTAGAATGGAAAAGAAGATCCAACGGCTGGAAATGTTGGGATTCACAAGTCCTGATCCAACAGTAAATATTCAAAGTAATTTGTACACTATATAGTGGTAAGATAAGATAAGATAAGATAATAAACCTTCTAGAAATAATATTTGTTGGTTTTCCTTTGGTATATAACACACCAAAATCTTGTAGGATCAAACCTTGCTTTTTTTCTTATGAACTTTACGTTGCAAGATCCTATAGGATTATTTCCTATTTGATTTGATCCTATGAATCAAACCATGTGTGTAGGAGAAGTTCCATAGCATATCCCCATTTTTAAAAGAAGGAGAATTTCCACAACATCTCTAACACAATCAAACATCTTAAGTATAATCAAGATTTTTGAAAATAGTACTGTATATCAACTTCTACAATGTCAGATCAATATCTATATTATTTCCATGTTACATTTCCTTTCCCTTTGAAGGTCCTTTCCTTATCTTGTCGCCATGCGATGTGCTTTACCTGACACATGGGTTTGCTGAGGACGATGAGGAGGAGGATCCTGGTAGGTGGTGGTTAGCAAGATCCGCCCATGGTTCAAGACTTCTTTTGGTCTATACATATGGTGTCTCAGGCAATTCAATTGCTGATGATACTAGTGTTGTTCACTATGGTCGCACCGTTCGCACCTATCCTTCTGGGTTTGAGTGCATGGTGTTTTCGATGGATACAAGCCAGTTAACTGCAGCTAACCAATGGTAAAGGGTTACTGACCTTGGCTCATACTCTCTTTTCCTTGGCATGAACTATCTGATTAACATTGTAGTAGGCGATGCAAATGATCCACCAGGACATCTGACGAGATGGAACTGTATTTACACATCACACTAAGAAATTGGCTATGAGTACAGGTTATGTGCTGAAATTTGCCGCTTCAGTCTAAATGGTGATGCAGCTGTTGGTTTCCACAGCAACACTGACTGGATATTGTCAGAGACTCTGTTTTGGTTCATCCCAAGCTTCCCAAATGCCTTGGAGTGGAACAAGCCTGTTCAAGGATATCTCATTTGGTCTCGGCCTTCTGTTGAACTCTTTCTTTTGGCTGGTTTAGCTGATGCATGAGTACTCAGCATTAAGTTTCACACCCGGTATGGCTTGTAAAATACTTCGTATGACCAAACCCCTTCTGTACACTTGGTAGTTTCCCTGGTATGTATGTTTCACCAAGCTCGCAAAAGAACATTATTAAGAGTACAGTTATACACTACTAGTACTACATAGTAATTTCTTCTAGAATGTTGTATACTAGTAGTACTATTAGTATTACTCCTAGCAGGTCCGTAGTTTTGTTTCTTTTTCACTGCAGTTTGGGTCCTGTAACAAGCTACTATAGGTAAGTTGGATGTGTTGATACTTCCCTCAGAAACTGCATGCAGTGGAAGGAACACGACATTTATAGGTTTACCAATAAAAACATGTCGCTCCTCATGGCATCGCCAGTGAATTGACAAGGCAGTACTGTATGACGGTGTGCTAGTCTAGTTTTTTTCTTCTGAACATGTACTGCTAGTATACCTAGTAGTAGTAAGTAGTAAGGTCTACTAGTACCAGAGAACTCGATGAAGCTAGCTAGAGTACTACTACCAGTAGCTGCCACAGAAGAGAGGGAGGGAGTTTTGCACACGCCGGTGCATGTGGAAGCGTGTTCCTTCCGAGACAAGCTTGATTTAACTCCATCACCAGCCTACCGCCATGCACACACAACCTCTTTTACTCAGTCCCTTCTTCCCATCCACGACCGTCCCCTGGCCACTCGCTCCATATTGTTGCCGACCAGCTCCTTGGCTCCGTCCTCTACAGGTGGCGGCGAGATCGGCGCGACAACCATATGTAGGCTAGTGGCGCATCCGTCATCCCTGTCCCGCTAAAGTAATAGCGGTTTGTGAAATACTAGAACACTCGTACCTATTCCCTCCATTTCATAATATAAGATGTTTTTAGCTTATGTGAAACGAGTGTATCCAGATTCACTCCGAACTTACATGATAGAGTTGATGATGCGGTTAAATTTTTGTTGTTGATTGCGCAACATTGTCATGTGTAGAGTAGTTCTTATCTCGGGTATGCATCCTTTTTTGTAGACTAGGATTGCATGGAATCTTGTTTTCCGGGCTAGATCCCATAACTAAGAACAGTGGAGATCCTTTCAAAGTTGGTAGTTCGATAGCGCAAACTTTTCAACATTTGCATATATTTGACAATCAACATCATGTAACCAATATTACAACTTCATGCAGGAGGAGATATGGGAAGGAGCAAAAAAGTGGATTCTCAATGAAATAGGTTCCAATTCTGTGACTTCTGCTATCCTAGATGACAAGGTAAATCAATAGAATGACGTATGTTCTTGTCGTCTCGTCCAGATGTTTTCACTATAGCCTCTATTTATCTTGTACCTATAGAAGCACAAAGTTGAAGAAGACTCTTAGTTTCCTGATGACGGAGTAGAAAATGGATGTAAGGTTGCTACACCTAAGATGCCACCTTGTTTACCTTTTGTGGAGACTCATGCAGCTATAGCTGCAGCTGGTACTAATGAGCTTGCACCTATCATCGTCGTGCCAGACGATGGAGGTGGTGGATTGGTTTTACTATTGGTGGAGACTTGTGTGGCTCGAGCTGGCAGTGAAGAGCCTCTAGAGGACATTGTGATGCTCGCTAGTTCACCTATTGTGAAGACTCATGCTACCGGTGCTGGTGTTGCTGTTAGTGCTGCTTACCTTGCTCCCGAAATCATCATGCCACCTGAAGGAGTTGGTGAATTGGGTTCACAATATGTAGAGATTGTTTCACCTGGAGGTGGTGAACTATGATGCAGAGTTGTCTTTCTTATGATTTGTATGCTTTTCCCTGGAACCTGTATTATGGAGCTACCTTACGCATTTCATACACTTTTGCCTGTTGAACTGTAGTGTGGAACTAGAACTACTCCTAGTATGTAATCATATTTGAATGCTTAACTATTATTGATGATAAACTAATGCTAGCCGAGCTGCACGAGAATTGGCCTCTTCCACTTCCAAGCGTGGTTCCTAGCTCATCTCCTTTTCACAAGCACGGTGAAAATATGGTTCTATTCCTTTTCTTGTAATGTCATTATGCTTTTGTTATTGATCTGGCTACAAGGAGACATGCAATTTATGTCTCTACATATAAAAATATTTGTTCACATGACTTGAACAGAAAACATTATCTTCTTTGCATCGACAAACACAAGGACACATGCAAATATTTATTTATTTATTGAAACAAGGCAAAAGATTTGCCATTTTTATTGATAGAGAGGGACATGCAATTCAATTACATTACTAACTACTCGTACAAGTCATAGAATGGTAGGGATTCCCATAGCAAATCATCACCTCCAACATCTTGTTCTACAGAAGGCGGTATTACCATATCCACAACCTCCTTTTCCTTGGCACGACAATGTCAAGTGTAGGATTTCGAGTCTAAATGCAATCTAGTGCAGGTTCATCAGGACAACCTCCAGCTGCGTCAGTCTCCACAGAAGGTACATCAGCACTATGGCAGACACCGTTGGAATAAGCTGAAGCTTTTGTTATACTCCTATTAGGACCACAAATAAGGGCCAGAAATTCAAGCGCCAAAATCTAGCATTACAAAATATACAAGAGGTTATCCCATCTGGACAGTTCATAGACAATTCATAGTGCAATTTTAGCATCTTACATGATCCTTAGATCTTAGTCCATCCGGTCTTTTTATTGGTCCAACGAAATTTGCTGGTACTTTTATTTCTGCGAAGAACGTACAAAATATAGCCAAGTAAGACATCTGAATATATCTAACTTTCCTACAATCTATATTATATGTGAAGATATGTTTGCATAACACTCACTTATCAAACTGTCTACGAATATCTTCCCTCTCCTTCGAAATGCGAAGTCGATGTTCTATAGGGTACATCCTTTTATACTGTACTGTACCTCTAAGTACTTCCTCGTCAGGTACATCAACAGCCAAATGCTCCATTGTATCAAAGAAGGATGGGGAATATATCAGGTCAAAAGCTTGCATAAGATCTCTGCCAAGTCCTTTTTAAGATCTTTTCCAACTCCTCTGTCTAGAGCTTTACTATATATTTACCTAAAGAATGTACCTACCCAAATCTACAAGCACCTTGTAAATCTAGATGGTCACAAGCTTTCACTATTTCTAGGAGAGGTGGAGAACAAACCAAAGCCAAGAAGAATGTCCAGTGCCTGAATGGAGTAGGCGAAGCGTGGGGATCGCCTAGCTGACCGCCAGACGGTGCATCTCGTGAAGAATGGCGCGCCGATGGTGGTAGGCTGGCACTGTTGATAGAAAGGCGTCGAGAAGTTTTTTTAAGGCCTGGAGAAATTTGTAGCCTGGTTCTAATCCGGTGCATCTCCCATAAGAACGGTGCAAAATTCGAAGAGACAGGGGTTGGTTGCTCGACAGAGGGCGCGCTTAGGATTGTTTGGGGTCTCGATGGAAAATTTTGGTGGGTGCGGGGTGTTTGTCCACAATTTTCACATAAATATCTATGAATATTTTAGAGAACATGCTAGTTCTCAGTCACCTCTCTCTCCATTGGATGTCTCACGATTCGTGCAACATGAGGGTTACACATTTGTTGCAACTAGGTTATAACTAGGAATTTAATGAGTTGCAACTGAGAATTAGCACAATTAGTAGGGTGATGTCAGCGCCTTAACATAACAAGTTCTCAGGTGCCTGAGATCTAGACACTCATATTTTATACCTTTTTTCCTTGTTGACGTCTTTGTTTCGAATCTAGCCAAGCCCCATCACGTACCTTGGTATTTTAACTATCGAGCCCAAGAAATTAGGCTATTCGGCCTCATTATAGCCCAAGATCTTGTAATTCGGCCATGTCTTGGGTCATTCGGTCACGGCAAATATCCCAATTAGTTTGGGCGAGAGCCCATGGATAATAGCCCCTAAAAATAATTGGTTGGCCCATTTTTCTTCAATTCACCCTTTTTTGGGCACTGTTCACCCACCCCTAAAAAAGCTCCGCCTATCCATGTTTTTAAGTACAACCTACTACATTATGTATAACATTTTTTAGTTGAGCTGATAGCAATCACACGTAACAGATGGACAAGCAATTTTTTAAGAACAAAAATAAATAAGTTATATATGATGTTAGTATATATTTTTTACGTTTTATAAAAGCATACCAATTTTCTTGTGTACTGGTGTAGCACCCCGATAAAACCACTACTAGAAAATCGTTGTGTTTTTGTTTTGTGCATCATCATGACCGCATGCTCATGTCATCATGCCACATTGCATTTGGGCATCGTCATGATCATGCATTTGTTTGTCTAAAACTATTTTCTAAAAGCCTAGTTTTGTTTTCTAAACATCCCCCGTCTTTACTATAAATAAAAACCTCGGTCTTATCTAGATCTTTTATTTGTCTAAAAACTATTTATAAAAATGTTTTAAAAGTTAAATAGAAATAAATATTTTAGTGGGGGAGGCAGAAATCGGCCAAGCCCAAAAGGCCCAACCGGCAGCCACGTACCACCCCACAAATAAAACCCTAACCTTGGTCTAACCCTAGCCCACCTACCCGCAGCGCCGCCAGCCTACCGTGTACCGCTGCCACACCCTGAGGTCGTGACCCGTTCCACAACCCATGCAGCCGAGACCCCATTCGGATCGAGCCTGGCACACCACCACCTACCGCTCGCCCCGGCCCCACTCGCGAGTGATGCGACCACCCACGCGATCCCCACCCCGTCTCCTTCCATCGCTCCTTTCCCCACCAACCCCCGCAGCGGGTCGCCCCCTTCGATCATGTCCCTGTTGCCGCTAGCCACTGCCGCCAGCCACTGCATGCCCCGCCACCACCTCACGGGCGCCTCCACGCGTCGGTCGCCCGCGCGCCCTCCCCAAGCCCCAGCGTCGGCCCCGCCAGCAAGTCCTGCCGCCGATGGGCCTCGAGCCGAAGCTCCCTCGACCAGAGCCCCGTCGCCTAGGACACCGCCGGCGGCCCTGCTCCCTACAGTGCGGCCCATGGCCACGTCTGCCTCCTCCCTGGACTGGGTCATGCCACGCCGCCTCAAGTTCGTCCCCGGTCCGTCCCCGTGCTGCCTCGCTACACTCACGGTGGAGCCCCGCTCCGCCTCCTTGAGCCGTCCTCGTCGTCCAAGCCCCTGTCGTGCCGTCCTGGTTCTCGTTGTTAGCAGCTGGCCCGCGTCTCCATCCGCTCTTCTCTGTGCTACGCAGTCGGTGGTTCTGTTCGCCTGCATGCGCGCGTCGGCAAGGTGCTCGAGCCAATGCCCGAGCGAGAAGTGGCTTTTCCCCAGCCTAGTTGTGACCATGATCAGTTGGTGTCGTTGCAACCGTGTTGTAGTGTGGTGTGGTGACGTGCTGATGTTGTGACAGTTGTGAAGATGGAGGTGGTAAGCCCCAGGCTACTGGGATTTGATGCGTGAGTTAGGCGGATGCCAGAAGTCAGACAAGGCCATCGTTGTTGTCGACAAGATCTTTCGACGACCATGGATGCCCGAACCAAGTATTCCTTTGATTATTGAAGGCGGAGAACACCAAGTTATCCTTCCCGGACCCGACGACCGAACCTCGACGCTTTTCTTCATCATCGTCGAAGACCGAAACCGAACCACATCGAACCAAGATCACCGATCCAATGTGATTCCCTTTCCGAGACCCTTATTTTTATAATATATGATATCAATCTTGTTGCATTAATCATTCATACTTGCATACATATTTTGTGGGTGTTTGGGGGTATATCGATGATTCACCTAAATTAAATATGGAGACCATATGCGGGCTATTTTAGTCTTATAGTGGCTCCATTATAATTGTGTAGTGAACCGATGCCATGTTTTGCCTCGTTAACACAACATTTAAATTGCGGGGTATCTATACAACATGAACCATCTAATTAATTGTCGGGACCCCTGTTCCGCTTAATTTTGTCTAGTCGCATCGCATCATTGCCATGTCATATATCATACATGCATCATGCTCGATCTTCTACCGTAGTAATAAATAGTGCATATGGTGGTTTCTTCTAATGCTTTGCTTCTTCACGGTTTAGGCTGATGAGTTGATGCGAGTGTCGACCCGATCTTCGGATGAACCTTTGGCTATGTTTCCCAGGCGAGCATTCTCCCTCTTTCTACCTATTTTGCATTTATAGTCTTTACTTCCTCATGTTGATCTATTGCTATCCTTGTTGTGATGCTTTAGTTTTCGTGCACCATTTATATTCCATGCAGCCTCTATATTGCCTTGGACACATCCTATTGCCTGTTGTTTGATAGATAGTCGGCCTTGCAAGTCGTAGTTGGTTGCTTAGGTGCTGCTTCGTGTTGTTGTTGTTCCACCGTTGTTGGAAGGTTGGCACATGTTTATTGGTGGAGATGATCATGACTTTAATTACAACTTGATATTAAAATGCTGGGAATAGAAATAACTAATCTAGAGGCACCGGCGGACAATAGCTAATATTGGGATCTTCCACGCTCACTTGTGTCCCGTAGGCCCCGAGTACTTGATACCTGTTCCTTGACTATTGCACTATCCGCATGTGGGACCATGAATCCCCTTAGCCAGAGCTTGATTCATTTCTTATTTCTCGGGGCCACAAACTAGTTTGGGGCTTTATTACTATCTTGTACTTATGCCATGTTTTACTGCTTTAATTATGATTGTGCGTGGACCACCTGTACTGTTTTGGATCATGACACGTTTTCGCTGTATCGACAAGCCCAGTCACACTTTCGGGTTCCCAGTCGTTTACCACTGTCAACACAAACCGTGGGTCTGTCTCGGAGCCGGCCAACTTCGTTGCAGGTAGCTTAGTGGGGTGGCCCCCTGAAATGTTTTATGACTCATGTGATTGCTTTGTCATGAAAGCCTCGTTGGGTTTTTATTTGGTTTTTCTGAGGTTAATCATGCGTGTGTTGCTATTTGTACACCCCTGCAGGGTAAATCTTTCTGAAAGCCGTGTCCGCGGTTATGGACAACTTGGAGCACAGTATCTCGATCATAGACAACTATAACTAAAGTAGTGCTATAAATTTGACGTTGACATGTCTAGTAATCAGATTCACTACAACGGAATGAGTAAATAAAAGTGCTAGCAACTGCTGGTTTTGGGAGGTCTCATGTTATTTATATCTGACTAGTAAGTATTGCAACTACAACGGAATGGTTAACTAAAACTGCCCACTACTTATGATATTGGGATGACTCATGATATCTATATCTGACTAGTAAGTGTTGCAACTATAATGGAATGAATAAAACTGCCAACTATGTGAGTTCCTTAGTTTGCCTTCCTCGTTTGGTCTCGAGGGGGAATACCAGGATAGGTATGATTGGTGTTAGTATAAGGTTGGTTTTGAATAGGTCTTTCTTATCTCTCTCTAATAGCCGACAGTTTATCAGGTCTCTATAGGTTGTTTAGTGCATAATTTGCTGCCGCTTCAGTCCACCATACCTATGTAGGCGAGAGCCGCCGAATTCTAGGCTCGCCGTGTACTAGCCTCAGTACTAACCGCTCCCTTTTTCCTTTGCCCTTTGTTGGCATCCCTTTTGTTTTAATAGGTATAAGTTCGACGTCGTTAGTAGGGTTACCCTTCCGGCTTGGCCTAGGCAGGGTTATGGACGCCATTGGTTATTCTTCAGGGCTCTTGGCCCCATTTGCATCTTATCCGTACTTGGATGTTGTATCGTTTTTAAGGTGATTTGGATCTTTGTATTATATATTTGTATTCTTGACTCGTTGAGTCGTTGTTGTATATCTATGTTCTGTGGGTTCCATCGTGGACTATTGTGTAATGGTATTACTTCGTTCTCCACCCGTACGCAAGTGCCTGGTGGGCGTCCTTGAATCGTTTCTATCCGGGTTTGGCGGGAAGCGCTAAAACTTGCATAGGGCCGATTTGAGGGTGTTACAAAGTGGTATCAGAGCCCAGCAGTTGTGATACCCCACTGGTCCAGCCTGTAGGATAACCCAGCAAACGGACGTTGTAGAGTGTCAATACTATTTTGAAAAATCGGTTGGATATACCTGATTAGGTCTGCTTTTACTGCTTACCTCTGTGCTATTCTCCTATTACCTTTGGGTGTTTTGAATCTTGTCTCTTATCTTATTCTCAAGTCCAGGATTTCTCGTGGTTGGGTTCCCGTCGTACCTTCAGGGATTCGCTTACTCTTTTGGTAATGGTGCTTCTACATCCGGTATTCATGCTATCTGAGGAATCATTCATCTGTTGGACTTCTCTTTGTTCCTTCTTGTGCCTTCCGGTGTTTTCCAACACGACGACCTCATCTACGTCAGATCTGATGAAGACCATGCATCACTCCTTTGTTTCCGAACCTCGCTTGTCGAGATCTTCAGTCTGAATTCCGAGAGTTGGTTGCATAATTCTCCTATTCATGTGCAAAGTAATGTTTTGAGTGCGGGATGGAGTCGCGACCATACCACTACTCTTATCATTCGCATATGTATATTGAATGGGTGGATCGATGCAATTTTACTCCTTCCACGGAAGTAAAGGTGGCCTTACCTTTCGATACCTTTATCTTCGTCCTTGTTTCTCTGGAGTGTTCTCTCGACAGACGTGAACGATGACTCCTTGTTGGTGGTGTCGACGATTCCAAGATGGAGTAAGCACCCTTGTTAGTGGTGTCGCGAGGATCTACACGAAGTGAGAAGATTCAGATCGACAGCCTTCTTTCGGTACCATGAGGCGGATCTCGAGGGCGAGATCCATTGTTAGTGGTGTCGAATTGTAGCACCCCACTAAAACCACTACTAGAAAATCGATGTGTTTTTTGTTTTGTGCATCATCATGACCGCATGCTCATGTCATCATGCCACATTGCATTTGAGCATCGTCATCATCATGCATTTGTTTGTCTAAAACTATTTTCTAAAAGCCTAGTTTTGTTTTCTAAACATCCCTCGTCTTTACTTTAAATAAAAACCTCGGTCTTATCTGGATCTTTTATTTGTCTAAAAACTATTTATAAAAATGTTTTAAAAGTTAAATAGAAATAAATATTTTAGTGGGTGAGGCAGCCACCGGCCAGGCCCAATCGGCAGCCACCTACCACCCCACAAACAAAACCATAACCTTGGTCTAACCCTAGCCCACCTACCCGCAGCGCCGCCAGCCTACCGTGTACCGCTGCCACACCCTGAGGCCGTGACCCGTTCCACAACGCACGCAGCCGAGACCCCATTCAGATCGAGCCCCGCACACCACCACCTGCCGCTCGCTCCGGCCCCACTCGCGAGCAACGCGACCACCCACGTGATCCCCACCATGTCTCCTTCCATTGCTCCTTTCCCTACCAACCCCCGCAGCGGGTCGCCCCCTTCGATCATGTCCCTGTTGCCGCTGGCCGCTACCGCCAGCCACATCATGCCCCGCCACCACCTCGCGGGCGCCTCCCCGCGTTGGTCGCCCGCGCGCCCTCCCCAAGCCCCAGCGCCGGCCCTGCCAGCAAGTCCTGCTGCCGATGGGCCTCGAGCCGAAGCTCCCTCGACCAGAGCCTCGTCGCCAAGGACACCGCCGCCAGCCCTGCTCCCTACAGCGTGGCCCATGGCCACGTTCGCATCCTCCCTGGACCGGTTCATGCCGCGCTGCCTCGAGTTCGTCCTTGGTCTGTCCCTGCGCTGCCTCGCTACGCTCACGGTGGAGCCCCGATGCGCCTCCTCGAGCTATCCTCGTCGCCCAAGCCCCTGTCATGCCGCCCTAGTTCTCGTCGTCAGCAGCTGGCCTGTGTCTCCAGCCGCTCTTCCCTCTGCTACGCTGTCGATGGTTCTGTTCGCCTCCACGCGCGCGTCGGCAAGGTGCTCGAGCCAATACCCGAGCGAGAAGTGGTTTTTCCCTAGCCTAGTTGTGACCATGATCAGTTGGTGTCGTTGCAACCGTGTTGTAGTGTAGTGTGGTGACGTGCTAATGTTGTGACAGTTGTGAAGATGGAGATGGTAAGCCCTAGGCTACTGGTATCTGATGCGTGAGTTAGGCCGATGCCAGAAGTCAGACAAGGCCATCGTTGTTGTCGACAAGATCTTTCGACGACCATGGATGCCCGAACCAAGTATTCCTTTGATTATTGAAGGCGGAGAACACCAAGTTATCCTTCCCGGACCCGACGACCGAACCTCGACGCTTTTCTTCATCATCGTCGAAGACCGAAACCGAACCACATCGAACCAAGATCACCGATCCAATGTGATTCCCTTTCCGAGACCCTTATTTTTATAATATATGATATCAATCTTGTTGCATTAATCATTCATACTTGCATGCATATTTTGTGGGTGTTTGGGGGTATATCGATGATTCACCTAAATTAAATATGGAGACCATATGCGGGCTATTTTAGTCTTATAATGGCTCCATTATAATTGTGTAGTGAACCGATGCCATGTTTTGCCTCGTTAACACAACATTTAAATTGCGGGGTATCTATACAACATGAACCATCTAATTAATTGTCGGGACCCCTGTTCCGCTTAATTTTGTCTAGTCGCATCGCATCATTGCCATGTCATATATCATACATGCATCATGCTCGATCTTCTACCGTAGTAATAAATAGTGCATCCGGTGTTTTCTTCTAGTGCTTTGCTTCTTCACGGTTTAGGCCGATGAGTTAATGCGAGTGTCGACCTGGTCTTCGGATGAACCTTTGGCTATGTTTCCCAGGCGAGCATTCTCCCTCTTTCTACCTATTTTGCATTTAAAGTCTTTACTTCCTCCTGTTGATCTATTGGTATCCTTGTTGCGATGCTTCAGTTTTCGTGCACCATTTATATTCCCTGCAGCCTCTATATTGCCTTGGACACATCCTATTGCATGTTATTTGATAGATAGTCGGCCTTGCGAGTCGTAGTTGCTTGCTCAGGTGCTGCTTCGTGTCGTTGTTGTTCCACCGTTGTTGGAAGGTTGACACATGTTTATTGGTGGAGATGATCATGACTTTAATTACAACTTGATATTAAAATGCTGGGAATAGATATAACTAATGCAGAGGCATAGGTGGGCAATAGCTAATATTTGGATCTTCCACGCTCACTTGTGTCTCGTAGGCCCCGAGTACTTGATACATGTTCCTTGACTATCGCACTATCCGCATGTGGAACCATGAATCCCCTTAGCCAGAGCTTGATTCATTTCTTATTTCTTGGGGCCAAAAACTAGTTTGGGGCTTTATTACTATCCTGTACTGATGCATATTTTACTGCTTTAATTACGATTGTGCGTGGAGCACCTGTACTGTTTTGGATTGTGACAAGTTTTCGCTGTATCGACAAGCCCAGTCACACTTTTGGGTTCCTAGTCGTTTACCGCCGTCGACACAAGCCCTCGGTCCGTCTCGGAGCCGGCCAACTTCGTTGCGGGTAGCTTAGTGGGGTGGCCCCCGAAATATTTTATAAATCCTGTGATTGCTTTGTCGTGAAAGCCTCGTTGGGTTTTTATTTGGTTTTTCCGAGGTTGATCGTACGTGTGTTGGTGCACCCCTACAGGGTAAATCTTTCTGAAAGCCATGTCCGTGGTTATGGATGACTTGGAGCACAGTATCTCGATCATAGACAACTATAACTAAAGTAGTGCTATAAATTTGACGTTGACATGTCTAGTAATCAGATTCACTACAACGGAATGATTAAATAAAAGTGCTAACAACTGCTGGTTTTGGGAGGCCTCGTGCTATTTATATCTGACTAGTAAGTATTGCAACTACAACGGAATGGTTAACTAAAACTGCCCACTACTTATGCTATCGGGATGACTCATGATATCTATATCTGACTAGTAAGTGATGCAACTATAATGGAATGAATAAAACTGCCAACTGTGTGAGCTCCTCCGTTTGACTTCCTCGTTTGGTCTCGAGGGGGAATACCAGGATGGGTATTATTGGTGTTAGTATAAGGTTGGTTTCGAATAGGTCTTTCTTATCTCTCTCTAAGAGCCAACAGTTTATCGAGTCTCTATAGGTTGTTTAGTGCATGTTTTGCTGCCGCTTCAGTCCACCATACCTATGTAGGCGAGAGCCGCCGAATTCTAGCCTCGCCATGTACTGGCCTCAGTACTGACTGCTCCCTTTTTCCTTTGCCCTTTGTCGGCATCCCTTTTGTTTTAACAGGTATAAGTTCAACGTCATTAGCAGGGTTACCCTTCTGGCTTGGCCTAGGCAGGGTTATGGACGCCATTGGTTATTCTTCAGGGCTCTTAGCCCCATTTGCATCTTATCCGTACTCGGATGTTGTATCGTTTTTAAGGTGATTTGGATTTTTGTATTATATATTTGTATTCTTGACTCGTTGAGTCGTTGTTGTATATCTATGCTCTGTGGGTTCCATCGTGGACTATTGTGTAATGGTATTACTTTGTTCTCCACCCGCACGCAAGTGCCTGGTGGGCATCCTTGAATCATTTCTATGCGGGCTTGGCGGGAAGCGCTAAAACTTGCATAGGGCCGATTCAAGGGTGTTACAACTGGCTAGGCATGCAGTTTATCTGTAGCAATATCTATGTACTAAGAGGCTGACATTGCCGACCCACCTGCCTGCAACTAGCGCCTATCAACCTTACCATACAAGACATCAAGTTTAAGAAGCGGGTTTAAAAAGTACTTGTACAACAGTCATGACCAGAAAAAAGAAGACCAAGATAGACATGTTTCTTGTCCATAGAGGCTGACACGTGGACCCTAGCAGCAAGACCATACACGACTGCTATATTGAGCAACATTACCAAGGTCAAACCGGCGGACGCGACCGGGAAAATGTCCAACATACACACATTTCCTCTACAGAGGAGGATGACATGTGGACCCAACAGGGAGACATTATACAGGTGCTGTATCGAGCAACGTTGCCAAGTTCCAAACTGGGAGGCACGAGAGAAGAAAAAAGTCTAGCATGCACACGTTTCCTGCATAGAGGAGGCTGACATGTGGGGCCCACCACCCTGTATAAATGGTTGAAGCAGCGAGCAGTGCTATCAAGTTCATAATAGGTTTAACATGAGCGAAGGAAAAAAATCCATCATACACACATTACTTCTAATGAGAGGATGATATGTGGGGCCCATGAGGTTGATTGAACGGTAGATGCATTGAGTAGCACTATCAAGTTCACAACAGGGTAGCACGAGCGAAGGAAAAACATTCTAACATACACATGTTTCTTCTAATGAGAGGATGACATGTGGGTCCCAGCAGCTTGATTAAACGGTAGATGCATCAAGTAACGCTATCAAATTCGTAAAAGGGTAGTGCGAGCAAAGAAAAAAAATCCATCATACATACGATTCTTCGAATGAGAGGCTGACATGTGGGACCCAGCAGCCCGACTAAACGACAGACACATCGAGCAACACTATCGAGTTCAAACAAGGGAGGCAGGACCAAAAAGTATGGTCCGCTAGAGACACTAACATCCGGGACCCACACACCTCAAAAGACTTTGGTGAGTCAAAATCTTGCATCTGCCACGCGCCAGCCGAGCTTCCTCCATGTTTTTACCGGTTCTGTCCTAGTACAAAGCCGTGAAACCGGAAAAAAAGTTTTCCATCAGCCACGGTCGAACCGAGAAATTCGTCGCGGAAGACGCGCCTTCTATGACAACCGTCGAGCCAAGCCATTGCGGAAGAAACATTTCTTATAGTGAAAGGAGCTCCCCTCCTCCTCCACTGTCACACCTCCTTGTGAAGGATCTCTCTCCCCCTCTAGTTTATTCCCCGCGGTCTCGGATTAGCGAGATACATGTTCCCGGTGGCTTTGTCTGAAAAGAGTTGCGGCTGCCGCTGCATCGCTGGAGTGAGGATATGGAGGTTGTTGTGGGTACCGGACGTGTGTGTGATCACGACTATACCGTTGCTTTGTGGTGCTGGACTTGCTAGTGTTGGACCTGCTGGACTTCATCATGATCTCGAGATCGGCAAGTGTACAACTCCATCATCCACGAAATCAAATTTTGTTAATAATGCTTTATCGATCTTCAAGGGTATGTTCTCTATGGATGTAGATCCACCCATTGATTGTATCTAGGTAGATAGATCTTGGTGCTTAGTTGTTCACTTTATAGGAATTTTTTGTTTGCTATGCTGCGAACCCAACAGTTGTTGATGAACGTGATGCCCAACACAAGAAACCTATTGAGTCTCCTACAATGCCACCACACGACTATAGCACTGAAGAAGAGCTCGTGTCATGCAAAGATACCATTAATGATATCTATTTTAATGATGTTGTCCCCAATGTTGTTGATCCTCTTGTACATGCAGACAAGGTTGATGTCGGAAGTTGCAGTTTGCACTAGTAGTGAAAACCTTATAGCTGGATTCCTTACCACTGACGAAGTGGGCACACGGGTCGTCGGCGGTAAGGCCATCCAAGCCTTCCTCCCGTTACCGCTGGCGAGAAAAAAAGGCAGCGCTGAGGCTGGCCCAATTACCGCTGGTGAAGAAGTCAGGTGTGCGACGGTGCTGTTGTGGGCCGTGTGCCCCCCGGATGGGCTGGCCTTTACCACTGGCGAATGAAGCCCATAGGTGCCAGGGGTACAGTGGGCTGGATAGGCCTACCCAGGCCGAAAAACAGTTATCCCCGGCGAATTAGGCCCTTAGGCGCCAGGGGTAAGTGGGTCGCTGGTCCACCTATCATAGCGCATCTTCTGAACGACAACTAACCACCAAATCCCCCATTAGGCCATCACCAACGAAATCTCTCTCCCAACCCTAGCTAACCGTCTGCCTCGCTGTTGAAGGGAAGGATGAGGAGGCACCCCTTGCTCCGACGTCCGCCTCGTCGTCGAAGGGAAGGAGGAGGAGGCACCCCTCGCTCCGCCGTTCGCCTCTCCTTCGTTGTCCTCCTCACCGAAGGGAAGGAGGAGGAGGTCAACCTCGCCGTTGTCGTGCCGTGATGAGGGCAAACCTCTAGGGTGGCCCGATCTTCACGGATCTCGTGGTCAAATCGATGGGAAAGCGAGGGGAAAGGGAGAAGGTAGTGGAAGCGGACGCACACCTCGCGGAGAACATGATGAACACACGCAAAACACACACGATACAAGGCCAATTGCTCTCACCGGTGGCCACCGGTCCGATAGAATCCTCGCAAGGAAAGATCGGTCAACGTGCTCCCGTCAATCCCAAGCAGAGAGGGAAGAACACCTTGGAGAGGGTCTTGACGTCTTGGCAAAGGGACACCGATGCCAAGGCCTTGTACAACGAGGGAGGCGCGATGCAAACTCCAACGAGGTGGTGACGATAGTCGATCCCCTTTGGTAGAAGGGGATGAGGCAAAACTAGAGATTCCACAAAGGGGGGTTGTCTTTAGTCTATCATCTATGCCTAAGGGATACAATGAGGTGTGGGGGCTCTATTTATAGGCCAGCCACAAGTTCAGGGGTAGTTTGGACATAAAACTAGGGTTTGGTGTGAAATAGAGGGGTACATGGGCCAAGGGCCCAGCTGTTGGCTCGCAGGCCCATCACTTGGGCCGGACAGTCCGGGTCGGCACGGCCGGACAGTCCGGGCTGACCGAACACTCCAGGTGGTGTCCGGGGAGTGTCCGATATGACCTTCTGAATGTCCACGCCAGGTCCGGGCTCGGGCAGGCCGGACACTCCGGCTGAGTCGCGCCGGACACTCCAGCTGGATTCGGGCGGACACTCCGGCTCAGGCAGCTTCAGGGAAGGTGCAGCTTCCGGGCTCGTGGGTCGACGATCTTAGGGACTCGGCATTGTAGATGTAGTAGCTTCCGCAGGACGGGCTGCATCTTGCCGTGTCTGCCTCGCTGTCGCCGTCCCGCACCCATCTAGGTTTGATTCGCACCCATCCAGTAGTCTAGCCGATTAGTGTTAGGATCCAAAGTTTGATTCTCACCTTGCCGAAGGGAAAGAGGATCACCAAGATCAAGAATTTGAGGGTAATCCGAGATAAATTGGGTAAATTGCATGAAGATAGTAGCAATTGCTTTGCATTGTAATTCTCCTAGCAGCAGTGGTCGTGTAGAATGTAGCAGCAGTGGCACTAGCAGCACTGGATCGATTTGTTAAAGACAGTGATGTGGGCATCTCATGCAGTTTGGTACACTGGGACAATGTAGCACCCCGGTAAAACCACTACTAGAAAATCGCTTGTTGTTTCTAGTTTGTGCATCATCATGACCGCATGCTCATGTCATCATGCCATATTGCATTTAAGCATTATCATGACACCATGCATATTATGCCTAAAACTATTTTCCAAAAGTCCACCTTTGTTTTCTAAAACACCCCTTCTTTATTTCAAACTATAAACCCCGATCCTCTCGAATCTTTATTTGTCTAAAATATATTTGCAACTGTTTTGTTTTAAACAAAATAAAATAAATATAAAATAACACAAAACCTATTTTATTAAACCCATCAGGAGAAGTAGCCCACCACGCAGCCCTGGCCCATCGCAAGCAACCCACCCAGACCTTTTTCTCTCTATAGCACAACCCACCTAGGATCCCGTGCCCTTACCGGTTCGGTGGAGGGAGCCTCTATCTTTGTCGTCTTCCCATTGAACCACTCACGCCGAAGGCGTTCCCCCCTCCGTGATCGAGCCTTCTCACCTCAACCACTCCCTCTTCCCTCCTTTAAATCCCTCACAAGGACCCCAAGAACCCTAGTTTTTTCCCTCTATTTCGCCTCGCGCCGCCACCTATCTCCCCTACGTCCTCCTTGTTTTTCTTGTTTCCACTTCAACCAAAATCCACCGAAGCCCCTAGCCCAGAGCTCGGATGTGTCCATGTCTGTTGGAATTTTTGCCTAATAAAGGCCCAGCCCATTTATACTATTCAACAATTCCTGAAATCCTAGAGGTCCACTTGGCCCATTCATGCAAGGCAAAGAGGTGGGACAAGAGTTTAGTCCCACATT
Organism: Avena eriantha; assembly: GCA_910589775.1. NCBI lineage: Eukaryota > Viridiplantae > Streptophyta > Magnoliopsida > Poales > Poaceae > Avena > Avena eriantha. Next base: position 268,810,843 of record OU342741.1, on the reverse strand, counting down.
GCTAGTTGATTGGAAGTTGGGCCAGCTTATAAGGAGAGCTCTTCCACCACTTGTACGAACTTGAGAAGGGAAGACATATACACGCGCGCTCCTCCTCCTCCTCCTCCGCCGCCCACCTTGCCACGCCTCGTCACGTCACGACGCACGCGCGCCATGGGTTGCGGGAATGCCTCGAGCTGAGAGCTTCTCTTTCTTTTTGCCACGCATAAATGGATAATAATTTGAATAGTCTGCGTCAGTGTATTTTTAATACGAACTCAGTGGAGATTTAATTCGAGCTTAGTGGAAGTTGTTCGGCTTTGGTCGATGCATGTTCGTTTCCTCTCCCGACGCCGACTGTTCACCTACCTACCCGTGCCTATAAGAGTGAGAGGTCGCTCCTCTCCTCAGATACACGAACACATACACCTTGCGCCTCCAGTTCTAGGGCATTGCGCTGCTTAGATCTTCCCCATCCCGTCTTGTGGCATGCAGCGCGAGCTGGGACAGTAGGCCTCCGAGACCCCGCTGTTTCGAGTCCTGTACGGGAGAAGGGCGATAAGGTTTTTGGGGAGCGCTGCCAGCGTGACTACTGGCTTCATCACGGACTCCTTCACGGATAGCGACTGCACCAACATCTTCCCCAACGACGGCTTCTTCCCCAACATCAACAACCTTTTCCTCGACAACATGGCTGGCGATGGTGCCAACACTAACGGGAACATCGGCGGTTCCTCTACCATGATGTATATCATCTTCTTATCCTTTTCTATTATTCTGCCTGTGTTTTATCTGTCTTTTACTATGGTTAAATCTATGGGAAAATTGCTCTATTTCTCAACAATCCAAAAACCTTATTATAGGAAATTTGATCCAAGTGGTTTCGTTGCTTCTGTGAAGCCACCTGTCTTTGAGGCTATGCATTATAAGAGGTGGCGCGTGAGAGCATTTCTATGGTTTCAGAACATGAACTGCTATGATGCCACTCTTGGCAAGCCTGAGGGAGAGCTTACTCCTGCTCAGGAACAAGTTTTCCAAAAAACTGATACCCTATTCAAGGCTGCTTTGTTGTCCATTCTCGGGGAAAACATTGGTGAACCCTATATGTCATTTGATAATGGCAAGGACATGTGGGCTGTGCTCGAGGCCAAGTTTGGGGTCTCGGACACTGGCAGTGAATTGTATGTCATGGAACAACTCTATGACTACAAGATGACTGATGACTACTCCGTGGTTGAGCAAGCTCATGAAATACAGTCACTGGCCAAGGAGCTTGAGCACTTCCCTTGCGTGTTACCGGACAAGTTCATTGTCGGGGACATTATTGCCAAACTTCCCCCTTCATGGAGGAACTTTGCTACTTCCCTGAAACACAAGAGACAAGAGTTTTCCGTATCGGCTCTCATTGAAACTCTTGATGTGGAAGAGAAGGCGAGAGAAAAAGACACACGTTCTCGAGGTGCTGAGGGAGGTTCAAGTGCCAATCTGGTACAGAAAAAGAACTTCCAGTCTCACAAGTCCAAGAATGTAGCATCCAAATGTCTAACATTGTAATGCTACACGGTTTCAATCAATATAATATTTCCCCTACATAATAATTAATGCATTATCATAATATCATGCTCATGTCATCATGCCACATTGCATTTGAGTATCATATTAAAACCTATTTTCATTTTGTTCTTCAATTCATATTGCATTGTCTCTTTAACAATTTGCTTCTTGATATACTGTATTTGTTTCTTGATTATTGTTATATGCCTAAGTTGAGTTGAGGGCATCTCTTTTAAAATCCTTCCACCTACTAACTTGATAACGTCAACTTCCTTTTGATACCATCTATCTCTACCATATCTTATATATGTGGGCATTGTATATTTATCTTGGCATTTTAATTCTTAGCTCACATATAGATTCATATGGATCTTGTTCTTCTTTTCTCTTTTACTCTTGTGAGATGCCCAGATTGTTTTGTGGGCATCATTTTTCCTACCTTCCTATTTTCCCCTCTTGACTCTATCATGGCTATCTTTATCTCTATTCTCTTTTCCTACAGCAGATCCTAGCAGTCCAAATGTTTTCTGTTTCTAGAAATCCTTTTGGTGTCAATCCTCCAAAAAATCTGGCCATTCCTTCTTATTCTTGCAAATAACCAAGTATGTCAATACTTGGAGGATCTTCTGTTTATCTGCCTTCTAACCTCCTTGTGTTCCTTTAGTTGCTATTTTGGTTCAATTTCGAATCTCCTTTTTCAAATCCGGTTCTGAAGCTCCTTACAGGCAGCAATAGTTTTCGGTCTCTGTAGCTCTTTAGGCACACAGCAAGCTGTAGAGACCCAACCAGTGGACAACGAGGCTAGCGCCTTGTTTATCTCCTTCCCCGTGCCCACGTGATCAGGTCGAGCAAGGACAACCTCAAGTCGAGCCCATGTCCACAAAAGCAACCCAGTAGCAGCTGGCACAAGGTGCCGTCCCCTTCCACCCCACCGCCAGATCGAGTCCCCTCCCCTCTTTCTTCTTCCTTGCCAAGGAAACCACAATGCCACCATGTCCTTGCCGACCACCTAAACCGTAGCCTCCATCTACCCTGGCCGACGTCGCCTGCTGCCGCCGTCGCCGGAGATAGCCGACGCGTCAGGGGCTGCGCGTGGAGCCTCTGGAACCGTGCGGAGCAAGGAGCAAGGAGGAGCAGCAGCGCCCCAACGCCCGTGCCGCACGCCGTCGCCTCGGTCACTGTCTCCCCATCGCTGCCACAGTCCCCTCATCAACGCCACACCCCGGTGAGCCCCTGCCTTATCCAGCTCTCTGGTTGCCGTGTCCGTCGCCAACCACCATGCCGTCCCAACGCACATGGGCAGCACCGATGCGCTCACCGCCGCTCTTCAGCCCCTTCCGCAGCAGCACCACCAGCAGCCAGCAGCGATAGGCCGTAGTCGCCCTGCCCCTGTGTCCTAGACCCCGCCCAGCCGTAGCAGTAACACCACGCGCAGCTCTGCCGCAGCGTTCAGCACGCGCGCTCGCATGCTGCGCTCTGACCGCACATCCTCAGACAGCATCAGGCACCGCCATGACCCTCTAAAACCCGGTGTTTTCCGTTGAACCTGGACCTCCTCCCGTGCATCTCTTCGCGGGGATTTTATCTTGGTAGATCTAGCAACAGTTAGGTCCAAGCTACCACCAAAACGAAGAATCACCGACACCGCCACAATCTCCTAAAGATCGAGCCGAAAACCTGTTGCCTCTGTCGATTTTCAGACAGTTAAAACCACCCCTGTTCATCGCAAGATCCCGACCACTCTAGCCCACCTCCCGGGAAGTTTTAGGCCTGAAACTCTTCTCCTTTGTGCCATCTACCTATAGCCGCACACGGCGCTCAAATCGGAGCAACAAATCAGTCGGAATCCTCTTCCGAAGTCTGTCCCAACTAGCTCGTTTCGCGATGCGAATTTCAGTTTCAGCAACGTCGATAGTAATCAGCAGTTCAGCCCAAAATGTTTTGCAAAAACGACCCTCCTTTTTCTCTGTCTAGCAACCCCAACCCCGGAAGCCCCACCTGTCACCCTCTCAAGCTCTTTTACAAAAGGGGACCCGGAGGGTCGGGTATTCACCAGCGCACTCGCTGGGATTGCCCACGTCTCACCTAGTCGCTGGCCTGCGTGCGACGTGGTCCCGTCTTCCGCTGGTCCCACACATCTGTGGCTATGGGTAAACCTTCCCCGTGTAACAAAAGTATTCCAACGCATTTACAAATAAAACAAAAATTCAAAAAAGGGTTTTATAAAGAATAATGCATATCTTTATATTGGTAAGTCCAAATCACAAGTATTATATATGTTTCTAGATCAGGAAAATACAAGGAATAATAATATGACAGTAAAAACAATTTCTGAACAATAAAATTTTGAAATTGTTTTAATATAATAAAATGTCATTTTCTTAATCAATTGATAACTTTAATTCTGTAAATCCAAATTTGACAAATAATATATCTAAATCGACCAGCGCGACCAGACCGTTCTAAGTATGCATTCCATGTTATAAATTGAAGCATGCATCATATAAATACTAAGGATACAACAATGTTTATGGGAGCAAAACATGACTAAAAACTTAACAAAATGTTTCGTTCTTGTACCCCACACCTCACTCATGCCATGCTATGCAATGACATGTAAAGTTGCATCATTCCATCATGGCATACTTGTTTTCTTGTTGCATATTATTTATATGATTGTGCAATGTATTTATTTCGGCCCCTTGTGTGTTTGGTTTTTATCATGATAGACACTGAGCAAGGAGAATACTAGGAGCCTCTGGAGTATTACCCGGATCCTTCCTACCCTGCAACTGAACTGCCAGGCAAGCAATTCCCCATGCTTGCATACATATAGTACATATGCTTTTATCTTACTCTTGCATCATTGAGTTGCGATTGCATTAAATTGAATCCCAAGTTTTGCATAGCCATTACTTTTAAACCCCACCGAAGCTCGTACCTCCATCCCATGAGCCATTACTGCAGGAGTTGTTTGAGTCATGCGAGTCGTAGAATTGCATGTCTAGGGTTTGTGCGAGTCTTTGGATAATGAGGTACCTAAACAACTTAATATGAGTAGAGAACTAATGGAGAGGCATCGGTGAGCATTATCTGCTATTTGGTTCTTTTAGCTCACTTGTGTCCCGTAGGACCCCGAGTACTTGATTCCTGTTCCTTGACTATCGCACTATCTGCATGTGGGGCCATGAATCCCCTTTGCCTGAGCTTCATTCACACTTTATTTCTCGGGGCCACAAACTAGTTTAGGGCTTTATTACTATCATGTACCTATGCCATGCTTTACTGCTTTATTTACGATTGTGCGTGGAGCACCTGTATTGTTTAGGAATTGCGGAGTGTTTTTGCAGTATCGACAAGCCTAGTCACACTTTCGGGTTCCCAGTCGTTTACAGCCATTGGCGCAAACCTTGGGTCCGTCTCAGAGCCGGCCAACTTCGTTGCGGGTAGCTTAATCGGGTGGCCCCTGAAATAATTTATGAATCCTGTGAATGCATTGTCATGAGGCCTCGTTGTGTTTTATTTGGTTTTCCCGAGGTTGATCGTGTGTGTGTCGATATTTGTGCACCCCTGTAGGGTAAATCTTTCTAAAAGCCATGTCCGCGGTTATGGACGACTTGGAGCACAGTTTCTCGATCATAGACAAGCATAACTAAAGGACCGCCCTTAATTTGACTAATACATGACTAGTAAATAGTGCAATACTCATTGAATGGTCAATAAAATTGACAAAGGATGGGATGTTGTTCCGCCTTCTCGTCGGTAAGCGGGAAGGAGGACGAGCGATGTTTATTATGTCGCTTATATAACTGTTGTTATTAATTAACGTGCGTCCGTCCATCTCTGGTTGGGCGGATGATGTAGCATGTCTCTATAGAACTTTTAGATATTATATTTCGCTGCAATTGCATCACCCCAGGTCGTTCCCTTTAGATACATTAAGAATTGCTGAGTACCCCTAGGGTCTCACAAGATAAATGTTTGGTTTAGGTGGACAGGTATACTCTCAGGAAGGCTACTGGGTCGAAGAGACCGATGATGGTGGCAATGACCATCAGGTGTAGAGATTCCGGGGATGGAGATCCGTGAGATCTGTGGGCGGGATGTGCTTCATTCGGTGGCATCTTATGCCGATTTGCTTCTTATCCGTACTCGGATCTTGTATTCCGCTTCCACTTGATACTCTATTGCTTGATGTATGAGGAGATATCCTAAAATATTATATCTATCTAGGATATTTGGATCTTGTCGTATGGCATTGCAATATTTCTATTTCTTTTAGATGGTGTGACTCTGATGTCTATTGTAAGTCGCGGGCATACATACTCATTTGTGTATGTCGTGGTCGCGTTACCTGTCGCTTATGCTGCTCGCTCTTGTCCCGATGTTCTTGAAAGTGGATAAGGTGGTAGGCCGGTACCGTGCCCTACTCCGCTTCGATGGGCCTACACGTGGGTGGCCTTGGGCCTCCGCGGTAGAGTCACTTATCCACTTTTGGTTCGTCCAGGCTTCAACTTAGAGCGTAATGTCCGAGGTATTACAAAGAACAAGGGAAAGTTTGGTGGAAAAGGAAAGTTCGATGGAAAGAACAAAGCCTCACAGTCTACTAGTTTGTCATGTGTGCGGTGATCCTGATCATTGGGCTCCTGCTTGCCCTAACCGCTTTGACAAATGCCAGCATGGAAAAGGCAGCAAGACTGCTAATGTTGTCATGGGCGACGTTGAGATGAAAGATGTTGGGTATGGTATATTACCTACTGTTCTTTCATTATATCATTCTCCTGATTGGTGGATTGACACGGGCACTAATGTACATGTTTGCTCTGATGTTTCCATGTTTTCCTCATATCAGGTTAGAGGGACTCAGTCCGTGCTGATGGGGAACGGCTCGCATGCTTCTGTTCATGGTGTTGGTATGGTCGATCTAAAGTTCACTTCGGGAAAGACCGTGCGCCTGAAGAACGTGCATCATGTTCCCTCAATAAATAAGAATCTTGTTAACGGATCACTTCTATGTCTTGATGGCTAAAAGATTGTGTTTGAGTCCAATAAATTTGTACTGTCTAAGTTTGGAACATTTATTGGTAAAGGCTATGAGTGTGGAGGTTTGTTCCGCCTATCACTCTCAGATGTGTGTAATAAAGTTGTGAATCATGTTTCATCTGATCTTGTATCAAATGTATGGCATTCACGTCTTTGTCATGTTAATTTTGGTTACATGACGCGGTTAGCTAAAATGAATGTAATCCCAAAATTCACTATTGTGAAGGGATCTAAATGCCAAACTTGTGTGCAAGCGAAGCAACCTCGCAAGTCACATATGACTCAAGAGGTGAGAGATTTGGCACCACTAGAGCTCATACATTCAGATCTTTGTGAGATGAATGGTGTGTTGACAAAAGGTGGAAAGAAATATTTTATGACATTGATCGATGACTCTATGAGATATTGTCATGTGTATCTTCTGAAATCAAAAGATGAGGCTTTGAGTTACTTCAAAATCTATAAAGCTGAAGCAGAAAACCAAATTGATCGAAAGATTAAGAGGCTTAGGTCTGATCATGGTGGAGAGTACTTTTCCAACGAGTTTGATTCTTTTTGTGCGAAACATGGTATAATCCATGAGAGGACGCCTCCCTACTCGCCCCATTCAAACGGGGTAGCCGAAAGAAAGAACCGCACTCTAATAGATTTGGTTAACGCCATGTTAGACACATCCGGTCTCTCCAAGGAATGGTGGGGGGAGGCATTACTGACTGCATGTCATGTCCTAAACCGAGTTCCCACTAAGAACAAAGAGATTACTCCATTTGAAGAATGGGAAAAGAAAAGATTAAATCTTTCTTACTTGCGAACTTGGGGATGTCTGGCAAAGGTTCATGTGCCAATCCCAAAGAAGCGCAAACTTGGACCAAAAACCGTGGACTGTGTTTTTCTGAGATATGCTTTTCATAGCATTGGCTATAGATTCTTGAGAGTAAAATCTGAAGTACCAGACATGCATGTTGGTACAATCATGGAGTCAAATGATGTGACTTTCTTTGAGGATATCTTTCCCATGAAGGATATACCTGATGCGCTCGACTTTCGACGTAGAGCTCCTTGGGAACCCCAAGAGGAAGGTACGATGAGCACAACAGTAAGTTTTCCCTCAGTTATGAAACCAAGGTTTAATCGAACCAGTAGGAGCAAGGAAACACCCCAAAGGTGTTACTAGCTGAGCTTTGGCAGGGCGCACTACCGGTGCTAGTAGCAACGTGGAGACCTGCACAACACAACCAAAGAACTTTGTCCCCAACTTGCGATGAGGTTGTCAATCTCACCGTGTTTTGCGGAAAACAAAGGATTAAACGTATCGAATGGAAAGAAGTAAAAGTTTGCAGAAAGTAAACACAAAGCAGTAAAAGATTGTAGATTGTATGTAAAAGACAAGGACCGGTATCCATAGTTCACTAGAGGTGGCTCTCCTTAGATAAATAACATGCTGGGTGAACAAATTACAGCGGGGCAATTGACAAACACCGAGAAAGCAATACATGCATATACTAATCATCTTGACTCCTCTGAGACTTGATTGGGCATTACAACATAATACGTAGACCGCCATCCAACTGCATCTATGACTAATAATCCACCTTCAGGTTATCATCCGAACCCCCTCCAGTATTAAGTTGCAAGCAACAGATTATTGCTTTACGAACTGCGTGTAAAGTAAACAATACGATTGTTCTATGAACAAAGGATTGTTCTTTTCTCCCTAGTAGCAACAGCACATCTAGTACCTTAGAGATTTCTGTCACTTCCCCAGATTACTAGAGGCATGAACCCACTATCGAGCATAAATACTAACTCTTGTAGTTGCTAGCATTTACTTGGCCAAGACAGCTACTAACAACGGAAAGCATGCATAATCTCAAATAACAAAGACATGATAGAATCAATAATCACTCTGAAATAGCATCTCAATATCCATCGGATCCCCGCAAACACAACATGTATGAATTACAAATAGATGATCTTGATCATGAACGAAGGTCACAAGATCTAAACATGAAAGCACAAAGGAGGAGAAACCAGCCATCTAGCTACTACATGGATCCATAGTCCAAGGATGAACTACTCACGCATCACACCGGAGGCTTGCATGGTGATGAAGAAGGCCTCTAGGGTGAATTCCCTTCTCCGGCAGGGTGCCGGGAAGAGCTTCAGATCCCTCTCGATCTAGGGATGGAGATGACGGCGGCTACAGACTCTATCATGGATTTTTGATCGGATACTTTGGGTTTTCGTCCCGAGGGCAACCTATAGGCGGAAGGAGAGACCGAGGGGGTGCCGGGAGCCACCACACCACCCCTGGCGCAGGCCAGGCCTGGCCGCATGACTAGGTGGTGTGGCCGGCCCCTGGCCCTTCTCTGTCTCGTATTCTGGCACTTGATCCCTTCCGGAAAAATAGGCACTTTGGCTTTTGTCCCGTCCAATTCCGAGAATATTCATTTTCTGACTTTCCTGGAACCAAAAACAGCAGAAAACAGGCAGCTGGCACTGTGGCTCTTTTTAATAGGTTAGTCCAAGAAATCATATGAAAAGTACTCCAAAGTTGGAACAAAACACAAGAAAGTGGATAAAAACAAGCATGGAACATCAAAAATTATAGATACATTTGCAATGTATCAGCATCCCCAAGCTTAACTCCTGCTCGTCCTCGAGTAGCTAAGTGATAAAAAGAAATAATTTTTTGAGGTGACATGCACCATCAAAGACTTGATCAAAGTATTTGCAGAACATTCGAAACTGGGATCATAGTACTTCAATCATAACATGAAAGACAAAGTTCTAGCAATAGGCAAAGAAACTATGATGCAACATGAAAAGGCACAAACAAAAGATTCATGAATAACAATGCTTTGCAAGACGTTTGTTTGTTTCACATAAAGAAAACATAACATAAAAGTATTCAGCTTGTCCCTTAATAGAGTAGCAAATATAAATGCATAGGACACCTTCAAAGTTCATAAGAGTGACTAGATACAATAGTTTCAAACAAGCAATAACAAGTTATGCATCAATCAACTAGTCTTAGGACAATGCATATAGAACTAAGAATGGCCACTATGCTCTCAAAGTAGGTGCATAAAGATAGAAGGTGGAGACTCAATATAATGGTGGAAGAAAGGCCTTTTGTAAAAGGAAGTAGGGATTCAAGTCTCATAAAGAGCTTCTAAAAATTATGGTACTTGTAGCTTTCAGCTCTCATTGCCCCTATCATAAGCATCTTGAAGATGATTAAGGTTAAAGTGACACAACTAAGAGGATATGCTTGACAAGTTATAAACCGAAATCGCATGCCCCTTACTTACGAAGACCTATCCTCATGCTACTCAACTAAAGTCACGAGTAAGCTCTTGTCATTGTAAGTATATGTGTATCATTAAGAACCGCCAACGGGGTACCCCTTGCACATGATACGGGAGCTTTCCCATAATCAAAATGACAAGGCAAGCAGACAATGAGCATCTCAGCGATCTTTTTATTTGCTATTTGCATAGGTTTTTATTGAGGATGCTTCATAGAGTGCTCATTATGGTGGTGCTGCAAGTTTCCACCATGATTAGGCATGGCTTAGGCTGGCGGCTCAGGCGTTTCTCTAACACACATACAAACTCCATGATCTTACAAGTTCCACTTTTATTTCACACCACCGGGATCCGTAAGCAAAAGAACATGATATCAACGGGGTACAAAGTACAAGTGCAATGTTGAAAGCGTTCCCCATGAAACATGGTTCTGCTAATTTCAACTTATAAAGCGCAAGCATATACGCAACAAAGAAGGACCCAATGGTTCAAGTTTATTGGGGAAAAAAGTAAAGTGTGCCATCAAGTTCGTGAGAGCTTTAATCACTAGTTTTCTCATAACAAGTGGAAGGTAAACAAAAGCATGAATATACTTGGAATAGCATAAGCTAGTAGGTAGGTATGGTGGACTCTTTGGAAAAACTTGGTTTAGGGAGTTGGATGCATGAGTGGAACTCATACTTTGTTGTGGAGGCTAGCAAAAGACTAGGAGCGACAAACTAAGAGAGCAATAATGGCCACAATCATGCAGAGCGACAAAACATCATTGATCAAAGCATAAAGTGATACTACAATTTGAAAACTAAAGGATCATAAAGGCTATGGTGACTTGAGATAGTCATAACATGGTGTGAGCATGTGCCAAGTCAACCCAAATAAAGCATCAAAGGAGAATACCACTATACTATGCTTTAATATGCTAAAACAACGCATGATTCATCCAAGGCACATTAAGCACTCTTCAATTGTTTATAACAAGTCATGCTACAGCAAAGAATACTAAGCATAAAGCCAAAACAATATCAATCATGGCATGACAAAGCATAGGCCACGGTCAAAAAATGAGCTCTTTTTACCACAAAAGTATGAACTTTCCTACTCTTTTCCAAACCAAACCAAACTATTTGCAAACCAAAGTATGAAAGAGGGGGTACAACCAATTTATTCAGAAAACTAAGCAAACCAAGCAAACTAAAAACCAAAACGAAAACGAAAAAGAAGACGCTCCAAGAACAACACAACTGTGCATGAAACAATAAAAATGAAGCGTTTGGAAGAAACCTGGGATTTTTATTGATGAAGAAGGGGATGCCTTGGGCATCCCCAAGCTTTGACGCTTTTACTTCTTGGATATTTCTTGGGGTGACACGTGTGGCATCCCCAATCTTGAGCTTTATTCCAGCCTTCATCTCATTACTCATTCCTTCCATACACCTGAAAATTTTCCTTCATACAAAACTTCACACAATCTCATTAGCAACATTAGTGCACTTAAGATAAATAAGTCTCAAGGTTCAGTTCTAACACCAAATAAACTTCCATTAGAACACTAGCTACTGTAGCACTTCCCTCAAAAAGCTCAATTCCCCAAAAGAACTCAAAAAGGAACCCACAAGAAGCAAATGCAGAAAATGGCAGAAATCTGTCAAAACAGACCAGTAGGTAAAGACGAATTTTTTTCGAAAACCTTATGTTGCTCAAATCAAAAAGTTTTGAACTAACGAAAGTTAGATAACAACCTGGGGAAGAAGCACAAACAATTACAGCTCAATCCTACTTACAGAGCTCTCTCAGGAATTTTTACGGTGAAGCACAAAAATCTGTTTCGGGACAGCAACTTTTCCAATCATTACTTCACTCTCATTAGAGGTTACTCTTGGCACAAAAAGCAAATAAAAAGGATAAGGAGAGGTTATTACACAGGTAATAACTTCCAAGACTCATCTAAAACTCTTGGGTTATCTCCCAACAAGTACTTTTCTTTAACGCCTTTAAGTTAGGCATAAGAAGCAAAGAAAGAATCAAGTGTTCTCAAATGAAGAAGCATTAAGACCAAATTTAGCATTGGTAACTAGAATGTAAAGCCTAATTAGGTTTCTTTTGATTCAAGCTAACATAGATCTCCGGTTAGTCAGATCCTCATAGGAGAAGCAAAAGAAATCTTTTCTCTCTTTTTAGGGAAGTGTTCTATACCTTTCTTGAGTGGGAGTTGATATTTAATGGTGCCTTCTTTCATATTAATGATGGCACCAACAGTTCTAAGAAAAGGTCTTCCCAAAGTAATAGGACAAGAAGCATTGTATTCAACATCCAAAACATAGAAATCAACAGGGACATAGGAATCGTTAACCATAATAAGAACATCATTAAGACTCCCCATGAGTTTCTTTTTAGCATTAGCATCAAGTGGAACATTCAAATAACAATCTTCAAGTGAAGGCAAATCAAGCATATCATAAATCTTTCTAGGCATAATAGAAACACTACTATCAAGATCACACAAAGCTTTGAAATCAAAGTCATTCACTTTCATATTAATGATGGGTTCCCAACCATCTTCTTGCTTTATAGGAATAGAAGCTTTATGTTTCATCTTTTCTTCTTTAATCTTTATGAGAGCATCAGTAATGTGTTTTGTAAAAGCCATGTTCATAGCACTAGCATTAGGACTTTTAGCAAGCTTTTGTAGGAACTTAATAACTTTAGAGATATTGCAACCATCAAGATCAAAATCAACTTTACCATCTAAAGAAGTAGAACTATTACTAGCATCAACACTAGTGGTGGTGATAGTAGAAACACTAATGTTTCTAGCAATTTCATCTTCTCTTTCCCACTTAGCATGTAATTCATCTAATAGTCTAACATTTTCATCAATTCTTACTTGTATGGCATTAGTAGCTGCAAAGGGATTCTCATTAGTTTCAGGTTTAGCAGCCATTTTATTAATCAATGAAGATTGAGCTTCAGACAAAGATGATATATTTCTTTCAGCATTAGAGAGTTTCAATTGTAAACTAGAAATTTCCCTATTTAGACTCTCAAGTTGATGGCTAATGTTTTTCAAAATGATAGATTATTCCTCCATAGTTTTAGTAAATAGTTTATTTTGCTCATATTGCATTTGCATGAAGTTTTTAGTGGCTCTTTCAACTTCTAAAATTCTTCCTTCACTGGGTAATTCAGGTTTACCATTATAGCCATAAGTATTGCTAAGAGGGTAGGGCCTATAATTGTTGTTACCAAAATTCTTCCTATAAGCATTATTACCATAAGCATTGTTGCCAAAGTTGTTATTTCTTATGAAGTTCACATCAACTTGCTCTTCTTGAGCAACCAAAGAGGCTAAAGGAACATTATTTGGATCAATATGGGCTTTCCCATTAACAAGCATAGACATAATAATATCAATTTTATCACTCAAGGAGGAGGTTTCCTCAATAGAATTTACCTTCTTACCTTGTGGAGCTCTCTTAGTATGCCATTCAGAATAATTAACTATCATATTGTCCAAAAGTTTTGTTGCAGCACCCAAAGTGATGGTCATAAAGGTACCTCCAGCAGCTGAATCCAATAGGTTCCTTGAAGAATAGTTCAATCCTGCATAAAAAGTTTGGATGATCATCCAAGCAGTCAGTCCATGAGTGGGACAATTCTTCACCAAAGATTTCATTCTTTCCCAAGCTTGAGCAACATGCTCATTATCAAGTTGTTTAAACTTCATTATTTCACTTCTCATGGATATAATCTTAGCAGGAGAATAGTATTTTCCAATAAAAGCATCTTTGCACTTAGTCCAAGAATCAATACTATTCCTAGTTAAGGAATTCAACCATTCTTTGGCTTTTCCTCTCAAAGAGAAAGGAAACAATTTCAGCTTAATAATATCACCATCTATATCCCTATGCTTTTGCATCTCACAAAGTTCAACAAAGTTATTTAGATGGGAAGCAGCATCTTCATTACCAATACCAGAAAATTGCTCTCTCATAACAAGATTGAGTAAAGCAGGTTTTATCTCAAAGAAAGTATTTTCAGCCACAGGTGGAGCAATAGGTGTGCTCATAAAATCATTGTTTTTGGTGCTAGTGAAATCACACAACTTAGTGTTTTTAAGAGTAGTCATTTTTTTTGGGTTTTCAAATAAGAAAGCAAAACAAGTAAAACTAATTTTTTTGTGTTTTTGAAGAACAAAACAAGCAAACAAAGCAAAAAAGAAAACTAAGCAAAACAAAAACAACAAAGTAAAGAGATTGGTTATGAGGGACTCCCCTTGTGAAGATGTCCTTGACTCCCCGGCAACGGCGCCAAAAAATCTTGATGCGCTCGACTTTCGACGTAGAGCTCGTTGGGAACCCCAAGAGGAAGGTACAATGAGCACAGCAGTAAGTTTTCCCTCAGTTATGAAACCAAGGTTTAATCGAACCAGTAGGAGCAAGGAATCACCCCAAAGGTGTTACTAGCTAAGCTTTGGCAGGACGCACTACTGGTGCTAGTAGCAACGTGGAGACCTGCACAACACAACCACAGAACTTTGTCCCCAACTAGCGATGAGGTTGTCAATCTCACCGTGTTTTACGGAAAACAAAGGATTAAACATATCGAATGGAAAGAAGTAAAAGTTTGTAGAAAGTAAACACAAAGCAGTAAAAGATTGTAGATTGTATGTAAAAGACAAGGACCGGAATCCATAGTTCACTAGAGGTGGCTCTCCTTAGATAAATAACACGCTGGGTGAACAAATTACTGATGGGTTCGTAGCATGGAAAACAAAAAAATCTACCGCAAGAACGAACAAAACCCAGATCTAATCTAGATAAAAGCCAAGATCTAATCTATTAGACATGTGCAACGAGATAGATAGGAACTAACCCTCGTAGATCCGAAAGCGTTAACGAGATTAGATCTCGTGGTTGATGTAGTCGATCACTTGCCGATCTCAAGATCGTGTGGACGATCCTTCCGGCGTCGTGTTCCGGCAGCGCTTCCGCAATCAGTCAAGTGGACGATCCTTCCGGCGCTGCGTTCCGGTAGCGCTTCTGCAGTCGGTCACACGTGCGGAGTCGAAGCAGACCTTCCTCTCCTCGTTCCAGCGAGCAACGGAGGTAGTAGATCTTCTCCACGGAATCACAGCAGCACGACGGCGTGGTGGTGCTGGTGGAGTAGAGAATTCTGCAGGGCTTCGCCTATGCCTGTGCAGAAGAAAGGAGAAGGAGAGAGGCGGCGGAGATTGGGTGTTGTAGAGGAGGGGCAAGGGGTGGCGCCTCCCCCTTCTATTTAAAGGAGGGAGGGCGCCTGGGGAGGGGGAGTCCTAGTAGGACTCCCCACCTCCTAGGGCCGGCGGATTGGGGAGGGGGGAGGAGTCCTCCTCCCCCACGACTCCTTGTCTTGACCCACCAGGACTCCTTGATCCCTATCTTGATTTTCAAGCAAACTCCAAGAAATCTTCTAGAACCTTCCGGAACATTCCGAAACCTTCTAGAATCCTCATACAAATACTCCGGAACATTTCCTAACTCAGAAAATGATCCCCAATATATGAATCTTATTCTCCGGACAATTCCGGATCTCCTCGTGATGTCCCGGATCCAATCTGAGACTCAGAACAACATTCGGTCTCCAACGCACATTCCATATCTACTTAAAACAACTTCGAACCTTAAGTGTGTCACCCTACGGTTCGTGAATATGTAGACATGACAGAGACACATCTCCTATCAATAACCATCAGCGGGACCTGGAGATCCATAATGGCTCCCACATACTCAACGATGACTTCGTGATCGATTGAACCATTTACATACGAAACCAATTCCCTTTGTCACGCGATACTATACTTATCCGAGGTTTGATCGTCGGCATCTCCATACCTAGTTCTACCTCGTTACTGATAAGTACTCTTTACTTGTTCCGTGATATGTCATCCCTTGTGACCCAGTCACATGCTTGCAAGCTAACTAGATGACATTCCACCGAGAGGGCCCAAAGCATATCTATCCGTCATATGGATGGACAAATCCCAATCTTGGTCCATGCGCTTCAACACATACTTTCAGAATACACAATGACACCTTTATGACCACCCAGTTACGAAGCGGCGTTTGATGTCATCAAAGTACCCATCCGGTGATGGTGATTAACACAACCTCATGGTCGAAGGATTAGGTTACTATGCATTTAAAAGCTTATAGCAATACGAACTTAATGACTTGATCTTATGCTACGCTTACTATGGGTGTGTGTCCATCACATCATTCTCCTAATGATATAACCTTGTTATTAATCACATCCTAATGTCCATGATCAGGAAACCATGATCATCAATTAATCAACAAGCTAGTTCAACAAGAGGCTTACTAGGGACTCTCTTATGTTTACAAAACACACATGTATTAGCGTTTCCTTATAATACAATTATAGCATGGGATGTAAACATTCATCATAAACACAAAGATATAATAATAACCACTTTTGTTATTGCCTCTTGGGCATATCTCCAACAGTCTCCCACTTGCACTAGAGTCAATAATCTAGATTACATGGTAATATACCGAACACCCATGGCGTTCTGGTGTTGGTCATGCTTTGCCCTAGGGTGAGGTTTAGTCAACGGGTCTGCCACATTCAGATTAGTGTGTACTTTGCAAATCTTTATGTCACCATCTCGGACATACTCGTGAATAGCGTGGAAACGTAGCTTGATGTGCTTCAGCTTGCTATGTGACCTTGGCTCCTGTGCATTAGCTATGGCACCTGTGTTGTCACAGTAGATGGCCATCGGGTCCAACGCACTGGGAACCACGCCAAGTTCAGTAATGAATTCCTTCATCCATACGGCTTCTTGTGCAGCCTCCGAAGCAGCTATGTATTCTGATTCAGTTGAAGATTTCGCCACAACGCTTTGCTTTGCACTCCTCCAGCTCACTGCAGCACCATTCAAAATAAATACGTATCCCGACTGTGACTTCGAGTCATCCGGATCGGTGTTCCAACTAGCATCGGTGTAACCGTTTACAACAAGCTGTTCATCACCTCCATAAGAAATAACCATATCCTTAGTCCTATTTAGGTACTTTAGGATATTCTTGACCGATGTCCAGTGCTCCATTCCAGGATCACTTTGATATCTGCTAGTCAAACTAACAGCATGTGCTATATCCGGTCTTGTACACAGCATGGCATACATGATAGAACCTATGGCTGAGGCATAGGGAATATTATTCATTTTCTCTCGATCTTCTGCCGTAGCTAGACTTTGAGTCTTACTCAAGGTCTTACCTGACAACATGGGCACGAACCCTTTCTTGCTATCTTCCATTCTAAACTTCTTTAGAACTTTGTCTAAGTATGTACTTTGTGAAAGCGCTATTAGGAGTCTTGATCTATCTCTATAAATCTTGATGCCTAGAATATATGCCGCTTCGCCAAGATCCTTCATTGAAAAACTATTATTCAAATAGGCTTTGACGCTATTAAGAAGTTCTATATCATTCCCAATCAACAATATGTCATCTACATATAGTACTAGGAATGCTACAGAGCTCCCACTCACTTTCTTGTAAATACAAGCTTCTCCATAAGTTTATATAAACCCAAAGTTTTTGATTACTTTATCAAAACGTTGATTCCAACTTCGGGATGCTTGCTTCAGTCCATAAATGGAGCGCTGAAGTTTGCATACCTTGTCAGCATCTTTAGGATTGACAAAACCCTTGGGTTGTACCATATACAACTCTTCCTCAATGTCACCATTAAGGAACGCCGTTTTGACATCCATCTGCCAAATCTCATAATCGAAATGTGCAGCAATTGCTAACAAAATCCTCACAGACTTTAGCTTCGCTACTGGTGAGAATGTCTCATCATAGTCAACTCCTTGAATTTGTCGGAACCCTTTCGCGACAAGTCGAGCTTTATAGACGGTAACATTACCATCAGCATCTGTTTTTCTCTTGAAAATCCATTTCTTCTCGACAGCCTTACGACCATCCGGTAAGTCCACCAAGGTCCACACTTGGTTTTCGTACATGGATCCCATTTCGGATTTCATGGCTTCTAGCCATTTGTCAGAATCTGGGGTCACCATAGCTTCTTCATACGTCGCAGGGTCATCAGCGTTGTCCACCAACATGACGTTCAAGGCAGAGTCATACCAATCAGGAGTGGTACGAACCCTCGTTGACCTGCGAGGTTCAGCAGTAACTTCGTTTGAAGTTTCATGATCATTATCATTAGCTTCCTCTCCAATTGGTGCAGGCGGCACAAAAACATCTTCCGGTGCTGCGCTACTCTCAAATCCGAGAGAAGGTTCAATAACCTCATCGAGTTCTACTTTCCTTCCAGTCACTTCCTTCGAGAGAAACTCCTTCTCAAGAAAGGATCCATTCTTGGCAACGAAAACTTTGCCTTCGGATCTATGATAGAAGGTATACCCAATAGTTTCTTTAGGGTATCCTATGAAGACGCATTTCTCCGCTTTGGGTTCTAACTTATCAGGTTGTAACTTCTTTACATATGCTTCGCAACCCCAAACTTTAAGGAACGACAACTTAGGTTTCTTACCAAACCACAATTCGTACGGTGTCGTTTCAACGGATTTAGATGGTGCCCTATTTAAAGTGAATGTGGTTGTCTCTAAAGTATAGCCCCAAAATGATAGCGGTAAATCTGTAAGAGACATCATAGACCGAACCATATCTAAGAGAGTTCGATTACGACGTTCGGACACACCATTACGTTGTGGTGTTCCCGGCGGTGTCAACTGCGAAAGAATTCCACATTTCTTTAAATGCATGCCAAACTCATAACTCAGATATTCACCTCCGTGGTCAGAACACAGAAACTTAATCTTCTTGTTACGATGATTTTCCACTTCACTTTGAAATTCCTTAAACTTCTCAAAAGTTTCAGATTTATGTTTCATAAAGTAGACATACCCATATCTACTTAAGTCATCCGTGAAAGTGAGAACATAACGGTATCCACCACGCGATGCTACACTCATTGGACCGCATACATCGGTATGTATTATTTCCAATAAGTCTGTAGCTCGCTCCATTGTACCAGAGAATGGAGTCTTAGTCATTTTTCCCATTAGACATGCTTCGCATCTTTCAAGTGATTCAAAATCAAGTGATTCAAGAAGTCCATCTGAATGGAGTTTCTTCATACGCTTCACTCCAATGTGACCAAGACGACAGTGCCACATGTATGTAGAATTATCATTCAATTTTATTTGTTTAGCATCTATGTTGTGAACATGTGCATCACTACTATCGAGATTCAATAAGAATAAACCATTCATCTCAGGTGCATTACCATAAAAGATATTACTCATATAAATCGAACAACCTTTATTCTCGGACTTAAAAGAGTAACCGTCTCGCAATAAACAAGATCCAGATATAATGTTCATGCTTAACGCAGGCACCAAATAACAATTATTTAAATTTAAAACTAATCCCGAAGGTAGATGTAGAGGGAGCGTGCCGACGGCGATCACATCAACCTTGGAGCCATTTCCAACACGCATCGTCACCTCGTCTGTTGCCAGTCTTCGTTTATTCCGCAGCTCCTGTTTCGAGTTACAAATATGAGCAACCGAACCAGTATCAAATACCCAGGCATTACTACGATTACTAGTAAGATACACATCAATAACATATATATCAAATATACCTTTCTTCTTGATGTTGACGTTCTTCAGATCCGCCAGGTACTTGGGGCAGTTACGCTTCCAGTGACCAGCACCCTTGCAGTAGAAGCACTCAGTTTCAGGCTTGGGACCAGCCTTGGGCTTCTTTGCAGGTGCGGCAGCTTTCTTGCCGTCCTTCTTGAAGTTGCCCTTGTTCTTAGGCTTGCCCTGTCTCTTGAAATTGGTGGTCTTATTGACCATCAACACTTGGTGTACCTTCTTGATCTCCACTTCAGCAGTTTTCAGCATGGACGATAGTTCAGGCAACGTCTTGTTCATGCAGTGCATATTGTAGCTAATCACAAAGTTCTTATAACTCGGTGGCAGTGATTGGAGGAGACGGTGAATCCCCAATTCATTAGGAATCGATATCCCCAATTCTTGGAGCTTGTTTGCGTACCCAGACATGGTGAGCACGTGCTCGCTAACGGGGCTTCCCTCTTCCATCTTACAGTTAAAGAACTTTTCGGAGGCCTCATAGCTCTCCATGGCCGCGCGAGTCTCAAAAATTAGCCTGAGCTCCTTAATGATCTCGAACGGGTCGTGGTGCTCAAAACGCTTCTGGAGCTCCGCTTCTAAACCGTACAGGATGGCACACTGAACTGTAGAGTAATGATTTTTCCGAGAGGCGTAAACATTCTTTACGTCATCGGTAGCATCATCTGCAGGTGGGTCACTTAGCGGTGCTTCGAGCACATAGGTCAACTGACCAGCCCTGAGGACGATCTTTAGTCCACGGAACCAGTCCGTGAAATTGCTTCCATTGTTCTTAAGCTTTTCTTTCTCTAGGAACGCATTGAAATTGATGGAGGGGGTCGCCATAATCTACAACAATTTGCAAGTAGTTTAGACTAAGTTTATGACAAATTGAGTTCAAATTTAATTCTTAAACTAACTAGGTGAACTCCCACTCAAAACAACATCCCTCACATTGTCTTAGTGATTACACGAACCAAGTCCACTACACCAAGTCCGATCTTCACAAGAGAAGATGTAGTTTCATCGGCGAACAATCTTCATGTTCATCATATCATTTATATGACTCATGCTCTACCTTTCGGTATTCCGTGTTCCGAGACCATGTATGTACATGCTAGGCTCGTCAAGATAACCTTAGTTTCCGCATGTGCAAATCTGGCTTGCACCCGTTGTATGCACACGTAGAACCTATCACATCCGATCATCACGAGATGCTTCGAAACGACGAGTCTTAGCAACGGTGCCAACTAAGGGTGAACACTTTATTACTTGATATTTAGTGAGAGGGATCATCTTATAATGCTACCGTCGTGATCTAAGCAATACAAGATGCATAAAGGATTAACATCACAGGCAATTCATAATTAGTGTGATATGATATGGCCTTTTCTTCTTGCGCCTTTGATCTCCATCTCCAAAGCACGAACATGATCTCCATCATCACCAGCATTGCGTCAAGGTCAGTGGCGCCGCTTCATGGTTGTCCATCATCACCAGCAACTATTACAACTACTTGAAATAAAGCTATTACAAGATGAATAGACATGCAGGTCTTAACAGAATTAAAGACAACCATTAGGCTCCTGCCGGTTGCCATATTACAACAAGGATCATTGCATACATCAAATACAATCACAATCACATGATGGCCATATCACATCACAAAACCCCTACAAAAACAAGTTAGACGCCTCTAATTTTCTTTGCATGTTTTACGTGGTTTGGGGCTTTCGCATAAGACCGATCTTACCTACGAACAAGGACCACAACGTTGATACAAGTGTTGTCAGATGCTCATTGTAAATTGAATCTTAACTATGGTGGGAGAGACAGACACCCGCAAAGCCACTTGTGCAAAGCAAGTTGCACGTCAAGCGTGGAGCAAGTCTCATGTGCGATGACATGTAATGTTAGCCCGAGCCGCTTCATCCCACCATGCCGCAAGATGCAAAGTACACGCTAAGACACCGACAACAAAAGCATCAACGCCCAAAAAAACATTGTGTTCTACTCGTGCAACAGATCTACGCATAGATACGGCTCTGATACCACTGATGGGTTCGTAGCATGGAAAACAAAAAATTTCTACCGCAAGAACGAACAAAACCCAGATCTAATCTAGATAAAAGCCAAGATCTAATCTATTAGACATGTGCAACGAGATAGATAGGAACTAACCCTCGTAGATCCGAAAGCGTTAACGAGATTAGATCTCGTGGTTGATGTAGTCGATCACTTGCCGATCTCAAGATCGTGTGGACGATCCTTCCGGCGTCGCGTTCCGGCAGCGCTTCCGCAATCGGTCAAGTGGACGATCCTTCAGGCGCCGCGTTCCGGCAGCGCTTCCGTAGTCGGTCACGCGTGCGGAGTCGAAGCAGACCTTCCTCTCCTCGTTCCAGCGAGCAGCGGAGGTAGTAGATCTTCTCCACGGAATCACAGCAGCACGACGGCGTGGTGGTGGTGGTGGAGTAGAGAATTCTGCGGGGCTTCGCCTATGCCTGTGCAAAAGAAAGGAGGAGGAGAGAGGCGGCGGAGATTGGGTGTTGTAGAGGAGGGGCAAGGGGTGGCGCCTCCCCCTTCTATTTAAAGGAGGGAGGGTGCCTGGGGAGGGGGAGTCCTAGTAGGACTCCCCACCTCCTAGGGCCGGCGGATTGGGGAGGGGGGAGGAGTCCTCCTCCCCCACGACTCCTTGTCTTGACCCACCAGGACTCCTTGATCCCTATCTTGATTTTCAAGCAAACTCCAAGAAATCTTCTAGAGACTTCCGGAACCTTCCAAAACCTTCTAGAATCCTCATACAAATACTCTGGAACATTTCCTAACTCAGAAAATGATCCCCAATATATGAATCTTATTCTCTAGACAATTCCGGATCTCCTCGTGATGTCCCGGATCCAATCCGAGACTCCGAACAACATTCGGTCTCCAACGCACATTCCATATCTACTTAAAACAACTTCAAACGTTAAGTGTGTCACCCTATGGTTCGTGAATATGTAGACATAACAGAGACACATCTCCTATCAATAACCATCAGCGGGACCTGGAGATCCATAATGGCTCCCACATACTCAACGATGACTTCGTGATCGATTGAACCATTTACATACGAAACCAATTCCCTTTGTCACGTGATACTATACTTATCCGAGGTTCGATCGTTGGCATCTCCATACCTAGTTCTACCTCGTTACTGATAAGTACTCTTTACTCGTTCCGTGATATGTCATCCCTTGTGACCCAGTCACATGCTTGCAAGCTAACTAGATGACATTCCACCGAGAGGGCCCAGAGCATATCTATCCGTCATATGGATGGACAAATCCCAATCTTGGTCCATGCGCTTCAACACATACTTTCAGAATACCCAATGACACCTTTATGACCACCCAGTTATGAAGTGGTGTTTGATGTCATCAAAGTACCCATCCGGTGATGGTGATTAACACAACCTCATGGTCGAAGGATTAGGTTACTATGCATTTAAAAGCTTACAGCAATACGAACTTAATGACTTGATCTTATGCTACGCTTACTATGGGTGTGTGTCCATCACATCATTCTCCTAATGATATAACCTTGTTATTAATCACATCCTAATGTCCATGATCAGGAAACCATGATCATCAATTATTCAACAAGCTAGTTCAACAAGAGGCTTACTAGGGACTCTCTTATGTTTACAAAACACACATGTATTAGTGTTTCCTAATAATACAATTATAGCATGGGATGTAAACATTCATCATAAACACAAAGATATAATAATAATCACTTTTATTATTGCCTCTTGGGCATATCTCCAACAATTACAGCGGGGCAATTGACAAACACCGAGAAAGCAATACATGCATATACTAATCATCTTGACTCCTCTGAGACTTGATTGGGCATTACAACATAATACTTAGACCACCATCCAACTGCATCTATGACTAATAATCCACCTTCAGGTTATCATCTGAACCCCCTCCAGTATTAAGTTGCAAGCAACAGATTATTTCTTTACGAACTGCATGTAAAGTAAACAATGCGATTGTTCTATGAACAAAGGATTGTTGTTTTCTCCCTAGTAGCAACAGCACATCTAGTACCTTAGAGATTTCTATCACTTCCCCAGATTACCAGAGGCATGAACCCACTATCGAGCATAAATACTAACTCTTGGAGTTGTTAGCATCTACTTGGCCAAGATAGCTACTAACAACGGAAAGCATGCAAGATCTCAAATAACAAAGACATGATAGAATCAATACTCAATCTGAAATAGCATCTCAATATCCATCGGATCCCCACAAACACAACATGTATGAATTACAAATAGATGATCTTGATCATGAACGGAGCTCACAAGATCTAAACATGAAAGCACAAAGGAGGAGAAATCAGCCATCTAGCTACTATATGGATCCGTAGTCTAAGGATGAACTACTCACGCATCACACCGGAGGCTTGCATGGTGATGAAGAAGGCCTCCAGGGTGAATTCCCCTCTCCGGCAGGGTGCCGGGAAGAGCTTCAGATCCCTCCCGATCTAGGGATGGAGATGACGGCGGCTACAGACTCTTTCGTGGATTTTTGATCGGGTACTTAGGTTTTTCGTCCCGAGGGCAACTTATAGGAGGAAGGAGAGGCCGAGGGGGTGCCGAGAGCCACCACACCACCCCCTGGCGCGGGCCAGGCCTGGCCGCGCGGCCAGGTGGTGTGGCCGGCCCCTAGCTCTTCTCCGTCTCGTTTTCTGGCACTTGATCCCTTCCGGAAAAATAGGCACTTTGGCTTTTGTCCCGTCCAATTCCGAGAATATTCATTTTCTAACTTTCCTGGAACCAAAAACAGCAGAAAACAGGCAGCTGGCACTGTGGCTCTTGTTAATAGGTTAGTGCAAGAAATCATATGAAAAGTACTCCAAAGTTGGAACAAAACACAAGAAAGTGGATAAAACCAAGCATGGAACATCAAAAATTATAGATACATTTGCAATGTATCAATACCTAACTCATCAAATCAGGAGACACCTGACTCATTGAATCAGCAAATACCCACAATTCCTGAACATACCATTCCTATTGAACACTCGAAAAAACCTGAGGAGGATGATAATGAAATTCCTAAGAGAAGTAAGAGACAGAGGACTGCAAAGTCCTTTGGTAATGATTTCATTGTGTACCTTGTGGATGATACTCCTATGCATCTCCTGATGCTGACTACTAGAAGGAAGTCGTCCGTAGTGAGATGGATTCCATCTTAGCGAATGGAACATGGGAGATCACCGATCGTCCTTATGGGTGCAAACCTGTAGGATGCAAATGGGTGTTTAAGAAGAAACTTAGGCCTGATGGTACTATTGAGAAGTACAAGGCAAGACTTGTAGCCAAGGGTTATACCCAAAAATAAGGTGAGGACTTCTTTGATACTTACTCACCCGTAGCCAGATTGACCACCATTCACGTACTACTATCTTTGGCTGCCTCACATGGTCTTCTCGTTCATCAAATTGACGTTAAGACGGCTTTCCTAAATGGAGAGTTGGACGAGGAAATATATATGGATCAGCCAGATGGATTTGTAGTGAGTGGCCAAGAAGGAAAAGTGTGTAAGTTGTTGAAGTCTTTATATGGCCTTAAATAAGCACCTAAGCAGTGGCACGAGAAGTTTGAGAGAACCCTAACCACTTCAGGTTTTGTTGTAAACGAAGCTGACAAATGTGTGTACTATCGCTATGGTGGGGGCGAGGGAGTAATTCTTTGTTTGTATGTTGATGACATACTGATTTTTGGGACCAATCTTAATGTGATTAAGGAAGTCAAGGATTTCTTATCTCGGTCTTTTGAGATGAAGGATCTAGGAGTAGCTGATGTTATTTTGAACATCAAGCTATTGAGCGATGAAATGGTGGGATCACACTGCTTTAGTCTCACTATGTGGAAAAGATCTTGAGTCGCTTTGGGTATAGCAACTGCAAGTCTTCTCCAACACCGTATAATCCTAGTGTGTTACTTCGAAAGAATAGAGGCACTACTAGAGATCAATTGACATATTCTCAGATTATTGGGTCGCTTATGTATTTAGCTAGCGCTACGAGGCATGACATCACTTTTGCTGTAAGCAAACTCAGTCGGTTTGTTTCAAATCTTGGAGATGATCATTGGCAAGCTCTTGAGAGAGTCATGCGCTATCTAAATGGCACTACAAGCTACGACATTCACTATACTGGGTACCCAAGGGTGCTGGAGGGATATAGTGATTCAAATTGGATATCTGATGCTGATGAGATAAAGGCCACGAGTGGATATATATTTACACTTGGTGGTGGTGCTGTTTCTTGGAAGTCTTGCAAGCAGACCATCTTAACGAGGTCAACTATGGAAGCAAGACTCACAGCATTAGACACAACCACTGTTGAAGCAGAGTGGCTTCGAGAACTCTTGATGGACTTACCTATGGTTGAGAAACCTATACCCGCAATCCCAATGAACTGTGATAATCAAATTGTGATTGTTAAAGTGAATAGTTCTAAGGATAACATGAAGTCCTCAAGACATGTGAAGAGGAGATTGAAATCTATCAGGAAAA
Source organism: Avena eriantha (assembly GCA_910589775.1). Taxonomy (NCBI): domain Eukaryota; kingdom Viridiplantae; phylum Streptophyta; class Magnoliopsida; order Poales; family Poaceae; genus Avena; species Avena eriantha. The sequence goes on along the minus strand of OU342741.1, from coordinate 268,784,711 downwards.
TGAGAAACTCCGGAGTTATCGCGTTGGATTATATCCAAACATCTAAGAATCTGGCAGATCCCTTCACAAAGGGTCTATCACGTAACGTGATAGAAAATACATCAAAGGAGATGGGAATGAGACCCACAATATAAGTTTTCCACAGTGGTAAACCACTCTATGTGATCGGAGATCCCGTGAATTAGAATTGGGAGACAAGCTGTTGGTTAACTAAGAGGAAAGTATCCCTACTTTAATCACCACTCTGTGAAGATGCAATATTTTCCTATTCTGCATGGCAGGTTGATTTATCTTAATGTGTTCTAAGTGGCTTAGTTTAAGCAGAGATTTTGTCCTGCAGCACATCTTTTGAAGAACACACCTATATGAGTCTGACAGTTAAACGTCGCAGTCTATGAGAGTTGGGTGCTCTCTAATAAACTCATGAAAGGCTATGGAGTATGACGCATAAGCTCCACCCGAGGGGAAGTCCCACGGCAGCCCAGTATTGGTCAAGGCTTTGTGTCAAGCTAGAATGCAGCAAACTTGCAGTTCAAGGTATAGTCCACTGTACAAGTTGCAAACTAGTGTAGCATAGAGTTCTAGGTGGAAGTTCAACTTAACAGTCTCACTAGTACAAATATATATATATATATGTTTTGGAACCATAGGCAAATTTATGTGTGCCTCTAGGATCTGGTGGGGGATTTTTGGAATTTTTGCCTTATAAAGGCCTAGCCCATTTATACTATTCAACAATTCCTGAAATCCTAGAGGTCCACTTGACCCATTCATGCAAGGCAAATAGGTGGGACAAGAGTTTAGTCCCACATTGCTAGTTGAGTGGAAGTTGGACCAGCTTATAAGGAGAGCTCTTCCCCGCGCGCTCCTCCTCCTTCGCCGCCCGCCTCGCCTCGCCACGTCTCGTCTCGTCTCGTCACAACGCGCCGCGGGTTGCGGGAATGTCTCGAGCCGAGAGCTTCTCTTTCTTTTTGCCATGCATAAATGGATAATAATTTGAATAGTCTGCGTGAGTGTATTTTTAATACGAACTCAGTGGAGATTTAATTCGAGCTTAGTGGAGGCTGTTCGGCTTTGGTCGATGCCTGTTCGTTTTCTCTCCTGACACCGACTGTTCGCCTGCCTTCCCGTGCCTATAAGAGTGAGAGGTCGCTCCTCTCCTCGGATACACGAACGCACACACCTTGCACCTCCATTTCCAGAGCATTACGCTGCTTAGATCTTCCCCATCCCGCCTTGCGGCGTGCATCGCGAGCTGGGACAGTAGGCCACCAAGACCCCGGTGCTTCGAGTCCTGTACGGGAAAAGGGCGATAAGGTTTTTGGGGAGCGCTGTCAGCACGACTACTAGCTTCATCATGGACTCCTTCACGGATAGCGACTGCACCGACGTCTTTCCCAACGACAACTTCTTCCCCGACATCAACAACCTTTTCCTTGACAACATGGCTGACGACAGTGCCAATGCTAACGGGAACACCGGCGGTTCCTATACCATGATGTATATCATCTTCTGATCCTTTTCTATTATTCTGCCTGTGTTTTTTCTGTCTTTTACTATGGTCAAATCTCTTAAAAATTGCTCTATTTCTCAACAATGTCATCGCCTTGGACTATGCCAAGCTCTCCTGAGAGAGGGAATTTAATCGTGACGTCCGCGTGAGCCTCTCCCTTGCCCTCTGCATGTCCTTATCCCTTCCCGTTTTCTGCAGCTTTGCCACCATGGCCATTTGTGATCGCGTCGCTGGGGATGCATCAACTCCCGCCGCTCCTTTTGTGCTATTGATCCTGTTGCGCCTCACTCCCTCGATCAACCCTGCAGGCCTTTCGGGCGTCTGTGACATCACGCCGTCCAGAGTCGTCTTGTCCTGGTCATCATCACCGGCAGCCTCAGCGTTTCCGTCTAGCGCGTGTGCACCATCTCCTCGCCGGCCAACCTCGTTCAAAAGGGGATGAACCTACCAATTCTTCATGATTAGCTTAATAGCCCAGTGGTTCATGGCCTTTGACCGACCCTGCAGATCTCAGTTCGATCTCGTTCAGGCTAATAAGCCAATCTTTTTTGCATGTTTTCCTCATCCTCTGATAGCCGGGACCCATCCGTCAATGACTGTTGGTGCTAGAACTGCAGCCCACCAGAACTCTATCAGCCGCGGATAGGCCGGCCCATATGTTTTCTTTTGCCCAATGCTGTAGGTAGCGAGCCAACTCCCAGATCAGGTCCATCCTCTGTTTATTTTTCTGAAATTCCAGAATATGCCTATATCTTCTATAAATCATATCACCCAATTGGTAATCCGAAATAAAAAGCATTCTATATGAAAGTTTATCAGAAAAATGCGTAGAATACAAATATGTCATCCATATCCCTGTTTGCACCTTGCATCTTGTGGATGGGCATAGTTTGCATAAAACCTAATGTGCAACTTATGGAATACAAGCGAGGGATTAATATTTATATGTCCCAATTCCGTTTAAAATTTGGTAGTCAACTCCTTGCCATGTTTGCGGGTTTATCGTGTTAAAACAACATTTAAATTGCGGAGTATTAAACAACTTGAACCTTATACTTAATTGTCGGGACCCCGGTTCCTCTTAATATTGCCTAGTTGCATCGCATTTTTGCTATGTCATACTTCATGCATGCATCATGCCCGATCTTCTGCCGTAGTATAAATAGTGCATCCGGTATTCCTTTTAGTGCTTTGCTTCTTCACGTATTAGGCTCTTGAGTGGATGTGAGTATCGACAAGTTCTTCGGATAATGTACCTTCGGTGATGTTTCTCAGGCGAGCATTCTTCCCCTTTCTACCTATTTTGCATTTATAGTCTTTACTTCCTCCTGTTAATCTATTGCTATCCGTGTTGCAATGCTTTAGTTTTCGTGCACCATTTATATTCCTTGCAGCCTCTATATTGCCTTGGACACATTCTATTGCTTGTTGTTTGATAGATAGTCGGCCTTGCGAGTCGTAGTTGCTTGCTTAGGTGCCGCTTCGCGTCGTTGTTGTTCTAGCATTGTTGGAAGGTTGGCACATGCTTAAGGTGGAGATGCTTAATGGTGCAGATGATCATGGCTTTAATTACAACATGTTAAATAAAATGTTGTGAATAGATATAACTAATGCAGAGACACCGGAGGGCAATAGATGTTATTTGGTTCTTCCACGCTCACTTGTGTCCCATAGGCCCCGAGTACTTGATACCTGTTCCTTGATTATTCACACTTTATTTCTTGGAGCCACAAACTAGTTTGGGGCTTTATTACTATCATGTACTTATGCCATGCTTTACTACTTTAATTACAATTGTGCGTGGAGGACCTGTATTGTTTAGGATCACGTGCCACGTTTATGCTGTATCGGCAAGTCCAGTCACACTTTTAGGTTCCCAGTCATTTACCGCAGTCGTCGCAAATCCTAGGTCCGTCTCGGAGTCGGTCAACTTCATTGCAGGTAGCTTAGTGACGGTGGCCCTCGGAAATAATATATGAATCCTGTAAATGCATTGTCGTGAGGCCTCGTTGCTTTTTTATTTGGTTCTTCTCGAGGTTGACCGTGTGTGTTGCTATTTGTACACCACTACAGGGTAAAACTTTCTGAAAGCCGTGTCCGCGGTTATGGACGACTTGGAGCACAGTATCTCGATCATAGACAATAATAACTAAAGTAGTGCTATAAATTTGACTATTACATGTCTAGTAATCAGTTTCACTACAACGGAATGAGTTAATAAAAGTGCCAACAACTGCTGGATTTGAGATATCTCTGGCTAATTGTATCTGACTAGTAAGTATTGCAACTACAACATAATGGTTAACTAAAACTGCCCACTGCTTATGATATTAGGATGACTCGTGCTATCTATATCTGACTAGTAAGTGCTGTAACTATAATGGAATGAATAAAACCGCCAACTGAGTGAGTTCCTCGGTTTGACTTCCTCGTTTGGTCTCGAGGGGGAAATACCAGGATGGGTATGATTGGTGTTAGTATGAGGTTGGTCCCGCATAGGGCTTTCTTACCTCTCTCTGATAGTCGATAGTTGTATCGAGTCTCCGTAGGTTGTTTAGTGCATGTTTCGCTGCCGATTCAGACCACCATACCTATGTAGGCGAGAGCCGCTGAATTCTAGACTCACAGTGTACTGGCCTCAGTACTGACCACTCTTTTTTTCCTTTGCCCTTTGTTGGCACCTCTTTTGTTTTAGCAGGTTTGAGATCGACGTCGTTAGCAGGGTTACCCTTCTGGCTTGGCCTGGGCAGGGTTATGGACGCCATTGGTTATTCTTCAGGGCTCTTAGCCCCATTTGCATCTTATCCGTACTCGGATGTTGTGTTGTTTTCAAGGTGATTTGAATCTTTATACTGTATATTTGTATTCTTGACTTATTGAGTTGTTGTTGTATATATATATTCCATGGTTTTCATCGTGAACTATTGTGTAATGGTATTACTTCATTTTCCACCCGTACGCAAGTGACTAGTGGGCATCTTTGAATCGTTTTTATATGGGTTTGGCGAAAATCGCCGAAATCTGCATAGAACCGTTTCGAGGGTGTTACAGGCAACCAACGACATGTAATAATTTAGTCTAAGGTTGTGTCAAATGATTGTGCTATGTTTATAAGTCAGAGTCTAGTTAGAGTCGAGTCAGTCCGACTCCAATAGGGTCAGCCACTCCTACCCCTTTGTACCATATAAACAAGGGGTGCCACAATATTAGGGAAACTGAAAATTATGTAAAACTTTTAGTTCCTCGTTTGTAAACCATCCCTCCGAGGTTGGTGTCGTGACGGCGTATCTGCGCTCGTCTAGTTATCCAGTGTATTGATTTTGCGTGAAGGTGCTTGTTATTCAAATATTGTCGTGCTTTGGCGTGAGGCTTGTTGTTCGTCATCTAATTACTCGTTGGATTAATCTATTCTGGCGTGAGGTTCTTCGTTCATCGTTGAGTTGCTCGCAAGATTGGTTTTCCTCATCGTCAGGTTACATTCATCGCGTGATTGGGAGATTTCTATCCATTGGATCAGGAGGTGTATCGTGAAAGATTGGGCCAAACCGTTTTTATCATCTTGATATCAGAGCACCAGAGCGCCAGGTTGATTACGGTGCAAGTTGCTTCGTCGGTGACGTTCTTGCTATTGTTGCTGGATCTTAGATCTGCAAAGGCGGTCAGACAATTTTTTTCAGTCGTCGGGGAGACGGTGAAAGTTTGGACACTGGCCGGATCACGGACGAGTCAAAATTATCTCCACTACTATTAAACAAGCAAACAAGATCTTTCTTACATGCACCCCGCTCAATTCACACATAGCAATCACCACCGCACGATTAGGCCCAATAAACTCAATCCAACAGATATAATCAATCTAATCGGATCCTGTGTGCACTTGGCAATTAACATTGGATGACCATACTCCACCGGGCAGAGGAAATTAGGAACTCCCCGCATCCGCACACCCTGAAATCACGCAGTCAGGGAGGTTAAACCGCACAAACCCTCCTCCGCTGGCTCGAGTTGCGTTTCTAAAGTCAACCACCTCGCTGACGCACCTCGCCATCTGATTCCTCATGGTTCTTCTTCATCCATCACCGCTGCATCCCCACCAGGCCCTCCTCAACGGCGCTTCACCGCATCCCCTGCGCGCAACCGGCAGCCTCCTGGCGCCGCCACACCACGAGCGCCCTCGGTCGTCCACTCCTGGAACGTCACATCCCTGCACCCTAACGTCAGCGTCCCCCCGCGCGCAGTGGCACGACCGGCTATCCATGTGTCATCTCGGCAAGTTCCAGATCTCGACCTGCCGGTAATCTTCATAGAAAGTTGTAATGCCTTCAAATCTTTAGATTGAATCATGTTTCTGAGCGTCCTTCTCTGAATTTCTTGTTAAAATCTGCTATGTCGTACGATTCTTGTTAAGTTTTCTTTGCGTTAACAAATCTGGATAATAATTTTGCATTTGTCAATGCAAGTCGGAGCATATATCCTACATCAGTTATGCTACAGTTATTAAAAACAGAGATCGAACATGGGACACACTAACAACTTGAATTCTAGCATTTCCGGTGATCTCACCCGGATCCAAAATAAACATCACAGGGATCTCAACCTCATTCATATTTACAGAACCAAATATCACTTTCCATTTTTGAGTTGTATGCTAAAAAGGTTAAATGTGTATTAGGCTTGGTAGTCTTAGATCCAACCTTCCAAAATATGTCAGTCCCATATGGTTTGTGTTCTTTTTCAGTCCTACACTGTATAACACTGCATCTATGTTAATTTGCATTTTTGCTACTCTTTTCAGCTTATACGCCTCCACTCCTATGTATGTTTATATTTTGTTGGAATATTGTTGTAATCCTTTCCATAGGTACTAACTGAACTCAAAAGGAGTATGAAGATGAAAAGGAGAAGAGCGGTAGCATTTAGTCTCGACAAAGGTTGTCAGGGATTGCGAAAATTTAGTATGAAAGGTTAGCCAAATAGTTTTTTCTGTATTTGTACTTTTAACCAAAGGTCATGTCCACAGAAAACACAAATGTGTGCAACCAATGACCAGAGCCTGCATCTATTATTTGATTTCCAGAAAAACAATGTGCAAATTGATACGGATCAGAAATATAATTCAGATGTGTCCTTTAGACATTTTTTAGTTGTTAAGTTTATTCTTCTCCGAGTAAAGCTCAATACTTCAGTTAATTTTTCACTAATTCATACTTGCAGTTGACAATTCCTCTTTTTTGTGTTATGTCTGATTCCACAAAGTAACATGTATCAGTCTTGAATGCAGACTAGCACTAATTTAGTTTTCATTTTGTCTGATATATGTCGCATTCAATGGCGTTGTCCCTCTCTTTTCAGTCAAAAAACATAGATGATTGAGACACACCAGACAATGTTGGGCTTTAAAACACAATAGTAATAATTCTTATTTTAAGTTTATTTTCTTACAAGTTCTTCATGCAATATCGTTCGAATCCTGATTAGGACAAAGACAATGTGGTGTCAGGAGTTAGGAGAAACCTTAGCATCAGAGTTACACAGGTCATAAGAATTATTGATAAATTTAATAATGGAGAACAAGACATGGATTTCTATTTTGTCTTGCCGAAGATTACCCACGTATCAATTTTGTTGCTCACATCTAGGATTTAAATATTTCAATAACTGCTCATATCTATTTGCACCAATATGGATGTGTACTTTAAACGAAAATGTGTGGTGATTTTAGCTTGTTAAATGAGATATTGTTGGATTTCTATTGCACTGAAATAGCAAGATAAAGGTTTTGGGAAATGCGAATAGGAATCTGCGCATGTTAGTGGACGCATACATGGTAGTATTCATCCCGTTGTTGAGCTTCGGGTTGTTATATTTGCTTCGTTCTAAATCCTATGATGTTGTATCATCTTAAAGTGATTTCCTTTGATAGATACCGTCTACCAGTATGTGATGATCTTTGTTGTTACTGCTACATGTTCTGTTTTTATCTCCCAGTGCTTGTGATTAAATATTAATCGGTTCATATATTTCTATGCTTTTGAGTATTTTTAAGGACAATCTGCTAGGCTTTTGATCGAAGACAATGTCTACATGAATAGTTTCGGAGTAAGGAATGCCAAGCCACAAGTTGCAGTCTATTCCATGCGAAATCATATGCCTAACTAGATTGTGTGCTTCAAAATTTGAACCTCTATGCCTAACAGAGGTATACAAAATATCGAGGCTGCACTGAGTGGAGAAGTGTATGATCCTTGCGTGCGCACCAATCCATGCTAGCATGGTTATTAATGAGTGTGTCGATGATATTTAGATGGTAACACAGTTTGTTTTTGCAACTCACTATACTTGTTTACACATTTATCGTCTCTGGTTTTTTGATGAACTGTGAGATAGTGTTCTGGCCTTATCACTCAATATTTACCACCATTTTATTTTATGTTCAGGTGGCACTGTCTGTTCAAGCTTCGATATATAGATGGCTGCAAAAACAAGAATGATGCTTTGTTATTTTTCTATATGTCTACAAAATAGTTAGGTATGAGAATTCTCTTCGACCGAAAAGAACTTCACTTCGCTACGAACTATTGGTATTTTTTTAAGCATAAATTAAGATGTTTGGTTTGCAGTGCAGCGATGTGGGAACCTATCTCAGCATGAAGGTGCCTGGATGAATCAGCCCTTGGTTTCGGAGAAAATGAGACGATAAGAAGTTGTCTTATCTCTATCTCTACTACTAATAAAGGCCTAAACAAGAACTTTCCTAGGGGCACCCATCAACCATACACGGACACACTACAGCCGAACGATCGGCACAACAAACTTAAATCTAAGAGCTCACGTTTGCCTAGAAATCCACCTTGGTGCACTTAGCAAATTGTCTTGATGGAGTGTGCTGCCAGACGGAAAATTCCTCGCCGGTACCACTTCCCCCCCCCCCCCCCCCCCCCCCCCCCACGGACGGCGCCCTCGCCGCGGCCTTCCTGGAGCTGTCGGACGGTGCCCTCGCCGCCGCCTTCCTGGATTGCCTGACGTACGGTGCCCTCGCCGCCTTCTTCAACGACTCCCTCCCGCCTGACGGCGCCCTCGCCGCCTTCCTGGAGCGTCTGTCGGACGGCGCCCTCGCCGCCGCCTTCCTGGAGTGCCTGACCTACGGTGCCCTCGCCGCCTTCTTCAATGACTCCCTCGCTGTCACGATCACCGCTTTCCTGGACGTCGGCCGTCGCGATCACTGATTTCCTGGACGCCGTCAGACGGCGCCCTAGCCTTCGCCAACAACGCCATCCTGTAAAACGGTGAGAGACAATCTTTCAATATAAAATCATTGCTTGCATGCTACACCAACATAAGTCCACTTATTCAGACTTATGGCCATACCGAGACAACACAGATTCAAACTCTTCTGACCATAAGTTCAGCACATTCACCTTAATATATTTACTTCCTACCCTCCGCTCTTATTTGAATGAATTAGATCAGATTGCAAGTCACAATAATAATCACTTCGTGTAACTGCTATTTCTCACAGCACTGGCACAGTACATACTGCAATTTTAAATCTTCGGCGCAGAATATAATGCTAGACCATATGATATCGGATGACAAATACTGTCGTCTGGCTCTGCAGACAATGAAGGCGGTTAATATAAGTCAGTTGCGACACCACCAAGGGATGTGTAGGTCAGAATTATACCCCCTCAAATTAGGATGATACAAGGACAAGAAAGGCAACTTTCTTATAAATACTGAAGAATTTAGTACCTTATCAAGCAGTCTCTTGGAAATTAAAATGCATGCTTCTTCGCCCAGTAGTGAAATATATGTGAGACTACCACCCTATCATCAATTTCAAACCTGTAAAAATAATGAATTGAATGAAGCAAACAACCAAATGTGCAGTAGCACAAGTATATTACAAGTACATTGATATGCTTGCTGAATAGTAGGAAATAAAAAGAAATGGAACCTAACAGGAACTGGAAAATTAAACCACGATGGTTTACCTCTTCAAGAAATCATTAGCAATGCATGTCTGCATCAGTACTGAGTAAGGCGAAGTTTAATTCTGTTCTGCAATAGGCTTAGGCTTTTCAATTGATGTCTCTCCTACAGCGTGATCAAATGAAATCTCTCCATAAGGCTGGTCATGGTTTTTTTCCAGCCCCCTCACTCAAATCAAAAGATTGTCATCTGGATAATTGGGCCAGAAGTGAAGGAAAAGTACAACACACTTCTTCCTTTAATGATCCGTGTAAAGATCTGTTTTGTCATCATATCTCCCCATATGCTCAAATCTTCGGCTCTTTTAATTTGGAACACTGGTCTGCCTTGTATAACTTCATGGTTAATCATAAATAAAGCAATAATCTTCATAATCATATACAAATGCTTATAAATTGCCCTTTTATCAATCAGTTCATGGGCTATTCTATTGACAGCATTCCAACTGGGAGTAAGTGACATCAATAATCTGAACAAGTATGCACATGCCACAGCCAACAGGGAGCTAAAAATCTGAATTCTAAATTGAATCATCTAACTCGCTATAACTTCTACACAACACCTACTGTCTCCTGGAAGATTTTGATCAAAGAATGTAATATAATGTCACGTGAAAAATCATTCCGAATTGCAGGAATAAAGCTATTGGTATGGCATCTTCCAATCCCAATGGGACAGGTACTCCATTCCAGGATATAAGCAACACCCTCTCCTTGGGTAAATAGCAACAGACAATCACTCAAAAACCCAATTGATGAACAAAATCTGAAGTGAGTCGTGTGTCTTTGTAGATCCTAAAGAAAGAAAGATGCAGAGGGACGGAGAACGGTATGCACTACATAGATATGACATACTAAGTAGACAAAGGCAGTTCCGTGAAGATAAAAAATCTGCTGCCTCCCTGCTCGATGACACAGACAATATACCTCACACACCAGTGGCCATGCCCCACGGCAATGACGACCAACAGACGGGTAATTGATCAACAAACTACACTTCTGTTTCTTCGCCGTTTTACTAAGCAATAATTGTGATGTAGTCCTAAAAATGTTGTGTGCCTATATACAGATCCTAAAGAGTTGAAGAGGATGAGTGACAGAGAATATTATGCACGACATGCAGATGATATCCGGAAACGACGGCGTGAGGCCCAGAATAACAAAAATGATTCAACAACAATGCTTACTGATGACCAGATGTGTCTGTATCTATTGGTAATGACCATGAACTACTGCATACACCCCTGTGTCCATGGTACTAGGCTCAAGATCCATGAGGACAGCCCGGGGCACAAAACGTCCATAGGAAGCCTCACTGTAGTAGACATTGACACGCTCCAGCTGCAAGTCAGAGGTGCCTACATACCACCCCGTGGGGTCGATGCATGCTCATCACATACCACCTCCCAGATCTTGGAACCGATCTGGTTGCCACATTGCCCACCCTAAATGTGGAGGATCTCTCTGAAAACCAGAAATACACAAGGTAAGTAAGGTTCACAAAGTAAAGTAGCACTACACAAAATGAATGAATAGTCAGCTATATTCGTACTCAATACAAAGTATGAACTGGCTTGTTCATCTTTCTGAATCAAATCATCCAATACGTGTACAAAGAGCCACCTAGCCGGGGTTCTCATGAACGAACCAGTCTCTACCGGCAGTGCAACACATTCCGAGGATTCACAAAGCAAGCTAGGATTTTAAAGTGGCAAGGTGCTGCTGGAAAGTAATTTCAAAATTAGATCCTTGCAACCAAACGAATAGATAGTGCCTACCAAAAGGGGAAAGGACTTTACCTTGGCCGGCGCTGTGAAGCCCTCTTACGATCCGGTGGAGATGAGTCTTGCGCCTCCGCGGCAGCCTCTAACGCAGCCTAGCGCTCGGTCGCCTGCGAGCATGCTGACCTCGAGCGCCTCTTCGGCAACCGGATTCAACGAGAAGACAAGAAGAGGCGGAGATGAGCAGGCCCTGCGAGTCCCACGCCTCCACGTCCACCTCCGATGGCGCCTACCGCTGGGTCGCCCCGTGAGCATGCCGAACTCGAGGGCCTCCTCGGGCACTTCGGCAATTGGTCTGGCTGGGGAAGAGGAGAGGGTCCTCACATCGGATGTGGTGACAAAGGGGAGGGTAGGCATGGCGAGGTGGACAGAGGGAGATGGAGATGGCGACCACGAAAATGGGGAACGGTGGTGGTGAGGTAGGTGACGGGGCGGACCGGAGAACAGTGAGAGAGCTGGCTCTTTTTTTTAATGGGGAGGGAGCTAACTCTTTGTCACCCATGTTAATTCACACAAACGAATTTCAGCAAATCCTTTAAGCAATACAGTCAATCAATGTCCATTTGAAGAGACGAACCCATCGTCCTTTAAGGATTGTTCAGTCATGATAATTTCAAAATATTTTGTATCTGTCATAATATATTTATGTGATCTCACGGATTTTATGGGAATACATAATATTTTCTTATATTACACGCGCTCAATTGTAGCTCATAGAACATACTCAAATGGCTCAATATAAAACTCGATAAAGAGAAATAAGACTAAAATAGATATTTTTTATATATTATGAGACATGTGTTGCACTTACACTTGCTATAATTAATATTTTCTTAAAACAATATATACTATAATTGTTTTTACTAAATATATATTTAATTTTGTGTCATCAAAAATTCATATTAAACTGAGGAAGCGATTTTTGGTTCTTATTTTGAAATACGATGGGAACGAGGCTCTAAAGAATGTATGTCCTAGACATAGAGCGCAATATTATAGATCGCATAAATAGATGGACTTAGGGAAAGAAATGTCATCAAATAATAAATAATAGATAATGTTGTTTGGTTATTGTTTTTTAATTATTTTTCTAAATTACTATTGTACATTCATGTGATCGCGTATTTTATGTAAAGGATTCAAGATACACGTTTTAATTATAAATTATGGATCGTGCGGTGCACGTGCACGCTTACTAGTATTAGCAGGATAAATTTTTGGAGGCGTTGGCTCGGACGAAGCGTTGGGTCTGAGTCTTCCATGTTACTATTAATGACATTTGTTTTAACAAGGAAGCTTGAGAAATTATACAACTGTGCCAAAATATAATCACATTGGCACAATTTTTTGTTCCATTAATAGTTGTGGCCGTTTAGCAACAATTTATGTTTTTTCAAATCATATTGTCGTGATGTTGTAAAACGACGATCTTTTAGCATATTGTTGTTCGTTCTACGAAACAAAAGTTGTTTATATTATTTGGGAAGCACTCTGCATCCCCCGAGGATACCTAGATCCCTGGTCCTCTGAGCGACATGTGTCCTCAAAACTAGCTCTAAATACCGCTTTTTTCAAACCTTCTATTTTTTTGCTACAATATAACCCGTTTGCTACATTGTAGCAAAAATTACTTCGCTAAAAAAATATAATAGAAAGACTGCCTCGCCGGAGACCCCACTGAAGACCTCGCACGAGACTTTTTAGCAAAAACTAATGTAGCAAAAGTGATTTCCTCAGAGACATTGTTGGGATTCTCGCCGGACACATCATAGCAAACCCATTACACTATTGTAGCAAAATTACAGAAGCGCTTCTAGCAAAGAAATTGTGCTATTGTAGCAAATCCTTCTTCGTCGGAGACATCGACGAAGAATATTGTAGCATAAATTACGTATTATTGTAGCACTTTAAGAATAACAATGTAGCAAAAACAAAAATACCCATATAGAAAAAACCAACTCCATCGGAGGTCCAACTTTGCAATAGATGGAGCCTCGCCTTTGTAGCAACGGTGCCTCGCTGTCATAGCAACATCGCCTAGCCTTCGTATCACCAGGAGCATCATCGGAAGCTTGTCGGCGGCGGAGATCCAGCGGCGCCGCGGAGGAGCTTTCTGGTGGCGAAGATCCGGCGGCGGTGGCTCAGTCCGGTAGGGGGACATCTCCGGCAGCATGTGTCTAGAGCAGTGACGCGAGGCCGTCGAGGAGCAGCGGCGGGAAGTTGGGGACGATGCGTCGGTTGTGTGTGCAGTTTTTTACGACATGTGCGTGACTGCGTGGGCACGGTTGAAGGAGCGAGCGATCCGGCGGATCAAAACGATACCTATCATTTCCCTTATATTAACCATTGTCCCGTTAAAAAGCCATTAGTTTTGCTGCACACAGGAAGTATGCTAATTGAATAGCATTGTGTGCAACATATGCACATAATTTTTTTTATGATTATAGATGTGCGTGCACGTGCAATCTTACTAGTGCAGAAAAAAAAGAAAAAAGGACGGACCGACGCGTTTTTCTTCTGGACTTGGTTTGCAAGACGCACTTGGAGGGACGATTGGATCAATCCGATCTGTTTTCCTTTGACCTTATGTAGTAGGGCCCAAGAAATTAAAGGGAAATTTGGAGCGGATTTGTCTCCCTTGATGGTGCGTGGTGTCCAGCTAGGAAGGAAAGTTGGGCGTGGATTAGTAACGATCGTGTTTGGCTGTGTGGCTAGGAAGGAAAGTTAAAAAAAAAAAGAGGCAACGGTACCCTACATTGGAGGGATTGATCGTTTCTTCCCGGGATTGATCCATTGCAAGCGGGGGAATCGATCGGTGATCCGTCTTTTTTTCAGCCGCGTGGAGTCCGGCTAGCCGAGGAAAGTACAGTACATGAGATTTTGTTGTGGGCCAGCCAAGGAAGTTTGATCGGATTGCTCATGTTAGGAAAAAAAACATCGATCGTTTCAGTTGGATTGCTAGCTTCCTGCACGTTCGTTGTCCTAGCAAGGAAAGAATTAATTCCAGATTTAGTGGGAGTTTCACTTCGTTTATGTTCGTTTTGGACTGCTGCAGCTGGCTGTTTGGAACGGATTGCAATTGTACGTGAAGTATTGTCCAAGAAAGGTGTAGATCGGATTGGTACTATGTGACAATATTCGGTCTGGTTCGTAGGTATTTCTGCACCAAAGAATAAGAAAAATGAGACACTATTTCAGTTCAGAGTTTGCGCATACGCATGTGTACTCACCTTATTTAGACCCTTGGCGTGCAGGAATTTGTCCTGTTTGTTTTGGGTGATTGGCTAGGTGTGCTTCGGGATAGCATTCAAAGGATGATTTGTGTCTTAGTCAGGTTGATGGCGCCGAAGATTGAAGGGGCGTCAAGGGCAAGTCAAGCTAGCCGAGAGGAAGGATGTGGTGTGGCAGGCTGGCAAGGCTTAAATAGGGATAGTGACGATTTTGCTAATATGACGCTACATGTTGGAGAAGACCTTTCGGCGTTGCTGACAATGCCTTTCCAAGGGGGAGAGGATGATATGGCATCTCATGCAGTTTGATACACTAGGATAACCAAAGACGTAATAATTTAGTCTAAGGTTGTGTCAAACGATTGTGCTATGTTTATGAGTCAGAGTCCAGTTAGGATCGAGTCAGTCCGACTCTAGTAGGGTCAGCCACCCCTACCTCTTTGTTCTATATAAACAAGGGGTACCACAATATTTGCGGAGCTAAAAATTATGTAAAACTTTTAGTTTCTCATTTGTAAACCATCCCTCTGGGGTTGGCATCATGAAAGGTGTATCTGCGCTCGTCTAGTTATCCAATATATTGAGTTTGCGTGAAGGTGCTTGTTATTCAAGTATTGTCGTGCTTTGGCGTGAGGCTTGTTGTTCGTCATCAAGTTGCTCGTTGGATTAATCTATTCTGGCGTGAGATTCGTCGTTCATTGTCGAGTTTGTCGCAAGATTGGTTTTCCCCATCTTCAGGTTACATTCATCGCGTGATTGGGAGATTTCTATCCATTGGATCGGGAAATGCATCGTGAAAGATTAGGCCAAACAGTCTTTATTAGACATGTCTACCTAATTGAATCATGCATGAGGCTAATTAACACAATGATTAGGTCGTTATCAGAAGGGACATGAAAGAAAAAGGATTGCACGAAGGCATCTAGCCTTGTCTACGATGGTTGGTACTAGTTAGTTATTATAGTTAGTTATTTTTGAATTTGACATACTCGCTCATCATGCATATTGCCGTCTGTCACCTTGTCGCTCAGACAAGCATGTTGAGGGAATTCTAGCACAGTAGGCAAGTTTGCAAGCAACAGTGCTAACCACTCTTGGTAGTTGACCAACATGCAGTGATGCGTCGCATGCTATTAGTGGAATGGTAGTATAGAAAATACTGCATACAAACAATAGGTAGTAGTTGGTAGCAGTTGAGACCCATTTCCAATTTAGTGGGTAGTAGCGAAATGCTAGCTTACCTGATCTCTTACTATGTATGTAGCTGCTAGTTTACTAATGTTTGTTGCTGCTAGTTTACTAATGTATGTAGCTTATTTCATTATGTCTAGTGATATCTTTCTAGTGTATGTAGCTACTAGTTTACCACTGATTAGTCACTTGATTCATGTTGCTGCATACAAGAACACACACTCATTTATCAAGCCAACAACATTAGCAAGCCAACAACAGTAATCAAATCAAGGAGTAAAATAAGCTTCCAATAGAAACGATTGCTAGAGGCAACCCATGACACCGGTCAACAATAGCATTATCAAACATCTCTAGATCCTTGGGACACACGTGGTCCTCCCTATGATAAAATGCTAAGAACTCACTGTCACTGTACTACTAACCACAAAAGCAACTGTTACTGTACTACTAACCGCAAAATTCATTATTAGAAAGAGAGAGGGAAAGAAAGGGTAGCTAAGCGGGATTTACTTGCTTATTATCAACTTCTCCTTTTGCATTTTTTTAATTTAAATTAGCTAGTGGTTTTATTTAAATGCCCTTGCCACCATTGTAATCTACTTCCTAGGTAGCTTAAACGGTTGATGCACTTGTACTGAATGAAGGTTTTCAGAAAAGGTTGCACTTGAACTTGTACTGAATGAAGAATTAGACTTGTACTCGTACTTAAAAAGTTGATGCACTTGTACTTGTACTTTTCAGATAAGGTTGTACTTGCATTTGTAATATACTTCCTATGATTCAGTTACTTGTACACTGTTTTTGCTAATATGTTTGTTTGTCTGTTTAAGTAGTATGTCATAGTCACAGCCGAAGTACCGCGGTGTGTATAAGAAGCCGACGAGGATCCCCACTTGGGATGCTAAGATCACTGTTGATGGGGTTAGGCACCACCTCGGGACATGGCGGTCCCCCGAGGAGGCGGCACGTGCCTACGACTGCATGGCAGTCCAACACTTATAGGCAAGGGCGATCCTAAACTTCCCCGAGGATTGAGCAAGCCATTCAGAATAGGCCCGTGGATATGAGAGTCCCCATGATGGCGGAGGAGCAGGAGCACCAACTGGTCGAGAGACAGCTTGTTTACTCCTTGGTCTAGACACTCCACGAGGATCCTACGTTGATGGTGTAGCAGTACGAGGTTTTAGCGACCGTTACGCGCCAGCAGCCCGTCCAGGAGGCGGGTCCCTCTAGGTCTGTACTATGGGTTCAGCCTCGGCTACTTAACCGTCACACCCATGTCATCTACTGACATGTCTTCCTTAGATTTGTCGTCCAATGATGACGACGATGCCTGATCTAGCTAGACTTTGTCATCTGTTACTTTAGACTTATCCTACTAGACTTTGTCATATATTAGTTATCTTGCTAGACACAGATCAGCTACTTGTCATATATTACTAATCCTATTTCTTAATTACTTTATAACTATGTTTACTATGCGTCTTCTTTCTTGATAAATATAGAATGGATCAAGTGTGCAACAACTGTGCACAACCATTGGGGAGGTGCTTGGAAAAGAAGTTCATCATAGTGCTACCTGTCGGGTTTGAGGCTAAGATGGTATGTGCTCTATGAGATACACAGTATCATGGATGTCTCTATATAGAATTGAAAATAAACCACGGACTTTGTTGTATTGTTATTGTTTTACTCAGTCAATCCCTTGAGCTTGGCGACGGGACTTCATGGACCATTTTCATAGAAATACCATTGACGATGTCGTGTTTGAGGTCACTTTGATGTCAGATGCTGATCTCGACAGGAGTTACGTGGTTACAGTTACCAACATAGCGATCGGCACATCTTTTAGTGGACCTGGCTGGATAAACTTCTTGAATTAGCATGACATGCAATACAGGGACATGATAAAGATCTTTCTCATTCATCAAGCAGTCGTAATCTACTACATGTACACGTCCCCCGACGATGATATCTGACAGTAAGCTAGCTATGTAGTTCAGACCATCGTATTATATGTCATTTAATCTATACATGCATTCTTTTTTATGTGACTTTCTTCTCATTATATATAGATTGAATTATAGCGAAGAAGCATGCAACAATTATGGTCAACATAGTTGGCATTGCATGGACAGGAAGATTACCATACCACTCCCTGCGAACTTTGGTGTTAGGACGGTATGTTCTCTGAAATTCATGTGGAGAATGTAAATATATATATTTAATGAAAATCACGACTAATTGTTTTGTCCTGTGATTTTACTCTGTCAATCCCTTGCGATGCATGACATGGCTTCATGGACCATCTCCATAGAATCATGGATGAGGTTGCCGTGTTTAGTATCATTTTGACGCATCATAATCATTCTAATAGGCTGTACCAGGTTAGGGTCACCAACTAGGAGCCCCGAACATATTTATTGGTCCTGGATGGGACAGACTCCTCATCTTGTACGGCGACATGCAAGAGGGATGGGAGTTCAAGTTTTTGCTCAGTCATACTTATGGCATCATCTATTTCACTTGCTTTCCTCCCGACTATTCCGATGAGGGTGAAGATGAGTGAACTCTAGATAATGCTATATGAACCAATGTTGAACAATGTCCCAGCTATATTGAACATTTGGTGGATACTGCTACTGTTTCCTATGTTAATATGTATTTTGCTTTCCTATGTTAATATGTATTTTGCTGTAATTATCCTATATACTGTGTATTCCTATATTCATCTGTGTATTCTGTCTATTTATTATTTTTGCTCTGATACATAATATTGCTGGCGAACATATTTTATTACCCATGGCGAAGAGTTGTGCGCCAGTGTTAGGGGACACTATCCCCGACAAATTGGGATACTCGCTGGTGTAATGCGCAATTATCGCCGGGAATCGTGTAGTTCGCCGGTTGTAACGCATTACCACCAGCGAGATGGTCACCGGTGAATCGCAACTCGCCGGTGGTAGATGATTTGGGTGCGCCCGGCGGTGAGCCTTTCCCTACTAGTGTTGGAAGATGAGGGTATTGCTGAACAAGATGTTCCACCGGGAATGTCTGGACAATACGACAAGCCGTTAGATGACATTGTTATTCCTGAGGTCACTCATTATGAGAATGATGCAATAGGAGGCAAGGCTTCAGCATCGACACCTGTTGCTGATGAAGTTGTGCCTGAACTTTCTGGAGAAGGCAAAAATTGTAAAGAAGATATTGTTGTTCCTGATGTTGCTATGTTTGTGGGTAATCATGCCGTAGGTGGTCAGGTAGGAGCTTCGACGCTCGGTGGCAATGAAGTTATTCTGGAAGACAAAGCACCGGCCCGTACCACTGGTTGAATGGAAGAAGTATTGGAAAATACAGTGGCGCGCAATAATGACAGAAGTGAGGTCCCTTTACGTGATGGAGAACCTTCTTGTGCAGATGTGTTCACGGATACGCATGGCACTCAAGACGCGCCGGACACCCCAGGCAAAGAAAATGGTCCATGATTTTTTTATGACCCCTGCACCCCCTTTTTACCCTCCTCATCTCATAATTGTTTGTCCCCACAAAAAATGCGATGTATGGGTGTGTCCATGCTACTTCTGAACTTATTTTGTCTTCAAATGTGAACTGGTTTTTTTCTCTATAATATAGTGCCTTATGCACTAGTTTAGAGTATTTTCCTCCCACCGTTACATGTATAACGGTTAACTTACATACTACTTAAAGTGAACTTCCTTTTTTAGAGTCTAGTGCATTCTCGACTCCTATATCCACTCTTCCAGCTTTGAAAATAATAAGAGAAGTTTATGAAGCTATTTGTAGATCAAGACATGATCCCATTAAAAGGTATGATTTTTGTTATTGATCTTACTTTTGTTTTTCTTGTCTATTTTTATTTTATTTCCACTAGTTCTTTGTATGAAATCTATCTTACTGTGTACTTAACCTTTTTTCAAGGGACATTGTACTTTTTTACATGATGAATGTCATTGCACACTTGGTCAAGTAGCTGAAGCTTTCAAGCCACATGGCATGTTGTGTTGTTTTGTTGTGTCAGTGGGAACATACTTGCTTGGCCAGAAGTATAAGAATTCTGATAAGTTGGTCGTGCCCTACATTTGCAGTGTAAGTTTTTGTAGAGCTTTGTTATATGAACTATCCTTTTTTATTTCTTTGCTTACGAGTAATCTTTGAACTAATAATATGTATACCTTTTCATTTTATTGGAACAGAGGCACATATTTGAAGGAAACCTCGATAGAGACCATTGAGGAATCTTTTTTAGTCCCTATACGAAAGAGCATCTGGATAAAAAAGAAATAGTAAGCTTCTATTTACATTGTTCTGAACTCTCTTTTTCAATTTTTTCTGCATTTTTTGCTGTTAATATTAATGCTAACTACCTTTCTATATTTTTGTTAACTTTCATTTTTCTTAACTATTTGATTTGAACTTTTATTTTATTTATTCTTAGATTTTTATTTCTTTTTATAGTGAACTTCCTTTTTTTCCCTTTTAACATTTTTAGCACTTTTCACTATGTTTTGTAGGAAGATGCAATGAGGGCTGAGGAAGGAGCTATGGATGATCAGGATGAAGAAGATATGTTATCCCTGGATGTTGTTTTTGATGAACTAAATGTCTAGCATAAGAGACCTACCGAGTCTCCTTCAACGCCACCACATGACTCCAATACTGAAGAAGAGCCGATAGCAGGCAAAGATACCATTATTGATATCTATTTTAATGATGTTGTCCTCAATGTTGTTGATCCTCTTGTATATGCAGACAAGGTTGATGTCGGAAGTGGTAGTTTGGAAGTTGAGGGTACTGCTGAACAAGATGTTCCACTGGGAATGTATGGACAAGACGACAAGCCATTAGATGACATTGTTATTCATGAGGTCACTCATTCTGAGAATGATGCAATACGCGGCAAGGCTTCTGATGAGGATATATACATGGATTATGATGATTCTGACTGCCTGAACTGGAAGAAAATACTGAGTCAAATCAATAATGACTATCAGGTGAATTCATTCTTAATTGAACCTGATGTTTTACTTAATGAGAACTTTATACTATCTAAGTCTATGCGTCTTTGTATGATCAGGTTTATTGATAACACAAGCGTTGCGCGAGGAGGAGGAGAGTTGCAGCAAGAAGGACAAGCGCTGATTTCTAATATCAACAAGTGCGCGAGGGAGGAGCGGGAGGCAGACGCACTAGGACACAATGAGGAAATCACGTATGAGCAAGAGAGAGAGATGGCGCACCAAGAATTACATGTTTGAGGTGTTCCACGACGTTTGGACTGCGTGCCAATAAGGCCAAACCCATATATGGGTCGGTATGTATCAGTTTGAGTCGAACCAAGTCAGTTTGGGCCAAGTTATGGCTGTTTTTAGGCCCGTTTAGAGGGGAGGACGCCCCAGCCCTCATATAAACCTCCGTAGCCGTCACAAGTTAGGCTTTAAGACCACGTTAAAATATTTTGGAGTTGTTTCTTTCATAGAACCTCTGGAATTACCCTGTGTTCGAATCTGCCAACTGTAATTGAGTGTGATCTGTTGTTCCATTGGGAATTAGTAGATTGCATACTACCGTTCGTGGTCACGGCTGCGTGTGCAAGAGTGTGGTGTTGTGAATATCCTACAAGGTTCGAGAGCTGTTGCATTGGCATCAGGGATCGAGCGAGAGAGATCATAGCTACGCACTAGTTATCTATCATCCACCATCACCATCGACAAGAGCTTGCTGAGAAGATCGGGCCACCCCATATCAGCTTCAGCTTCGGCACCTGTTGCTGATGAAATTGAGCCTGAACTTTCTTGAGAAGGCGTTAATTGTAAAGAAAATATTGTTATTCCTGATGTTTCTCTATCTATGGGTGATCATGCCGTCGGTGATCAGGTAGGCTTCGGCGCCCAACAACGATGAAGTTGTGCTGGAAGGTAAAGCACTGGCCTGTACCACTGGTGGAGTGTAAGAAGTTTTGGAGAATACATTGGTGTGCAATAATGACATCAATGAGGTCCCTATACACAATGGTGAACCATCTTATGCAAATGTGTTCACGGATACGCAGGGCACTCAAGACGCGCCGGCTATCTTAGGCAAAGTTAATGGTCCGTGATTTTTTTATGACGCCTGCACCCCCTTTTTACCCTCCCCTTCTAATAACTATTTGTCCCCACAAGAAATGAGATGTATGTGTATGCTATATTTATGTTTGTAGCATACACATACCTCTTGAATAATATGTGTTAATGTAACTCGGAACTTTTGAGTATGTAATATATAAGATGTTCCTGCAATTGTTGGTTTTAGTTATTTTTTAATGGGTGTGTCTATGTTATTTCTGAACTTATGTTTGTATTCAAATGTGAATTGCTTTTTTATCTCTATAATATACTGCCTTATGCATTACTTTAGAGTATTTTCTCCCACGGTTACATGTATAACAGTTAACTTATATTTTACTTAAATTGAACTTCTCTTTTTAGAGTCCAGAGCATTCTCGACTCCTTTATATCCGCTCTTGCAGCTGTGAAAAGAATAGAAGAAGTTTATGAAGTTGTTTGTAGATCAATACATGATCCAATTAAAAGGTGTGATTTTTCTTATTGATCGTACTTTTATTTTTCCTGTCTGCTTCTATTTTTTCCACTAGTTCTTTGTATGAACTCTATCTTACTGTGTAATTAACCTTTTTTAAGGGACATCGTGCTATTTAAAAATGATGAATGTCATTGCACACTTGGTCAAGTAGCCGAAGCTTTCAAGCCACATGGCATGTTGTGTTCTTTTGTTGTGTTAGTGGGAACATACTTGCATGGCTAGAAGTTTAAGAATTCTGAAAAGTTGGGCGTGCCCTACATGTGCAGTGTAAGTTTATGTAGATCTTTTGTTATATGAATTATCCTTTTTTGTTTCCTTGCTCACAAGTACTCTTTGAACTAATTATATGCATACCTTTTCATTTTATTGGAACATAGGCACATATTTGAAGGAAACCTCGATAGCAGACCATTGATGAATCTTTTTAGTCCCGAAGCGGAAGAGTGCTTGGATAAAAAAGAAATAGAAATCTTATGTTTACATTGTACTGAACCTTCTTTGCCATTTTTATACATTTTTGCATTACCTTTCTGTCTTATTGTTAACTTTCATTTTTTTTAACTATTTGATTTGAACTTTAATTCATTTACCCTATTTTCCTGTATATATTTTTATGTGTAGATCCATTTCGCTATTTTGATCCACCTGATCCTCCAGTCCCTGGTAATGTTGGACACTTCTGCGTAGTTGGTATTAACGTCAAACTCGAGTGTTTTGAATTGCTTGATTCTCTTTGTAGAGAAAATGACCTTGATGTACAAAAGCTCTTTTCTAAAAGGGCATCCCGTATCAAGAAGCTCTGGAAGAAAGCTTCTAACTCTAAAGGGGAATATTTTATCCTTCACATATTGATCATTTCAAGATGCACTATGTAGAGTGCCAAAGCAGGGAACCGCGTTAGTGTTTTTGTCCATTTACCTTTTATTTTTAGTTTTCTATGCTTATTTTTTGTTTCATAGTTTCTTATGCTTTTTATTTTTTATTTTGTTTTGTGTTGAACTTGCTGTGGCTTCTTCATGCTACAGATTCTGTAGTCATGGGATGGCAAAATCTTAGTAGTTTTCAACTAGTCTGATATCATTACTATAAGGATGACATTACTTTATAGATGGTTAACTGCCAGTGATTTCAAGATTGACCTAGAGGATATATTAGGTGTCCAAGGTCGTAACTTTTCTTAATTCTCCAAACATAACATCATTTTCTGTATTTTTATTTTTCCTATGCTGACTGCCTTTTTCTGTTTACTGAACTTTATTTTTTTATCCAATTATATTGTATTCTTTTTTACGGTTTTAGTGTTAATGACTATCTTTCTTAATATATTATACATGTTCTCCTCTTGGACTTGAGGAAGATAATTTTGCTTTGTTTGAGACCCAGTTCTACACCCCTGAGGTGCATGTTATTGAAAAATCTGAGTTCATGGACAAAGTTAGTAAGGTTAGAAGGTTCTCGCTTGTCTACACCCTCGTTCTAACAAGAGAAAGAAGGCGGATGCACTAGGGGGGAAAGACAAAGGAGGATGCCCATATAATTGATGATGATGATGATAACGATGACGACTTCAATTCCCCGCTACCACGAAGGATTAGTAGCAAGATTGTCAAAAAGGTACTGAAATATGCTCTAGGGCAGCAACGATGAGTTTGTTACCTAGAAAGACAATGGAGGGCTTATTCTCCCAAACAAGAGGCCGACAATTGTTGCCAGGAAGCTTAGAATGGCACTAGTGAAGCTTATTTCTTACACTTTTCCTCAATTATCAAAGGCAATTAAGCTGAATAACTTAATTATGAGCACAGAGTACTTGAAGGAATTCGGGAAGTGAGTCATTTATATGTTTGTTTTTTCTTCTACTTTAGTGAACTTTCTTTTTCAGCATTAGTGAACTATCTTTTTTTAGTGTTTGTGTGTTTTTTGATCTGGTTTTACAGACCTGATCTTTTTTCTTATGTAATGTTCTTTCTTTCTTGTGTGTTCACAGGAAAGGACTGTTTAAGCTTACATCCCCTAACGATGACCCTCTGACAATTGATGGCCATTACATGTTGAAGTTATTTGGTCGTGGACAAATGATGTAATCTGACAATTGATGGAACATATATTTTCTTATTGGAAAGAACAACTAGACATGAAGCGTGTGTTTGATGGTGGGCATCGTGTTTTGATGTCATCGTTTACCATTTCGGTATAATTCCTTTTTCAACATATATAACTTTTTATATGTTCTCCTAAAATACCCTTTGAACTGGTGTTTTAATATATTCTGGTGTTTTAATATATAATTTTTTTGCACTACTTGCTCTATGTGTCCCCATTCAGGTCAAAAGATTCGGATGGCAAGCTGCTGCTAAGGAGTCCTTTCAATGTGAAGCATGCATCCAGCCAGTTCAAATATTACGTTAGAGATTCTGAAAATCTGTTAGATTAAAACTTGGTAATTTCTGTTTTTGTTCATTTGTGTTTTTTGCTATTTTCGCAAGTCCCATATGTATCTCAGCTTGTTAATGCCCTACATATCTTATGTCATTTATTTCTTGTTAGATTATAATCCCTCACTTCAAGGACAAACCACCACATTTTGTATGTTATGAATAGTTACACTGGCTTAATGGATATTTTCAATATCAGGAGGTACAAAGGTTTGAAACAACCAGAATAGCTTACCATGGAGATAATGTGGAAATTGTAGGTTCATTTTCCCTCGTTACATCAACTGATACTACTATTTTTCCATATTATTTGATTTTTTATCTTAATTAATTGTTAAGGAACTACTTTTTTCTTCATACCTTTTTTAAGTCCACATGTTTTATTTTTTTGTTAGTTATGTTCTGAACTATGTCTAGTGTGTAATGCTATTTAAAGCAAGCCCAACTATGTTTTTGTTTAATCTAAACTGCTTTTTCTTATTGTATAACGGATGACTAGGATGGTTGCTTTAATGAAGGTATGGGGAAGAGGAATACAAGAAAAAGAATCGTTTTCAATGGGAAGTGCTTGTAGATAAGTGCAATTTCTTCAATACACTAGAGCAAGGGCCTAACGAGTGTAGATTCTACGTGTTAAGGATTTGATAGGGAAAAGGTATCCGATCTTTCGATGAGATGGTGATAATCGATTTGGGTGGAGTTAGGGCTTGACGATCCGACTACATGTGCGAGCACGCACACCAACGCAACCTCTAGGCCAATCTCCTAGAGGTTACCGATCTTGCAGAAGCACGACCAGCCTAACCAGCGAGGGTCTTAATTCCTACCTGAAATCGAGAACAAGTAAGAACTAATATTGCAATCAAGAAATTGCGGATAAAGATGAAAACTTCATTGAAATCGTGGGATCCTCAATAGGTGCGAAGTACAGGAGGTCTCTGCAACACTAGAAGTTTCTCGAGATGCTTGGATGAATCCTTAGACGAATAATACTAGTAGGTATTTTGTGAAATTCATCCAAGCATCCTTTGCATCCTTATGGTGGCTTCAAAGTCCTGAAATATCCACTCGCGGCGCCATCGTCCATCCTCACACACTTGTGGCCTTCTCCATGCACACCCATGCTCCAATGCTTGTCCCTTTCGTCCTTACTAGATCCATCATTCCGAAGTAACATAAACAGTACTAATTTAGGCAGCATCATATTCTCATTTATATTAGGA
Organism: Avena eriantha; assembly: GCA_910589775.1. Lineage (NCBI taxonomy): Eukaryota > Viridiplantae > Streptophyta > Magnoliopsida > Poales > Poaceae > Avena > Avena eriantha. The sequence continues at coordinate 268,758,738 of OU342741.1, read as the reverse complement.
AGAGTTCCTAGAAACGGAAGTACCGGATAATTTCATAGTCATGCATAAGCTCTTGTGAGAGGTCCCCGTAACATTCTCGTAGGAGTAGCGGGTGTATCAGTAGTAGGGATGTCCTTATCATCTTCCCCTTCTTGAATTAAAGTCATCCTCGACGCAATCTTATCTTCCTCTCAAAAGTATGTCTCTCCACCTAATATGTGTTTATTGTATAGGTCCATTAGCGGAGTAGTCTTCTCTTGCATCTTAACGCCTGGTTTGTATAACTCCATAATTCTACATGTAATAACAAGATGTGTTGTATCTCTGTCTTTAATACTAAAATAATTTATAAAATTATTAGTACTAGAATTCACCTGAAGAACATGGACAAAAGTAATAGTTTTGGTTATATCTGGGCTATTCATGTCCGCATCATTCCCCCTTTCTTGAAAGGAAAGCCGTCCTCGGTGATGTTTATTCTGTAAACATACGAACAAAAGAGACAAGGTGTACACATTGTATATGTATCTATCATCTGTTTTAACTCCTCTCACGTTATTCATATTAAGTGTTCAAGAATACCAGACCACACAACAGTTCATTAGCTGATTAGTCATATTCCGAAAACAAGTAATGTAACCCAATTTGCAAATATAAGTGAAGCACAAAATAATATCATGTTGTAATTTACCATGCTCATCATTAAACCATCCCAACATTGGTAAACAAAGATCCATTGTTGCCAAACTATGAGTTACAACAAGCACTTAACTAAGCATTCATGCAACAAGCTATTCGGCTCACAATTCATACTAATGTTAGAGGTCATATCCAAATGATCAAGCATATGCACAGAGTTACTCACAAACAAGTTAGTTCATCACACGTGTTGCAAGTCCTATGTACCATAAAAACATCATCTACGTCATCATTTCCAACCAAATAATAAGTACAATCAGGGACGTAAACACTCTTCAAACATGTGATTTCAGCAATTCTATTTCTAGCATGTACTAAGCAAATTGGAGGATCTATTGTAATAGACCACAAAGAAGTAGTATCATAAAATTTATCTAACACGTCATCATGTCTAACCAATAGTATACTATCTAAATTAGATATAATATCCAGGTCACTTGGTCCATTCTCGATACTTTGAACATGTTTTGTCAAGGCACATGGTTCAATTTCAGCAGCAATAATTTCAGTGGTGCACTCATCTCGCTGGAAGAATTCAAATCAGCAATAGGTGCACTCGAAACAGTACTCAAAACCCTAGGCATCCCAATTGTTTGATCACACGACATATTCAAACCAATAGCACAATCATCTAAAAAAAGCGGTGTGACCAAATCATTGGCAATATCAACATATGTCCTAGTTGAATCAAGAGGGCATTGATCAATCTCATGTGCATAAACAAAATTGGTACCTTTACTATTACCTTGTACAATCATTTCAGATGATGGAGGTACTATTGGAGGAGACTCGTCAACATCTCGAGACAATTTAGTCATGGTTGGTGGAGAAGCAGAAATATGAACCATTCTTTCGAACTTGCTGGACACACGCCTCTTAATTGTTTATTCAGCTTTGTAAGCACAACAAAACATACGTTTGATAGAATAAAATTCTTCATGCATAAGTATTTCCTGGATGTCATGATTTAAACCTCTCCAAAATCTATCCATAAATTCATTTTCAGTTTCTTCTACGAAAGAATGCAACAAGGTAGTTTCCAAAGTATCATAATATTATCTCACGATGTCACTACCTTGATGCAAATGTTGCAATTTCCTAGCCATGTCACGAGTATAATATAATGGAACAAATTTATGTCGCATAGCAAGTTGCAAATCATGCCAAGTTATAGGTATATAATTAGGATATAATCGACAATAATCATTCCACCACACAGAAGCAAAATCAGTGAATGTACTAATTGCAGCTTTTATCCTCTTACGCTCAGAAAAAGTATGGGAAACAAATATATCATTTAACTCAACCTCCCGTTCAATATATAAATCAGGTTTAGATCAACCATTAAACCGTGGCATAGAAACGGTAACCCGATCATGTACTTTTACCTCTCGTGGTGGTCATCGTGGTTTGATAGATGGTGGCACATTTCCAACTATGGATGAAGCCCAAGAACTTCTAACTCTAGAACCTACCATGATTAGTATAAAACAAGAAACAAATAACAAGTATATGGTCCTATCAACTACTATAATATGGTGGAAAGTCGCTCACAAGTTGCAAATATCAAATTCTTACAAGTTCTCACCATGTAGTAGGCGGTGATCGGCAACTAAGAATTTCAACTCAGAAGATTGAAGAAAGTGATTACCAGGCGAATGAATATTGCACGGTGTAGAAATATATGTAGATGTAGGTAGGCTTAATATATGTTGAGAAATATGATGTAACCATGTTAGTCAATATAAAGCTGAAAATACGTTCAAAGTCGTCAAGTGCTGGTCCTAGGCTAGACCATACTAGAGACACGAGCCTAAGACACAAACGTAATCACGTGCTAATGGAGCCGAACAAAATCAGTTGGATAGCCTACATAAAAACGCGAGTGTGAGTGGGAGGAGAGAAGTCAAAGTAGCCAGAGATAGCACGGTGTAGAAAACACAAGATGTGTAGAACATGAAGCTGAACCAGCGTTCACGTAAGAGTAGAGAACAAGTCGAAGCTTCTAGCAATTCCTTTTTTCTCCTTTTCACTTTTTCCTTTTTAGGGAGAAAACGGCTCGGACTTGATATACTAAACAAGCTAGGAATTTATTTGGGAAACGGAACGAAATCTCTCACGACACAAAGTTTTCAAACTGGCAAGCTAAAAGTTTCCAAACTAGGCAGCTAATTTCTAGAAAGTTGAGTAGGACACGCTGAAATCAAACTGATGTGTCCGTGAAATCCATAATTCTTTTTTAACTCCAGATACTTGATACCCAAAAAAAATATCCAAATATCCTGATCGAAGATGGAAACAAAACAATCAGAGTACAGAAACGGATCAGCTTTTTTTCTCTCTCTTTTCCGAACTTTTTTTCTTTTTCTGTTATCCGATCCTTGGAAACAGAACCAAAAAATCGCTATTTTCTAGTTGACCGGTCAACAAACTTTCCAATAGATTAGATCTCAAGCAAAGATCACGGATATAATTTCCTTCAATAAAATAAACATGATGGATAAATGTACGTGCCCAATCTGCAACACTAGCTCTCGTTTTCTTTTCTTAAAAACTTTCCAAACAATCAATAGTGGATCAAAAGGAATATGGGCAGCGGCCACAAACTGGACTGCGCAGCGCCGTGGATTACAGGAATTGTGAAACAAAATAACAATGGATGGATCGCGGCGGACGGTGACGTGACAAAACGTGGCTAAAAAGACTAGACTCTAAAACCAGCAACTCAACCAACAATGCAACAAAACAAAACTAAGTGATCAAAGCAAAAAGGCTGAGTCTAGTTTTGGATCAAGGATTTTTTATAGGCTTTTTTCTGGACTCTAGGTTAAAATAGATATAGACTAGGGATAAACAGATATCACCGAGCAACCAGAAAGCTGATACCACATGATAGGGCAAAGGTATCCAATCTTTCGATGAGATGGCGATAATCGATTTGGGTGGAGTTCGGGCTTGACGATCTGACTACATGTGCGAGGACGAGCGCTAGTGCAATCGCTAGGCCCATCTCCTGGAGGTTACCGATCTTGCAGAAGCACGATCAGCCTGACTAGCGAGGGTCTTAATTCCTACCTAAAATCGATAACAAGTAAGAACTAATATTGCAATCAAGATATTGCGGATAAAGATGAAAGCTTTGTTGCAATCGTGGGATCCTAAATAGGTCAAAGTACAGGAGGTCCCTGCGACACTGAAGCCTTGGCGAAGTTGCAATGATGGCTAACTTTAGTCTAAACAAAATCCGAGTTCTAATGACGGCTAGGAGGGGGTTTATATGGAGGAAGAAAGGGAATTTTCGTCCACCCCTAATGGGCCATCCGAAAACACCTCTAGATGGGCCTTCCTCCACACAAACAGCCTCCAGAAACTCGCTATATTTTCTAGCTCGAAAATACATGGGTCTAGCCCATCAAATAAGATGACGCAACACCAAATAAAGCCTTAGACGAATAATGCGAGTAGGTGTCTTGTGAAATTCGTCCAAGCATCCTTTGCAGCCTTATGGTGGCTTCAAAGTCCTAAAATCTCCACTCGTGGCATCATCGTCCATCCTCACACACTTGTGGCCTTCTCTATGCACGTCCATGCTCCAATGCTTGTCCCTTTCATCCTTACTAGATCCATCATTCCTAAGTAACATAAACAAGACTGATTTAGGCAGCATCATATTCTCATTTATATTAGGAAGAGTTCCTAGAAACGAAAGTACCTGATAATTGTGTAGTCGTGCATAAGCTTTTCTGATAGGTCCTCGTAACATTGTCGTAGGAGTAGCGGGTGTATCAGTAGTAGGGATGTCCACATCAGGACTGCGACCACATTCGACGGCGAAAAGTTTGTTTAGAGCATAAAGAAAAGAGACGTATGTTTTCCTGTAATTTTTGCTCACCTACCTTTGATTTTTGTATTCACATATCCCATTTTGATTTTGATTTTTGACTTCATGTGTTCTCATAAGCAGCGGCGTGTTGAGGACTGGAAGGCTGAGTATATGTACCAGCTTTTGTTCTACCCCAATAATGAAGTTCCTCAACTTGAATGGCCAAGTGACATCCAAGATCTGTTGTTGATGCAGCCCGTCCTACGGACGCTTCTACATCTACACCAACAAGTCTCCCAAGTGGACCCATGACTCATGCCCGAGCCAAACTCCTACGAGCTAAGGTGAACTCACTCCTCTCCTCGTGCCAATTTGATACCTCCTTGGATGGCGTGCTACTTCATACCTGTACTCTATGTATCATCAGGTACGAATCCCTGCCGCGTCGACCCACGAGCCCTGAAGCTGCACCTGTGCTGAAGCTGCCTCAGCCGGAGTGTCCACCCGAATCCAGCCGGAGTGTCCGGAGCAGCCGGAGTGTCCGACGCGACTCAGCCGGAGTGTCCGGCCTGCCCCAGCCCGAAACTGGCGTGGACATTCTGTGTGCCAGTTCATACATTGCCCGGACACAGCCCAGAGTGTCCGGCCACTCCGGACTATCCGGTCGTGCCGACCCGGACTGTCCGGCCTGAAGATGGGCCTACGAGCCAAGTTGGGCCCTATGGCCCATGTACCCCTCTACTTCGCCCAGAACTCTACTTTAATGCCTGAATTACCCCTGACCTTGTGGTTGGCCTATATATATCCCCCCCACCTCCATTATAAACCCTAGGCTTGATATTGGAATTAGTGGAAACCCCTTTGTGGATCTATCTAATTCTTGCCTCATGCTCCTTGACTAAGGAGCACCAATATCCCCAAACCTCGTTGGAGTTTGCATTGTGCCTCCGTGTTGTACAAGGCCTAGGCATCGGTGTCCCTTTGCCTAGACGTCAAGATCTCACCGAGTCTCCCATCTCGCCGTGCCGGTTCGAGAGAGAGTCCTCCGCCCGACGCTGATCCTAGGGATTGTGCCGGACCGGTCACCACCGGCGTGAGCTATTGGTGTTTATCGTGGTTTTGCGGGTGTGTGTTCATCGCATTCTTCGTGCGTGTGTTCGCCGTTTTCATCCTTTCCTCCCCCCGCACTCTATCCTCGATTTGAAAGGGAATCATGAAAGATCGGGCCACCCTAGAGGTTTGCCCTCAACATATTGGTATCAAGAGCTTCGTTGCTCACGATTTCCCCCACAAAATTTTCTTCTATCCACCAAAAATTCGAAAATCCCCACAAAAAACAGCCCATATTTGCCTTTGGATCGATCTCTTGATTTGGAGTATTATTTGTGGTTTTGATCCGACCAAACCTTGTCTGAGGAGTTGGTCCAGCTTTATCCTGCGTTTCCCCAGCCCGATTTGGCCAGTTTTTCGCGGATTTGAGGCCTGAAGGTGAGGATTTCCGCTCAAGAACACGAGCAGGAAACCCGCGCCAGAGTGTCCGGCTCGCGCCGACCGGAGTGTCCCGCCCGACCGGAGTGTCCAGCCGAACCAGACCGGAGTATCCGGCCAAGACACACTGGAGTGTCCGGCTGTAATGCCTGTTTTGACTGTTTTGCCTCATTTTTCGCATTGGCTAATCTCCTTTGTTTGCTCGTGTCCCGTGTTCGTTTCAGCAACTACGAGCAAGCTTCTGCATCATCAACTTCCGCGCTCATCGACACCACGGACCACGAACACCATTCCGCACCACCGACGACAAGTTCATCATCAAAGAAGGTATAACTTGCATCACCTTGTTAACCCCCATCTTCCTTTGTGTGTACCTATCCCATGAGAGTGGCTCATCTTGTGTTTGCTTGAGCATTGTGCATTTGTCCTTGGATAGTGAGAGTGCAAGAGCAATATCAAGTGTGACTAGGTAGCATCAAGGGAGAGCAAAAAAAAGATACAAAGAAAAAGCAAAAGAAAAATAGTCTCCCATTGCCAAAGAGAGTCTCTAAGCTTGTAAGCAAGAGAGAAAGAAGAGCGCCCAAGGCAAGTGCACAAATCCGTTGCTCACTTTTCCTCTTTGTAAACAAGCCATGGTCTCTCCTTGCATTGGCACGACAACGAGCTTAGTCTTCGTTAGGACATTTTGTTTGCTCATTTTCATAGTCGTGTCAATCCCAACTTTCTCCATGTGTGTGTATATAGTTGTAGGTTCCCGTCACCCTTTTGAGTTGTTGACCTTCGCCTTTGACTTGAGTTTTATTGGATTTTACCCACTTTTGACTATCCCTTTTCTTTTGGTTGGTTCTTTGGCTTTCCACAATCCTAACCTACCACCAACAAGCTTTTGAGAGTTAGTTCTTTCTTTACTGTGAGTTTTCTTTGCAATTCCACTTTGCATGCTTATAGCTCTCACTTGTGGTTTCTAGTTTGGTGCAATCCCCAAGGTGAGGTACAAGGCTAACACCACCATATTCCACTTCCATATACAATACTTGTGTGTTTTGCATGATGGATAGGCACGGTGAGACGAGCCAACCACCTCCCCAAGAAGAAGATCAAGGTCCGTACATGACGCGCGCAAGTCACTTCATCGTTCGACAAGAGTTCCGTGAACATTGCCAAGCCCTTGAGACACGACAAGATGAACAATTTGGCGAGACGCAAGCTGAGTTCAAGAACATCGACAACCGCTTCGACGGCCTCGAATGACAAATGCATGCAATGCATCACAACTTCGGCCACCAAAATGAAGCGCTCCAATGCTTCGTTGTCGAAACAAATGACTATCTTCGATGCCTCATCGATGGCATGGCAAGACCACGTTCACGCGCATCAAGCTCGGCAAGTTCTTCGCATCGTCGTGCACCTCTTCCACAAGATCTACATCAAAGTGCTCAAAGACGCAATGATGCCCCCGTGGTTGAAGATGGAATCTCTTCGAACTATGTACCTTCCCCACGGCACGCCGCAATGTCAAGCTATGATGGTGACCTCTCTTCAAGGCCACGAGCAAGGAAAGAAGCACACCGTCATCACGCAAGGGCACTAGTGATCCGACAAGAGAAACCACAAGAGGAACCGCAAGCGCAACCGCAAGTACAACCGCAAGTCTACCACCATCGACCGCGACACATACTTGACACAACAAGTGATGACTCCAACTTGGAGAATCAAGCTCGTCATCGACGTGAAGCTCTCCAAGATCATCCTCTTCGTCATCAACGTCATGAACGTCAACAACGACACCAGGGTCATCACGCGGTGCCTCCTCCACATCAACAAAACTTGGAGCGTCAAGTGATACAAGTTGAGCGATGCCCACCACGTCAAGAGGCTCATGACCATGTTCTTCGCCGTGAGGCCCATGTGCCTAACCAACATCACCAACCGAGGAACGAGCCTCCTCTTTGTCATCAACCGCGTCAAGAGGCTACACACCTTCGCCACCATGAGGCCCAAGTACCTCAACCACGTCAACAACCGCGCCAAGAGCAAGAGCAAGCTCCTCATCAACAACAATATCAAGAGCAAGCTCCGCAACAAGGACGCGAGAACCAAGTTCCACCTCCCCAACTACAAGATCATCAACAAGGTCACCAAGCTCGTCGCAATGACGGCAACGATGAAGAAACTTTTGGCAAGCTCAAGTTCACGATGCCCAAGTTCACCGGATCCAATGACCCCGAGGAATACCTCTCGTGGGCACTCAAAGTCGACAAGATCTTCCGCATGCACAACTATAGCAACGAGAAGATGGTCGCCATGGCTTCGCTAGAGTTTGATGATTACGCTAACCTTTGGTGGGAACAAGTTCAAGTTGCTCGTGATGCAAGACAAGAGCCGCCAATCACAACTTGGCATGACATGAAGGCTCACACGAGATCCCGGTTTGTCCCCGCGCACTACACGCGTGACCTCTTCAACAACCTTCAAGCTCTTCGTCAAGGGACAAAGACCATGGAAGAATACTTCAAGGAAATGGAACTCAACTTGATTCGCGCCAACATTGATGAGCGCATGGAGCAAACAATGGCATGTTTCCTTATTGGCTTGAATCACCCAATCAAGCTCATCGTCGAGTTCCAAACCGACAACAACATGGTTGAGCTTGTGCACATCGCAACAAAGGCTGAACGTCAAGTGCAAGAGGATATCAAGTACAACAAGCCCAAGACGTACTTCACCTACAAGCAAGCTTCAACCGCTACACCAACAACTTTAAATGGTAGCTCCTCAAGTACCTCCAAGCCTTCCTTCAAGCCCACACTTCCTCAAGGAAAACTGCCCCCAAGTGGCAAGCAAGCAAAAAAGTGATACACCTTTCAACGGTGAATGCTACAAGTGTGGAGGTAACGGACACAAGTCGGCCGAATGTGGAAACAAGAAAGTCTTGTTCATCCATGACAATGGTGATGAAGAGTACTTGAGTGAAGATGAGTTTGATGCCTGTGTCAAGGAAGCAATGGCAAGGCAATGAGTGGAAAATGATCAAGAACTCCTCATGTGTGAGCATGACGCAAGTCCATCGCTTGTCGTCACAAGGATTTTGATCACTCAAGCACAAGAGCATGAAGTCCAATGCTCCAATATCTTCCAAACACGAGCCGACATCAACGGCAAATCTATCAAGGTGATCATTGACGGAGGGAGTTGTCACAACCTTGCTAGCACCGAGTTGTGTGAGAAGCTCAACCTCACCCTCCATCCACACAAGCACCCCTACCACGTGCAATGGCTAAGTGACCAAGGGTTCGTGAAGATCAAGCATACCGTATCGGTCTCCTTTGCCATTGGTCCTTACAAAGATACGGTGGAGTGTGATGTCGTTCCTATGACAGTTTGCCAGATGCTTCTTGGTCGACCATGGCAATTTGACAAGACTGCTCAACATGATGGTCGCACCAATATATACACCTTCAAATGGCTCAACAAAACATGTGTTTTGCAACCGATGACTCCTAGACAAATAATTGCGGACAATGCAAAGGCTTTAGCGAGGGGACAAAGCACAACACCTACTTATGAGAAGAGCGGTGAGAGAGAGAACCACCTCATAGTGAGTGAGAGCCACAAGCCAAATTCGAGTGTAAAAACTAAGAGTGTTCTCCTTGCCACCAAAAGTGAGATGAGAGATGTTCGGAACAACCCATCCATCTTGCACTATGTCCTCCTTTGCAAGGGACTAGCGGAAGGAACTAATGAATTAACCAATGTTCCTCAATCTTTGATGAATGTTTTGCAGGAATTCAAGGATGTGTTTCCCGAAGAGCTTCCACATGGACTACCTCCTCTTCGCGGCATCGAACATCGAATTGACCTCATGCCCGGGGCACCACTTCCCAATCGTGCCGCTTACTGCACGAACCCGGAGGAGATGAAGGAGATCGAACGTCAAATCAACCAACTCGTCTCCAAAGGTTTGATCCAAGTTAGCACTAGTCCAAGTGTCGTACCCATGATTCTTGTTCCAAGACGGATGATACGTTACGATTATGCATGGACTGCCGTCCAATCAATGCTATCACCGTGTGTTATCGACATCCCATACTATGTCTCCATGACATGCTTGATGAGTTGTGTGGAGCCACTATTTTTTCGAAAATTGATCTTCGTAGTGGTTACCATCAAATATGCATGGCTGAAGGTGATGAGTGGAAAACCGCCTTCAAGACCAAACTTGGTCTCTATGAATGGTTGGTTATGCCCTTTGGTTTATCAAATGCCCCATCCACCTTCATGCGCCTTATGAATCACATCTTGCGTTCTCTCATTGGAAAAAGTGTTGTTGTCTATTTCGATGATATTCTTGTTTATAGCAAATCACTTGAGGACCATGTAACACATGTCAAGGAAGTTTTGCAAATCCTTCGACATGAAAAGCTTTATGCTAATCTTCCCAAGTGCACTTTTGCTAAAGACAAGTTGATTTTTCTTGGATTTGTCGTTTCTTCGAAGGGAATTGAAGTTGATGTTTCCAAGGTAAAGGACATACGAGATTGACCCATACCAACAAATGTGAGTGAACTCCGAAGTTTTCATGGGTTGGCCGGTTTCTATCGTCGCTTTGTGAAAGACTTTTCAACCATTGCTTGCCTCCTTAATGAATTGACCTAAAAGAATGTCACCTTCGTGTGGGGCAAAGCACAACAAAAAGCTTTTGATGAACTTAAAAAGAGGCTCACTGAAGCACCTCTTCTTGCTTTACCAGATTTCACAAAAACTTTTGAGATAGAGTGTGATGCTAGTGGTATTGGCATTGGAGGAGTCCTTATGCAAAACGAACGTCCTATTGCCTACCATAGCGAGAAACTTGATGGTGCTCGCCCTAACTATCCGATTTATGACAAAGAGCTTTTTGCCTTAGTTCGTGTCCTTCCAGTTTGGCAACATTACCTTTGGCCCAAGGAATTTATCATACATTCCTACCACAAGTCATTGAAATATCTCAAAGGCCAAGCTAACTTGAGGAAGAGACACACTAAGTGGGTTGAGTTCATGGAGTCTTTTCCGTACATTGTTAAGTATAAGAAGGGCAAAGATAATGTAGTTGCGGACGCATTGTCTCGCAAACATACAAGCCTTCTTACGAGACTTGAAATCAACGTGTTGGGTCTTGAGGAAATAAAATCTTTGTATGCTTCCGATCCGTTCTTTGAACCAATTTTCGCAAGGGCCTTCTTAAACAAAACAAGCCATGCATCCCGAAGTCGTCGCTTCAACTTTTGCTTCTCCAAGAATCTCATGGTGGAGTCCTTATGGGTCACTTTGGTCGCGACAAGACATTGGACATGCTCTCCAATCACTACTTTTGGCCCAAGATGAAGCGGGACATGGAGCGCTACGTTCAACGATGCACAACATGTGTTCAAGCTAAGTCGCAAGCTAATCCCTATGGTCTTTATATGCCATTGCCTATTCCTCATACACCTTGGTCCGACATTAGCATGGATTTCGTGTTAGGATTGCCTAGATCTAAGCACGGTCATGATTCTATATTTGTTGTTGTGGATCGTTTTTCTAAAATGGCACACTTCATACCGTGCCATAAGACCGACAATGCTTCACATGTTGCAAATCTATTTTTCAGGGAAATCGTCCGTCTTCATGGTGTGCCAAGGACAATCGTCTCCGAACGTGACGTCAAATTCATGAACTACTTGTGGAAGACCCTCATGGACAAGCTCGACGTCAAGCTCCTCTTCTCATCCGCATCACATCCTCAAACTGATGGCCAAACCGAAGTTGTGAACAGAAGCCTCAGAACTCTCCTTCGTGTGTTGATCAAGAAAAATCTGAAGGATTGGGAGGAATGCATTCCACACGCCGAGTTCGCCTACAATCGAGCCAAGCACTCAACAACCAAGATGAGTCCATTCATGATCGTCTATGGTTTCGAGCCCCTCACGGCGCTCGACATCCTACCACTACCTCTCCATGAGCGCACGGACATGGACGTCGAGAAGCGCGCACAAGCTATGAAGAAGCTCCATGAAGAAACAAGAGCTACTATCGAACAACAAGTCCTTCGCCAAGCTTCAAGGTTAAACAAGGACAAGAAGGAGATGATATTTGAAGAAGGTGACCTTGTGTGGATACACCTAAGCAAGGACCGCTTCCCCAAGGAACATGACTCCAAGCTCAAGCCAAGAGGAGATGGTCCCTTCAAGGTCCTCAAAAGAATCAACAACAACGCCTACATCATCGACATACCGACCTCCAAGTACCTTGCAAGCAATACATTCAATGTCAAGGATCTCTCACCCTACCATGGAGATGTTCAAGATGATATCCATGAAGAGTCGAGGACGACTCTTTTCCAAGGGGGGAGCTGATGCTGCTCGTCCTACGGACGCTTCGACATCTACACCAACAAGTCCCCCAAGTGGACCCATGACTCGTGCCCGAGCCAAACTCCTACAACCTAAGGTGAACTCACTCCTCTCCTCGTGCCAATTTGATACCTCCTTGGATGGTGTGCTAGTTCATACCTCTACTATGTGTATCATCAGGTACGAATCCCCGCCGCGTCGACCCACAAGCCCTGAAGCTGCACCCGAGCTGAAACTACCTTAGCCGAGTGTCCGCCCGAATCCAGCCGGAGTGTCCGGAGCAGCCGGAGTGTGCGACGCGACTCAGCCGGAGTGTCCGCCCTGCCCCAGCCCGAACCTGGCGTGCGTATTCTGTGTGCCAGTTCGGGCACTGCCCGGACACAACCCGGAGTGTCTGGCCACCCCGGACTGTCCGGTCGTGCCGACCCGGACTCTCCGGCCTAAAGATGGGCCTGCGAGCCAAGCTGGGCCCTATGGCCCATGTACCCCTGTACTTCGCCAAGGACTCTACTTTAATGCCTGAATTACCCCTGAACTTGTGGTTGGCCTATATATATCCCCACCTCCATTGTAAACCCTAGGCTTGATATTGGAATTAGTGGAAACCCCTTTGTGGATCTATCTAATTCTTGCCTCATGCTCCTTGACTAAGGAGCACCAATATCCCAAAACCTCGTTGGAGTTTGCATTGTGCCTCCGTGTTGTACAAGCCCTAGGCATCGGTGTCCCTTTACCTAGACGTCAAGATCTCACGGAGTCTCCCATCTCGCCGTGCCGGTTCGAGAGAGAGTCCTCTGCCCGACGCCGATCCTAGGGATTGCGCCGGACCGATCACCGCCGGCGTGAGCTATTGGTGTTTATCATGGTTTTGCGTGTGTGTGTTCATCGCGTTCTTCGTGCATGTGTTCGTCGTGTTCATCCTTTCCTCCTCCCCCCCGCACTCCATCCTCGATTTGAAAGGGAATCGTGAAAGATCGGGCCACCCTAGAGGTTTGCCCTCAACAGTTGTTGTTGCTTGGGCTAGCGTCTCGGTCTTCCTAGGAATGCCTGTCACAAGCTGCCAAAGATCGTGCTTCTCGCAATGTAGCGGATTGATTTCACATGAACAAACAAATGTGAACTACAATAATTCTTCTTTTGTGAACTACATTTTTTATTTTTCTTTGATGTAATACATTAGTGAACTACATATTTTTCAAGATCTGGACTATGTTTTTATCCTGGTGGTAGAAATGTATTATTTTCCAAAAGTTTTTGGGATTAGTGGTTTTCTTTTTAATTTTGTTTGTTTTGTTTTTTACTATAAAGTGAACTGCATTGTTATTTTATTATAACTTTCTTTTGTTGTGCAGAATTTTTTGCATATCCCATCTTTTTATATTCAGAAATGAAACAATAAGATACTTGCACGTGAACTACTTATATCCTCACAATGAACTTCTTTGTTATTCACCAAAAATAGGTTCATAACAAAAAGGTTCATAATAACTATGTATTTTTTTATTCATAGACGTATATTTTATCGGTGCCTTAATGTGCATTAACTTTATTTTTAGCTGCATTTATTATCATCATTCTTGCCTAACTTTTCTTCTAATGTTAAGTTCATAAATTAACATGGTGAACTATCATTCTTTTGTTTTTTGCAAGAACCTATGTACCATGCACCAATATGGCTAACTTTCTTTTTAATGTTAACTTCCTAAATTAACATAGTGAACTATTATTTTTTTATTTTTTGCGAGAACCTATGTATAATGCACCAATATGTCTAACTTTATTTTTAATATTAAATCCCTAAATTAACGTAGTGAACTTTTCACTCTTTATTTTTCCTAGTATCTATGTACAATGCATCGATATGGCTAAATTTATTTTAATGTTAACTTCATTAATTAACATAGTGAATTATCATTCTTATGCTTCTGTCAGAACCTATGTACAATGAAACAAAATGGCTAACTTTATTTTTAATGTTTAACTCCCTAAATTATCATACTGAACTTTCACTCTTTTGTTTTTGCCAGGACCTATGTACAAGGCATCAATATGCATAACACAAGCTGCAATTTTTGTTAACTGCTAAAACAGGAATAGTGAACTTCCATTTTTGCCTTTTATATTTCATATGTTTTGCTGTTGTGATCCAATATTTACAAGTTCGAACATTCATAGGAGGAATACATATATTATAAGGAATAAAAATGGAACATCTATCCTTTTTATATATGCACTTTTTGCAATTTCCCTTCATCAGCCTTGAGCTTATTCTAGGCTATTGCAACGGTGCTGTATTCTTTTTGTTTCTTTCTATGTTGACAGTTTTTGTCTCTGCTTGAAATTCCAGTTGCTGCTCTCTGACCTTTTGATGTAGCTGCTGCTTCAAGCAAATTATTTTGTTGTGGCCTCTTATTTTTCCATAATTACTACATGTCCGCCGACCTTTCAGATCCATTTTTTCCTCTTGATTTTGCTCCTTGGTAGTAGCAAATTATCTTCGTATTATTTTCATCTTATTTGGGCATGTTCTTGCATTCTAGTTAGTTTTGAGATGACATATGCTGCAAGTTCTTTTGCCATCTTGAATTATGCTATTGCCCATCTGGCCAAGCGATGCACTATCTGCCTCTAACATTTCTTCATCTTCTTGTTCTTCCATATTTTTATGCATTTGTTCATCACTATCTTCGTCTTCGTTGTCTTAAATTCTTGCTCTTCATCCCCCTCATCCTTGTAGTCTTCTCCTTCATCTGTGTTAATTATTTCTTCACCATCAGAGTGTTCTTTTTTCTTTTTGGTAACCACCTTTGTGATGCATCTCTTAACCACATTTGAATATGTATATTTTCCATGCACCCTTGCATGTGCTTCCTTCAGCTACTGTCTCTTACTGCATGTTCTAGCATTGTGGCCAGAAATTTTCATGCCGATGTTGCACAACCTTTGACCTTTCGGGTTTCCTTCTTCATCAAGTCCGGGTTCTAGATGGGCAGGGGATGCAAGTTCATAAATTCTCCACTTGTCTCTCTTTTTTCTACCTTTTGTTCGGGCCACTGGGGTGGTTGTATATATGCATATGGATTTGCATTTTCATCTACAATTTTCTCGCCTGATGCATCTAATCATGTAGGATATTCATGTTTTGTCAGATGTTTGTCCCGATTCTTGTGCTGGACCTCCGTTTCGTCCATACGAGCATTCACTTCTCTAAAACCTCTCATTGCTTCTTCATATTTTTTTTCCGTGGAACAACTGCTATGCACTGTTTTCATTGCCTCGTTGTATAGCATTGTCCTCCTGTAATCAAATGAAGTCCCATCTTGAGCCGTCGCTTGGTGGTCCCTACGGTTGAATTCCTTATTCGTAACAACATCCTTCGTGTACCTTTGCAGTATATATTTGTGTGGAATCTCATCCAACCGCAAGTGTTCGAAGAAAACTATGACATGATGGCAAAACATACCTATAAAACACCATGCAGTTATGTAAAACTTTTTTCCTAGAAATGACACTTTTGATTTTTAAAATCAACATGTTTGTGTTTGTGTATACCTATGTGTTCCCACAGTTTGCATTCATGCTCAAACTTTCCTTCATCTTCGTCCACTATTACAGAAAAATCATGTTGTGACCATGCAAATTCTCTACTCTGGTTATAGTGATGTACTAGGAACTCTGTTGGTTTCTCAGTAGATGATTTAATTTGGAAACCAATGCTTTGATATTTGCATTCCTAGAATACTAAGTACACAACCCTTGTGTACTTCTTCAATGCTTGTGCATCGAACCCATATCGCATTAAAGTCTTGGTTACACCCTGCATAACACAAGATAATCATATTGTAATTAGTATATACTGTTAATGTGAACTGCATTTTTGTATAGTCTGAACTTTGTTTTCTTCCTGTGAAATCATCATTTTTTAGCTATTCTATGTGAATAGGCATGCATACCATCGAAGCAATTTTTTCGGTGTTCTTTGCCTCATGCCTGGTCTGAATGCAGTTGTTGACTTGCTGCGCAAAGATGTGAAGATCATGTTCTTTGACGAAGCCTCGTTTCAGTACATTGTTCATGCTCTTGCTTCTTTGAGTAGATGCCATGCGTGCACAGAAGACATCTTTCCAGTAAGCTGATATCCATGTTTTCCTTTCATTCCATAGTTTCACCATGACAGTCACGTCATGAAGATTGTACTTATTCATCAGCATATGCCATGCGTCTTCAAATTCTGCTGGCATCAATGGATGGTTAAGCACCGCTGTCAGTTGCTCCTTTAGGTCAGGAAACCGTTTCCAAAGGCTCCTTATGCTTCCCCATGATATGCCATCTGGATAGTTTATGTAGAGAGCGAAAGAAATTTTTTAGAATATATTTTGCCATAGCCGAGCACTGATCTGCATGTTCAACACACGAATAATACATGCTTGGGATTTACCAAGTGAATTATAACTTCTAATACAACTGAACTATAAATTATGTACAAGTGAACTATAACTTTTAATATAATTGAACTATAAATTATGTACAAGTGAACTATAATTTTGTAGACGATTGAACTATAACTTATATACAAGTGAACTATAACTAGGATTTTTAATAGTGATCTATAAAACAATGACAGTTTTTTTCCAGTTGAAAGATTTCTACTCAACATAGTTCATATCTTCTTCTTGTTTGTGTTTTCACAGTTGACATTTTTATGATTTAAATATGAACTACCGTAACATTTTTTCCTTTTTTTTCTTTTCTAATTTGTGGAAATAAAACAACAAATTTTGATTTCTTGCTTTTTGTAAGGAAATTTTTAAACTACAGTTGTTAAGTGAACTTCATTTTTAAGAGTGAAATTTTCTCATAAACCTTTTTAGACAAATGTGAACTGCCTTTTTGTACTACACATTTCCCTCATTTTGTTTTACTAAATCTGGGTGGAGAGGTAACATACTTGTGAGTATGACCATAGGTTGGCGCTCTAGCATGCACTTTAACAGTGTGCTGAATACCCATTTGAACGATTCTTTCGTTTCATCTCTCATTAGTGCAACGACGAATATGGTTGAATGCAAATGGTTATTCACACCAAAAAACTTCAAGTGGCATATGGTACATGTGGGGAATTTACCCTCAGAATTTGCATACATGGGTATGCAAATCTCATCATAAGTTTTGATAGATTTGTCAGTATAGTACCTGTTTTACTTTTCCTTACATAAAATGGGCCTCAGCATTTTGCATCACTGGATGGAAGCAATCAAGATAGTTGATTTACACAACAACAAATCATGCTACTTGGGCTATTGCTATGCACACTCTAGGTTTGGAGGCACCACAGCAGTAGCCTACGTTAGCAGAGACACTTGTGTAAATCAAACAAGACAAAACATTTACAAGTCTGAAATATATCCAGCAAAACAATTTTAAATCATTTTCCTTGTATATACTAGGAATCATCTCTTTGTTATTCACTGCTAAGTTGATAGCCAATACATAGCTCAAAGTCTCATTTGCAAAGCACATCACCAGAGCAAGCACCAATTCCATTATATTGCACACAAACAGGACTCAATACATAGGTACTAGCCAGCACAACTTCACATCCACAACCCTAGCAATAGCAACTTATGATGTTTGACCATTACTATGCACACTCTAGATTTAGGCACCATAGTAACAACATAAGGGCAGCAGCAGCCACTAATTCTATTAATTGAATCTCTCTAAATAAAGCATATTCATTAAGTAAATTACCTAAGAATCATGTCAAAGTAGGGTGTTGTCAGGTTAATAAGATAGTGAGAGAGCATCATAGAGTATAATCAGTAGAGTATTCTACATGACTGAATTCAAACAAGTTTTAAATCCAAATGCATTTGGGTAGAAGAAATTCCAACTAAAACCAACTAGAAAAGGTGAGGCAACACAGTGAATCAGCCTTGCAAAATGCTAGTAGAATCACTACTTGGAGCTATCCAATTGATAGTACTAAGGCAATTGAGCATCTCATAACATAGACACCATAGGTAAATTGCAGTAAATTTATGAATTGCCCAAGCAATTGGTTCGCTAGATGAACTAACATATGAATCCACATGACACCAGGTTTGTCACTGAGAAAGATTAAGAACTAGAGAGGGAGAGGAGCCCTAATTAGGGTTACATACAGAGCATAGTGAGGAACTAGAGAGAGGTAGAGAGAGAGAGAAGGGGAAGGGAACAACCTACCCGTGGTCCTCTCTTAGTTATAAAACAGGAGGCAAAGGTTGGCCGGTGGCAAGACCATGGCGGCACGGGGAGCACCTGGGGGCGCTGCAACCCGCATCCTACGACAACCTTGGCAACCAGGGAGAGGCGGCATCGGGCACCACTACACCACTAAATCACCAACCCGGCGTCAAGGGATCGCTAGATGCACCACTGTGATGAGGGGTACGAAACCCTAGCCCTAGGAAGGTAGCAAAGCAAGCACGACAAGCGCACACCACAAATCGACGAGGAATACTCGATGCAACATCGTTGACTGTGTCATCTCACACTGCGGTGGCAGCCGGGAAGGCTGGAGCTGGCCGGAATTGCACGGTGACTGTGGCGGTGACACCAGGTCGCTAGAGAGGGAGCATGAGAGGGGAGAGTTGCTCTAGAGAGAAAGAGGTTGGATCGGCCGACCTGACCCTAAGTGTCAGGGTTGATCTAACCCTATTGGGCCAGGTAGGCTAGATGGGTTGGGTCGAGCTAACCCGTAAACTAGACCCACTTGCTAAAATATAAAAAGAAAAGGAAGTGTAAAATTACTAAAATACCCCTAATAAAAATATAGAAAAATCCTAAAAATACATGTTTTCAGATTAAAATATAAATTCACTTGTTTGAGATAAATAAAATATAGATTCACATGTTAATTTAGCCCTAGAAAATGTAGAAAATCCTAAAAATAAATATAATATATCAAAATGATCACCAAAACTATACCCTACCAAATAAAATAATAAATTCACTTGTTTGAGATAAATAAAATAAAAATAAATATTAAGGCTACTAAAACACTAAATGGAATTTAATAAGATAAGGAAAAGTCATAAAAATAAACGAAAATCATTTTTGCATATATAAATAAGTCTACTATTTTATAAAAATACTAACTTATTTTCGAATGAATAAAACTAAAATAAGTATTTAAAGACATTTAATATTTTGTGGAAATTTATAGCAATAAAGATAATCCTTAAAATAAATAGAAACCATTTTTAAGATCTTAACTAAGTATATTTTACTATAAAAATACTAAGTATATTATTCCAATAGATTTCAAGATTCCAATGTAATAAACCTTTAGTTATCTATTTTATGAAAATAAAATACATGTTTGGGATTCTTTAAAATTAATTCCTAAATAAGAATTAATCATATGTCTTTATAAAATATTACAATCTTCAAAAGAATCCTTAAAATCTAAGTACTAAGTCCAAAACCATAATTATAATTCACAATAAAACTTAAGTGTAAACTATTAATCTTATAATACTCCTTTGGAACATTAAATACAATTTAAACCAACAACCTTTAAACTAACCTTATGCATCATTCACTTATATTGAAAGTGAATGATCTTTATCTCATAATCATACTTAACATGACTTTAAAACCTAACAAATTATTAATATCCACAAGCTACGTATTATTTTCAAGATTATAATAACGAATCAAATCTTGAACTCATTATTCACTTAAATTGAAAATGAATGATCCCACATTCATAATAATACTTATCAAAACCCTAAAACTTGGTAATATTGTACACACATTACATCTTAATATTCATTTCTGTTTTTATAGTTAACTTTGGTCTAAGAACTCATAAACTTTGGTCTAAGATTCATTTCACACCACCATATTCCACTTCTATATACAATACTTGTGTGTTTTGCATGATGGATAGGCACGGTGAGTCGAGCCAACCACCTCCCCAAGAAGAAGAACAAGGACCATACATGACGCGTGCAAGTCACTTCATCATCCGCCAAGAGTTCTATGAATGTTGCCAAGCCCTTTAGACGCGACAACATGAACAATTTGGCGAGACGCAAGCTGAGTTCAGGAACATCGACAACCGCTTCGACGGCCTCGAATGACAAATGCATGCAATGCGTCACAACTTCGGCCACCAAAATGAAGCGCTTCAACGCTCTGTCGCCGAAACAAATGACAATCTTCGATGCCTCATCAACAGATTGGCAAGACCGTGTTCACGTGCATCAAGCTCTTCGCGTCGTCATGTTTCTCCTTAACAAGATCTTCATCCAAGTGCTCCAAGACGCAATGATGCCCCAGTGGTTCAAGATGGAAGTTCTTCGAACTATGTACCTTCCCCACGGCACGCAGCAATGTCAAGCTATGATGGTGATTTCTCTTCAAGGCCACAAGTAAGGTAAAAAGCACACCGTCATCATGCAAGGGATTGGTGATCCAACGAGAGCAACCACAAGAAGAACCACAAGTGCAACCGCAAGTCTACCACATCGTCCGCGACACGTACTTGACACAACAAGTGATGACTCCAATTTGGCAAATCAAGCTCGTCATCGACGTGAAGCTCTCCAAGATCCTCCTCCTCGTCATCACCATCATGAATGTCCGCACCGACACCATGGTCATCACGAGGCGCCTCCTCCACCACACCAAAACATGGAGCGTCAAGTTGTACAAGTTGAGCAACGGCCACACCTCAAGAGGCTCAAGACCATGATCTTCGTCGTGAGGCCCATGCGCCTAATCAACATCACCAACCAAGGAATGAGCCTCCTCTTCGTCATCAACCACGTTATGAGGCTCCACATCCTCAACACCCTCATGAGGCCCAAGTGCCTCAACGTCGGCAACAACCGCGCCAAGAGCAAGAGCAAGCGCATCAACAACAATATCAAGAGCAAGCTCCGCAACAAGGTCGCGAGAACCAAATTCCACCGCATCAACCACAAGATCATCAACATGGTCACCAAGCTCGTCGCAATGACCGCAATGATGAAGAAACATTTGGCAAGCTCAAGTTCATTATGCCCCAGTTCACAGGATCAAATGAACCCGAAGAATATCTCTCGTGGGCACTCAAAGTCGACAAGATCTTCCGCATGCACAATTATAGCAACGAGAAGATGATCGCCATGGCTTCGCTTGACTTTGATGATTACGCCAACCTTTGGTGGGAACAAGTTCAAGTTGCTCGTGATGCAAGACAAGAACCGCCAATCACAACTTGGCATGACATGAAGGCTCATATGAGATCCCACTTTGTTCACGCGCACTACACGCGTGACCTCTTCAACAACCTTCAATTGCTTCCTCAAGGGACAAAGACCGTGGAAGAGTACTTCAAGGAAATGGAACTCAACTTTATCCACGCCAACATTGAAGAGCGCATGGAGAAAACTATGGCACATTTCCTTATTGGCTTGAATCACCCAATCAAGCGCATCGTTGATGACCCACAAGTATAGGGGGTGTATCACATTATTTTCGAGGGAAGTGAAACCCAATTTATTGATTCGACACAAGGGGAGCCAAAGCATATTTATCAGCCTTAACAACGGAGTTGTCAATTCAGCTGCACCTAGAAACAATCTTGCTCACAGCAGTTTATTAGTAGCAACAGTTTTGTAGTAGGAATAGTAAAGTAACATCAGTAGTAAAGCAAAGACAGTAGTAACAAAAGCAGTAAACAGTGGGATTCGAGTGCGATAGGCATAGGGATGGATGGACGGGCGTTGCATGGACAAGACAATTCACATAGCAATCAGAACATAGGGCAATTGCAGATAAATAAGATAAAGCACCCAAGTACTAGACAATCCTAGGCATGTGTTCCATATATAGTCATACATGCTCGCAATGAGAACTTGCACAACATCTTTTGTCCTTCCAGCCTGTTTGCAGCGGGGCCTCTAGAGAACTACTGGCAATTAAGGTGCTCCTTTTAATAGAGCACCAGAGCAAAGCATTAACACTCCGTGAACACATGTGATCCTCACATCAAAGCCATTCCCTTCCGGTTATCCTGATTTCTGTCACTTCGGGGCCATAGGTTCCGGACAACAACATGTGTATACAACTTGTAGATAAGACCAGAAACAATACTACCATAATGAATCAATAATAAGTTCAGATCTGAAATCATGGCACTCGGGCCCTAGTGACAAGCATTAAGCACAAAAAGTCGCAACAAAGTCATAAAGCACTAATAAAAGATACTAGGCACCAGGCCCTAACAATCTGATGCCATTACATGAACGATCTCATCCAATCCCTACCATCCCCATAGCCTACAGCTGGGGATTACTCACTCATAGATGGGGGAAACTTGGATGGTCGATGGAGAAGCGATGGTGATGATGATGGCGATGATCTCCTCCAATTCCCCATCCCGGCAGGGTGCCAGAACGGAGTTTCTGGTGCTGTTTCGTGGAATCTGGTGGTGGCGGCGGAGCGGAACTCCTTCTAGAAAAACGTCGAACCGCCCGAAGTTTTTAGGTCAGAAGGCTCCTTATAGGCGAAGAGAGAGGCCGAGGGGGTGCCTGGGGGCCCACACCACCCCTTGGCGCGGCCTGGCCTGGCCCGCGCCACCAGGTGGTGTGGCCACCCCAGGGCTCTTCTCTGTCTCGTATTATGGCTCCTAGAGTCTTCGGGTGAAATAGGATTTTTGGCATATTTTCCGGGATTTTTCCTGTAGTTGATTTTCTACACAAAAAGTAGACACCAAGGCAATTCTGCTGAAAACAGCGTCAGTTTGCATTAGTTGCATCCAAATCACACAAGTATAGAGGAGAAATAATAGCAAAAGTGTTCGGGAAAGTAGATACGTTTTGGACGTATCAACTCCCCCCAAGCTTAGCTTATTGCTTGTCCTCAAGCAATTCAGTTGAAAACTGAGTGCGATAAAAGAACTTTCACGAACACATTTGCTTCATATGATGTAAATATTCTCAGCAATGTGATGAACTACATAGACAATTCATAATAAAGAGTATGCAACCAAGTCTACTTAATAGTCATTGCAAGCTATGAAGAGATTCCAACTCAAGAATAATAAGTAGCATGAAGCATGAACATAAGCAACATTACAATGCTCATAGAAAGGTATGATAGAGTGGTATCTCACTTTCCTTTGATTATGAATGTCAAGGCACCTCTGAAGTTCAAGTGATGACTAGAAGTAAATATATCAAGAATACAAGCATCAAAGTCATAACACAAGTAGTCAAGTAATGGAACAAACACAAAGAATGACAACTATGCTCTCAAGAAGGTGCTCAAAGAATATGTGGAGACTCAACAAGTAGAAAAAAGGTTTTTAGTAATTTGAAAGGCTTCCAAATGCTGAAAGTATGGTACTCGTTAGCTTTGAGCTCTCATTGCCCCTATCATAAGCATCTTTAATGTGGTTAAGGCAAAAGTTACACAACTAAGAGGATATGCTTGACAAGTTATAAATCGAAGTCTCATGCCCCTTACTTACGAAGACCGATCCTCATGCTACTCAACTTCAGTCACAAGTAAACTCTTGTCACTGTAAGTATATACGTATCATAGAGAACCGCCAACGGGGTACCCCTTACACATGACACGGGAGCTATCCCATAATCAAAATACAAGGCAAGCAGAAAATGAGCATCTCGGCGATCTTTTTATTTACTATGTGCATAGATTTTTATTGAGGATGCTTCATAGAATGCTCATTATGGTTATGCTACAAGTTTCCACCATGATTAGGCATGGCTTAGGCTAGCGGCCCAGGCGTTTCTCTAACATACATACAAACTCCATGATCTTACAAGTTCCACTTTTATTTCACACCGCCGGGATCTATAAGCAAAAGAACATGATATCAACTAGGTACAAAGTCCCTATGAAGTGTTGAAAGCGGTCCCCATGATACATGGTTCTGCTAACTTCAACTCATAAAGCGCAAGCATATGCACAACAAAGAAGGACGCAATGGTTCAGGTTTATTAAGTGCAGGAAATAAAGTGTGCCATCAAGTTCGTGAGAGCTTTACTAACTAACTTTCCCATAAAAAGCAAACATTTTATTCGGAAGAAAACAAGGCATATTGAATATGCTCGGAAGTAGCAAATGATGCTAATAGGTAGGTATGGTGGACACTTTGGCAATAATCGGTTTAGGGCGTTTGGAAACATGAGTAAAACACTCAGTGGGAATGAAGGCTAGCAATAGTAAGGGAGCAACAAACGAGAGAGCAATAACTGTCATTATCATGCTTGCAACAAAACAGGACTACTCATGGCATGAAAGTGATTCAAGATCCTCAAGGAAAAATAATTCATCGAGGCTTAACTGATTATTACAGTCATGTGCATGCGTGAGCATGTGCCAAGTCAATCAAATGAAACATTTAGAGGAGGATACCACGGTGTCATACCAATTTATGAATAGAGAAATGCAGGCAAACATTCATAAGACACGCTACAAACTATTAACGAGCGGGAGCTAATCATAAGAAAGCAAGAACTACTAAGCATCCAAAGAAAACATACACTCTACCTGAACAGACTAAGCACGCCCACAGTGATGAGTATATGTACAAAAATGAAAACAAATAGAGTTCGTTACCAGCCTCTTACCATGCCTCAAGTTTTCATTAATCCTCATTATTGCTCTTCACTTGTGTGGCTTGAATAATAATATGAAACCCAATAATCCACTGAGGACTGCCAAACCCTGTAGCAAACTCACAAAAACCAAAGAAGAACGACAAATATTTTTGGTGTTTTTGATTTTGAAACAAGAACCAAAAGGGGAAAACAAACAAAGCAAAATCTTTTTGGGTTTTTTTTGAATAGTTCAAACAAAGCAAAAAGGGAAAAACAAACCAAGGCAAAAAGGAAGAAGCAAACCAAAGAGAAACAACAGAAATATTTTTGGTCTTTTTGTGTTTTTAGAAAGCAAAAGCAAAGAAGAACGAAAACTAAAAAGGGAACGAAAACATGAATATACAAAGTACCGACGCAACATGATATGAAGATGAGTGCGGTGTCGGCGTACCTCCCCCCAAGCTTAGGATTTTGGCCTAAGTGGGTATCAATCCCAAGCTGGCCAGGATGAAGTGTCACCGGGTACGACGAGGAGGTACCCTCGTCCTGGTGCGAGCTCGAATACGCCCCTCCGTAATGTGCAGAGTAATCATAGGAGGGCGCATCCTCCTGATGCTGCTCGTGGAAACCCAACAAGCGAAGCTGCTCATCCACCTCCTCCTTGGAGCGCGACCACGGTCTCCTGTCAACACTAAACAAAGCAGGCTGTGGCAAAAGGATCTCCCTTTCATCCCCATCAGTGAAAAGCATCCTATATACTGGATTGTTCAAATCAGAGGTAGCAGTGACAAAGTGATGAGTTTTCATGGCAACAAGGTCGAGCATCTATGGTGCTAGCATAGCATCATCGGGATCCACTGAAAGACCTAATGCATTGACTACACGCGAGGCAATGATGCCCCCATAGATAGCCCCCCTAGCAGCTAGGCGGCGAGCAATAAGCGAGCCAAGATTGTACCGAGTATCATTCTTAAGCGCAGCAGCAAGGAATGCTAAATGATAGTTGGAGATGTTACTAGTATTCTCCCTACCCAAAACACTAGTGGCAAGATAATATGCAAAGTATCTAAGAGCAGGGAGTTGGATATTTCTTATCTTTCCGCGCTGCGCCACACGGTCATCATCATTGGTCACCCCTCGGTAAAGCTCCAACAAATCAGCGGGTCGCCCTTGAATTTTCTTCACGGTCCCTGTCATATGCACACCTACAATACTGCAAAATCTCTCCAAAGGCATGGTGAAGGGCATGTCATAGATTTTAAAAGAGACCGTAGATTGATAGGGTGTGTTAGTAAATGAGAATCTTTCCACAAAAGTTTTGGTGAGCATAGCGTATTGTGCACTCTCATCTTGCATATAAGAGGTCAAACCAACCCTCTCAATCAGTAGCAAGAAATCATCAATAATACCTGCAGCTTGCAAGAAAGTAAAACAAGGAAAAGAGGATGGGTGAGCATCTCCATCATCCCTTTCACTGCCAATGCGTGTCGCAATGAGTTCTTCATTGTATGATGGCCTAGCTTGAGAGGCTGTTCTTGAAGGTCTCGACCTCCTAGGTGCATCACTCTCAAATATCTCTCCAAAAGTATGATTGTTCATGCTTGGTATTCTGAAATTTAAACACCTATTAAACAAGTGATTGCAAAGTAAATATAATAAAGGATTCTACTCATAGGGACTTGCAAGAGGCCTAAACATGCATCAAAACTATATCTCTAAGCATCAAACAAGCTTACAAGCTAAAACCAGTCACCTACAGCAGCAAAATACTCAACATATAATCCACTAAACACAAATCTACTTGGACAAGGGGAGGAGTCACATACCAGGGAACAAATGCTCCAAATTTCAGCAAGAAAGATGGGCTAAGCAAGGAGATCGAAGAAATCGAGAGCAAGCACAGAAAGAACACGATTTTGAGCTATGAACTAGAGCTTACTCGGGAGAGAGAAGAAAATGGCAGGAGAGAGAGTTAGTGGAAGGCCAGGGGTGGCCCACACCAGGGCATGGCGCCACCCAGGGCTGGTCGCGCCACCACATGGTGTGCCTGCCTGGTGGGCCCCCCTGGTACCTACCAGGTACTCCTCTGCCCCTTTTTTCACGTAAAAATTTAATATGAATTTTCAGGAATTTTTCGAGAAACTTTATTTTTGGGCATTTTTTAGAAATAGAAGAATGATTTTTCTGACTAACAGTTTTTTTTTGGAAACATGATGCAAGGACAAAACAAGGCTAGAACTACAGAAGTTCTAACATGCAAGCAATTAACAACAAAAAGAAAACTAAACGAAAGCAAAAACTAAAAAGCAAAGGATAGAAATAAACGGAGATAATCATAATGAAAACATTGTTTTGTTCAATGGAATCATTTTGTTAGCAAGGTTGATCAAGTCTTTCTACCAAAACAATTGCATATGAGACAAAACTTTGTACTCCACTAATGATTATGCTACCTCAACCTTGATAGCAATTGTCCCAATCATAATAGTTTCAAAATTTTCTCTTGGTATGGGACAATATATTTCTCCAACTTGAATGCCTTCAACATGTTAAATTGAATTCAAGCCATAAGTCCTTTCAATCTTCTTGGGGAAATAGACAGCATGTTCCTTGTCATTGACATTGAAGGTCACCTTTCCTTGATTACAATTAATAACAGCTCCTGCAGTATTAAGAAAAGGTTTCCCAAGAATAATAGACATATTATCATCTTCAGGCATTTCAAGCACAACAAAATCAGTTAATATCAAGAAATTGTGAGCCACCTGAACAGGTACATCCTCACATATACCAACAGGAATAGTGGTAGATTTATAAGCCATTTGCAAAGATATATCAGTTGGTATTAATTTTTGAAGTTGAAGCCTCTTATAGAGAGAGAAAGGCATAACACTAACTCCAGCTCCCAAATCACACAAAGCAGTTCTAACATAACTGTTCTTAATAGAGCAAGGGATAGTTGGAATCCCTGGGTCTCCAAGTTTCTTAGGAACCTTACCATTGAAGGAATAATTAGCAAGCAAAGTAGAAATTTCTTCATTAGGGATCTTCCTTTTATTCGAGACAATGTCCTTCATATACTTTGAGTAAGGAGGCAATTTAATAGCATCAGTCAAAGGAATTTGCAAGAATAAAGGCTTCATCCACTCACAAAACTTATTATAGTGTTCATCTTCCTTTGACTTGTGTTTCTTATCAGGGAAAGGCATAGGTTTTTGGACCCAAGGTTCTCTTTCACTACCATGTTTCTTAGCAATAAAATCTTCTTTAGTGTATTTAGTAGTCTTAGTGTGGTTTTCAGGTTGTTCTTCAACTTTTTCTTCATTAGGAACTTCATTTTCTTCATTACCACTTTCAGTTTCAGCATCAGAGATAGATATACTATTAGGATCTATAGCAGGTTCATAGGGTTCTACAACAGTTTTATGTTTCTTTTTCCTTTTCTTACGAGTAGAACCACTATTTTTAGCTTGTTGAGAATCCTGCTCAATCCTTTTGGGATGCCCCTCAGGATATAGAGGATCCTGGGTGGCAACTCCACTTCTAGTTCTAATTTCATAAGCATGTTTTTCTTTAGCAGCATTAACTAGCAAGTTGTTTTGCACTTTAACGAGTTGATCTATTTGAGTTTGAACCATTTGAAAGTGTTTAACAATCATTTTAACATCATTAGAGGTTCTTTCCACAATATCTTTCAACTCAACAATAGCTCTAGTGTTTTCCATTAGATGATTTTGCACCCTTTTATTAAAGTTATCTTGCTTAACAATAAAGATATCAAATTCTTCTAAGCATTGATCAGGAGGTTTCAAGTAAGGGATACCACCTTCATCAAAGTGTTGGAGAGAGTGTACCTCAATAGTGGGTGAGTAGGGAATAGGCTTACATAATTCTTCTATAGGAGGTAAATTCTTGACATTTGTAGCTTTAATTCCCTTCTCCTTAAGACATTTCTTAGCTTCCTTCATCACTTCATCATTTAATTCAATAACTCCCCTCTTCTTTGATGTTGGAATAGGCACAGGGATAGATGGTTCAGGTGCAATTACTTCAGGTGTAACTTGTTTAGGAGGAGTCCAATCTTCATAATTCTTGCTTATTTTAGCCATTAATTCCTCAGCTTCCTTAGGAGCCCTATTCCTGAAAATACAATCAGCACAACTATCTAGGTATGTCCTAGATTCCTCGGTTAGTCCATTATAAAATATATTTAGAAGCTCATTCTTAGGTAATGGACTTTCAGCCTGTGCATGAATCAAAGCACAAAACGTTGCCCAAGATTCAGGCAATACCTCCTTTTCTCCCTGTTTAAAATCAAAAATTTCCTGCAAAATAGCATGTCTAGCACTAGGAGGAAAATATTTCTAAAGAAAAGTACTAATCAAGCACTTAGGGCTATCAATAGATCCAGGGGGTAAATTACTAAACCAAGTTTTAGCTTCTCCTTTCAGTGAAAATGGAAAAATATTAGCAACAAAGTAAGTACGCATCTTAATATCATCAGAAAACAAGACACTCATGGTAGAAAGTTCATTCATATGTGCTACCGCACTTTCATTCTTAGTCCCACAAAAAGGTTCTTTCTCGACAATAGCTATGTCAGATAGATCGAGAGAGAAATCATAATCTTCATCTATAATGTTTATGGGAGAAGCAGCAAATTTAGCATCAAGAGATAATTTGTGTTGAGGGCAAACCTCTAGGGTGGCCCGATCTTTCACGAATCCCTTTCAAATCGAGGATGGAGTTCGGGGAGAGGAGGGGAGGATGAACATGACGAACGCACGCAAGAAGAACACAATGAACACACACACGCAAAACCACGATACACACCAATAGCTCACGCTGGCGGTGACCGGTCCGACGCAATCCCTAGGATCGGCGTCGGGCAGAGGACTCTCTCTCGAACCGACACGGCGAGATTGGAGACTCAGTGAGATCTTGACGTCTAGGCAAAGGGACACCGATGCCTAGGCCTTGTACAGCGCGGAGGCACGATGCAAACTCTAACGAGGTTTGGGGATATTGGTGCTCCTTAGTCAAGGAGCATGAGGCAAGAATTAGATAGATCCACAAAGGGGTTTCCACTAATTCGAATATCATGCCTAGGGTTTACAATGGATGTAGGGGACTATATATAGGCCAGCCACTTAAACAGGGGTACTTAGGAATAAAAGACAAGTTCTGGACGGACTAAGGGGTACATGGGCCGAAGGCCCAAAGGCCTTTTCATGCCTGGTGACGGTCGGACCGGAGACTCCGGTGTGGTGGGGCGGAGACTCCGGTCTAGACTGGAGAATCCGGTGTTGTCTCCGGACCAGCCTCCGGAGGGGTCGTCAGACTGTCCCAGGGCCTGGTGTAGGGGGTCAGACCGGAGAGAGGGCCAGAGTCTCCGGTGTCTTCAGGCCGGAGACTTTGGCAGGCCGGAGACTCCGGTGTGCGTAGACCGGAGACTCCGGTCTGAGCAGCTCCAGCAGCGCTTGCTTCACGTTCTGCTCCTTGTCCACCATCCTTGGGTGCTTGGTGATGTGTCGAGGCTTCGTACCTGGTGATGCATAGGGTAGTTGCATGAAGTAGAATACCATCCAAGGAGGTATCGAATTGGCACGAGGAGAGGAGCGAGTTCACCTTAGCTTGTAGGAGTTTGGCTCGGGCACGAGTCATGGGTCCACTTGGGGGACTTGTTGGTGTAGATGTAGAAGCGTTCGTAGCACGGGCTGCATTAGCTCCCCCCTTGGGAAAGAGTCGTCCTCGACTCTTCATGGTTATCATCTTGAACATCTCCATGGTAGGGTGAGAGGTCCTTGACATTGAATGTATTGCTTGCAAGGTACTTGGAGGTTGGTATGTCGATGATGTAGGCGTTATTGTTGATTCGTTTGAGGACCTTAAAGGGACGATCTCCTCTTGGCTTGAGCTTGGAGTCATGTTCATTGGGGAAGCGGTCCCTGCTTAGGTGTATCCACACAAGGTCACCTTCTATAAATATCATCTCCTTCTTGTCCTTGTTTAACCTTGAAGCTTGGCGAAGGACTTGTTGTTCGATGGTAGCTCTTGTTTCTTCATGAAGCTTCCTCATATCTTGTGCGCGCTTCTCGATGTCCATGTTCGTTCGCTCATGTAGAGGTAGTGGTAGGATGTCGAGCGCGGTGAGGGGTTCGAAACCATAGACGATCATGAATGGACTCATCTTGGTTGTTGAGTGCTTGGCACGGTTGTAGGCGAACTCGGCGTGTGGGATGCATTCCTCCCAATCCTTCAAGTTTTTCTTGATCAGCACACGTAGGAGAGTTCCGAGGCTTCGGTTGACAACATCGGTTTGGCCATCAGTTTGAGGATGCGATGCGGATGAAAAGAGGAGCTTGACGACGAGCTTGGCCATGAGGGTCTTCCATAAGTAGCTCATGAATTTGACGTCGCGGTCGGAGACGATTGTCCTTGGCACACCGTGAAGACGGACAATTTCCCTGAAAAACAGATTTGCAACATGTGAAGCATCGTCGGTCTTATGGCACGGTATGAAGTGTGCCATTTTGGAAAAACGATCCACAACAACAAATATAGAATCATGACCATGCTTAGATCTAGGCAATCCTAACACGAAATCCATGCTAATGTCGGACCAAGGTGTATGAGGAATAGGCAATGGCATATAAAGACCATAGGGATTAGCTTGCGACTTAGCTTGAACACATGTCGTGCATCGTTGAATGTAGCGCTCCACGTCACGCTTCATCTTGGGCCAAAAGTAGTGGTTGGAGAGCATGTCCAATGTCTTGTCGCGACCAAAGTGACCCATGAGGCCTCCACCATGAGATTCTTGGAGGAGCAAAAGTTGAAGTGACGACTTCAGAATGCATAGCTTGTTTTGTTTAAATAGAAAGACCTTATGCAAATAGAAATCATCAACTCCTTTGTCACTGGAGCACTTTGCGAAAATTGGTTCAAAGAACGGGTTGAAGCATACAAAGATTTTATTTCCTCAAGACCCAACACGTTGATTTCAAGTCTCGTAAGTAGGCTTGTATGTTTGCGGGACAATGCGTCCGTAACTACATTATATTTGCCCTTCTTATACTTGACAATGTAAGGAAAAGACTCCATGAACTCAACCCACTTAGTGTGTCTCTTGCTCAAGTTAGCTTGGCCTTTGAGATATTTCAACGACTCGTGGTCGGAATGTATGATAAATTCCTTGGGCCAAAGGTAGTGTTGCCAAACTTGGAGGACACGAACTAAGGCAAAAAGCTCTTTGTCATAAATCAGATAGTTAAGGCGAGCACCATCAAGTTTCTCGCTATGGTAGGCTATAGGACGTATGTTTTGCATAAGGACTCCTCCAATGCCAATACCACTAGCATCACACTCTATCTCAAAAGTTTTTGTGAAATCCGCTAACGCAAGGAGAGGTGCTTCGATTAGCCTCTTTTTGAGGTCATCAAAAGCTTTTTGTTGTGCTTTGCCCCACACGAAGGTGACATTCTTTTTGGTCAATTCATTAAGGGGACACGCAATGGTTGAAAAGTCTTTCACAAAGCGACGATAGAAACCGGCCAACCCATGAAAACTTCGGAGTTCACTCACATTTGTTGGGATGGGCCAATCTCGTATGTCCTTTACCTTGGAAACATCAACTTCAATTCCCTTCGAAGAAACGACAAATCCAAGAAAAATCAACTTGTCTTTAGCAAAAGTGCACTTGGGAAGATTAGCATAAAGCTTTTCATGTCGAAGGATTTGCAAAACTTCCTTGACATGTGTTATGTGGTCCTCAAGTGATTTGCTATAAACAAGAATATCATCGAAATAGACAACAACACTTTTTCTAATGAGAGAACGCAAGATATGATTCATTAGGCGCATGAAGGTGGATGGGGCATTAGACAAACCAAAGGGCATAACCAACCATTCATAGAGACCAAGTTTGGTCTTGAAGGCGGTTTTCCACTCATCACCTTCAGCCATGCGTATTTGATGGTAACCACTACGAAGATCAATTTTCAAAAAAATAGTGGCTCCACACAACTCATCAAGCATGTTATCGAGACGTGGTATGGGATGTCGATAACGCACGGTGATAGCATTGATTGGACGGCAGTCCATGCATAACCATAACGTATCATCCGTCTTTGGAACAAGAATCATGGGTACGACACTTGGACTATTGCTAACTTGGATCAAACCTTTGGAGACAAGTTGGTTGATTTGACGTTCAATCGCCTTTGTCTCCTCCAGGTTCGTGCGGTAAGCGGCGCGGTTGGGAAGTGGTGCACCAGGGATGAGGTCAATGCGATGTTCTATGCCGCGAAGAGGAGGTAGTCCATGTGGAAGCTACTCGGGGAACACATCCTTGAATTGCTGCAAAACACTCATAAAATATGGAAGAACATTGGTTAATTCGTTAGTTCCTTGTGCTAGTCCCTTGCAAAGGAGGACATAGTGCAAGATGGATGGGTTGTTCCGAACATCTCTCATCTCACTTTTGGTGGCAAGGAGAACACTCTTAGTTTTTCCACCCGAATTTGGCTTGTGTCTCTCACTCACTATGAGGTGGTTCTCTCTTTCACCGCTCTTCTCACAAGTAGGTGTTGTGCTTTGCGCCCTCACTAAAGCCTTTGCATTGTCCGCAATTATTTGGCTAGGAGTCATCGGTTGCAAAACACATGTTGAGCCATTTGAATGTGTATACATTGGTGCGACCATCATGTTGAGCAGCCTTGTCAAATTGCCACGGTCGACCAAGAAGCATGTGGCAAACTGTCATAGGAACCACATCACACTCCACCGTATCTTTGTAAGGACCAATGGTGAAGGAGATCGATACGGTATGTTTGATCTTCACGGACCCTTGGTCACTTAGCCATTGCACGTGGTAGGGGTGGTTGTGTGGATGGAGGGTGAGGTTGAGCTTCTCACACAACTCAGTGCTAGCAAGGTTGTGGCAACTCCCTTCGTCAATGATCACCTTGATAGATTTGCCATTGATGCCGGCTCGTGTTTGGAAGATATTGGAGCGTTGGTCTTCATGCTCTTGTGCTTCAGTGGTCAAGATCCTTGTGACGACAAGCGATGGACTTGCGTCATGTTCACACATGAGGAGTTCTTGATCATCTTCCACTCGTTGCCTTGCCATTGCTTCCTTGACACGGGCATCAAACTCATCTTCACTCAAGTACTCTTCATCACCATTGTCATGGATGAACAAGACTTACTTGTTTCCACATTCGGCCGACTTGTGTACTTTACCTCCACACTTGTAGCATTCACCGTTGAAAGGTGTATCACTTTTTGCTTGCTTGCCACTTGGGGGCAGTTTTCCTTGAGGAAGAGTGGGCTTGAAGGAAGGCTTGGAGGTACTTGATGAGCTTCCATTGAAACTTGTTAGTGTAGCGGTTGAAGCTTGTTTGTATGTGAAGTACGTCTTGGTCTTGTTGTACTTGATATCCTCTTGCACTTGACGTTCAACCTTTGTTGCTATGTGCACAAGCTCAACCATGTCGTTGTAGGTTTGGAACTCGACGATGCGCTTGATTAGGTGGTTCAACCCAATAAGGAAACATGCCATTGTGTGCTCCATGCGCTCATCAATGTTGGCGCGAATCAAGTTGAGTTCCATTTCCTTGAAGTACTCTTCCACGGTCTTTGTCCATTGATGAAGCGCTTGAAGGTTGTTGAAGAGGTCACGCGTGTAGTGTGCAGGGACGAACCGGGATCTCATGTGAGCCTTCATGTCATGCCAAGTTGTGATTGACGTTTCTTGTCTTGCATCACGAGCAACTTGAACTTGTTCCCAACAAAGGTTGGCGTAATCATCAAACTCTAGCGAAGCCATGGCGACCATCTTCTCGTTGCTATAGTTGTGCATGCGGAAGATCTTGTCGACTTTGAGTGCCCACGAGAGGTATTCTTCGGGGTCATTGGATCCGGTGAACTTGGGCATTGTGAACTTGAGCTTGCCAAAAGTTTCTTCATCGTTGCGGTCATTGCGACGAGCTTGGTGACCTTGTTGATGATCTTGTAGTTGGAGAGGTGGAACTGGGTTCTCGCGTCCTTGTTGCGGAGTTTGCTCTTGGTATTGTTGTTGAGGTGCTTGAGCCTCATGGTGGCGAGGGTGTGGAGCCTCTTGATGCGGTTGATGACGAAGAGGAGGCTCGTTCCTCGGTTGGTGATGTTGGTTAGACACATGGGCCTCACGGCGAAGAACATGGTCATGAGCCTCTTGACGTGGTGGGCGTCGCTCAACTTGTATCACTTGACGCTCCAGGTTTTGTTGATGTGGAGGAGGCACCTCGTGATGACCATGGTGTCGTTGTTGACGTCATGTGACAAGGAGGAGGATCTTGGAGAGCTTCATGTTGACGACGAGCTTGATTCTCCAAATTGGAGTCATCACTCGTTGTGTCAAGTATGTGCCGCGGTCGATGGTGGTAGACTTGCGGTTCCTCTTGTGGTTGCTCTTGTCGGATCACTAGTGCCCTTGCGTGATGATGGTGTGCTTCTTGCCTTGCTCGTGGCCTTAAAGAGAGGTCACCATCATAGCTTGACTTTGCAGCGTGCCGTGGGGAAGGTACATAGTTCGAAGAGGTTCCATCTTCAACCACGGGGGCGCCATTGCGTGTTGGAGCACTTGGAGGTAGATCTTGTTGCGGAGGTGCATGACGACGCGAAGAACTTGAAGAGCTTGAAGTACGTGAACGTGGTCTTGCCATTCCGTCGATGAGGCGTCGAAGGTTGTCATTTGTTTCGGCGACAGAGCGTTGAAGCGACTCATTTTGGTGGCCGAAGTTGTGATGCATTGCTTGCATTTGCCTTTCGAGGCCATCGAAGCGGTTGCCGATGTTCTTGAACTCGGCTTGCGTCTCACCAAATTGTTCATCTTGTCGCGTCTCAAGGGCTTAGCAACGTTCACGGAACTCGTGGCGGACGATGAAGTGACTTGCACGCGTCATGTACGGACCTTGATCTTCTTCTTGGGGAGGTGGTTAGCTCGACTCACCGTGCCTATCCATCATGAAAAACACACAAGTATTGTATATGGAAGTGGAATATCGTTGTGTTAGCCTTGTACCTCACCTTGGGGATTGCACCAAACTAGAAACCACAAGTGAGAGCTATAAGCGTGCAAAGTGGAATTGCAAAGAAAACTCACACTAAAGAAAGAACTAACTCTCAAAAGCTTGTTGGTGGTAGGTTAGGATTGTGGAAAGCCAAAGAACCAACCAAAACAAAAGGGATAGTCAAATGTGGGTAAAATCTAACAAAACTCAAGTCAAAGGGGAAGGTCAACAACTCAAAAGGGTGACGGGAACCTACGACTATGTACACACACGTGGAGAAAGTTGGGATTGACACGACTATGAAAATGAGCAAACAAAATGTCCTAACAAAGACTAAGCTCGTTGTCGTGCCAATGCAAGGAGAGACCGTGGCTCGTTTGCAAAGAGGAAAAATGAGCAACGGATTTGTGCACTTGCCTTGGGCGCTCTTCTTTCTCACTTTCTTACAAGCTTTGAGACTCTCTTTGGCAATGGGAGACTATTTTTCTTTTGCTTTTTTCTTTGTATCTTTTTCTTTCTTTTGTATTATCTTTTTTTTTGCTCTCCCTTGATGCTACCTAGTCAGACTTGATATTGCTCTTGCACTCTCACTATCCAAGGACAAATGCATAATGCTTAAGCAAACACAAGATGAGCCACTCTCATAGGATAGGTACACACAAAGGAAGATAGGGGTTAACAAGGTGACGCAAGTTATACCTTCTTTGATGATGAACTTGGCGTCGGTGATGCGGGATGATGTTCGCGGGCCGTGGTGTCGATGAGCGCAGGGGTTGTCGATGCGGAAGCTTGTTGTTAGTTGACGACACGCACACGGGCACAAACAAATAAGGAGAAATTAGCCAATGCAAGATTAGAGGCAAAACTGTCAAAATCAGGCGTCAGGCCTGAGACTCCGGTGTTTCAGGCCGGAAACTCCGGTCCAGGCCGGCGACTCCGGTGTGGCTAGGCCGGAGACTCCGGAGTAGGCCGGAGACTCCGGTGTGCAGGCCAGAGACTCCGGTCTGGAGTCAGATCGCGAATTGCTCGTGTTCTTGAGCGGAAATCCACGCCTTGGGTCCTCAAATCCGCGAAAAATTGGCCAAATTGGGCTGGGAAAATGCAGGATAAAGATGGACCAACACCTAAGACAAGGTTTGGTCTGATCAAAACCACAAATAACACTCCAAATAAAGAGATCGATCCAACGGCAAATTTGGGCTATTTTTTGGGTTTTTTCGAATTTTTGGTGGATAGAAGAAAAATTTGTGGGGGAAATCGTGAGCAACGAAGCTCTTGATACCAATATGTTGAGGGCAAACCTCTAGGGTGGCCCGATCTTTCACGATTCCCTTTCAAATCGAGGATGGAGTGCGGGGAGAGGAGGAGGGATGAACACGACGAACGCACGCAAGAAGAACGTGATGAACACGCACACGCAAAACCACGATACACACCAATAGCTCACGCCGGCGGTGACCGGTCCGGCGCAATCCCTAGGATCGGCGTCGGGCAGAGGACTCTCTCTCGAACCGACACGGCAAGATTGGAGACTCGGTGAGATCTTGACGTCTAGGCAAAGGGACACCGATGCCTAGGCCTTATACAACGCGGAGGCACGATGCAAACTCCAACGAGGTTTGGGGATATTGGTGCTCCTTAGTCAAGGAGCATGAGGCAAGAATTAGATAGATCCACAAAGGGGTTTCCACTAATTCCAATATCATGCCTAGGGTTTACAATGGATGTGGGGAACTATATATAGGCCAGCCACTTAAATAGGGGTACTTTAGGAATAAAAGACAAGTTCTGGACGGACTAAGGGGTACATGGGCCGAAGGCCCAAAGGCCTTTTCATGCCTGGTGACGGTCGGACCGGAGACTCCGGTCTAGACCGGAGAATCCGGTGTAGCTCTGGACCAGCCTCCTGAGGGGTCGTCAGACTGTCCCAAAGCCTGGTGCAGGGGGTCAGACCGGAGAGAGGGCCGGAGTCTCCGGTGTCTTCAGGCCGGAGACTTTGGCAGGCCGGAGACTCCGGTGTGCGCAGACCAGAGACTCCGGTCTGAGCAGCTCCAGCAGCGTTTGCTTCACGTTCTACTCCTTGTCCACCATCCTTGGGTGCTTGGTGATGTGTCGAGGCTTCGTACCTGATGATGCATAGGGTAGTTGCATGAACTAGCATACCATCCAAGGAGGTATCAAATTGGCACGAGGAGAGGAGCGAGTTCACCTTAGCTTGTAGGAGTTTGGCTCGGGCACGAGTCATGGGTCCACTTGGGGGACTTGTTGGTGTAGATGTAGAAGCGTCCGTAGGACGGGCTGCATCAATTTGGGTCTAATAGTACGTCTCTCAAGGAGACTCTTAGCAGTGCTCCTATCATGGGTGTTCTTACATTCTTCAAGAAACTCATCGGTCATCTCAACATAATCTTCTTCAGTATCATAACTCTCACTAGACTCAGGTGAGCTAACAGGTGTGTTAGTGTCTTCATTAGGAGTTTCGGTATTTCCAGCTATAGTTCTAGCAATCGTAGCATCTAGGAAAGGACCTAATGAACCACTCTTATCAAGCACAGTAGAAGCAGCATCATAAGCATCAGAAGTTTCAGATTCAGCAGTAGTAGCTGTGTGTGTAGCATGTGTATGTGGTGGTGTAACGAGCTTACTTATAATAGATGGTG
Source organism: Avena eriantha (assembly GCA_910589775.1). Taxonomy (NCBI): domain Eukaryota; kingdom Viridiplantae; phylum Streptophyta; class Magnoliopsida; order Poales; family Poaceae; genus Avena; species Avena eriantha. The sequence goes on along the minus strand of OU342741.1, from coordinate 268,720,059 downwards.
AATCAAGAGCAGCAGAGGTGTTTAGAACCGTACCTCTTCTTGTAGTGGATGGTAAAATAGGAACCTTGCCATCACGAGACTTACCCATGATGGATGGATAGCAGCGAACAATAGAGAATCCAAGTGAACTTGATAAATAAAGCTATGCTCCCCGACAACGCCGCCAGAAAATAGTCTTGATGACCCACAAGTATAGGGGGTGTATCACAGTATTTTCGAGGGAAGTGAAACCCAATTTATTGATTCGACACAAGGGGAGCCAAAGAATATTTATCAGCCTTAACAACTGAGTTGTCAATTTAGCTGCACCTAGAAACAATCTTGCTCATAGCAGTTTATCAGTAGCAACAGTTTTGTAGTAGGAATAGTAAAGTAACAGCAATAGTAAAGCAAAGACAGTAGTAACAAAAGTAGTAAATAGTGGGATTCGAGTGCGGTAGGCATAGGGATGGATGGACGGGCGTTGCATGGACAAGACAATTCACATAGCAATCAGAACATAGGGCAATTGCAGATAAATAAGATAAAGCACCCAAGTACTAGACAATCCTAGGCATGTGTTCCATATATAGTCATACGTGCTCGCAATGAGAACTTGCACAACATCTTTTGTCCTGCCAGCCCGTTTGCAGTGGGGCCTCTAGGGAACTACTGGCAATTAAGGTGCTCCTTTTGATAGAGCACCGGAGCAAAGCATTAACACTCCGTGAACACATGTGATCCTCACATCAAAGCCATTCCCTTCCGGTTATCCCGATTTCTGTCACTTCGGGGCCATAGGTTCCGGACAACAACGTGAGTATACAACTTGTAGATAAGACCAGAAACAATACTATCATAATGAATCAATAATAAGTTCAGATCTGAAATCATGGCACTCGGGCCCTAGTGACAAGCATTAAGCACAACAAGTCGCAACAAAGTCATAAAGCACTAATAAAAGATACTAGGCACCATTCCCTAACAATTTGATGCCATTACATGAACGATCTCATCCAATCCCTACCATCCCCATAGCATACAGCGGGGGATTACTCACTCATAGATGGGAGAAACATGGATGGTCGATGGAGAAGCGATGGTGATGATGATGCCGATGATCTCCTCTAATTCCTCGTCCCGGCAGGGTGCCAGAACGGAGTTTCTAGTGCTGTTTCGTGGAATCTGGTGGTGGCGGCGGAGCGGAACTCCTTTTGGAAAAACATCGAACCCCTCGAAGTTTTTAGGTCAGAAGGCTCCTTATAGGCGAAGAGAAAGGCCGAGGGGGTGCCTGGGGGGCCCACACCACCCCCTGGCACGGCCTGGCCTGGCCTGGCCCGTGCCACCAGGTGGTGTGGCCACCCCAGGGCTCTTCTCCGTCTCGTATTCTGGCTCCTGGAGTCTTCGGGTGAAATAGGATTTTTGGCATATTTTCCGGGATTTTTCCTGATAGTTGATTTTCTGCACAAAAAGTAGACACCAAGGCAATTCTGCTGAAAACAGTGTCAGTTCGCATTAGTTGCATCCAAATCACACAAGTATAGAGGAGAAACAATAGCAAAAGTGTTCGGGAAAGTAGATACGTTTTGGACGTATCAATCGTCGAGTTCTAAACATACAACAACATGGTTGAGCTTGTGCACATCGCAACAAAGGCTGAACGTCAAATGCAAGAGGACATCATGTACAACAAGCCCAAGGCATATTTCACCTACAAGCAAGCTTCAATCGCTATGTCAACAACCTTGAATGAAAGCTCTTCAAGTACCCCCAAGCCTTCCTTCAAGCCCACACTTCCTCAAGGAAAACTGTCCCCAAGTGGCAAACAAGCAAAGAGTGATACATCTTTCAACAGTGAATGCTACAAGTGTGGAGGCAAAAGACACAAGTCAGCCGTATGTGCAAACAAGAAGGTATTGTTCATCCATGACAATGGCGACGAAGAGTACTTGAGTGAAGATGAATTTGATGCTCGAGTCAAGGAAGCAATGACAATAAAACTAGTGGAAGATGACCAATAACTCCTCATGTGTGAACATGACGCAAGTCCATCGCTTGTCGTCACAAGAATCTTGACCAACAAGCACAAGAGCCGACATCAATGGCAAATCTATCAAGGTGATCATCGACGGAGGGAGTTGCCACAACCTTGCTAGTACCGAGTTGTGTGAGAAGCTCAACCTCACCTCCATCCGCACAAGCACCCCTACCACGTGCAATGGCTAAGTGACCAAGGGTCCGTGAAGATCTAGCATACCGTATCAGTCTCCTTCGCCATTGGTCCTTACAACGACACGGTGGAGTGTGATGTGGTTCCTATGACAGTTTGCCACATGCTTCTTGGTCGACCATGGCAATTTGACAAGGCTGCTGTACATGATGGTTACACCAATGTGTACACCTTCAAATGGCTCAACAAAACATGTGTTTTGCAACCAATGACTCCTAGCCAAATAATTGCGAACAATGCAAAGGATTTAGCGAGGGCGCAAAGCACAACACCTACTTGTGAGAAGAGCGGTGAGAGAGAGAACCACCTCATAGTGAGTGAGAGCCACAAGCCAACCTCGAGTGGAAAAACTAAGAGTGTTCTCTTTGCCACCAAAAGTGAGATGTGAGATGTTCGGAACAACCCATCCATCTTGCACTATCTCCTCCATTGCAAGGGACTAGCGCAAGGAAGTAATGAATTAACCAATGTTCCTCCATCTTTGATGATTGTCTTGCAGGAATTCAAGGATATGTTCCATGAAGAGCTCCCACATGGACTACCTCCCCTTCGTGGCATCAAACATAGCATTGATCTCATCCCCGGTGCACCCCTTCCAAACCTCGCCGCCTACCGCACGAACCCGGAGGAGACCAAGGAGATCGGACATCAAATCAACCAACTCGTCTCCAAATGTTTGATCCAAGTTTGCACTAGTCCAAGTGCCGTACCCATGATTCTTGTTCCAAAAACGGATGATATGTTACGGTTATGCATGGACTGCCGTCCAATCAATGCTATTACCGTGCGTTATTTTCATCCTATACCACATCTTGATGACATGCTTGATGAGTTGTGTGGAGCCACTATTTTTTCAAAAATTGATCTTCATAGTGGTTACCATCAAATACGCATGGCTGAAGGTGATGAGTGTAAAACCACCTTCGAGACCAAACTTGGTCTCTTCCCTTTGGTTTATCTAATGTCCCATCTACCTTCATGCGCCTTATGAATCATATCCTGCGTTCTCTCATTGGAAAAAATGTTGTTGTCTATTTCGATGATATACTTGTTTATAGCAAGCACTTGAGGACCATATTAAACATGTCAAGGAAGTCTTGCAAATCCTTCGACATGAAAAACTTTATGCTAAGCTTCCCAAGTGTACTTTTGCCAAAGACAAGTTGATTTTTCTTGGTTGTCGTTTCTTCAAAGGGAATTGAAGTTGATGTTTCCAAGGTAAAGGACATACGAGATTGGCCCATCCCAACAAATGTGAGTGAACTCCGAAGTTTTCATCGGTTGGCCGGTTTCTATCGTCGCTTTGTGAAAGACTTTTCAACCATTGCTTGTCCTCTCAACGAGTTGACGAAAAAGAAAGTCACCTTCGTGTGGGGCAAAGCACAACAAAAAGCTTTTGATGAACTTAAAAAGAGGCTCACCAAAGCACCTCTTCTTGCGTTACCGGATTTCACAAAAACTTTTGGGATAGAATGTGATGCTAGTGGTATTGGCATTGGAGGAGTCCTTATTCAAAACGGACGTCCTATAGCCTACCATAGCGAGAAACTTGATGGTGCTCGCCTTAATTATCCGATTTATGACAAAAAGATTTTTGCCTTAGTTCGTGTTCTTCAAGTTTGGCAACACTACCTATGGCCCAAAGAATTTATCATACACTCCGACCATGAGTCGTTGAAATATTTAAAAGGCCAAGCAAACTTGAGTAAGAGACACGCTAAGTGGGATGAGTTCATGGAGTGTTTTCTATACATTGTCAAGTATAAGAAGGGAAAAGATAATGTAGTTGCGGATGCTTTGTCTCGCAAGCACACAAGCCTTCTTACGAGACTTGAAATCAACATGTTGGGTCTTGAGGAAATAAAAAATTTGTATGCTTCCGACCGGTTCTTTGAAACAATTTTCGCAAAGTGCTCCATTGAAAAAGGAGTTGATGATTTCTATTTGCATAAGGGATTCCTCTTTAAACAAAACAAGCTTTGCATTCCAAAGTCATCACACCAACTCTTGCTTCTCCAAGAATCTCATGGTGGAGTCCTTATGGGTCACTTTGGCCGTGAGAAGACATTGGACATGCTCTCCACTCACTATTTTTGGCCCAAGATGAAGCGCGATGTGGAGCACTATGTTCAACGATGCACGACATGTGTTCAAGCTAACCCCTATGGTCTTTATATGCCATTGCTTATTCCTCATACACCTTGGTCCGACATTAGCATGGATTTCGTGTTAGGATTGCCTAGATCTAAGCATGGTCATGACTCTATATTTTTTGTCGTGGATCGCTTTTCCACAATGGCATACTTCATACCGTGCCATAAGACCGATGATGCTTCACATGTTGCAAGTCTGTTTTTTAGGCAAATCGTCCATCTTCACGGTGTGCCAAGAATAATCGTCTCCGACCGCAACGTCAAATTCATGAGCTACTTATGGAAGACACTCATGGCCAAGCTCGGCGTCAAGCTCCTCTTTTCATCCGCGTCGCATCCTCAAACCGATGGCCAAACCGAAGTTATCAGCCGAAGCCTCGGAACTCTTCTACGTGTGTTGATCAAGAAAAACCTCAAGGATTGGGAGGAATGCATTCCACACGCCGAGTTCGCCTAGAATTGTGGCAAGCACTCGACAACCAAGATGAGTCCCTTCATGATCATCTATGGTTTCGAGCCCCTCACCGCACTCGACATCCTACCTCTACATCTCCATGAGCGCACCAGCATGGACGTTGAGAAGCACGCACAAGCTATGAATAAGCTTCATGAAGAAACAAGAGCTACTATTGATCAACAAGTCCTTCGCCAAGCTTCAAGGTTAAGAAAAGACAAGAAGGAGATGATCTTTGAAAGGTGATCTTGTGTGGATACACCTAAGAAAAGACCGTTTCCCCAAGGAATGCGACTCCAAGCTAAAGCCAAGAGGAGGTGGTCCCTTCAAGGTCCTCAAAAGATTCAACAACAACGCCTACATCATCGACATACCGACCTCCAAGTACCTTGCAAGCAATACATTCAATGTCAAGGACCTCTCACCCTACCATGGAGATGTTCAAGATGATACCCATGAAGAGTCGAGGACGACTCTTTCCCAAGGGGGGGAGCTGATGCAGCCCGTCCTACGGATGCTCCTACATCTAGACCATCAAGTTCCCCAAGTGGACCCATGACTCGTGCCCGAGGTAAACTCCTACAAGCTAAGGTGAACTCGCTCCTCTCCTCATGCCAATTTGATACCTCATTGGATGGTGTGCTACTTCATGCAATTACTCTATGCATCATCAGGTATGAAGATCCAACATAGCACCAAGCACCCAAGGATGGAGAACAAGGAGCAGAGCGTGAAGCAAAAGTCACTGGAGCTGCTTAGACCGGAGTCTCCGGTCTGCCAAAGTCTCTGGTCTGAAGACCCCAGAGACTCCGGCCCGCCTCCGGACTAACACCCGATTCGAGCTCGGGGACAATCTGTGTGCCCCTCTAGAGGTTGGTCTGGAGACTGGCCGGAATCTCCAGCCCAGACCAGAGTCTCCTCTGCAGACCAGAGTCTCCGGACCGACCGACGCCTTCGGTCCATGTACCCTCTAGTCCGTACAGAACTTATCTATTATCCCTAAAGTACCCCTGACTGTTTGGTTGGCCTATATATAGTCCCCCACCTCTATTGTAAACCCTAGGCATGATATTTTGAATTAGTGGAAACCCCTTGTGGATCTATCTAGTTCTTGTCTCATTCTCCTTTGACAAAGGAGCACCAAATATCCCAAACCTCGTTGGAGTTTGCATCGTGCCTCCGTGTTGTACAAGGCCTAGGCATCGGAGTCCCTTTGCCTAGACGTGAAGATCTCACCGAGTCTCCCTTCTCACCGTTCCTGTTCAAGAGAGAGTCCTCCGCTCGACGCCGATCCTAGGGATTGCGCCGGACCGGTCACCGTCGGTGTGAGGTATTGGTGTGTATCGTGGTTTTGTGTGTGTGTGTTCATCGCGTTCTTCGTGCATGAGTTCGTCGAGATCATCCTCCCCTCCTCTCCCGCACTCCATCCTCGATTTTAGTGGGATTCCTGAAAGATCGGGCCGCCCTAGAGGTTTGCCCTCAACAGGGTAAGTCGTTAGAAATCAAAGTGGTCTCACATGACCTATCAACTACCACTCTCAACTCACTAGGTGTATCATTCATGCCCTCCAAGTGGAAGCACTCAATCTCACGTATGGTGGAGTCACTCATCTCACTCTTGTTTTCACTCAAGTGGGCTAAGTGGCTCTCATACTCACATGGGATTGGTACCACATCATCACTCAAGCATATGGGGATAGGCTCGGTGTGCTCAACTCCTTGCGCCTCCTTTCGTGAAGGGAAAATCCCATGCTCACCAATCTTGACCTTGTCGTCGCCATCTTGCACCTTGGCTTGTGTAGTCCTCTTGACGTACTCGCCCAACTTGGCGAAGTAGAGGTCTTCATCTTCCTCCTCCATGAAGTTGTATGCGTCATCTAGGACGTCAAGTCTTGGCATTGAAGCTTGATGGCGTGGAGGGGAGCTTGCTCTTGGTGCCCTTTTGGTGGTGGCACGAGTCGTAGAAGGTGCCTTATGATGGTGTCAACGGAGGTCATTGGCATGCCTTGCCAAAGGTTGATGTAGATGGCGCACTTGGTAATCCACAAGATGCTCGTGACGATGCTTCTTGTCCTTGGCACTCTTCTTGGTGAGGCATTGTAATGAGTGCAAAGCATCATTATTATTGGCAATCATGCTCATGGTTTTGGTGAAGTCGTTGTCCATGTCGCGCTTGAAGTTGTCCATTTGATGGTGGACCTTGGTGCTCTCGAGGTGGGGGCTCCGTCTTGGGTGACGCGACTTGAGGAGCTTGTCGTTGTCGTCCTTGAAGTCGTCCATGCTTGGGGAGTTATTGTTGTTGTAGAACTCCATATCACCCAAGCATGTGGAGCCATTGTCGGTGTAGTACTCCATCATGTCATCCATGCTTGTGGAGGCGTAGGCATGGTGACTCATTGTGGATTCTTCATAGATATTATCCTTGGTTCCGGAGTTCCTAGACATGCTTCACAAGACCAAGTGGTGTATATAGAAGTGGTAGGGGGTTAGGGATGCAACGTCAAACCTTACTTTACCTTGGAAGATAGTATCGTGCAAGTGGCAACACTTGAGAGCAATCAAAACGAAGCAAAGTGAAGTTCACATGGAACACCAAAACCAACTAACCACTAAAAAACACACACACACAAAGCTTATGGTGGATAGGTATGGAAGGTGGCATGTCCAAGAATAATCTGAAATCAAGATATTGTAATGGCAAGTAAAGAACCACGATGGTCACAAAGCAAAACAAGTCAATCCACAAGATAGGAATATATACAAGAAAACACACACGGTAGGATAAATGGGACTTGTGGGACAGAGAAAGTGAGCTAAGAACCAAATGTACCTAGCAAAGACTATAAGCTCGTGTCGCACAAGTGCACGGAGAGACGCTAGTTCGATTGCAATAAATTGGTGGGCCACAAGATATGCACAATAAGTACCACCTATTTGATGTTCATCGAGCTTGCGCTTCTTATTCTATGAGGCACTTGTTTCTTTCTTTTTCTTTTTCTATATTTTTTTCTCGTTTTCTTTTATTTTTCACTTGCCCCTTCCTTGTGCCAACAACTATACAGGATAACTATATGAGATAGCGTGCTCACGACTTTTGCTTGGAATTCTACAAGATATCAAATGTGCATATCCCAAGCAATCATACGAGGAACTAGTCTCAATAGGTGTTTGTTGAACGCAAAGATAGTGTATCTCACAAAGGAAAGCAAGTGGGGAGAAGTCGTGGAACTTTAATACCTTTCCTCGCTGATCTTTTGGTGGATTTCTCCTTGCTCACGGAATTTGGATGGAGTAGATAGCATGGACCACGGATATGATGATCTATAGATCCTTCTCCTCTTCAAAACGAGCTAAAGAACACAAAAATCCAAGTTTGTATGCAAAAGTTATGCTCAAAACCGTGAAACAGATTTGCTGTAAGCAGGGGGCGGAGACTCCGGTCTCGGGGGACGGAGGCTCCGGTCTGAGCTCACTAACACTAGAGACTCCGGTCCTAGGCCAGAGACTCCGGTCTGGAACTTCCAGAACGTCTAGAACTTGTCTGCGGCGTGATTTTGGGCAGAAAACTCGAACCAAAACCTCAAATTGGTGGGGGAAATCAGGGAATTAGGCCATGGAAATGCAGGGGAAGGTAGATCAACAAGTTTAGCAAGTAATCCACGGATCAAAACCTACCAAAACGCAAACAAATCACAGATCGATCCAAAACACGAATTGGGGCTGTTTTTGGTGGAATTTTCAAATTTATGGGGAAAAAGACCAAATCGAGGAGAAATCCGTGGGAACCAAAAGCTACTGATACCAGATGTTATGGGGTAACCCCGTGGGTGGCCCGACCTTCATGGATCTCGTGGTCAAATCGATGGGAAAGCGAGGGGAAAGGGAGAAGGTAGCAGAAGCAGATGCACACCTCGCAAAGAACACGATGAACACACGCAAAACTCACACGATACAAGGCCGATTGCTCTCGTCGGTGGCCACCGGTCCGATAGAATCCTCGCAAGGAAAGATCGGTCAATGTGCTCCCTCGATCCCACATGGAGAGGGAAGAACACCTTGGATAGGGTCTTGACATCTTGGCAAAGGGACACCGATGCCAAGGCCTTGTACAACGAGGGAGGCGCGATGCAAACTCCAACGAGGTGGTGACGATAGTCAATCCCCTTTTGGTAGAAGGGGATGATGCAAACGAGGTGGTGACGATAAAGGGGGTTGTCTTTAGTCTATCATCTATGCCTAAGGGATACATGAGGGGGTGGGGGCTCTATATATAGGCCAACCACTTAACTAGGGGTAGTTTAGGCAATAATACTAGGGTTTGGGGCAGAATAGAGGGGTACATGGGCCAAGGCCCAGCTTAAGGCGCGCAAGCCCATTCCACTTATCCCGGAGACTCCGGGGTGTAGGGCCAGAGACTCCGAGATGGGCCGGAGACTCCGGGGTTGACGTGACTCTCTAGGGTGGACTCCGGGGTGGCATGCAGAGACTTCCTGGCGGGGGTCCGAAGACTGGGCCGTAGTCTAGGGGCGGAGACTCTAGTGCGAAGGGTGAGACTCCGGTGTCAGAGGTCCGGAGACTCCGGTATGGCCGGAGACTCCGGGGCATGGCGGCGGAGACTCCGGGCGATGACGGTGGAGACTCGGTTTTTGGAGCTTGCTGCTCCTTGTCCATCTTCTTGGGTGTCTTGGGGACAATCTTGGGGACTTGGCGTTGTAGATGTAGCAGCATCCGCAGGACGGGATGCATCATTACAGGTAGAGTTAACATGATAATCGATACAAGTTTGCATCTAGGTATGTTTAAAGATTTTTTTGAACATAATATGTTTAAACTTGTTGATACCAATATTGTTTTGGATCCCTTTTAAGTTTCATAACATTGTATGCACATATATCTACACTATTAATTATCTTGAGATAGGTTCATCCATAGTAAATTTTCATCGAATGCTTCTTTTGTCGGTTTGCCCTCCTACCAACATAGGAAATGCCCCACATGCCAACTGTAAGTATGAATGATTTGTCCTTTTTTGATTCCTACGTTGCTGCCCATTCATCCATCATGACCCAATACACTCCCTATCTCGGGTGCCTCAATCTCAAGGGAAGCCGCGTCCGGTGACTAGGGGCACTGCCGCATGTAATCGTCGTGGGAGAGAACCCCCATCGAGACAACCTCAATCTCGTGGGAAGCTGCGTCCAACGACCGGGGAAGGGAGGCGGTGCACCACCACCTACCCCATGCCTCTAGGGTTACATCGTGGCGGCCTGAGAAGCATACCTAGCAGTGGACCACTCGCTCCAAAGCGCTCCCCTTGCCACACCCTGATATGTTGCAAACGTATCCATAATTTTTTAAGTTCCATGCTTGGTTTTATCTACTTTCTTATGTTTTGTCCACACTTTGGAGTACTTTTCATATGATTTCTTGGACTAACCTATTAACAAGAGTCATACTGCCAGCTGCCTGTTTTCTGCTCTTTTTGGTTCCAGGAAAGTCAGAAAATGAATATTCTCGGAATTGGACGGGACAAAAGCCAAAGTCAGTTTTTCACCGAGGGACACCTGGAGCCAGAATACGAGACGGAGAGGGGATGGGGCCCGTCCACACCACCTGGCCCCGCGGCCAGGCCTGGCCCACGCCAGGGGTGGTCTGGATGCCCCACGCACCCCCTCGGCCTCCCTTCCGACTATATATTGCCTCTGATATGGAAACCCTAAGGACCCCATCAAAATTCCACAAAAGAGTCTGTAGCTGCCATCATCTCCATCCCTAGATCGGGAGGGATCTGAAGCTCTTCCAGGCACCCTGCCGGAGAGGGGAATTCACCTTGGAGGCCTTCTTCATCACCATACAAGCCTCCGATGTGATGCGTGAGTAGTTCATCTCTGGACTACAGGTCCATGTAGTAGCTAGATGGCTGGTTCTTCTCCTTTGTGCTATCATGTTTAGATCTTGTGAGCTCCGTTCATGATCAAGACCATTTATTTGTAATTCTACATGTTGTGTTCACGGGGATCTGATGGATATTGAGATGCTATTTTAGATTGATTATTGATTCTATCATGTCTTTGTTATTTGTGATCTTGCATGCTTTCCGTTGTGAGTAGCTATCTTGGCCAAGTAGATGCTAGCAACTCCAAGAGTTAGTATTTATGCTCGATAGTGGGTTCATGCCTCTGGTAATCTGGGGAAGTGATAGAAATCTCTAAGGTCCTAGATGTGTTGTTTCTACTAGTGAGAAAGCAATAATCCTTTGTTCATAGAACAATCGTATTGTTTAGTTTACACGCAATGTGTAATGCAATTATCTGTTGCTTGCAACTTAATACTAGAGGGGGTTTGGATGATAATCTGAAGGTGGATTATTAGTCATAGACGCAGTTAGATGGCGGTCTATGTATAATGTTGTAATGCCTAATCGAATCTCAAAGGATTCAAGATGAGTAGTATATGCTTGTATGCTTTCTCGATGTTTGTCAATTGCCCCATTGTAATTTGTTCACCCAACATGTTATCTATCTTAAGGAGAGCCACCTCTAGTGAACTATGGACCCCGGTCCTTTCTTTTACTATCAATCTACAATCAACTATTTATTGCTTTGTGTTTACTTTCTGTAAACTATTACTTTCTTCCACTCGATACATTTAATACTTTGTTTTCGGCAAAACCGGTGAGATTGATAACCTCATCACAAGTTGGGGGCAAAGTTCTATGGTTGTGTTGTGCAAGTCTCCACGTTTCTACTAGCACCGGTAGTGCGCCCTGCCAAGGCTCAGCTGGCAACACCTTTGAGGTGTTTCCTTGCTCCTACTGGTTCGATTAAACCTTGGTTTCATACTGAGAAAAAACTTGCTATTGTGCTCATCATACCTTCCTCTTGGGGTTCCCCAACGAGCTCGATATATTTTGGGCCATCACACCTGAAGCGCTTCCCTCTTTGCGCACACTATTGCCAACGGGCTACAGTTATCTGCTGTGGCAGGGTGTCTATGGCCAAGACAGGTGCCAGACAAAAGGACACTGAGGTTGGGGAGAGGAAATTCTACATGGATTTTCTACGTTATTCGGTGAACCTGGACCCCTTGTACCTGTCCACCATGAGCGGAATTGCCGACAACGTCTCGTACACTTGTACTTGTACATCACGATTTCAACATTGCCTTTGGCAAAGTACATGCTTCCCTTTATCCTTGATGCCAAGATCATTTGAATTCTTTCTCCTAGCTCCTACCTAACTTTTGTTTCAGTAATTCATCTTCTATTTTCTTTAGTTGGATAGGTAGGCTAATGAAGTGTCTCTTCCAGATCAACTTGAGGGAAGAACTGGTGCTAGCAAGCTAAAATTTTGTTATCACTATTTTGATTGCTATAATAACATCCATATTATTTATCGATCAACAATGTCAATAATCATTTTGTCGAACCCACGGGAGCTAGGTATCCCGGGTACGGTGAGCACACCGCGACTAGAGAATGAGGGCGCACGGGGGGCTCTATCATGACGTCCTCACAATACCCGACGGTACTCCCGCCAACGATCCCGACCTGAGTGGGATGCCGGGATACAAGAATCAGGCCAACATGACGTGTCCCTGCACCATTTTACATGCATCAGGCGACACACGATGCTAGAGCTAGATTGGCAAGCCAAGTTGCAAGTTGTGGATTGCCGCGTGTGAATCGACCCCTATGATCTCCCCCATCGAGATAACCTCAATCTCTGGGAAGCTGCGTCCAGCGACCGAGGAAGGGAGGCGGTGCACCGCCACCTACCCCATGCCTCTAGGGTTACATCATGGCAGCCTGAGAAGCATACCTAGCAGTGGACCACTCGCTCCAAATCGCTCCCCTTGCCGCACCCTGATACGTTGCAAACGTATCCATAATTTTTGATGTTCCATGCTTGGTTTTATCTACTTTCTTATGTTTTGTCCACACTTTGGAGTACTTTTCATATGATTTCTTGGACTAACCTATTAACAAGAGCCAAAGTATCAGCTGCCTGGTTTCTGCTGTTTTTGGTTCCAGGAAAGTCAGAAAATGAATATTCTCGGAATTGGACGGGACAAAAGCCAAAGTAAGTTTTTCACCGAGGGACACCTAGAGCCAGAATACGAGACGGGGAGGGGCTGGGGCCCGGCCACACCACCTGGCCGCGCGGCTAGGCCTGGCCCGCGCCAGGAGGTGGTCTGGCCGCCCCACACACCCCCTTGGCCTCCCCTTCCGACTATATATTGCCTTTGATATGGAAACCCTAAGGACCCTATCAAAATTCCACGAAAGAGTCTGTAGCCGCCGTCATCTCCATCCCTAGATCGGGAGGGATCTGAAGCTCTTCTCGGCACCCTGCCGGAGAGGGGAATTCACCTTGGAGGCCTTCTTCATCACCATGCAAGCCTTCGATGTGATGCGTGAGTAGTTCATCTCTGGACTACAGGTCCATGTAATAGCTATATGGCTAGTTATTGTCCTTTGTGTTATCATATTTAGATCTTGTGAGCTCCATTCATGATCAAGATCATCTATTTGTAATTCTACATGTTGTGTTTGCGGGGATCCGATGGATATTGAGATGCTATTTCAGATTGATTATTGATTCTATCATGTCTTTGTTATTTGTGATCTTGCATGCTTTCCGTTGTTAGTAGCTATCTTGGCCAAGTAGATGCTAGCAACTCCAAGACTTAGTATTTATGCTCGATAGTGGGTTCATGCCTCTAGCAATCTGGGGAAGTGACAGACATCTCTAAGGTACTAGATGTGTTGTTGCTACTAGGGAGAAAACAACAATCCTTTGTTCATAGAACAATCGTATTGTTTAGTTTACAAGCAATGCGTAATGCAATTATCTGTTGCTTGCAACTTAATACTGGAGGGGGTTCGGATGATAACCTGAAGGTGGATTATTAGTCATAGATGTAGTTGGATAGCGGTCTATGTATAATGTTGTAATGCCTAATCGAATCTCAAAGGAGTCAAGATGAGTAGTATATGCTTGTATGCTTGCTCGATGTTTGTCAATTGCCCTGCTGTAATTTGTTCACCCAACATGTTATCTATCTTAAGGAGAGCCACCTCTAGTGAACTATGGACTCCGGTCCTTTCTTTTACTATCAATCTACAATCACATGTTTACTGCTTTATGTGTACTTTCTGCAAACTATTACTTTCTTCCACTCGATACGTTTAATCCTTTGTTTTTAGCAAAACCGGTGAGATTGACAACCTCATCGCAAGTTGGGGGCAAAGTTCTGTGGTTGTGTTGTGCAAGTCTCCACGTTGCTACTAGCACCGGTAGTGCGCCCTACCAAGGCTCAGCTAGCAACACCTTTGAGGTGTTTTCTTGCTCCTACTGGTTCGATTAAACCTTGGTTTCATACTGAGGGAAAACTTTCTATTGTGCTCATCATACCTTCCTCTTGGGGTTCCCCAACGAGCTCGATATATTTTGGGCCATCACACCCAAAACGCTTCCCTCTTTGCCCACACCATTGCCAACGGGCTGCAGTTATCTGCTGTGGCAGGGTGTCTATGGCCGAGACAGGTGCCAGACAAAAGGACACTGAGGTTGGGGAGAGGAAATTCTACATGGATTTTCTACGTTATTCGGTGAACCTGGACCGCTTGTACCTGTCCACCATGAGCGGAATTGCCGACAACGTCTCGTACACTTGTACTTGTACATCACGATTTCAACATTGCCTTTGGCAAAGTACATGCTTCCCTTTATCCTTGATGCCAAGATCATTTGAATTCTTTCTCCTAGCTCCTACCTAACTTTTGTTTCAGTAATTCATCTTCTATTTTCTTTAGTTGGATAGGTAGGCTAATGAAGTGTCTCTTCTAGATCAACTTGAGGGAAGAACTGGTGCTAGCAAGCTAAAATTTTGTTATCACTATTTTGATTGCTATAATAACATCCATATTATTTATCGATCAACAATGTCAATAATCATTTTGTCGAACCCACGGGAGCTGGGTATCCGGGTACGATGAGAACACCGCGACCAGAGAATGAGGGCGCACATGGGGCTCTACCGCGACGTCCTCACAATACCCAACGGTACTCCCGCCGACGATCCCGACCCGAGTGGGATGCCGGGAGACAATAATTAGGCTGACATGACGCATCCCTACACCATTTTACATGCATCAGGCGACACACGATGCTAGAGCTAGATTTCCAAGCCATGTTGCAAGTTGTGGATCGCCGCGTGTGAATCGACCCCTATGGTCTCCCCTTTCCATATAAAAGGAGGTCCAGGTCGTGAGCGAAATGGGGATTTTGGACAAGAGAACCTTCCCGGGGAAGGAACTAGTGTAACCTTCTGGTAATCATATGGTAGCTAGTTGCAGGATGTAGGGATCTGCTCACTACGGACCTGAACCTGGGTAAAAACACTGTCTCTCTGTGATTGTGTTTGTCTATCTCACGAGACGTTGTTCCCCTGGCCAAATAGCAAAGGGGGACTCATACCCCTGGTGTCAAAAATCAAGACATGCCATCTGGAGCGCGAGGTAGGGGGCACAACCCAAGTGATCTTCGTCAGCCAAGTCACTAGCCAGCGATCGTGATCGAGTATAGAGCCATGGTTAAGACCTCCGAGAGCTCCTAGCGAGAAGGAGACTCGCTAGGAGGCTCAGGAGAAGCCTTGGGAGCATGGATGACCTTGGCGCCGCTAGGGGAGGATAGCTGATGAAGGGCTCCGTCGCCCTTGCCGATGACCCCAACTGTCTCCCTCCCTCAATTTCGGCGTGTTGCCAAGGCGGCCCATCACGCGTGTGGCCATACGCCCTAGAGTGGGGTATGGCTACCTAGGTGGCAGCGATGTCTTGGGCGCATCAACGACCTCAACGAGCTCCCTTAGTGGCTAGGAGAGCGCCTTCAAGATTACCTACATCGGTTCAGGCTCATCCTCGACACCGTGCACGAGGTGCCTCTCAGGCTTATTATCCGGGCCCTCCAGCGGGGAACGTTTTACGCGCTCCACTAGAGGGAAATACGAGCACGAGGCATGCGCACGGTGTCACGACTATTGGACGTGGCAGATATCTGTGCCATAATCGAAGAAGATGAGTTATCCATCACGAGGAGGGTAGTATCGTGGGGACCATAACTAAAGCCTTTCCGTGAGGTCTCTTCAGGATAGGAACCCCAAGAGACAAGAGGCGGGCCGAGGGGACCTCCAGAACGCCCCTCTAAGGTGACCAGTAAGATAAAGGGAGTGCACGTCTCGGGCAAGCTCTCATCAGAGAAGAGCCATGCCTGATGTTTTGCTTTGGTATGCGCAGGGGTACGCCTTTGAGGAAAGATGAGGGGAATGCTGGCCTTGCGCCTCGTTGTCAGAGCGGCCTCACGTTGGCCACCACAGGGCGATGAGCAGGGAGGAGTACCTAACATGTTATGTCAAATGAGCGTCCCTAGGACGAAATGCCACTCCGGGCAGGACACCCTTTTGAGGGTTATCCAGGACGACACCCGGGATCCCAGAATTGGGCACGAAGTTAGCTTCAAGCAGGCATCATGCACAATTGTTAAACTTGACAAGAAAGATAAGTGTTGTCTAGTTGCAAAATCACCAAGAAGATCTTTTGTAAAAAAGGAAAAACCGCTGCTAAACCTCTTTAGGGTACACCTAACCGTACGAAGGGGCATCTCCTTGGGTGTCGCCTAGGTCCGTCCTTGGGTCCTTGGTGCTAGGGCATTTTCCGACCAAAAGGCGCAGAGATCACAAGGTTGGACTGCACACCATAGTCGGTACTAGGGAGCCCGACTCCTAGTCCTATGGATGGTGTAGTCACGCTGAACGATCCCGCGGAGAGACATGGGGCAATAAGTGCTCTGAGGGAGGCTAGCTCCAAACACGGTAGTACATCAGAGAAGTTTTTATTGGCTAATAGACAGCGCAAATGTTTTGTAAGAAATACAGAATTGCAAAGCTCAATGCTTCGCCTCTCGTTTTCCTAAACATAAATAAAAAGAAGCAATGGGAGGATTCATGCAACCATTTCGCGGTGAAGACACACAACCACCTTGGATAACGCTGCTTGCATGGCCTTCTGGGAGGAGTGGAGGCTCTTACCCGGGCCGGGGGGCTTGAATATCACCTCGGCGTCAAAGTCGAGGACGTGGTGGTGATATTGGGATATTCCCGGGCTACGCCACATGCGACCTCTTTGCCTTCCTCCAGCATCATCGAGTCTACAGACACGCGTAAGCTTTCGAGCTAGGATAGCAAAGATGACAAGAGATTCAGGCCAACATTGACTCCCTGTCTAGGGAGATCGAACGTTAGTAGGCGAAGGGACTCTAGGAGGTCGTTCATCTTGGAGGTCACCTGGAGGTGGGAAGCGGACTTTTCATCGCTAACCTTCCGCTCCTCATGAAGGACTTGCATTGTCTCCTCGGCCTCCTCCCGGGCCCCATCCAACTAGGCCTTCAAGCGCTGAACCCTTCGCATTAGGCCAGGAGAGGCGCCGCCTAGCAGGAAAAGCCACTTCCTGGGAGGACGAAGGTCTTCAAGGCAAGGTTGCCTAGAAAATCCTGTGTCACCTAGGAGTCAGTTTGGCGGAGTGCCTCATAGATCGGCGGGGGCACTCTGCCCCTGGACCTCTAGCAGAAATGCCCCGGGGCCACCTAATCGCCTGTATTATCTAGATGGGCACGGAGGGACAAGCACTCAGCATGATGGACATACATCGCTCAGCGTCCTGCTGATAGCTATGAGATTCGACACATTTTTGATGGTTTTTATTGATGGTTTTCTCCTAGATTTGATCGTTTTCTAGCTTTACCTAATGCTAATACTTTGGTAGCAAAGAAAACTTGGTTTTTAATGTGTGTTTCAGGTTCTGAATGTCAACAATAGGTTTTAACAAGAGAAACACAATATTCAGGCAAAAATAAGCAAGTCTCTCTTTAGAAGCAATCGAGGGAGGCATACAAAGGCTTTAACGAGCAAATATACGGCGGGAACATTTTCCAGCTGTATAGTTCCTGCCATATAGTTGTCACCACCTACGTCTTGTCAAAAGGAACAACTACCGTGGAGAGGCCAGACGCGAAATCATAACACAGCAGCCGCCATCCCATCTAGAAAGGAGATAGAGGAGATCTGGAGAAGAAGGGGGAGACGTTCTTCATCTTGCTCCACGATCTTTGACCTCCTAGACATCACACCCTCATAGACATTACTTGTACTTGAGAGAGAGAGAGAGATCTTCACCTTGCAAGATTAGGGTTTGAGATTGTTTCTTCCTATCTGGAAATATGTTGGATTACTTTTCCATTCTTATCGTCGATCTCCATGGTAATATCGAGAAGAACTCCCTTTATTTAATTATATCGATGATGCTTTTTTCTCTCACGTGTGAGTAAGTTCCTTGTGTGTGGGAGATGTAAGGGATTGGTGAGATGTTATGTGCCTCCATATATTTTCCATTAGTTTGTTATTAATTTTAATTACTATATTATGTGTGCTTGACTATGTGTGGGATTCCTAATGCTTGTTGTCCAATTAAGGGCCCAAACAACATGATGCTTTGTTCTACATAGATAGGATCTTGTTCGCTAGCAGACCGGCGACCCTCGAGTGACACAAGGATATCAATGGGAAACTAGTTGACTCGAGGATAACAAGGAACCACTATTGATGAGGACATCCCTACAATTACACCTACCCCAATGACTACTGAAGATGCTACAACTGTTGCAAGAAAGCAGTCCAATGAGATTAGAATTGGACCTATTACAAGAGCTCGTGCTAAGCTACTTGAACAACAGGTGAATTTACTCCTAAACGAATCTGGTACTTTGATTGATGAGAACTTTATACTGCCTAAGTCTATGCATTTATGTATGATCAGGTTCGTTGGAGAAACAAGCATGGCGCGAGGAGGAGAAGGGCTACAAGAGAAGCCCAACATGATGATCGCCCAAGGATGCGCGAGGGAGGAGCGGGAGGAAGGCGCAATACAAGCAAGGGAGATCATCAAAGAGAAGAAACGTTTAATTCGGACAGACAGAAGTCCTGAAATTGAAACGGACGTGGATCCCTCATACGAACTCCAAATCAAGCAAATAAGCACTTGTTGGATAGATAATTCCAAGATCTTTCCAATGAGTACTTCCACGTCTAAAAAGACCCAAGATAATCTGGCCCCCACACCCCGGATAATCCAGCCCTGCTTTGGAGATCCTGCTAAGGACATCGGCGCGACGTTCTGTGTCGGGGCGGATATTTGACCGGACTTTTCCCCCAGAAAATCTGGCCACCGGATAATCCGGCCCACCTAGACCGGATAATCCAGCCCAAAAAGTTCCCATCAGATCCGTGCGAATATGACTGTATCAAACACGTTTTCGTTTCGCGTTTTTTGGATGTTCCGGCGGCCATATAAGCCTGGGAACGCCCTCTAGTTTAGGTCAGACCACGTTAAAAATATTTTGGAGTTGTTTCTTTCATAGAACCTATGGAATTACCTTGTGTTCGAATCTACCAACTATAATTGAGTGTGATCTATTATTCCATTGGGAATTAGTGGATTGCATACTACCGTTCGTGGTCACGGCTGCGTGCGCAAGAGCGTGGTGTTGTGAATATCCTACAAGGTTCGAGAGCTGTTGCATTGGCATCAGGGATCGAGCAGGAGAGTTCATAGCTATAGGCTAGTTATCTATCATCCACCATCATCACCGCCATCCACTTACTAAGAAGATCGAGCCACCCCATATCAACTATGCTTATCGCATTAGTCCGATCGAATGAGCTTAATTGCTAAGCAACCTGAAGGGTCTTAATCATCTGGTGTCTGACCATGGTTTTGGTAACAGGCTAGTAGGATTATTAAAGT
The DNA here is from genome assembly GCA_910589775.1 of Avena eriantha. Lineage (NCBI taxonomy): Eukaryota > Viridiplantae > Streptophyta > Magnoliopsida > Poales > Poaceae > Avena > Avena eriantha. Next base: position 268,700,386 of record OU342741.1, on the reverse strand, counting down.
TGGGATGAAATCTACCAAGAGGAGTTCGGTCTAATTATGGGTTGCTCGCCTACACATATACTTATAAGACTACAATTCTTACATGTATCACTCATCCACCTGACCCAGTCACTATCACCATGAACTGTATCTCCCTGCACCTTCTTAGTCATCTGTAGAAAACAACAAACAACCGAATCGTTCTTTACTTTTATGCTTTTTATTACTAAAGTTTACATTTTAGTTTTATTTAAATACATCTAGTTTAATCAAAATTTCATTCTTATTTCCACACTTGCAGTCAATTCACTCGAAGACCTGTGAAAACTTTGAGTGTGACAGAGACTTCACCCATAAACACTTACCTTTAATGCTCCCTGTGGGATCAATATCTATACTTCAAAACTAGCTACAAATATCTATGAGTTCCTTGCTTCCTTCTACGGTTATCACAGGGAGAAAGGTAATGCATGCACCGTAAGCTTCACCATGGACCAGCAGCCCTATGAAATAACTTTTGAACAATTTTGCAATGCTTTCGGCTTCCCTCGCGATGGGGAGTCAAATGTTACTAACCTATACAGTGTCACAAGTGGAGAAACTTGGGAGGTTGTTTTTGTTAATGGTGGCAGGGAATTCTAGCAGATGAAGATGTCCACCATTTAGAACCCAACAATTCGCTACTACGCCTTGTTCCTTGCCAACACACTGCTGGGAAGAGGAGATACCGGTTCCATGGCTAATGTGGACATGGAAATGATCACCAAGGCACTCTTCCCCAATGCCCCGCAAAGTCCCAATCTAGGGGCTCTACTCATCCATCACTTCCGTCACCAGAGCAACAAGACGAAAGGTGACATTCACACTGGTGGATTGGTAACCCACCTTGCTCATCAATTAAACATTGTCTTACCTGTGATGCAACCTGTTGATGGCTCCAAACTTATGGATGTCAAATACTTGACTGCTTGTGGCTTCCTCGGTGTTTACTGAGCTAACAGGAGGCTCCGAGCATATCAGTTTAGTTATCTAGGTGACGCGCGGGTGGAGCAGGTTCTGTTGCCTTATCCCCAAGCCTTCTTGATTGTGGAGAAGGACACATGGATCCTCACCAAGGATCAGGTGGCGGAGATCATGGCTAGACTGATCCCCAAGCCTTCTTGATTGTGGAGAAGGACACATGGATCCTCACCAAGGATCGGGTGGCGGAGATCATGGCTAGCCTGATCAAGAGGAAGATGAAGAAGCAGAGTAGCAGGATGAGGATGAGCAGGAGCAAGAGCATGAGTAGCAATACAACCCTGCTTGGGAGGGACAGCAGCAGCAGCAGGGGGACCCTGGGACCCATGGCCCAATCAGCCGTAGCAGGGGTTCAACTATGTCCCCTATCAAGAATTTTAGCGGCTCAACCAGCACGTTGGGGAGATTGACCACTCTACAAGGAGTGAATGAAGATGTGAATGCCTTAACTCAAAACTTCAGTCACTTCATGATCAACTTCCCCAACTACTACCAGCAGTATCCGCACCAACCGCTGAATGACGGCAACAACTGAGCCTGGTAATAACATAAGCTTGGGGGAGGTTTGAAAACCTCCAAACCTTGCATTCATATTTTTATTTCTTCTTTCGATTTATTTTACTTCTTCCAAATTGCATGTTTACTTTCAGTTTGCATTCCTGAACCAAAAATACAAAAAAATAGTTGTAAGTTTTATTGCAAATTCGTTTCTTTGTTTCTCTCGGAGATTGCTCAATCTCAGGTGACTTGGCAATAGGGAAATATAGAGGGGGTTCGACTCAAGTACGAGAACAAAGCAGGCAATAGGAGGTATCACATTCCTTTCATCACCTTTCTACAACCTTAAATTGATCCTACAATTATTTACTCGCTTGCACTAGAGTCGCTCCCCACTTAGGCTCTGTTTGTTACCGCTTCAGCTTGGGCTTTTGGGTTCCAAAATTGGAAGGTGAAACAAACAGCCAACAATTGGGAAGCGCTGCCGAGAATTGCGGCTGGAAAATGAACGTGCGACCGCCCGCGAGCAAAAGCTGGTCTAGAGCAGCTTCCCGGGCGATTCTACCACTTCCCGAGTGCTGCGGACGAAGGTAGCCTTCGTCGTTCGGGATAATTACGGAAAATCTGCCACCGCATCCACACCCCAGCCCGATCAATTCCCCAATCGTCCCACTCGATGTCGAGTTCCATGGAGAAAGCAAGATAGGGTTCTACCCATCGCCGGCCATCCCCGTCGCCAGCGCCGCAGTTCGCCGTCAAAGCTCCCTGTCCCGCTCCCTTCCCAGCCTCTTGTCGCCATTCCTGGGTGTGGCGTGGTGGCTCCCAAGCGTTGGATGGCGGCGGTTCTCGGCCGTGGGGCAGCGGCGGGGGTGCCTGGGTAGGGGACGGTGGCCCCCGGACATGCGGCTGAGGCGGTTCCCGGTCATGGGTCGGCGGTTCCCGGTTGTGGGTCGGCGGCAAGGGTGCCTAGGTGTTGAGGGCAAACGTCTAGGGTGGCCTGATCTTTCACGATTCCCTGTCAAATCGAGGGTGGAGTGCGGGGGAAGGAGGGAAGGATGAACACGACGAACACACGCACGAAGAACGCGACGAACACACACACGCAAAACCACGATAAACACCAATAGCTCACGCCGATGGTGACCGGTCCGGCGCAATCCCTAGGATCGGCGTCGGGTGGAGGACTCTCTCTCGAACCGGCACAGCGAGATGGGAGACTCGGTGAGATCTTGACGTCTAGGCAAAGGGACACCGATGCCTAGGCCTTGTACAACGCGGAGGCACAATGCAAACTCCAACAAGGTTTGGGGATATTGGTGCTCCTTAGTCAAGGAGCATGAGGCAAGAATTAGATAGATCCACAAAGGGGTTTCCACTAATTCCAATATCAAGCCTATGGTTTACAATGGAGGTGGGGGTCTATATATAGGCCAACCACAAAGTCAAGGGTAATTCAGGCATTAAACTAGAGTTCTAGGCGAAAAAGAGGGGTACATGGGCCATAGGGCCCAGCTAGGCTCGCAGGCCCATCACTTGGGCCGGACACTCTGGGTCGAGTGGGCCGGACAGTCCGGGCTGGCCGGACACTCCGGGTCGAGTGGGCCTGACAGTCCGGGGTGGCCGGACACTCCGGGCAGTGTCCGAACTGGCACACAGAATGTCTGCGTCAGGTTCGGGCTCGGGCCGGGCACTCCGGCTGAGTCGCGCCGGACACTTCGGCTTTGGTAGCTTCAGCACAGGTGCAGCTTCAGGGCTCGTGGATCGACGCGGTGGGAACTCGTACCTGATGATGCACAAAGTAGTGGTATGAAGTAGCACACCATCCAAGGAGGTATCAAATTGGCACGAGGAGAGGAGCGAGTTCACCTTAGCTTGGAGGAGTTTGGCTCGGGCACGAGTCATGGGTCCACTTGGGGGACTTGTTGTTGTAGATGTAGAAGCGTCCGTAGGACGGGCTGCATCAGCTCCCCCCCCTTGGGAAAGAGTCGTCCTCGACTCTTCATGGATATCATCTTGAGCATCTCCATGGTACGGTGCGAGGTCCTTGACATTGAATGTATTGCTTGCAAGGTACTTGGAGGTCGGTATTTCGATGATGTAGGCGTTGTTGTTGATTCTTTTGAGGACCTTGAAGGGACCATCTCCTCTTGGCTTGAGCTTGGAGTCACGTTCATTGGGGAAGCGGTCCCTGCTTAGGTGTATCCACACAAGGTCACCTTCTTCAAATATCATCTCCTTCTTGTCCTTGTTTAACCTTGAAGCTTGGCGAAGGACTTGTTGTTCGATAGTAGCTCTTGTTTCTTCATGAAGCGTCTTCATAGCTTGTGCGTGCTTCTCGACGTCCATGTTCATGCGCTCATAGAGAGGTAGTGGTAGGATGTCGAGCGCGGTGAGGGGATCGAAACCATAGACGATCATGAATGGAATCATCTTGGTTGTTGAGTGCTTGGCTCGATTGTAGGCGAACTCGGCGTGTGGAATGCATTCCTCCCAATCCTTCAGGTTTTTCTTGATCAACACATGAAGGAGAGTTCCGAGGCTTCTGTTGACAACTTCGGTTTGGCCATCAGTTTGAGGATGTGATGCGGATGAGAAGAGGAGCTTGACACCGAGCTTGGCCATGAGGGTCTTCCACAAGTAGCTCATGAATTTGACATCGCGGTCGAAGACGATTGTCCTTGGCACACCGTGAAGACGGACAATTTCCCTGAAAAATAGATTTGCAACATGTGAAGCATCGTCGGTCTTATGGCACGGTATGAAGTGTGCCATTTTGGAAAAACGATCCACAACGACAAATATAGAATCATGACCATGCTTAGATCTAGGCAATCCTAACACGAAATCCATGCTAATGTCGGACCAAGGTGTATGAGGAATAGGCAATGGCATATAAAGACCATAGGGATTAGCTTGCGACTTAGCTTGAACACATTTCGTGCATCGTTGAACGTAGCGCTCCACGTCACGCTTAATCTTGGGCCAAAAGTAGTAATTGGAGAGCATGTCCAATGTCTTGTCGCGACCAAAGTGACCCATAAGGCCTCCACCATGAGATTCTTGGAGAAGCAAAATTTGAAGCGACGACTTCGGGATGCATAGCTAGTTTTGTTTAAATAGAAAGCCCTTATGCAAATAGAAATCATCAACTCCTTTGTCATTGGAGCACTTTGCGAAAATTGGTTCAAAGAACGGATCGGAAGCATACAAAATTTTATTTCCTCAAGACCCAACACGTTGATTTCAAGTCTCGTAAGAAGGCTTGTATGTTTGCGAGACAATGCGTCCGCAACTACATTATCTTTGCCCTTCTTATACTTGACAATGTACGGAAAAGACTCCATGAACTCAACCCACTTAGCATGTCTCTTGCTCAAGTTAGCTTGGCCTTTGAGATATTTCAATGACTCGTGGTCGGAATGTATGATAAATTCCTTGGGCCAAAGGTAGTGTTGCCAAACTTGAAGGACACGAACTAAGGCAAAAAGCTCTTTGTCATAAATCGGATAGTTAAGTTTCTCGCTATGGTAGGCTATAGGACGTCCGTTTTGCATAAGGACTCCTCCAATTCCAATACCACTAGCATCACACTCTATCTCAAAAGTTTTTGTGAAATCTGGTAAAGCAAGAAGAGGTGCTTCGGTGAGCCTCTTTTTAAGTTCATCAAAAGCTTTTTGTTGTGCTTTGCCCCACACAAAGGTGACATTCTTTTTGGTCAATTCATTAAGGGGACAAGAAATGGTTGAAAAGTCTTTCACAAAGCGACGATAGAAACCGGGCAACCCATGAAAACTTCGGAGTTCACTCACATTTGTTGGTATGGGCCAATCTCGTATGTCCTTTACCTTGGAAACACCAACTTCAATTCCCTTCGAAGAAACGACAAATCCAAGAAAAATCAACTTGTCTTTAGCAAAAGTGCACTTGGGAAGATTAGCATAAAGCTTTTCATGTCGAAGGATTTGCAAAACTTCCTTGACATGTTTTACATGGTCCTCAAGTGATTTGCTATAAACAAGAATATCATCAAAATAGACAACAACACTTTTTCCAATGAGAGAACGCAAGATGTGATTCATAAGGCGCATGAAAGTGGATGGGGCATTTGATAAACCAAAGGGCATAACCAACGACTCATAGAGACCAAGTTTGGTCTTGAAGGCGGTTTTCCACTCATCACCTTTAGCCATGCGTATTTGATGGTAACCACTACGAAGATCAATTTTAGAAAAAATAGTGGCTCAACACAACTCATCTAGCATGTCATCGAGACGTGGTATGGGATGTCGATAACGTACGGTGATAGCATTGATTGGATGGCAGTCCATGCATAACCGTAACATATCATCCGTCTTTGGAACAAGAATCACGGGTACGGCACTTGGACTAGTGCTAACTTGGATCAAACCTTTGGAGACGAGTTGGTAGATTTGACGTTCGATCTCCTTCGTCTCCTCCGGGTTCATACAGTAAGGGGCGCGGTTGGGAAGTGGTGCACCGGGGATGAGGTCAATTCGATGTTCGATGCTGCGAAGAGGAAGTAGTCCATGTGGAAGCTCTTCGGGAAACATATCCTTGAATTGCTGCAAAACATTCATCAAAGATGGAGGAACATTGGTTTAATTCATTAGTTCCTTGCACTAGTCCCTTGCAAAGGAGGACATAGTGCAAGATGGATGGGTTGTTCCGAACATCTCTCATCTCACTTTTGGTGGCAAGGAGAACACTCTTAGTTTTTCCACTCGAATTTGGCGTGTGGCTCTCAGTCACTATGAGGTGGTTCTCTCTCTCACCGCTCTTCTCACAAGTAGGTGTTGTGCTTTGCGCCCTCGCTAAAGCCTTTGCGTTGTCCGTAATTATTTGGCTAGGAGTCATCGGTTGCAAAACACATGTTTTGTTGAGCCATTTGAAGGTGTATATATTGGTGCGACCATCATGTTGAGAAACCTTGTCAAATTGCCATGGTCGACCAAGAAGCATGTGGCAAACTGTCATAAGAACCACATCACACTCCACCGTATCTTTGTAAGGACCAATGGCGAAGGCGACCGATACAGTATGCTTGATCTTCACGGACCCTTGGTCACTTAGCCATTGCACGTGGTAGGGGTGCTTGTGTGGATGGAGGTTGAGGTTGAGCTTCTCAGACAACTCGGTGCTAGCAAGGTTGTGACAACTCCCTCCGTCAATGATCACCTTGATAGATTTGCCATTGATGCCGGCTCGTGTTTGGAAGATATTGGAGCGTTGGTCTTCATGCTCTTGTGATTGAGTGGGCAAGATCCTTGTGACGACAAGCGATGGACTTGCGTCATGCTCACACATGAGGAGTTCTTGATCATCTAACACTCGTTGCCTAGCCATTGCTTCCTTGACACGGGCATCAAAGTCATCTTCACTCAAGTACTCTTCATCACCATTGTCATGGATGAACAAGACTTTCTTGTTTCCACATTCGGCCGACTTGTGTCCTTTACCTCCACACTTGTAGTATTCACCGTTGAAAGGTGTATCACTCTTTGCTTGCTTGCCACTTGGGGGCAGTTTTCCTTGAGGAAGTGTGGGCTTGAAGGAAGGCTTGGAGGTACTTGCGGAGCTACCATTGAAAGTTGTTGGTGTAGGGGTTGAAGCTTGCTTGTAGGTGAAGTACGTCTTGGGCTTGTTGTACTTGATATCCTCTTGCACTTGACGTTCAGCCTTTGTTGCGATGTGCACAAGCTCAACCATGGTGTTGTATGTTTGGAACTCGACAATGCGCTTGATTGGGTGATTCAAGCCAATAAGGAAACGTGACATTGTTTGCTCCATGCGCTCATCAATGTTGGCACGAATCAAGTTGAGTTCCATTTCCTTGAAGTATTCTTCCACGGTCTTTGTCCCTTGACGAAGAGCTTGAAGGTTGTTGAAGAGGTCACGTGTGTAGTGCGCGGGGACATACCGGGATCTCATGTGAGCCTTCATGTCATGCCAAGTTGTGATTGGCGGCTCTTGTCTTGCATCAAGAGCAACTTGAACTTGTTCCCACTAAAGGTTGGCGTAATCATCAAACTCTAGCGAAGCCATGGCGACCATCTTCTCATTGCTATAGTTGTGCATGCGGAAGTCTTGTCGACTTTGAGTGCCCACGAGAGGTATTCTTCGGGGTCACTGGATCCGGTGAACTTGGGCATTGTGAACTTGAGCTTGCCAAAAGTTTCTTCATCGTTGCGGTCATTGCGACGAGCTTGGTGACCTTGTTGATGATCTTGTAGTTGGGGAGGTTGAACTTGGTTCTCGCGTCCTTGTTGCGGAGCTTGCTCTTGATATTGTTGTTAAGGAGGAGCTTTCTCTTGCTCTTGGCGCGGCTGTTGACGTGGTTGAGGCGCTTGGGCCTCATGGTGCGAGGGTGTGGAGCCTCTTGACCCGGTTGATGACGAAGAGGAGGCTCGTTCCTCGGTTGGTGATGTTGGTTAGGAACATGGGACTCACGGCGAAGAACATGGTCATGAGCCTCTTGACGTGGTGGGCGTCGCTCAACTTGTATCACTTGATGCTCCAAGTTTTGTTGATGTGGAGGAGGCACCGCGTGATGACCATGGTGTCGTTTTTGACGTTTATGACGTTGATGATGAGGAGGAGGATCTTGGAGAGCTTCACGTCAATGACGAGCTTGATTCTCCAAGTTGGAGTCATCACTTGTTGTGTCAAGAATGTTTCACGGTCGATGGTGGTAGACTTGCGGTTGTACTTGCGGTTGCGGTTCCTCTTGTGGTTGCTCTTGTCAGATCACTAGTGCCCTTGCGTGATGACGGTGTGCTTCTTGCCTTGCTCGTGGCCTTGAAGAGAGGTCACCATCATAGCTTGACGTGGCTTGCCGTGGGGAAGGTACATAGTTCAAAGAGACTCCATCTTCAACCACGGGGGCATCATTGCGTCTTTGAGCACTTTGATGTAGATCTTGTGGAAGAGGTGCATGACGATGCGAAGAACTTGCTGAGCTTGATGCACGTGAACGTGGTCTTGCCATGCCGTCGATGAGGCGTCGAAGATTGTCATTTGTTTCGGAGACGGAGCGTTGGAGCGCTTCATTTTGGTGGCCGAAGTTGTGATGCATTGCATGCATTTGTCGTTCGAGGTCGTCGAAGCGGTTGTCGATGTTCTTGAACTCGGCTTGCGTCTCGCCAAATTGTTCATCTTGTCGCGTCTCAAGGGCTTGGCAACGTTCACGGAACTCTTGTCGAACGATGAAGTCACTTGCGCGCGTCATGTACGGACCTTGATCTTCTTCTTGGGGAGGTGGTTGGCTCGTCTCACCGTGCCTATCCATCATGCAAAACACACGAGTATTGTATATGAAAGTGGAATATGGTGGTGTTAGCCTTGTACCTCACCTCGGGGATTGCACCAAACTAGAAACCACAAGTGAGAGCTATAAGCGTGCAAAGTGGAATTGCAAAGAAAACCCACACTAAAGAAAAAACTAACTCTCAACAGCTTGTTGGTGGTAGGTTAGTATTGTTGAAAGCCAAAGAACCAACCAAAAGAAAAGGGATAGTCAAAAGTGGGTAAAATCCAACAAAACTCAAGTCAAAGGCGAAGGTCAACAACTCAAAAGGGTGACGGGAACCTACGACTATATACACACACGTGGAGAAAGTTGGGATTGACACGACTATGAAAATGAGCAAACAAAACGTCCTAACAAAGACTAAGCTTGGTGTCTTGCCAATGCAAGGAGAGACTGTGGCTCGTTTGCAAAGATTAAAAGTGAGCAATGGATTTGTGCACTTGCCTTGGGCGCTCTTATTTCTCTCTTGCTTACAAGCTTTGAGACTCTTTTTTGCAAGGGGAGACTATTTTTCTTTTTCTTTTTCTTTGTATCTTTTTCACTTTTTTTTGCTATCCCTTGATGCTACCTAGTCACACTTGCTATTGCTCTTGCACTCTCACTATCCAAGGACAAATGCACAATGCTCAAGCAAACACAAGATGAGCCACTCTCATGGGATAGGTACACACAAAGGAAGATGGGGTTAACAAGGTGACGCAAGTTATACCTTCTTTGATAACTTGGCTTCGGTGGTGTGGGATGATGTTCGTGGTCCGTGGTGTCGATGAGCGCGGAAGTTGATGATGCGGAAGCTTGCAGGTAGTTGCTGACACGCACACGGGACACGAGCAAACAAAGGAGATTAGCCAATGCGAAAAATGAGGCAAAATTGTCAAAACTGGCGTTACAGCCGGACACTCCGGTCTGCCTGGGCTGGACACTCCGGTCTGGCCGGACACTCCGGTCTGGCCAGACACTCCGGTCTAGTTCGGCCGGACACTCCGGTCGGTACGTGCCGAACATTCCGGTGCGGGTTTCCTGCTCGTGTTCTTGAGCGGAAATCCTCGCCTTCAGGCCTCAAATCCGCGAAAAATTGGCCAAATCGGGCTGGGGAAATGCAGGATAAAGCTGGACCAACTCCTTAGACAAGGTTTGGTCGGATCAAAACCACAAATAACACTCCAAATCAAGAGATCGATCCAAAGGCAAATATGGGCAGTTTTTGTGGGGATTTTCGAATTTTTGGTGGATAGAAGAAAAATTTGTGGGGGAAATCGTGAGCAACGAAGCTCTTGATACCAATATGTTGAGGGCAAACCTCTAGGGTGGCCCGATCTTTCACGATTCCCTTTCAAATCGAGGGTGGAGTGCGGGGGAAGGAGGGAACGATGAACACGGCGAACACACACACGAAGAACGCGACGAACACACACACGCAAAACCACGATAAACACCAATAGCTCATGCCGACGGTGACCGGTCTGGCGCAATCCCTAGGATCGGCGTCGGGCGGAGGACTCTCTCTCGAACCGGCACGGCGAGATGGGAGACTCGGTGAGATCTTAACATCTAGGCAAAGGGACACCGATGCCTAGGCCTTGTACAACACGGAGGCACAATGCAAACTCCAACAAGGTTTGGGGATATTGGTGCTCCTTAGTCAAGGAGCATAAGGCAAGAATTAGATAGATCCACAAAGGGGTTTCTACTAATTCCAATATCAAGCCTATGGTTTACAATGGAGGTGGGGGTCTATATATAGGCCAACCACAAAGTCAAGGGTAATTCAGGCATTAAAGTAGAGCAGGCCGGACACTTCGTCTGAGTCGCGCCGGACACTCCGGCTTTGGCAGCTTCAGCACAGGTGTAGCTTCAGGGCTCGTGGATCAACGCGGTGGGGGCTCATACCTGATGATGCACAAAGTAGTGGTATGAAGTAGCACGCCATCCAAGGAGGTATCAAATTGGCACGAGGAGAGGAGCGAGTTCACCTTAGCTTTGAGGAGTTTGGCTCGGGCACGAGTCATGGGTCCACTTGGGGGACTTGTTGTAGATGTAGAAGCATCCGTAGGACGGGCTGCATCACTAGGTAGGGGACGGTGGCTCCCGGACATGCGGCAAAGGAGGTTCCTGGTCGTGGGCTGGCAGTTCCCGGCCGTGGGGGTGGCGGCGATTGATCCCGGTCGTGGGGGTGGCGGCGGCGGTTGTTCCCGACTGTGGGGGTGGCGGCGGCGGTTCCTGGGTGTGGGGGTGGTGGCGGCGGTTGTTTGACGTTGGGCGGCGTCAATTTTTGGGCTGGGTAGGCGGGAGCGACGGTGGGGGTGGCGATTTCATCGACGAGATTGGGATTGGGATTGAGCTCGAGCTCTTCTCCAAGCCAGAGTTTCCTCTTTTTTTACATGGATGATGCAAGATAATGTTTTTTTATAATAATTTTTTAGTTGCTCACCACGCTGGTTATGTGTACCGTTCGGTAATGACAACTTTGGAATATGTGTGTATGTGATTAACCTCCAATAGCTAGAGAAAGTAAAAAAAGCCTAATCAAACACCTCAAAATTTTGGATCCGTTGATTAAAAAACAACAACTTATTCATTTTAAATCAACACTTATACAAAATCTTCTACACTCAGGCGTATTTGTGACATTTCAGTTATAAAATCAGCAACAACAGCCATGAAAAGCACTGCTACCAAACACCAAATTTGTGCTTCCAACAGCTGCTTCCTACAGCTGATTTTTCACAGCCGATTTCAAAAGCTTCAGCCCAAACAAAAACAACCTTAGCTTGCTATCCTATAAATTCTATTCCTTTGCTAGTGTCTCCTTTTTAGCTTTGAAACAATGAGCAATGAACTTGGTTAAAAATATTTCCTACATTTTTACAACAAGAAAAAGCATCTAAAAGATGACTTGAGTCCATGTTTAGCCCAAAGGATTTGATTTTAGAACACCATCCATTTGAGCTTAATCTAAATAGACTCGATAGCTCCCTTGAATAAAATTGTCTGATAAAATGGATGCTTCGAAGTAGTAGAGATTATGCCACTGCTTTTTCTAATAATTACCGTAAGATATTGCTTTACGCGTGTTATTACAACACTGTCGTGCTCCATAGGGAACTATTAACTCCGCTGGCCCACGAACGATCTAAATGTGGGAAACCACTTGATTTCGGCTATTGAGTTATGTAAACGTCTGTAGCAGCATTGCTATGACGGGTAAAATTTAAGTCTCCTCATGGTTTCACGTTCCAAGTGAAGTTGTAGTACTCCTCTGACCCACTATTGCTCAACAATTATTTATTGGCATGGTCACGAGTGCACAACACAGTCCCAATTAACATGTTAAAAACAGTGGCATAATTTCTCTATGAAAGAGCTGAAGTTTTTGAAAGGCAAGGAAAGGAAAAAGGTGCTTTGAGAGTCTTGAAATTTTGACATGAGAATATATGAGTTGTTCTTAAATTGAATGTTTTGGTGCCAACTTGAGTACTCTTAATTGATTAAAGAAACAAGAGCAAAAAGTTTTCATCTCTCAACAAAGAGAGACACCAAAAGAATTTGTTTCACTTTCCTAGCTAAACTTTTGACACTTGCTCGGGCATATGATTTATTTGCTAGCAAGATATACGTGGTTAGGAAGTGGACTCATGCAATCTTGTGAATACTTGTATGGTCATGTTTAAGATTGCAGGAACTATGAAGAAAAGAATTTGACACCAATTTAAGCTTGTAAGTTCTATTATTTCAGTCTCGAATCTCCGCTATTCTTCCTTATTTCCTTGTCACTCGAGGGCGAGCAACATCTAAGCTTGGGGATTGGATAGCTGTGAGATTCGACACATTTTTGATGGTTTTTATTGATGGTATTCTCCCAGATTTGATCATTTTCTAGCTTTACCTAACGCTAATACTTAGGTAGCAAAGAAAACTTGGTTTTTAATGTGTGTTTTAGGTTCTGAACATCAGCAGAAGGTTTTAACAAGAGAAACACAATATTCAGGTGAAAACAAGAAAGTCTCTCTTTAGAAGCAATCGAGGGAGGCATACCGAGGCTTTAACGAGCAACTATACGGTGGGAACATTTTTCTTGCCATATAGTTCCCGTCGTATAGCTGCCGCTGCCTCTGTCTTGTCAAAAGGAACAACTTCCGTGAAGAAGCTAGACGTGAAACCATAACACAACAGCCGCCATCCCATCCAGAAAGGAGATAGAGGAGATCCGGAGAAGAAGGGGGAGATGTTCTTCATCTCACTCCATGATCTTCGACCTCCTAGCCATCACACCACCATAGCCATTACTTGTGCTTGAGAGAGAGAGATATTCACCTTGCAAGATTAGGGTTTGAGATTGTTTCTTCCTATCTTGAATTGTGTTGGATTACTTTTCCATTCTTATTGTGGATCTCCACGGTAATATCGAGAAGAACTCCCTTTATTTAATTATATCGATGATGCTTTCTTCTCTCATGTGTGAGTAAGTTCCTTGGGCATGGGAGATGTAAGGGATTGGTGAGATGTGATGTGCCTCCATATATTTTCCATTAGTTCGTGATTGATTTAAATTACTATATTATGTGTGCTTGACTATCTGTGGGATGTCTAATGCTTGTTGTCCAATTAAGGGCCCAAACAACATGATGCTTTGTTCTACATAGATAGGATCTTGTTCGCTAGCAGACTGGTGACCCTCGAGTGACACGGGGATATCAATGGGAAACTAGTTGACTCGAGGATAACGAGGAACCACTGTGCTTATCGCATTAGTCTGATCTAAGGAGCTTAATTGCTAAGCAACCGGAAGGGTCTTAATCGTCTAGTGTCTAACCATGGTTTTGGTAATAGGCTAGTAGGATTATTGAAGTTGGGATGAAATCTACCAAGAGGAGTTCCAGTTAATTATGGGTTGCTCGTCTACACATATACTTATAAGATTACAATTGTTACATTTATCACTCGTCCACCTGGCACCGTCACTATCACCATGAACTGTATCTCCCCACGCCTTCTTAGTCATCTACAGAACACAACAAACAACTGAATCGTTCTTTACTTTTATGCTTTTTGTTACTGAAGTTTACATTTTAGTTTTATTTAAATACATCCAGTTTAATCCAAATTTCATTCTTATTTCCACACTTGCAATCAATTCACTCGAAGACATGTGACAACTTTGAGTGTGATAGAGACTTCACCCATAAACACTTACCTTTGGGCTCCCTATGGGATCGATATCTATACTTCGAAACTAGTTGCAAACGATCTGTGCACTTGTAGACATCACCTGCCGACCAAGCTTCTTCAATAAAATGGTACATGGACCCCCACTTAGGTCCAAGATCTGCATCACCAGGAGGGGCCCCGGAGAGCCGTGCTCCTGCCCTGGAGCCAGCATGGACCCCTCCTCCGTCTCCCACTTGCGGAGAGCTCTAGTCGGAGGACTCTTCGGGGATGTTGGGAGGCTTACTAGCCTGCCCCGAGGGGACTCCATCTGGAGCAAGTGACTCTGAGGATAAAAGGCCAATCGTTATACAAGAAACATCGAGCGCATCATCCAAGAAGCAACGCAACCAAGGACCTCATATGTCGGGCTTGTGGGAGCCTCGATCCCTAGGAGAACATGCATGTGTTGGGCATCCGGGGGACCCGGGGCCACCTCCATGTCGCTAGGTTAATCCTCTAGCGGGGAGTTCAGGTCAACACGAGGAGACAAAGGCTTCAGGTCCATGTTCAAGGGTAGAGCGTCCACCTCTAGGAGTCACGACCGGGTCACGACGCTGAAGAAGTTGGCAAGGGAGGCGCTCCCTACAGACCCACTCTTAGTTTGCAGGGGTGACCCTTCGTGGGATGATTCCCCCGTAGATAATTTAGTCGCAAGGGATGAGACCACACTAACATCCGAGGGTGCATCACCCTCCTTCGTGCCATCACCGACATCAGAAGAGGACTCCTCGGCCCCCACCAGGCCCTTGGCGTTGAAGGTCGGGAGACCTCAATTATATCGCCCTGGCGCTTGTCGAAAAATAGAGGGAGGGGACCTTTTGGACGGCCCCGGTAGCCGTCGAGAATAGAAGCTCCTTCATCAAGATGGTGTACACTTCTCGGGCCAGATCTTCATCTTCTCGGGACAGAGGCGGGTGAGGTCTTAAGGGCCCCAATAGTCCTAAGCCAGGCGGGACCTCCTCTGCAGCGGCGCCAGGCGCCACCTGAGATAATCAGAAATGACGGCGTGCACCGTCAATCCCTTGGTTGCAAGGGCCTGAATCATGTCAGTAAGAGGCTTTAGGTCCGCATCCTAATAGCTCAGCCTCCCCCATCCCGGCAGAGGTTGCGCCACCTCCCGAGGGTCTTATATCCAAGGAACTGGCGATCTCTATGCACTACACAATGCTCACCTCACCATTATTCCCACTTGGATTTAAACTTACCTGGGAGGTACCTCTTGGAAAGGTTGTTCGGAAGATTGAAAGTGACGTTTCCTGCTATCCTTGGTTTGTTATCAACTTGAGGAGCGAAATAATGGCGAAACAGCGCCACCAAGGGCATCACCCAACGAACCCTTCGCACATATGTGCGTACGCGGCCAACGCTAGCAGAGCGTTGGGATGGATCTGAACCAGGTGAAGGGCATACAAGGCCATAACCTCCAGGAAGAAATCAGAGAAAGGGGGAACTAGACCTATCTTGAGAAGGGCACCTCCCCTTCCGCTACACCCCCGCCAGGGAAGCGGAGCACGGTGGCTCCATTCTCATGGCACTCATCGTCCATGAGCATCCTCAAGGCCTCGAGTCTGAGCTGTTCTACGGTGGGGGGGGGGGGGGGGGAAGGTGAGCTCTCGAGGTCTTGCAACGCCCCGGAGCTCCGGATCGGGTTCTAGAAGAAGACCCCTTGAATCCTTGGCTCAGCATCGGTGCCATGATGACACGACGTGACAAGTTTCAAGGGGAAAATAAGATTAAATGCAGGATGTGTTGAGTGGATGAATGGCGGTTACTGTTTCTTTATAGGCCTAGGAAACCTATCAACCCACCCTATGCTCACAATTACTATCAAGGACAGCCATCAAATGATGGACAGCCACGACTGCACATCTCAAGGCTGACACGACACCTAGCAGGCAGCAAGGTAGGGACTTACATGATAAAGTTATGATAGCGGTGACGGGCACAATCAAGATAAGGACGTAGATCTGGCAAAACATGACCTGGCTGGGGTGCGCCCAGGGGTTACTGTTGCACCCATGGGACCCGGTGTATCCTGGGTATGATGAGCTGACTATGACTCGAGAAGGAGGGCGTGTAGGGAGGCTCTACCGGGGCATCCTCACGGGACTCGAAGGAACTCCCACCAACAATCCTGGACCGTGTGGGACGCTAGGAGACAAGAATCAGGTTGACATGGCGCGTCCTTGCGCCAGTTTGCAGGCATCGGGCAACACGCGGTGCCAGACCTGGATTGCCAAGACATGTTGCAGGCTATGGCCCTCCGCGTGGCAAGGCTTGCACGCCGCATGTGAATTGACCCCTGTGGTTTCCCCTTTACATATAAAAGGAGGCCTAGGTCAAGCGAGAAAGATGGGGGATTTTGGACGAGAGAACTTTCCCGAGGAAGGAACCAGTGTGACCTTGTGATAATCAGACGGTAGCTAGTTGCAAGATGCATGGTTCCGCTCACTACGGACCTGAACCTGGGTAAAAAACACTATGCCTTTCTCTGTGATTGTGTTCGTCTAGCTTGCCGACCGAGCTTGCTGGATGTTGCGTCCCTGGCCGAGCAACAAAGGGGGACTCATGTCCCCGGTGTCGAAAATCAAGACATGACACATTCATATTAGAAATCTGACAATAACATCAATGCAATTTGATATGGTGATGCTTGTTTACTGTTCTGTTGGCAATTTCTTATGCAATTTTTTGATGGAGCGGATAGTGAAAGACCTACTCATGCATGGGTCCTTTATAGATCATGCCTCTTGCATGATATATTAGACTTTTTATTTGCAATGAAACCGCAGAAGTACTATAAAGAAAAAAAATAAACAATGTCTACCAAATTAATGATGTAGTCTGCGAGGTAGCAAGGTTTCACCCACACCTTAAACCTAAGTTAGGAAAAAGCAGCTCTAACTCTAGCCTACCCATATATTCTAGATGGTCTAACTTTCTTAATGATGTACTTGCGACGATAATGAAGAATTCGAAAAATAAAGGTTTGTGGATGGAATCCTTGGCACATATAATTGCCTTAGTCCAATTCAGATCCTGTCCCAAGTTGATATTGAGGCTTGGCTAGCATCCCTGACTGAAAGGGCCTGTGAAAAAAGATGTTCAATGTTTTGTTCCCCCGTTAAACATATGGCATAGCTGAACACCTAGCCAATCCTATAGTGCCATCTTATTAACATATTTCTTGTATTCAGACAATCAACTAATAATAACCAGGCAAAGACTTCAAGATCTGGGTATAATTTTGATTTCCAAATCCATGTGTATGATGAGTGAGTAGAGAGATCAAATTTTTGACTGGTGGGAACTTATTATGACCTAAAGTGACAAGCTACACAATAAAATTTGTACTGCGGAAAAAGATGTAACAACTATTATAGAGTTATTGTTTTCATGAGTCTACTATAGAAGCTTGCCACCATACTCTCTTTTATTTTCTGTTTGAGATGAAGAGGACTTTGTTTTATAAGAAAGAGAGCTTAAGACTATATGCCATATTTTGGGAGAATAGGAGATTTGAACAAGTACATGATATCGACAAGAAAACTAAAAGAAAGTGGCTATTGTAGGCTTATGAAGGTAAACATGGAGTATGATCTGAACATGGATGTTAGGCTGATGTTAAAGATCATGATGGAATTTAATTTCATATTCTTATACATTATGATATTTTGGATTGATATGTATTTTGAGAGAGTGGACTATTAACTGCTTTCATGTGTCTTGCATATGTGAAAGGATGTTCATTTGACTTAATGTGGCACCGTATCAACCTTATTGGGAAATATGTTTCAGTTATTTTGGTGGCTTGCAAAATCAGTTGAATGGATATACCTGTATTTCCTCTGTAAGAATTCTACTAGAAGCTGAAAAGAAATATTTCTCTTTGGAGATAACATCGTGTTCTCTTGCGGACACCCGTGGATGTTAAACCTGGACAAGATAAAGGCTCGAGGTAAACATAATTCTATAAACAAGATCATGTGACTTTCACCAGAAATTTTCTTTGATGTCCAAGTGAGATATGTCCTATGTATATAACTGATTTATACGAACACCACATGTATGTCTTTGGTTTGATCTGGGCCAACTTCGCTGGTAGCCCTGTAAGTCACACTCATGAATTTCAGGGAAGTTTGTGCTGCCAGTAGTCAGTCGAGTGTGAATGGTGTGAACATGAGAGTGCTTCCAAACGAAGCAACATGTATGATGAGAGGGTAAAGAGGGATTGAGATGACACCTTGCTACATAGCGGAAGTATGACCAATGGATTCTGATGTGATGCTTTGGCATGACTATCTCCTTATTTTCTTTTTGTTTGTCTTACTGAACTTTCTAATAACTACTGCAGCTAACAAATTTATCTTCCATAAAACTAATCTAAATTGGTATTAGGCTATTCAAAAAAGGGGAGATTAAATTGTATTGCTTTATTTTTTATGTGTTAGTTTAATCCTGAGTTAGAAGTTTTCTTATGAGTTAAACTCTTGACTCTCATGCTATGTTTCAAATATGGCAAGCAAAGAAAATTAGCTTACTTTCGAGCTTTCGAATCTTCCAAAACTATTTTAAAAATTGTAGATATTTCAAAACTTGGAGGTAACAGTAGATGAAAACCCTACCACGATTACTGTTATCTAAAGTGGGATGGTGATTTATGCACCCTCTCCAAAGCCATGGGCTATAAGAATGACTACCTTGATTTGAGTAACTAAAATTGCAACCTGATGTGGGTGTTGATGTTGATTAAAAATACATCTATTCACATTATACACCAAGACAATATTAACATAAATTTATGTGTACATATACACCGGGGTTAAGAGCCCATGGCAACGCACGAACATTCAACTAGTTAATTCTTATTACATTATACTACTGTATGTACTACCTCTGTTTGGAATTTTTCGTCCTAAGGGCTAAGTTGCTAATACCAGGACACTTCATAACTCTCTCTCATTAATCTATGCATGCACCAATAGTCTTACATGCATGAGAGAAGTCAGAGGGAAAGAGGAACGTGCATTGGACGAGAGGGACTAATAAATGAGATAACTTTTATAATCTCAAACAATATAAAAAAGCTCTCGGGACCTATAATCCCAAACAGAGGTAGTATTAAGGTTCTCAGGTTCTAGTTTTGTCCGAGCTGCCAAAATCCCCGGGTCGACCTATTTTTTGACACAAATAAGATAGCTCATCAAGTGCTACAACAGGAATATCTTGAAGGTTTTTTCACTAACCACTCTCTGCTCAAGCTTAATTATCAACAATTTCTTGACACTGAAAATATATGAGATCAGGTTCATATATGTAAAGATGTTTATATATCTGGTCATATAAATAGGAAAACCAATCAAAATCAAAATTATTTCTAGGTTTTTGTTGAAATGTGCAAATCAACGATTGGACATTTGTGAGTCGAAAGGTCACTTTTCCAACTCATTGTTTTTTGTTTAAGCAGCCAATCCTGTCCTTCCTAAAATGTACTACTCCCTCCATACCGGATTGTTGGGCTAAATTAGCAAAACGTTAGAACCTAGGTGATCGTCGATTGGCTTTGAAAAAGGGAGATATGGAGTATAGCATTGATTGATACGGTAATTAAAACCGGAAGCCATGCATGCCCCTCTTTCCTCCATTCCGGTGAAAAATTAGTACCATGCATTGGCCAAACTTAAGTACTACTAAGAGCAAGTACGATAGGGATAGTCAGCTGGCTATAAAAGATAAAATAGTATAGTTTAGGTGAGGTGGAGGAGAGAGAAGAGGAAAGAGAAGATAAGCCGGCTGTAAGTTAAGAGCCAGCCTAGCACGTGCTCCTAGGCACTTTATGAGATTGACATGTGTGCCACATATTGATTAAGTAGTACACTTTTGTTAGCAATTATTATACATATTGGCTATAGAGCTGACTATAGATGACGTGTCACTTGCTTATAGCCAACAACCGGCTATATTATTGAACTTGCTCTAAACGGTTGGAGTAGTCTCACGAGGAGTAAATCATGCAATTAATGTACAAATTAGCCTAACTTATCGGTAATGCTCTAAAATAAGTTTGGCCAATGCATGGCACTAATTTTTCACGGCAATGGAGAAAAGAGGGGCATGCATGGCTTCCGGTTTTAATTATCGTATTAATCAATGCTATATCTCCCTTTTTCATAGCCAATCGGTGATTACCTAGGTTCTAACGTTTTGCTAATTTAGCCAAACAATCCGGTATGGAGGGAGTAGCTCAATAATACGGTACGGAGGGAGTATTGCACTACACTTGCTATTATGCTAATCTTTTCAAACAATATTGTCCAAATGCAAACACATCGACAAATAGTCAAAGTACAAACAAGAAGTACAGACATTGTTGCCACACCGATATGTAGCCCAAACTAAACTTGGAAATGATGCCCGTCATGGGGAAATGTGATCATCAGATTGGTTCCCGAGCAAAACCGCTCTATTGCTTCTTGGGCCCACCTTATTGCCTCCTAGTTCTATCTTTTTATTTTTGTCTTCTACCAACCACCGAGCGCACACCTGATATAGGATGGCCCTATCTTCTCAGTGAGCTTGGGTAGATGGTGATGTAGATGATGAAGATAACTTGTATGTCGCTGTGGAACTCTCTCGATCGATCCCTGATGCCAATGCAACAACGCTCAACCCTATAGTTATTTGCAACGTCATACACTTGCGCACGTAGCTCTGACCATGAAGAGGTGATGCAATCTTCTAATCCCCAATGAAACAGCAGACCACACAAAACTTCCAGTAGTAAACACACTAGATCGATACGAATTGGTGTGGGAAAATTCAATGGATTGCAATTAGCAATTCAGCATGAACTATGGTTTCTGTTTAAACGTGGTTTTAGTTGAAACGTGGTCTGCCTATTTGTGATGGCTATGGTATTTTATATAGGGGTTGCCGTCCTCCCCACTAACCAGGCCCAAAACCAGCCATAATTTAGCCCAAACTGGTCCGGTTCGACTCAAACTGATACATATCAATGCATAGATGGGTTCGGCCTACTTGGCTCATATGCCATATGTCATGGTGCACCTCAAACATGTCTTGGCACGCCATCTGACTTCCTCAACGTTGCTTGATTTCCTCTAGTGCGCCTGCCTCACTCTCCTTGATCGTGCACGCATTGGTGATCAACACATCTAGCTCCCCTTGGTGCAACTATTCTCCTCCTTGTGAAATGCTTGTGTTAACAATGAACCTGATCACACATAGATGCATAGATTTAGGTAGTATAAAGTTCTTATTAAGAAATACATCACGTTCTGTTAGATGTGAATTCACATGTTGCTCAAGTAGCTTTGCACGAGCTCTTGTAATGGGTCCAATCCTGATTTCATTGGACTTCTTCTTTGCAGCAACATGTTCATTGTCAATACGAGTAGGAGATAGTGGAATATTATGGATGTCCTCATCAACACCTGAATACCACAACATCACATGCTCATCTCGGTGGCATG
Source organism: Avena eriantha (assembly GCA_910589775.1). Lineage (NCBI taxonomy): Eukaryota > Viridiplantae > Streptophyta > Magnoliopsida > Poales > Poaceae > Avena > Avena eriantha. The sequence continues at coordinate 268,678,861 of OU342741.1, read as the reverse complement.
CCCCAGTGAAATTCTATCGGCGCACCACATGGTTACTGCCACCGAGCCCTGTTGGGATTTTGCAGCACGCCCCCGTGGCTACCATCGCCATGCCCCATAGGCTCCTGCCATTTGCTGTTGTAGAAGGATTTGTGGAGAATGCACAGCTTCAATAGGGCCGGCTGTCTCATATATATAGATAGTTACAGGTATAATCCTGAGGTTACAAGGAGACCTACATAGAGTACAATACGTATCTCAACACCCCCCCCCCCTCGCAGTCAAAGGGTCGGTACCGACACATAGACTGGAACGAAACTCATCGAAGGTCGACGTCGGAAATCCCTTGGTCATGATGTCCGCAAATTGCTGAGAGGTCGGCATGTGAAGAACTCGAACGTGACCGAGAGGAACCTGCTCACGAACAAAGTGGATGTCCAGATCGATGTGCTTGGTGCATCGATGATGAACAAGGTTGGCGGAGAGGTAGACAACCGAAACATTGTCACAAAACACCACTGTGGCCTTGTCGACATGATGGGAGAGCTCGGAGAGAAGCTGATGAAGCCACATGCACTCGGCCACGGTGTTAGCCACGACCCGATATTCGGCCTCGGCACTGGAGAGAGAGACGATGGGTTGTCCCTTGGAAGACCAAGAGACGAGCGATGAGCCGAGGTAGACGCAGTAGCCCGAGGTGGACCGCCGCGTGTCAGGGTAGCCAGCCCAGTCAACATCCGAGTAGGCGTCGATGTCCGTCGATGGCGAGGCGTGCAATGAGAGGCCAATTGCCATAGTGCCACAGATGTAGCAAAGTATCCTCTTCACTGTTGTCCAGTGGGCGTCTCGAGGAGCATGCATATGCAAGCACACCTGATGCACGGCATACTGCAACTCCTGTCCTGTCAATGTCAAGTACTGTAGAGCACCGACGATGGAGCGGTAGAACGACGTGTCAGGAGCCAGCGACCCATCGCGAGCCGAAAGCTTGGCCTTCGTGTCGACTGGAGCAGGCGCGGGGTTGCAGTTAAGCATCCCAGCGTGCTCGAGGAGCTCATGGGCATACTTCCGCCCATGGAGAAAGAACCCATCCGCGCACCATACAACCTCGATGCCGAGGAAGTAGTGGAGCGGGCCAAGGTCATTGAGTGCGAACTCGGCGCGAAGGCGATTGGTGAGCTGTCGAAGGAGGCCAACATTGCATGCTGTCAAGATGATGTCGTCGACATATAGCAGTAGGTAGGCAGTGTTGGTGCCTTGTGATAGACGAACAACGACACGTCAGAGCGCGTAGAGCGGAAGCCGAGCTGATGTAGAAACACGGCGATGTGCTAGTACCAAGAGCGCGGGGCCTGCTTTAGTCCATACAAGGACCGAGAGAGCAGGCACACATGGTCCGGATACTCGGCATCGACGAAACCGATGGGTTGCTGGCAGTACACCTGCTCGGAGATGTGTCCATGGAGGAAGGCATTGGAGACATCCATCTGATGCAGCTGCCAGGCACGAGAGACGGCGAGGTGAAGAACGGTGCGGATCGTGCCTGGCTTGACAACCGGGGCAAACGTATCCCTGAAGTCGACGTCGGCATGTTGGCAAAAACCACGAACCACCCAACCCGCCTTATAGCGCTCCAGGGCACCATTAGGAGCAAGCTTATGCTTGAAGACCCACTTGCAGGTGATGACGTTGGCATAGGAGGGGTGGGGAACCAGCTCCCAGGTCCGGTTGCGCCGCAATGCATCAAACTCCTCCTGCATCGTGGTGTGCCACTGCGGGTCGCGCAAGGCGGCCCAGGCAGAGGTGGGCACCAGCGAGATCGCGGACGTAGAGGCGGTGTAGACGTACTCGTCAGTGGGGTAGCGGGTGGACGGCCGACGCACGCCCGCACGTGCACGAGTGACCATGCCCGCCGGTGGGACGGGCGGGACGGGCACGGTGCTCGCAGCTGGAGCGGGCGATGATGGCGGTGTCGACGAGAAGGGTGCCGAGCCGGACGAGGATGACGAGGGCGATGCAGGTGGTGTCCCCGGCGTCGGTGGAGTCACCAGCCTGGACGGAGACGGAGCCGCAGCGGGTAGCGACCCGGTCCGATGCGCCGAGGGACCAGGCGGGACGGGCACAGATGGGGCCGACGCGGTCACTCGTTGGCATGCATGGCCGACCTCGTGGGGGGGGGAGCGGGCACCATGGATGTCGTCAAAGGAGTCGCCAAGAGTCCCTATTGAAACGGAAACACCAACTCGTCAAAGTAAACGTGTCGTGAGGTGATGACGCAATGAGAGACCGGATCATAGCAGTGATAGCCCTTGGTGTTGGCTGGGTAGCCGAGAAAAACTCAAGGGATAGAGCGCGGCGTGAGCTTGTGCGCGGTGGTGGCGGCGGTGCTAGGGTAGCAGCGGCACCCGAAGATGCGAAGATCATCGTAGGTGGGGGCACACCAAAGAGGAGATGGTGCGGCGTGTATTGCCAACGAGAGCGGCAGGGACGAATGTTGACTAGAAGAGTAGCCGTGGTGAGAGCATCCGACCAGAACCGTAGGGGCATGTACGCATGGAACAAAAGGGTGTGGGCACAGTCGTTGAGAGTACGAAAGATGTGTTCAGCCTGACCATTTTGTTGCGAGGTGTATAGACACATGAGACGGAAGAAGGTGCCATGAGAGGCGAGGAGGGTGTGGATGGTGATGTTGTCGAACACTTTGCCGTTGTTGGTTTGTAAGGTGTGGATGGGATGACCAAATTGTGTGGAGATGTAGGCAAAAAAGGAGGTGAGAGTGGTGGCGACGTCGGATTTATGGCGGAGGGGAAAAGTCCACACAAAATGCGAGTAATCATCCAAAATAACAAGATAATAAGTATAACTAGAATTACTCGAAACAGGCGAGGTCCAAACATCACTATGAATGAGTTGAAACGGAAAAGACGCAACTGTGGAGGAAGAGCTAAACGGAAGACGAACATGTTTGCCTAGACGACATGCTTCATAGGAATGAGCATCCGTTTTATTACAAGAAAAGGAGAATCCTTGCATTATTTGACGAAGAGCAGTGGAGCTAGGATGGCCGAGGCGGGCGTGCCAGAGGTCGACACCGGCGGAGAGAGCGAGATGGATGCTAGTGACGGTGGAGGACGACCGAATAGGGTACAAGTCGCCAGGGCTGTCAAATCGGTGGAGGAGCATCCGGGTATGACCATCCTTAACTGAGAATCCAGAAGCCTCAAATTCCACAGTCATAGAATTATCACAAGTGAGAGAACAAACAGAAACTAGGTTTTGAATTAAGTTAGGAGAAATGACAACATTATTGAAGGAGAGAGGGGTGGAGGTGGAGGGAAAGGAGGCAGAGCCAGTGTGAGTAATGGGAAGAGCATGACCGTTGCCAACGATTATGCGAGAGGAAGTAGAAGTGGGAGTGGAAGTGGAGAGGTTACCGGGGTGAGAGGCCATGTGCGCGGAGGCGCCGATGTCCATGAACCAGTCGTCGCACCACCATACGAGCCTGCGGTGGGAGCGGTCTGGAGGGCGGTCAGCAGCACGGGATCCCACTAGACCAGCGGCGAGGGCGCGTGGTAGTAGCCAGTGGGGTTCGGAGGCGTGGTGTACACCGGCGTGGTGACGGGTTGGGGCGACATGAAGAACGCCTGGTGAGTGGCCGGGCGCGGCCCCAAGATGCTCGGGTGAGGCGCGGCGTCACAGGCATCGTGTAGGCGTGGACAACCCCGGTCCAGGGGTTGTGACCCATGCTCCAAGGCAGCGTCGGTGCGGCCTGCTGAGGTGGACAAGGCTGTGGTGCGGGGGCGTTGCCAGCGTTGCCGCTGTTTCGTCCGCGCCCGCATTGACAACGGCCGCCGCCGCCGTTACCGCCGCCATTGGTGGGAGGCGGAGGTGCGTGGGGCTGTGGAGGGTAGTACCCCCAGGATGGGGCCGGGGCGTGAGGCGGAGGAGCCGGAGGCGCATGAGAGGGGGCACCCGAGCCCCGGGAGAGACCCACGACGAAGGTGGTGTGGGCCGCCCGAGCGCGGAGATGCTTCAGCTGCCGCTCCTCGAGACAGAGATAGGCCATGGCTTGCTCGAAGGTTGGCGTGGTGAGCAGCGTGAGGTTGGCGGCGGCGTTGATGAGGTCCTTGCCGAGACCGGCAGCATGGAGAGGAGGATCTTGTCATCGATCGGAAACTCCAGGTCGTGGAGCTCGTCGGAGAGGCTCTTGAGGCGGAGACAGTAGTCGTCGAGGGAGAGGTCGTTTTGGTGGATGCCGAAGAACTCATGCTAGAGGAACGTGATGCGCTTGATCTTGTTGTCGGTGAAGAGGTAGGTGATCTTGGTATAGACCGTGTGCGCGGTGTCACCGTCATGAACGATGGTGCGGAAGATCTCGTTGGAGACGGTCTGGAAGAACCAGCGGATGATGGTGGCATCGATCGTCAACTAGTCGGGGTCGTGCGGCATGGCGAGGAGGTCGATGGTGTCGTCGACGTGATCAAGGAGATCATACTCGCGGAAGAGGAGGCTGAAGTACGTCTTCCACGGGAAGAAGTTTGCAGCGGTTTTAGAGAGCGTCACCGCCACACGCTCGAGGATGGGGACGTCGCGGATGACGGCGACGGAGGGGCCGGCGAAGGGTTTGCTGCTCCCGGAGACGGGGGAGTTGAAGGGGTTGCTGGAGGAGGAGAGGTCGGCCATGGTTGGGCGGAAGCGGTGGATGGAGGGGAGGCCGGCGAAGCCTAGAGGAGGTAGGGCGGTGACTAGGGTTTTGGTGACGGGGAGGGGCCGGCGGCGCCTGGGGGTGAGAGGCGGCGGCTAGGGTTGGTGGCGAGGAAGGGGGGCCGACGGCGCCTAGGGGGAGAGAGGCGGCGGCTAGGGTTTGGGGGTCGTGGTTACGCTGATATCATGTAGAAGGATTTGTGGAGAATACACAGCTCCAATAAGGCCGGTTGTCTCAGGGGCCCAGGGCGAAACTAAAATTTTGGCCCCTGTTATAGAACTTTTAAATAATGTAAATCATGCATGCTATAAATAAAAAAATTAGAGAGTCTCTTATTTCAATATTTATATCAAATATTTTGAGCAAGCAAGCCGCCTCATTAAAAACCTTCAAGTCCCCTTAGGTACCCTAGTAAGGAAAAGAGTGCGTCTAAAATTTGCTGCTCCAATAGTGCAATTACATATTACATCAGAAATTTCTTCTCACACTTCTAGATGCGAAGTCATTGATGATGGTATCAATATCAATCTCATCTAATAATTTTTTCTCGATGCATATAGTAGCCAAACCATTTAACCTCTCTTGCGACATTGTAGACCTCAGATGGTTCTTCAACAATTTCAACTTTGAAAAGCTCCTTTCAGCCGATGCCACAGTCATAAGCAGAGTAAATAAGATCCGATAAGCAATATAAATATTAGGATAGCAATCGGCTGCTCTGACATACTTAAAAATTTCCAAACTAGTCATTGATTTATTTGGCAAAGCATACCGGAGAACACCTAACTCAGAAATTAGATCGTTTAACTCAACATCACATGCACCACTTTCTAGAGATAAAGTGTGCGCAAGTTTAGTGCAACGATCTTTTATATGAGAACCATCCAATGACTTCAGTACTACCGAACTCATTAAAAACCCAAATATGCTTTGGAAGGATTGAAGTTCTTCAAACCTGCTTTTCAGTGATGTGATTGCCATATCAACCATGACTAGAAAGTAATTAACTTTAAAAGCATCCTCAGCTTGCAAGATTGCTTCATCATAGTCAATTTCATCAAAGTGCTTCTTCCTCTGAGATTTACGCTTTACTGACAGTGATAGCTCTACGCCCATTTCAGATGCAATTTCCTTCGCAATGATCAAACAAGAAGCAAACCCATCATTTCTAAAATTTCGAAAGTAAGTACGTATACCTTCAATTTGCTGTAAGGTAGAGTCAATGCACATGTGTAGCATCCCAATTGTCTAACAATTGCAATGCTACTAGCCTAGTCTATATATATGCTACTTCCTACATATAATTGTTGCATCATAATTATATCATGCTCATGTCATCATGCCTCCTTGCATTTGAGCATCATATAAAACCTTTTTCATTTGGTTCTTATCTCATATGCATTATTAATTGTTTTTTCCTCTTGATATATTGTAGTTGGTTCTTGATAAATGCTTGATGCCCAAGTTGAGTTGGGGGAATATCTTTTCTTAACTCCACCACCTTTCTCTTGTCACCACCCCTTTAATTCTACCATCCCTTGTTAGGTGAGCTTTGCATTCTTTGGGGTTTACCTCTAGCTCATGTTCGTAGGGATGGATCCACTTCTATTTCTCCACTTGCTCCCATATTTGCAACTTGATGTCTTCACATTATTAATATGAGGAGCCACATGGCCACCTTTGCATGCTATGAGAGTGGGACCCTTGTCAAGCTTTCATATGGATTGTTTGGAATGTATGTCATGTTGGGGTATTTTTGAGGCTATTATGCATCTAGTGGAACATACACACTAGTAAGTATAAATTACATGCCAATATGATCATCTCCATCTACTCCACATGAAACCTCCTTTTTAATTCCTTTTGCTTGGCCTTTACTCCATATTTTGCAATGTGCATGAATAAATGTCATGAGACCTTATTATTGTTTTCACGAGAATAAACATGGCACATGCAAGCCCTCTTCGATCTTCTTTTGTTTTTCTTTGGAATATTTGAGGGAAGCTTGCTTGGTTCAAATTCAAACAAGAAGATTTAAATTCCAATGACCCCTTGGCCATATGGAAACCTAGATGTTTACACATCTAAAATACATGCAATAATGCATGCATGGCACATGCATTCATGCTACCATTTTTTTCAAACTCCTTTTGCTATTTGAATTCTTGATGGTTTCAAAATGGCTTTGAGTGGTTGTTTTTAAACAAATAAAGAAACAAATATAAGACACCTTCCTTACTCTATCTCTACTTCTTAGCCACATCAATATCATGTCACTTGTGTTCTCTTCTTGTTACAAATCCTTGTGAGCTTGTTGGCTTATTTGTATTTGAGCAAGACCTATATCTATCTCCCCATCTATCTTTCACACAAACCTAGATAGTTTTTCTTCCACTAAAACCCCATCCCTAAACATCATAGCTAATCTCTCTCTCTACTCCTACCATGGCCACCACAAGTGCATGTGTGTGTACCACCACCACACCACCCTTGTCTTTCCCTTCCTTTTCTTTGCTTGAACACGACCAGCCCCCACCACGTCTCACCCCTCATCAGCCCTCCCCACTCCTTTCTTTGGCTTCAAGATAAAGAGAAGAGAGGAAGAAGCCTACACCACCAAGCCTCCTCTTGCTTTTGCAAAAAAAGGTGGAGTCCATCCCATGTGCCTTCCCCCTCTCTTCCTTATCACCCCCAACCACCCTAGGCATCCCAGATCAAGATCTGGAGGAACCCTGACCCTCTCCTCCTCCCTCTACTCCTCTCTACCGTCCAAGCCTCGCCATGGCGCTCAAAACCTAGCCTAGCTCGTCCATCCCTCCTTCCGGTGTTCTGAAGCTACTCGAGGCAGACCAAGGGCATCATCGGGTTCCCCTGCATCCTCCTTGTCGCCCTGTACACGGAACACCGCCAAGAGCCGCCGGGTTGCCGCCATGCCGCCGTAGATGCCATGGACCCGGAGCTCCGGCCAACAAGCCCCACGCTAGATCGCGACTGCCCCGAGCTCCTTCGCCTACACCACCGAACTCCTGGTGAGCAACCGACCATCCAGACATGGTCCCTATCCTCCTATCGCCGTAGAACGCCGCCACCTTCTGTCGAGCAATCCGCGTGCGCACTCGCCGCCGCGCGCTACGCTCTGGCAGACAGCAACAGCGCCAGCAGACACCGCCGTGGAGCCTTGTTCCTCGACGATTTGCGGCCGCTACAGTCCTCCTTAGACCAAACCACCTGAGAGAGTTTTGTAGCCGAGAGTCCCTTCTTTGCCTTTTGTTTTTGCGCCGACGCCGTCTGAGCAACAACGGCGTCGCCACCGTCCTCGCGTTGTTGCCCGACCGCCTGCACCACGGCATCCGCCGCGCTCGTCGACAGCAGCAGCAGCGTCCGTCCCGCCTTTGTTCCTCGTCGTGCCCCGCGTGCTGTAGACCTCCTCCAGCGATGACACCTGAACGAAAGTTGTAGGCCGTGGATCCCTCTCCAACTTTCCTTTTTATGGCACGGCGAAACTCGTCGCCGTTTAGCCACCACCGCAGCCGCAAACTAGGTCGAGCCCCTATTCTCTGCTGACGACGCGCAGCCGACAATCCAGCGTCGCCGTCATTTTCACCGATAAGCCCCTGCAGTTTTTCCCGCCTCAACCCGCGGTCCCAAATGGCCCACCTATCACTCTCCCGTGCCTTTTTACATATAGGGACCCGTGCCTTTCTGTTTTGGCCGCGCCTGCCTGGGATCGCCCACGTGTCGCCCACCGGCTGGCCGCGCGCGCAGTGGACCTGCGAGGCTACTGTCCCCACCTGCATTGAGCGTGGGTAAGGTCGGGCTCGGTGAGAAAAGTTGCCCCGCTGTTTTCTTTTGCCAGCTCAACATCTCTCCGCGTCGGGCCCCATTGTCAGCGGCACGGGTTAGTTTCACCTGGGTATAAAAAGTTATGTGTTCCTTTTCTTTTAATAAAAATAATTTCAGAAATGTGTTAATATGATTTAAATTCTCTTTTAATAACTTTTAATTTGTAAATCCAAATAATACAAATCATATATGTTTTGGAATCAAAAAATGTGGGGATTTCAAATATGCCATTCAAAATATCTTTTGGGCAAATTAAATTTTCGAAATTGTTTAAATGTAATAAAAATGCCTTTTCTTAATTAATTAATAACTTTAATTCTACAACTCCAAATTCGACAAATAATATGTCTAAATCGATCAGCGCGACGAGCCCGTTCTAACTATGCATTCCTTGTTCTGAATTGCAGCATGCATCATATAAATATAAAGTATACAGCAACTTATTGGGGAGTAAAACATGACTAAAACTCAATAAAATGCTTTATTCTTGTACCCCACACCTCACCCATGCCATGCTACATTATTGCCATGTAAATTGTGCATCATTCATGGCATGCTTGTTTGCTTGTCGCATTTTATTCATATGCTTGTGCACTTTATTTATGTTGGCCCTTGTTTGTTTGGTTCTTCTTCGAATATACGCCGAGTAGGGGAAATATCAGGAATCCCAGGAGTACTACCCAGATCCGCCTCTCGCTTCAACTGAGCTGCCAGGCAAGCACTACCAAATGCTTGCATACATATAGTACCTATTGCTTCTATCTTATTCTTGCATCATTGAGTCGCGATTGCATTAAATTGAATCCCAAGTACTGCATAGCCTTTACTTTTAAACCCCACCGAAGCTTGTTCCTCCATCCCATGAGCCATTACTACAGGAGTTGTTTGAGCCATGCGAGTCGTAGAATAGCATGTGTAGGGTATGTGAGTGTCTGATGGATAACGAGGTACCTAAACAACTTAACCTGAGTAGTAATGGGACAACTAATGAAAGAGGCACCAGTGAGCAATATCTGCTATTTGGTTTTTCATACTCACTTGTGTCCCGTATGATCCCGAGTACTTGATTCCTGTTCCTTGACTATTCGCACTATCCACATCCAGGAGGCCTTATGGACCCCCCCCCCCCCCGAGCCAGAGCTTGATTCATTTCTATTTCTTGGGGCCACAAACTAGTTTGGGGTTTTATTTACTATCCTGTACTTATGCTATGTTACTGCTTATTAAGATTGTGCGTGGAGCACCTGTACTGTTTTGGATTGCGGAGTGTTTTCGCGGTATCGACAAGCCCAGTCACAGTTTCGGGTTCCCAGTCGTTTACAGCCATTGGCGCAAACCTTGGGTCCGTCTCGGAGTCGGCCAACTTCGTTGCGGGTAGCTTAATGGGGTGGACCCCTGAAATATTTTATGAATCCTGTGATCGCTTTGTCGTGAATGCCTCGTTGGGTTTTGAGTTGGTTTTTCCGAGGTTGATCGAGTGTGTGTTGCTATTTGTGCACCCCTGCAGGGTAAATCTTTCAGAAAGCCGTGTCCACGGTTATGGATGACTTGGAGCAGAGTTTCTTGATCATAGACAAGTATAACTAAAGTACCGCTTTAATCTGACTAAACACCTGACTAGTAAATAGTGCAATACTCATGGAATGGTTAATAAAACTGCCAGCAGATGGGTTGTTCGTCCGCTCGCTCGTTGGTAAGCGAGAAGGAGGATGGATCTGTTAATTATACTGTTATAACTGTTGTTATTAATTAACGGACATCCGTCTATCATTGGTTAGGCGGATGGTTAGCGAGTATCTATAGGCTTGTTAGTTATTATCTTTTGCTGCAATTGCGTCACCCCAGGTATATGTCCCCTTTAGAGGCATAAAGACTTGCTGAGTATCCCTAGGGTCTCACACGATAAATTGTTTGATTCAGATGAACAGGTGTATTCGCAAGATGGATACTGGGTGGAGGAGACAAATGATGTTGGCAACGATCAAATAGCGGTGTAGAGATTCCGGGGATGGGGATCCGTGAGATCTGTAAGCGGGATGTGTTTATTTATGTGGCATCTTATGCTGATTTGCTTCTTATCCGTACTCAGATCTTGTTTTCCGCTTCCTCCTGATACTCTGATGTTTGATGTATGAGGAGCTATCCTAAACTATTATCTCTATCTAGGATATTTGGATCTTGCCGTATGGCATTGCAATATTTCTATTTCTTTTAGATGGAGTGGCTCTGAAAACTGTTGTATGGTAGCTTGCATACATACTCACTTGTGTATGTATTTGATCTCTTCGCCTGTTGCCTACGCCACTCTCTCTTGTCCCGATGTCTTCGAAGTGGTTAGGACGGCCGACGGGTCTACACGTGGGCGGTCCTCTGGGCCCCTGCTGTACTATTTTAACCACTTCCGCTTCATCCAGGCTTGAACTTAGAGCGTAGGGTCCAAGGTAGTTACAATTGGTATCAGAGCCATCCCGCCTTTCAGGGTCTTAGCCAAATGGTTGTTGTCAGTCTAGCAAATATTTTTGGTAGCTATGTATACCTGGGAAAAACAAAACGTGAGAGTAGGACTGCTTCCAATTTTCTTCTTACCCACCCACCCACCCTTTTTTGGTAAGGAAGTGTAACGTTTTCAATCCTCTTCTAAAATTCAAACTAGGATTCACGTGTTCTGGGTTCCGTAGTACCATATGTTGTGTGTGTGTGTGAATTCCTTGTCTATCTGTTGCATCCAACATGTTATCACTATCTGCATTTTGGTTATCAACTGTTGGTAAATTCCATACCGACAGACCTTTGTAAACCGACGCGATCTAGCTGATTCGTTGTATACCGGTGCCATCTGTTAAGGGTGTTCTTCCTTCCAACATGTTTTCACAGAATGTGGAGTTGCTAATCTCTATCTGATAAGTGGTTTTGCGCATCTATTGGTATTTTAATGCCGAAAAATGCGGGAAATTTTTCTTTGATACATCTGTGTTTCCACATTCCTCTTCAGTCGTGTCTGAAACATTATCTATCTTCCTTTTATCGGCATGTTCATGCTAACTCATTCTTTGTCACCGGCGCGTAATCCTGGAGTTTTACTTCATCATCAATTCTTCTGGGCTAAATACATAACATGTGTCGATCCGATGCTTGTGATTGTAATTTGGTTCTCGGCAAAACTATATGACACTTATCATGAGTGGAGTATGGTCAATGCTATCGACACAATCCTCCAAATGGTGGCGGTTATCTCCTGAGATTCGAGTTACACCGTGATCATATCTATGCATATTGAAGTATCTTTGGCAATCCGGAGTTTCTTCAAGGCACTACAGTGGTCTATCATCTGTTTATCATGCTCCACATCCTTTGGAACTCCATATCTGCAAAATTATCTTTGATACGAGGGAATTTCATCTTTTCGTCTCTGATAGTTTTGTTTAAGGTAGGAGATATCATCGTTTCTTTATCCAAGATCGCTTTATCTTGTAACCAGTGGTCCGATCAAGTATGTGAACCAGGCGGCAGCTCTTTTTCTTTCCCGAAGGACCAGATAATCTATTCTGCTAGTGCATCTTCTTCAACGTGAATCCTTGCTCGTAAAGTTGATCTTTCAAAGAGCGTTGAGCTCAGAAAATGTTTCGAGCATGTGTTTGTTTCTTCCGCCTCTTGAACTTGATATTCTTGGAATATCTTGTTAATCCATGGTGGTATATGTTGAAATATGCTTGCCTATTCTATATCAATGGAAGAACATTGAAGATCATATGTGTTTCTTCTCTCAAGCTTCGTGAACACCGCCTGTGTGCAAAGTTCTCAAAGTGTGAATTCTGGCTTCTTGAAGTCACCTATCTCGACCACGTCTTTCTGCTAAATACATCGCTTCAATTATGGAATCAGCAAGCCCATTATTAATTCCATCTCCATCTTCAACCAATCCGGAGTTTTTCCTTGTTGGCAAGTTATCATCAGCGTTTCGCTCAAGATTTCCTCAAGACTTCTAAATCTCTCTCAATCATTTCAAGAACATGGAGTTCTTTTCACCTCTGTCCCATCAAGTAATCTTTTGAAACCCTCTCGTTCCATCTCCTATCCTCAATCCACTGAAGGCCGCGAAGACTTTTCAGATCTTTTGTAATCCTTCTGTTCAAGTTGGTGCTATCTTTTTCTTTATCTGTTGAATCTTGCAGCCGTTCTCCATAATCTTTTTTCATATTTTTCCGGTGGCTTGGATCTTCTGACACGACGACAACATTATCATCCTTATCTATCTGGGATCCGGCAAATCATTTGCATCATATCTTTGTTTTCTTACGAAGTTCCATGAGTTCTTTTTGTCAAGATCTTCAGTCTGTCTTTGGGAGTTGGGTTACATGATTTTCTTATTCATGTATGGAGTAATGCTTTGAGTGCGGGATGGAGTAGCTACCATACCACTACTCTTATCATTCACTCTTGTACATTGGATGGGCGGATTAATGCAATTTCACTCATTCCACGGAAGTTAGAAGTGGCCTTTATCCCTCGATACTTTTAATTCCGTCCTTGTTTTCCGGAGTGCTCTCTCGAAGAAAGTAATCAATAATCTATTATTGGTAATCTCGCCCTTTCTACACGGAGCAAAATCTTTAATTATCTGGTGGGAACAAACGAAAACTCTTTTCTGTCCTCATCTTTCTACCGGTGCTCGACATTCCCAAACAAGATGGAAGGAAACTATCTCTCTCTTTGTTTCATCAATTCTTTTCCTGTGGTAAAGCCAATTATGGTTAATGCCATTAATCGCAAATCTATTCCACATTCCACTTCTTCTAAGGATTCTACCATAATCTAGCATCACCTACTTGTCTTGAAGTTATATCCGCGCACCTCAATTGCGTGATCCTTTGGTTCTTACCGGCGTAACAAGAATCTAATCTGACAATGTCTAACTAAATCTTTCTGTTGATATCAAGGAACTCTATTGTTGAAGGCGATATTGTTTCTGAACTTCCTTTCTCAAATCTGAGGGAAGGTACAATGTTATTTTCATAGTGGTTGATACTTACCCAAAGTGGCTCTAATCCTAATGGTGTGTCTTTTCTTTCTCCATGATACATCGTCCTTTCTAATTCTTTCAAAAGAGGTTCTTTTCTTTTATCATGTTTCCCGAGAAAACCGGGGCTATGTTCATCCTATCCTTCTTGTCTCACGACAATCCTTCAACTCTTCTAACCCGTTGTTTTCCAAGCAAAACGCAAGACTCGCAACAAGTCTAGCAAGTTTTGCAAGGTGTAACGGTCGCACCATTCCTTTGTTCATCCTTGGGAACGTGAGGGTCACCTTCGTTCCGAACACCCGCTTCTCTTGGTGTTGATTTCTTTTTCCTAGGAATCTCGGGGCAGATTCTTGTTTAGTGGGGGAGAGTTGTAGCATCCCAATTGTCTAACAATTGCAATGCTACTAGCCTAGTCTATATATATGCTACTTCCTACATATAATTGTTGCATCATAATTATATCATGCTCATGTCATCATGCCTCCTTGCATTTGAGCATCATATAAAACCTTTTTCATTTGGTTCTTATCTCATATGCATTATTAATTGGTTTTGCCTCTTGATATATTGTAGTTGGTTCTTGATAAATGCTTGATGCCCAAGTTGAGTTGGGGGCATATCTTTTCTTAACTCCACCACCTTTCTCTTGTCACCACCCCTTTAATTCTACCATCCCTTGTTAGGTGAGCTTTGCATTCTTTGGGGTTTACCTCTAGCTCATGTGGGTAGGGATGGATCCACTTCTATTTCTGTAGTGACCTCGGATCGTTAAGGATCCTAAGTCCCTGTGATTAACATGCTAGTCCCTGGATCAATAGCTAGCACTTCACAGTCGATGAATATCATGTAAAACACAAGTCATTATTACACGAATAATCCAGAGTATAATTATTACAACTTGCATAGCTCGTAGCTAGCTCAAATAAAACAGCGGAAACTAAATAAAACTTGATTCCATCAACGCCTCAGGCTAGCTGTGTGAAGATCCGCGATCCCTACACACCTTTCAATCTTCGGATTCTGCACATAAGACGTGCAGCCAACAAGTTGGGTCAATACTTTGAATGTATTGGCAAATTACACCAAGGAAAGAGTAAGACTATCTCTACATGCAAGGCTAAGAGTAGGCTCTGGGGTTCATTTGCGTAAAGCCAATTTTACCAGTGTAATAAGAAAAGAGGAGAAAAGTTTTCCGTACTTTGTAAACCTTGATAAGTAGTATAGGGTTGAATGGAACACGTGGATATTACTCACCAAGTGCCCAAATCAACCTAGCACTTGGATATTACGCACCAAGTTCCCAAAATCCCACCCAACGGCGATATTACTCACGCCCTGGGGTTTATAAAATGTTAAGTTTGGAAAAGAGAGAGGGGAAGATCTTCCAGAGGCTCCATCCTTCAGATGCTCAACGTTGTTCTGTTTCCGTGAACACGGCTGATCGATCAGATTGCAATACTCTCGAGAGGTTGTGCACTTTCCCCACAATCCACGATCAAGTCCTTTTACAGACAAGACCATGGCGAAGCCTCCCCTTAGTAGGCCCTCTACCAGCTGGATCCAACCGTGCCAAGAACCTCCAAATGTTGGTACCCCGGTGAGGTCTCCCACTAAGTACTAAGCCAAGACAGAGCCCATATGTATTGTGGTTGCACGGGAAGCTTCTGAATTCTGAAACATGGCAGACTTCTTTGATTCCTGGGCGGCCGTCCTCCACCAAAATCTCACTCGTTGTCCCGACAACCATTCCGCCCAGAAGAAAACTTAGTTTTATTTTGAAGGGGGTTTTGGAGAAGAAAAGTTCGCTCGAGAGAGCTCTCATACTTAGAAAATTTTGAGTCTTTCGAACCCTCCCAACGATACTTAGTGTATATGTAGCATAGCAAGCAATACTTAGCAAAAACAGAGGAACCTAATAGGACGGAAATTCCTAAGTATAAAGCTACTCATGGCATACTACAAAATCATCGCACTTGAAAAAATATTTTCAAGTAGATCTACCAAAACAATCCTACACATGCATACTACTATTTTGAAGAGCAAAACATGCATAGTATTCATAAACTGGGACATGAATATGAACAAGTGGTGTAACTTGCCTTGATCCGAGCAGCAATCTACACAACAATACTCCTCAGCGCACTCCGAGCAATCTAACGAAACAAACATGGATCCAAGCACAATTTGCACAAAACAAAGTCACAAAGTCGAATATGCATGCATGCAACATGGTAATATGCAAGGATGGATTTGATTTCGACCAAGGGTTTTAACCAGGGGTGTTGTTGAGTTGGAGATGTCATTAGAATTGATTTCCCACAGATTTTAAGTATTTTTGGCTTAAACCCTAATTAACCAGGCTTGAAACTAGATCTACAGCTCTAATCTATCTCGATACAGATCTAAACACCCTAAGCAAGATATGACAATTTTCTACAGAATATATCGACGATACAAAGCCAACGCAACAAGAATCAACTAAAACGGAGCTACGGATAATTTTCTAGAATTAAAATACTCCAATCTAAACTTTTAATTCTACTGCAAGATTTCTGTGGCAAAACAGTAATATTATTTTAGATCTCTGTTCTACCCGAAAATATGAATCCAACGGTATATTATACGCAATTTTTGGACTAATATTCGAATTACTATGGATTTTACAAATTTGGAGCAATTTCAGTCCATTATAAAAGAAAAAGGGCCAGTGACGCGGCGACACGTGGCGCAACGCGGTTGGTCCGCGGGGCACGCGTGACGTCGACGCGCTGCTGACGCGGCGGTGACGCGGCGCTGCCATGTGGCGAGGCGGGGTTGGCCGGGGGCGGTTGACCGTTGGGGGCCGTCAGATCTAGATCTGACGGTCGAAGGTGGAGGGGGCGGCGGCTTACCGGCGGGCGGCGGACGGCGGCGATGACCGGCAGTGCTTCTCCGGCGAGACAGAGAGGCGGACGGCGTGCGGCTCCTCCTCGCGGTCCCATTCCCGAGGGCGGCGGCGGTCCTCCTTCTCCGAGGCGTCGGCGGACGGCGGCCGGAGGCGGCGATCGGCGGCGGGGCTCCGGCGAGAAATCCGGCGACGCTCGGTGGTGGTGGCGGCGGAAAAAGTTAGGGTTCTAGGATAGCATGCCAAGGGCTATTTAAAGGCGGAAGACTTGGCGCGGAAGTCGCGGAGTTCGCTCCGGATTCATCAGAGACGGTTGTCTCTGAGGCGGCGGCGGCGGACGGGGCCGTGCCGGACTCGGAGACGGCGAGCTGACAGGCGGGCCCCGCCTGTCAGCGGCTGCGGGCGCGGGGCGGGCGCTGGTGGCTGCTCGCGGGCAGCTGGCGGGTTGGGCCGGCCTAGGCGGCGGCTGCGCTGCGCGCTGCTCGCTCGCTCGCTGGCGCGCGGTAGATAGGTTCCCGGGCTGGCTCGGCCGGCGCGGTTAG
The DNA here is from genome assembly GCA_910589775.1 of Avena eriantha. Classification (NCBI taxonomy): domain Eukaryota; kingdom Viridiplantae; phylum Streptophyta; class Magnoliopsida; order Poales; family Poaceae; genus Avena; species Avena eriantha. The sequence goes on along the minus strand of OU342741.1, from coordinate 268,661,888 downwards.
GTTAGGTTAGTTTTTTTTATTCTTTTATTATTTTCTGAAATGCTATTTGTTTAATAACTTTTGCGAACGGATTCCGAATTAGACGAAACTTGTTTCTAAAATTTTGTAAAAAGGAGAGGGTTAGAATAGGACTATAAAATAATATTTTTGCAAAGGTTTTGATGGTTAAAAAGCTTTTACCCCTTTTGTCTATAATTGACTATGGGGTTTGAGAAAATACCTGATGCAAATTTTTGATATGTGATGCCATGATACAAGGATATGATGCATGCTTACTAGTAACATCTGAAATTCCAAAATTTGGGATGTTACAATTTCTCCACATGCTCCCATATTTGCAACTTGATGTCTTCACATTATTAATATGAGGAGCCACATGGCCACCTTTGCATGCTATGAGAGTGGGACCCTTGTCAAGCTTTCATATGGATTGTTTGGAATGTATGTCATGTGTTGGGGTATTTTTGAGGCTATTATGCATCTAGTGGAACATACACACTAGTAAGTCTAAATTACATGCGAATATGATCATCTCCATCTACTCCACATGGAACCTCCTTTTTAATTCCTTTTGCTTGGCCTTTACTCCATATTTTGGAATGCGCATGAATAAATGTCATGAGACCTTATTATTGTTTTCACGAGAATAAACATAGCACATGCAAGCCCTCTTCGATCTTCTTTTGTTTTTGGAATATTTGAGGGAAGCTTGCTTGGTTCAAATTCAAACAAGAAGATTTAAATTCCAATAACCCCTTGGCCATATGGAAACCTAGATGTTTACACATCTAAAATACATGCAATAATGCATGCATGGCCCATGCATTCATACTACCATTTTTTTTCAAACTCCTTTTGCTATTTGAATTTCTTGATGGTTTCAAAATGGCTTAGTGGTTGTTTTTAAACAAATAAAGAAACAAATATAAGACACCTTCCTTACTCTATCTCTACTTCTTAGCCACATCAATATCATTCCACTTGTGTTCTTTTCTTGTTCCAAATCCTTGTGAGCTTGTTGGCTTATTTGTATTTGAGCAAGACCTATATCTATCTCCCCATCTATCTTTCACACCAACCTAGATAGTTTTTCTTCCACTAAAACCCTATCCCTAAACATCATAGCTAATCTCTCTCTACTCCTACCATGGCCACCACATGTGCATGTGAGTGCATGTGTGTGTACCACCACCACACCACCCTTGTCTTTCCCTTCCTTTTCTTTGCTTGAACACGACTAGCCCCCACCACGTCTCACCCCTCATCAGCCCTCCCCACTCCTTTGTTTGGCTTCAAGACAAAGAGAAGAGAGGAAGAAGCCTACACCACCAAGCCTCCTCTTGCTTTTGCAAAAAAAGGTGGAGTCCATCCCATGTGCCTTCCCCCTCTCTTCCTTATCACCCCCAACCACCCCAGGCATCCCAGATCAAGATCTGGAGGAACCCTGACCCTCTCCTCCTCCCTCTACTCCTCTCTACCGTCCAAGCCTCGCCATGGCGCTCAAAACCTAGCCTAGCTCGTCCATCCCTCCTTCCGGTGTTCTGAAGCTACTCGAGGCGGACCAAGGGCATCAGCGGGTTCCCTTGCATCCTCCTTGTCGCCATATACACGGAACACCGCCAAGAGCCGCCGGGTTGCCGCCGTAGATGCCATGGACCCGGAGCTCTGGCCAGCAAGCCCCGCCCCCGCGCCAGATCGCGACCGCCTCGAGCTCCTTCGCCAACACCGCCGAACTCCTGGTGAGCAACCGAACCATCCAGACATGGTCCATATCCTCCTATCGCCGTAGAACGCCGCCACCTTCTGTCGAGCAATCCGTGTGCGCGCTCGCCGCCGCGCGCTGCGCTCTGGCAGACAGCAACAGTGGCAGCAGACACCGCCGTGGAGCCTTGTTCCTCGACGATTTGCGGCCGCTACAATCCTCCTTAGACCAAACCACCTGAGAGAGTTTTGTAGCCGAGAGTCTCCTCTTCGCCTTTTCTTTTTGCGTCGACGCCGTCCGAGCAACAATGGCGTCGCCACCGTCCTCGCGTTGTCGCCCGACCGCCTGCACCGCGGCGTCCGCCGCGCTCGTCGACAGTAGCAGCAGCAGCATCCGTCCCGCCTCTGTTCCTCGTCATGCCCCGCGTGCTGTAGACCTTCTCCGGCGATGACACCTGAACGAAAGTTGTAGGCCGTGGATCCCTTTCCAACTTTCCTTTTTATGGCACGGCGAAACTCGCCGCCGTTTAGCCGCCACCGCAGCCAAAAACCAGGCCGAGCCCCTGTTCTCTGCTGACGACGCACAGCCGACAGTCCGGCGTCGCCGTCATTTTCGCCGATAAGCCCCTGCAGTTTTTCCCGCCTCAACCCACGGTCCCAAGTGGCCCACCTGTCACTCTCCCGTGCCTTTTTACAAATAGGGACCCGTGCCTTTCTGTTTTGGCCGCGCCTGCCTGGGATCGCCCACGTGTCGCCCACCGGCTGGCCGCGCGCGCAGTGGACCTGCGAGGCTATTGTCCCCACCTGCCATTGAGCGTGGGTACGGTCGGGCTCGGTGAGAAAAGTTGCCCCGCTGTTTTCTTTTGCCAGTTCAGCATCTCTCCGCGTCGGGCCCCATTGTCAGCGGCTCGGGCTAGTTTCACCTGGTTATAAAAAGTTCTGTGCTCCTTTTCTTTTAAAAAAAATAGTTTCAGAAATGTTTTAATATGATTTAAATTCTATTTTAATAACTTTTAATTTGTAAATCCAAATAATACAAATCATATATGTTTTGGAATCAGAAAAATGTGAGGATTTCAAATATGCCATTCAAAATATCTTTTGGGCAAATTAAATTTTCGAAATTGTTTAAATGTAATAAAAATGCCTCTTCTTAATTAATTAATAACTTTAATTCTACAACTCCAAATTCGACAAATAATATGTCTAAATCGATCAGCGCGACAAGCCCATTCTAACTATGCATTCCTTGTTCTGAATTGCAGCATGCATCATACAAATATAAAGTATACAGCAACTTATTTGGGAGTAAAACATGACTAAAACTCAATAAAATGCTTTATTCTTGTACCCCACACCTCACCCATGCCATGCTACATTATTGCCATGTAAATTGTGCATCATTCATGACATGCTTGTTTGCTTGTCGCATTTATTCATATGCTTGTGCACTTTATTTATGTCGGCACTTGTTTGTTTGATTCTTCTTCGTATAGACGCCGAGCAGGGGAAATATCAGGAATCCAAGGAGTACTACCCAGATCCGTCTCTCGCTTCAACTGAGCTGCCAGGCAAGCACTACCACATGCTTGCATATATAGTACCTATTGCTTCTATCTTATTCTTGCATCATTGAGTCACGATTGCATTAAATTGAATCCCAAGTACTGCATAGCCTTTACTTTTAAACCCCACCGAAGCTTGTTCCTCCATCCCATGAGCCATTACTACAGGAGTTGTTTGAGCCATGCGAGTCGTAGAACAACATGTGTAGGGTATGTGAGTGTCTGATGGATAACGAGGTACCTAAACAACTTAACCTGAGTAGTAATGGGACAACTAATGAAAGAGGCACCAGTGAGAAATATCTGCTATTTGGTTTTTCATGCTCACTTGTGTCCCGTAGGACCCCGAGTACTTGATTCCTGTTCCTTGACTATTCACACTATCCACATCCGGGAGGCCATATGGACCCCCCTGAGCCAGAGCTTGATTCATTTCTATTTCATGGGGCCACAAACTAGTTTAGGGTTTTATTTACTATCCTGTACTTATGCCATGTTACTGCTTATTAAGATTGTGCGTGGAGCACCTGTACTGTTTTGGATTGCGGAGTGTTTTCGCGGTATCGACAACCCCAGTCACAGTTTCAGGTTCCCAGTCGTTTACAACCATTGGCGCAAACCTTGGGTTCGTCTCGGAGTCGGCCAACTTCGTTGCGGGTACTTAATGGGGTGGCCCCCTGAAATATTTTATGAATCCTGTGATCGCTTTGTCGTGAATGCCTTATTAGGTTTTGAGTTGGTTTTTCCGAGGTTGATCGAATGTGTGTTGCTATTTGTGCACCCCTGCAGGGTAAATCTTTCTGAAAGCCGTGTCCGCGGTTATGGACGACTTGGAACACAGTTTCTCGATCATAGACAAATATAACTAAAGTACCGCTTTAATCTGACTAAACGCCTGACTAGTAAATAGTGCTATACTCATGGAATGGTTAATAAAACTACCAACGGATGGGTTGTTCGCCCGCTTTCTCGTTGGTAAGCGAGAAGGAGGATGGATCTGTTAATTATACGGTTATAACTGTTGTTATTAATTAACGGGCATCCGTCTATCATTGGTTAGGCGGATGGTTAGCGAGTATCTATAGGCTTGTTAGTTATTATCTTTTGCTTCAATTGCGTCACCCCAGGTATATGTCCCCTTTAGAAGCATAGAGACTTGCTGAGTACCCCTAGGGTCTCACACGATAAATTGTTTGATTCAGATGAACAGGTGTATTTGCAAGATGGATACTGGGTGGAGGAGACAGATGATGTTGGCAACGATCACGCGGTGTAGAGATTCCAAGATGGGGATCCGTGAGATCTGTGGGCGGGATGTGTTTATTTATGTGGCATCTTATGCCGATTTGCTTCTTATCCGTACTCAGATCTTGTTTTTCGCTTCCGCCTGATACTCTGATGTTTGATGTATGAGGAGCTATCCTAAACTATTATCTCTATCTAGGATATTTGGATCTTGCCGTATGGCGTTGTAATATTTCTATTTCTTTTAGATGGAGTGGCTCTGAAAACTGTTGTATGGTAGCTTGCATACATACTTACTTGTGTATGTATTTGATCTCTTTGTTGTTGCCTACGCCGCTCTCTCTTGTCCCGATGTCTTGGAAGTGTTTAGGACGGCCGACGGGTCTACACGTGGGCGGTCCTTTGGGCCCCCGCTGTACTATTTTAACCACTTCCGCTTCATCCAGGCTTGAACTTAGAGTGTAGGGTCCGAGGTAGTTACAACATGGATGGATATTGCAACTTCTTGCTCACTCCATTTACAGCAAATAAAATTCCGTGCCAAATAACCATACCAAATATGAACTCAAAGCTTCCCAGTACTTCAAATAAATTTTTTGCATCTGTTCTATCCTTGGGTTCATTTTCACGATCTTCACTCAACTCATACAAAGCTGACCTCAGTTGACATGGTTGATTTCTAATTGCCTTGAAACTTTTGATCCTACTCTCCCAACGAGTATTGGACAAAGATTTCATAGTAAAACCTTCCACATGGCGAAGCAAACAACTCCATCGTTTGGTAGACCCAGCAAATAGAACAAATATCCGTTGCACAATTCCAAAAAAAGAAACAGCTTTACCACAAGATTTAGCCATATCACACAAAGTGATATTAAGACTATGACAAGAAGATGGCATGTATAAAGATCTTCGGTTTGTTTTTAGCAATCGACTTTGCACCCCTTTGTTTTTACCTTTCATATTAGAGCCATTATCATAACCTTGACCTCTAACGTCATCAATATTAAGACCATGAGACTTGATGGATTCAACCAATACATCAAAAAGCCCTTCACCAGATGTGTCATGCACCACCAAGAAACCAAGAAAGAATTCCTCAATTTTAATGCTGCCATCAATAATATGAACACATCGAACCAATAAACTCATTTGTTCTTGGTGACTGACATCTGGAGTATAATCAAGAATAACTGAGAAATATTTGGCCTCTTTAACAATCTTGATAACAGAACTTGTAATGCTAGAACCCATGAGAAAAATCAACTCATTCTGAATTTTATGGCTAAGATAATGATGATGAATCTCTTTGTTCTGAATGCGTCTGATGTGTTCTTGCATTACCAAGTCAAACTCGGCAACCATCTCAACACAAGCTAAGAAATTACCATTAAGATCATTGTAAAGCTGCTCACTAGATCCTCTACATGCCAAATTGCGTTTACCAAGATATTTCACAATAGCAATTATTCTTAAAAAAACTAGCCTTATGCGCTCCTTCTCCTTTGTGATCTAGTGTTGTATATCTTTATCTATTGTCTCATGTTTGCTCAATCTAGTTTTCAACTCACTCCAAGAGTTCATGTTTGTAATATGCTCTATACTAGCTTCATGTTCTTGCAACCTCTCTGTGATGTGTTTCCAATCTCTAAACCCATCATGCCCTAGTGCACTCTTGCACTTGAGAGGATTGAACAACTTACAGCAAAAACAAAACACCCTATCAACGTGTTTCGAATATACTAACCATTTGCAATCGCGTACCTCTCCATTGCTCATTTTTCTAGAGTAATGGGCATAAGAAAAATGTCTTAATTTGCGATCTAACGGAAACTGAATATTTTCTTCTCTGATAGGACCCTTCTCCACTAATGTGTCCCTTGCTTTGTTATCAAGACTAGCCCAATTTGTCGGGTCATAAATATCCACACTAATCGGTTCCACATCAACATTAGCAGGTTGTGTAGGAGATGAATTAAATGCGTGCTCAGAATCACTCACATTGTTATCATCCATGTTGATGTCAATGTTTTCTTCTTCTAGATCATCATTAGTTTGCTCCTCCACAATAACCAACGCCAACTCGTCTGGGTTGTTTGAAGTGCTCGTGTTATTCTTTAAAAATTTGTCGAGAGCTCCTCTTTGTGATTGTATCAACACATTTGTTTCTCTTCTTCGTTTCCTTTTCGCACTACCGGATGAACATTTCTTTGGCGGCATAAAACCCTTCTTAGGTGCCATAACCACGCTGAAAATAAATAGATAATTACTAATTAAAATTACATTAGTAAACTAGGGCATAGACTACATGGAGAATTAGAGAAAAAAGGCTACCTGCTGTGATGGCGCGATGGGCGATCAGGCGATGGCGTGATGGGCGATGGTGTCTGGCGATGGAGATTACGCGATTGTCCTAGCGACTTGCGTCTGGCGATGGCGATGGATGGCGTCTGGGCGTCTGGCGATGGGCAATTTGGCGTCCGTCCCTATCCCGTCGTCCCGCGTCCGCGTCTGGCGAGAGAGGCGAGCGAATAGCGACGGGCGATCCGCGTGATGGGCGATGGCGTGATGGGCGATCGATCTGGGCGTCTGGCGAGCGATCGATCTCCGCATCTGGGCGTTTGGCGAGCGAGCTCAGCGAGGCGAGCGATGGGCTCTGGGCGATCGATCTCCCGCGTCCGCGTCTAGGCGTCTGGGCGAGCGATGGGCGATAGGCGATAGCGATCGATCTCCCTCCGGAGTCCCCAGACCCCAGTCCGGACCGCAGTCCGCATAGGCCCAACTCTGAACTCTAAAGCTGCCATTTTCTCGGATAGACACTTGGGCAATGTAGAAACATATCTGCGGGGGCCCCTAAAAAATTTGGGCCAGGGCGGCTGCCCCTCCCGCCCCCCCTGGGCCGGGCCTGGTTACAAGTACAATCCCGAGTTTACAAGGAGACATATACAGAGTATAATACGTATCTCAACCCTGGTGTGGTTACTGCCGGCGTGCCCTCGTGGCTTGCGGCCTTCTCCGACCTCGCACTGCCTTTCGGCTACCCGTCGCCATCTCCTAGCACGCACCGCCGGCGGGAGCACCTTGCACCTCCTTCCCGTCCACTCGCCTATTCGCGGCTGACACGAGCCGCCTTGCACATCCCTGGGAGCACACCCTAGATGGTTGGACCGCCAATCCCCGCGATGATGCACCACAGGACCAACGTCGAGTTGTCCCAGCCATGGCAAGACGACTGCTACTAGTGTTGGACGAAGTCGCTACCTTAGACGAGTAGAGTTGCTACAGAAGATGGACGGTGTTGCTACTGACGGTGCCTAGGGATGCTATAGATGGCGGGCAGCAATGCTAGGTAGGTTTGCTACCAACAGCGGCTAGATTTTGCTACAAATTGATATTTTGTTTGCTATAACAATATTTGTTTTTACTACAATGCTATAAAATTTTGCTACAATGTCTCTGGCGATATCAGTTTTTTCTATTTTTTGCTACATTGTTGTTTTCAAAATACTGCATAGCAGGTATTTTTGCTACGATGTTTCCGGTGAGAATTTCGACAATGCCTCCGGTGAAATCGGTTTTGCTATACTGCATAAAACTTTTGCTACAAGTCTCTGATGAGTCTTTTAGCGAGTTCTCTGCAAGGGCAAAAAAAAATTTGCGGATTTTTTTGTCTACAATATAGGGATATTCTGTAGTAAAAAAAGACTTTGTAACAAAAATGGGATTACGGGTTTTTTCCAGGACACGCTGGGGACATATTGCAATCCGTGCACAGGTGGGCGAGCGATTCCATCGCATGGATGGGAGGTTATCCACATGGGTGGATAAGATATGCCATGTGGCCGCACCGCAGTGGGGGAAATCACCCAGTTGGCTGGAGATAATCCGCCCATCTCAGCTCGCCACTCCTGGCCCAATAGGCCGTTTACGCCTTATTTCGCCTACACCTCACCCTCGCCATCTACTTACGTACTTTTGCTGGCCGGAGCCACACGACCACAAAGGAGCTAAGCTAGCACCGACAAACAGCACTGCAGCTGCCCTGAGTTCTCCCTCGCGATGGCAAGCACCAACATGGCGTCGGCAACTTCCAGATTCATGCTGGCTGCGGGCATGCCCGCTCGCGGCAGCAGCAGCAACCGCGTCAGCTTCGTCTCGTCCAACCGGCTCGGCAGGAGGCTCCTCGTCCGCGCCGAGGAGGAGCCGGCGGCGCCACCCGCACCTACACCTGCTGCGACGGAGACGGCGGAAGGTGCCGTGGCCACCAAGGCGCCCGCCAAGGTCAAGCCACCGCCGATTGGACCCAAGAGGGGAACGAAGGTACGTACGCTCCTTCGTTAACTTGGAACATGCTTGCGTTTGCGTTTGCGCCATTGCGCCGCTAGCTTCTTTGTCTAAGTTGAACATTCGTGGAAACTTTTGCATGTTCTTCTATATATGCTCCTCAGGTGAAGATTCTGCGGCGGGAGTCCTACTGGTACAACGGGACTGGATCTGTCGTCACGGTTGATCAGGTAATTAGGGATTGTCCTAATTCTTCTTGGAATGAAACGGCTCTATGAATTGGATCACCAATTGTTAATCGTATGTATGGTCTGCAGGACCCCAACACCCGTTACCCGGTGGTGGTGCGGTTCGCCAAGGTGAACTATGCTGGCGTGTCGACGAACAACTACGCCCTCGACGAGATCAAGGAGGTCGTTTAAACGAGGCCACGTGCTGCCCTATGCTCCATGCAGTGTTTGCATTGGTAGCTCGCGTGTTAAGTGACGATGTGAAATGTTAGCACCACAAATCTTGTGTAATAGTGTAACCACTACGATTCTATGTATTTGTCTCCTTCCACATGGAGCTCATAATATCCCGTTGCTTAAAATGATTCTATTTATTTTTTTCACTTCTATACATGCACATCAACTGGCGCTGCTTCATTAATTTGGTACTCATAGGATCTGTTTATCTTGCGCGTCGGTACATACCATATGGGTTTAAGTTGTCACGGATGCAGATATAGGTTTCTACTTATATCATAGAGACTCCTCTGGCCTCTTGGGTGTGGGACACTTGCTCACTGATTTTCAATATATTGGTTCTGGATACAAGTTTCCACGGCGTCGCGCCAGGAGAGGACATAATTTCAACGAATCGAGTTCGAAGAAGGAGGAAGAGAGAGCTCTCACGGAGAGACTAATGTCTTGGATTACAAGTTTATGCCAACCACTCATCTCAGTCATGACTGTAACAAGATGACAATGCAGGCGTGGACTTGGGCTCGTCGTGGGCCGATTTCTTCCTCGCTAGATGGGCTTCCCGTATTCTCTGCCTCTCTATTTCCCTTATCTTCACCTGTAGCACACCTGGCAACAGTCGTGCCTTGACAATACCCATTACACCACTTGATTTGTTGGGCGGTTCACTCTACCACTCAGCTTTATCCTTTTGAGATGGTCTATGGTTTCAAATCCATTACACCACTTGATTTGTTGCCTCTTCCTCTCCAAGAGAGAGTCAACATGGAAGCATCAAAGAGAGCATATTTTGTGAGGAAGATACATGTGAAGACGAAAGAGGCTATTGAAAAAAGGGCAAGAACAATGCTGAACGAGCTAACAAGAAGCGCAATGTTTCAGCCGAGGGATATGGTTTGGGTACACTTTCGCAAGGACAGATTTCCGGAGTTGCGTAAATCCAAGTTACTTCCACATGGTGTTGGTCCTTACAAAGTGATTGCCAAGATCACTGATAATGCCTACAAGATAGATATTCCTCGAGATGTATTTGGAGGTGTCAGTGCTAGTTTCAATGTTGCTGATTTGACACCATATGATGGAGAAGACCTTGGAGCGTCGAGGTCAACGCCTTTTGAAGGGGGAGGGGAGATGATGAGGGCATCCCTAATGCTTTGCTATCTCCAATTCCTAATGAAGTTGTCGATGTTGCTACCAAGACCAAGTCCAATGAGATCAGGATTGGACCCATTACTAGAGCTCGTGTCAAGATACTTGAACAACAGGTGAATTCACTTCTAAATGAATCTGATGTTTTTATTGATGAGAATTTTATACTGCATAAGTCTTTGCACTTGTGTATGATCAGGATCATTGAAGAAACAAGCATGGCGCAAGGAGGAGAATGGCTAATGCAAGAGGATCCCAGCACGATGATCATCCAAGGATGTGCGAGGGAGGAGTGGGAGGTAGGCACACGGAGCGAGGAGGAGATCATCGAGAAGAAATACGCAAAGTTTCCTGGAGAAAACGGAATGTCCGGCTTAAACCACCCGGATGCTCTGGCCGTCCGAGAAGCGTCAAGGTGGCATCCAATTAGAAGGCCAAATCGGAAGCCACCCGGACACTGGCCGGAAACTCCGAAGATTTTTCCAGGTCCGGACTATCTGGCACACTCCATCCGGAGTGTCCGGCCCAGCCGGAATGTTCGGCCACTGACCTAATCTGGTCTGAGTCGGCTTGTATCAGTTTGAGTTGAACACGCCCCTGTTTCGATTTTTGGACATCCCAGTCGCCCTTATAAGCCCTGGGACGCCCCCATAGCTAGGTTTAGACCATGTTTAAAGTAAACCCTAGATTTGTTGAGTTACTACTTGCTTCCAATTGAACCCCTGCACCAATTCATATCGATCTGGTGTACTCCCTCCGTTTCATAATATAAGATATTTTTAGGTTTGTGAAGAAAATGTATCTAGACTTCTTTTAGTGTATAGATTCACTCCAAAGCTGAGTGAATCTATATACTAAAAGGAGTGTAGATACATTTGCATCACAAAGCTAAAACATCTTATATTTTGAAATGGAGGGAGTATTTGCTACTATCAATCAAGTGTGATTAGTTGATCCATTGGGATTTAGGCAATTGCAAGTTTTGTGTGATCTGTTGTTCCATTGGGAATTAGAAGATTGCAAACCGCTTTGTGGTCAGTAGCTACATGCGCAAGTGTGTGAAGTTGCGAATATCTACAAGGGTTGAGAGTTGTTGCATTGTCATCAGGGATTGATCGAGAGGTTCGTGAGCGGCATACAAGTTATCTCCACCCACTACCATCATATACCCACCTCGCTTACTAAGAAGATCGGGCCACCCGATATCATCTTGGTATCATATTTCCAGCATTTCCTCGGTAAGCATCCACAAATCCATCTGTAGTTTGTTTTTTGTCCTATACAGAAAAAGCCATACAAAAAGATTAGGGTTAGTCTTTGTCGTAGCCTAGATTGCATCAGAGATGAGTCATAGTTGCTGGTCGTTGTCGTGTTTTTGATCTGATCTCTTCCAGTACGAGTCATAATGTCTAGGTTTTCCTTGTTATTTTCGTTTGTTCTTCGTTTTCTAGTCGTTCGCCATCGTTTTCCGCTAGTTTCCATCTACTTATCTGAGTCCACATAGCGTACCTTTGTGTTTAGCTTAGCTATAACCTTTCCACAGGATATGTGCCTAGGAACGTACCTACAAGACTAGTTGCTTTTCTCTGAACATGCTGCTCATTAGGGTTTTAAAGTGCATAATTTTAGTCTAAGACAAACCGGACTATCCGGCCAAAATAACCCGGACTATCTTGTTGTACCGGAGTATCCGGCTGATGTAAACCATAGTAGCTAGCCCAGTGTTGCATTATTACTGCTTTGTGTCACATAGTTGAAAAATAAAAAAAGGATAAGAGAAAAGGTAGTAAAAAAAGAGAAAACAGGAGATACAAAAGTGACAAAAGAGGAATATGAAAGTTGTTTAGAGGCCTCGTTTCATAGTAGCACTAGTAGATTGAGCAATCTTGTGCCTGTTTATTTTGAGCTATTACTAGCGTCTCTCTTGTGCATTGCAATATTCCTGTTTATAAGTTGTTGTGCCACGTTTATCTCCACTGTGTGTGTTTCCTTAGGTGTTTGTCACACAATCAACACTATAACTTGCTTTGGTGTAGTTAGGTAACCATACCTACAGCTCCACTTCATACTCCTGCTTTGTCGTGTGATCGTTCTTGTACCTTCGATATTCGCTTCATCACATCCATGCACGTGTCGTTTATCCAAGTTGGTAAGCTTTTACTAATTCACTTTGTAATAGTAAAATCCCCTTTTCGTGCAGTTGTGAGTGAGTTGTGAGGGATCCACCAAAAGATTTTTGATTTCGTGCACTAATCTACTAATCATGTCTTCTAGTGATTCTCATGCGATGGAGAAAAAGGATGATGATACAACCGTTACCTGGCGATATTATGAAGAATTGCGAGATCACTTACAACGGATAGTTACTTGCACACAGACTGGCTTGCAAAAGATATCCAGTCCACACAAATGACAGTGGATGATACTGCCACAACAGTCACTAAAATCCAAAGACAAGTCACTACAATTCAAACAAGTATACAAGCTTTAACAGAGTCTATGAATGGTTTGAAGCTACTAATCCAACAAAAACAACAACAACAACATCCACCAGTTAAGGATGATGATACCAGTATCAATGATGGCAATTTGACCGCTGCCCCTGTGGTTGGCAACGGTCGTGGTGATGGCCCTGTAGGCCGTGGTGGTGCTCATGGAGGCCATGGGCGTGGCTTTTCCTCCGTTGGTGCTCAATGTTACCCGCTACCTGCACTTGTATAGTCTGATGATGGATTGGGTAAGCCCAAATTATCCATACCCAGATTTAAGGGAGGCCCTGATGTTGACGAATACCTCACCTAGGATCTGAAGATAGAGAAGTTATGGCGCTTACAACCGAAGATAGAAATGTCAAACTTGCTAGTTCTGAGTTTGATGGTTATGCATTACGATGGTGGGATGGTATTGTACGAGCAAGGCACGAAGATGGTGATCCGCCTATCCTTACTTGGCGCACCATGAAGGAGGTTATGCGAGCTCGTTTTGTCCCTCCTAATTATTTGCGTTCTGTCTTTGATAAGTTACAGCAAGTGAAGCAAGGTTCCAAGACCGTTGATGAATATTACATGGAGACATAGATGTTTCTACAACGAGCACGAGTACGTGAGTCTATTGAGATGACCAAGCAGTGTTTTCTCCATGGACTGAAATTTAACATCAAGAGTATTGTTCGACACCATAAATATCATGATATGAATGAGTTGTTACATCATGCACGTGAGGCTGAAGCTCCATTTGCCAAAGAAGATCTATTCAAAGCTCGTTCCACGGGAAATGAGCATTTTGCTTCACGGACTACTTCACATGTGCCCACATCTAGCACTAGTCCTATTGATCATCCGTCTACAACTATGAGACCTACTTCTAATGTTTCCAATACAAAGAAAACAGTCCATGCAGCGAGTGGAACAAGTTTGAACATGTCTACGGCATGTAATCGTGATATGGAGTGCCATACATGTGGTGGCAAGGGTCACTTCAAGTGGGATTATCCTAACCAGAAGGTCATTGATCTTAACGAGGCCAATGAGTATGAGACATGAGATGATGTTGATCCGAATGCATCGGATGATGATGGTTATGCGAGTGATGGTGTTGATGCTTTTCCATCCACTACCACTACTATTATTTGTACTCCACGTGTACTCAATGAGTCGTCAAGTTCGCAAAGTCAGTGATGCAATTTGTTCCAAACAAAGGCACTTGTTGGTCCAAACAAAGCTTGCAAGGTAATCATTGATGGTGGAAGTTGCAGCAACTTAGCAAGCAAGGAGATATGTGCCAAGTAGAAACTAAATTATGTACCGCACCCTCATCCATATTACATTAAATGGTTAAGTGACAATGGTAAGATGAAGGTCAGCCACATGGTGCGTGTTGATTTTGAGATAGGACCATACAAGGATTCCATTAACTTTGATGTGGTTCCTATGATGGTTTGTCATTTTTATTGGGTTGACCGTGGCTATTTGATCATTCCATGCAACACAATCGTCGAGCCAATACATGTCAATTGGAGTTCAAGGGCAGAAACATTAATTTGCAACTAATGCCACTACAAGATATTGTGAATGAACCTCGTCAGTAAATTGAAGTCAATTTGGAGGATGCGCCTTCATTAGTTGATAGGCGAGATGCTGTAATAGTTGTGAGTGATGTAATGAAAAGTGAGAGAGTGCCCAATTTTCTTACCTTAGCCACCAAGGAAGACATGAGATAATTTAATGAGTATCCTACATTTGTGCCTCTTGTGCTCATGTACAAGGGTGAGGTTTTAGTTTCTAACGATATGACCCCTCTTCCTCTTGGTGTTTCTAATGTGTTATAGGAATTTAGCGACGTGTTTCTAGAAGAAGTACCCACAAGTTTGCTACCTTTATGAGGTATTGAGCATCAAATTGACTCAATTCTAGGAGCATCGTTGCCCAACCGTGCACCATATCGCACAAACCCCGAAGAAACAAAGGAAATTCTGAAACAAGTACAAGCGCTTCCTGACAAAGGTTATATTCATGTGAGATTAATCCCTTGTGTTGTTCCTACTATTTTAGTTCCTAAGAAAGATGGTACTTGGCGCATGTGCATAGATTGTAGAACCATAAACAACATTACTATTCGATATCGTCATCCTATTCCATGCTTGGAAGATATGTTAGATGAATTGAGTGGTTCTGTTGTTTTCTCTAAAATTGATTTCGGTAGTGGTTATCATCAAATTAGAATGAAGGAAGGGGATGAACAGAAAACTGCCTTTACGACTAAGTTTGGTTTATATGAGTGGTTAGTAATGCCGTTTGGTTTAACTAATGCACCTAGTAGTTTCATGAGATTAAGAACCATGTCTTAAGGAATTTTATTGGCAAGTCTATGGTTATGTATTTTGATGACATATTAATTTACAGCCGCAATGAACATGAACATCGTGATCATATTAGACAAGTCTTGTAAGTGTTGCGAGATGCTAAACTTTATGGTAATCTTGAAAAGTGTACATTTTGCAAAGATAAGGTCATATTTCTGGTATATGTTGTCTCTAAACATGGAGTAGAGGTAGATTCATCTAAAATTGAAGCAATTCAACATTAGCCTACTTTCATGAACGTGAGTCAAGTACAAAGTTTTCATGGTCTAGCGTTTCTGTAGATGTTTTATGAAAGTCTTTAGTACTATTATTGCACCTTTGAATGAATTAACTAAGAAAGGTGTACCTTTTGAGTGGGGGCATAGCCCAAGATCATGCTTTTGATGAACTGAAACGATTGTTAACTTCTGCACCTTTGCATGCACTACCCGATTTTTCTAAGAAATTTGAGATTGAATGTGATGCTAGTGGCATATGAATTGGGTCGTCCCATTGCATATTTTTCTGAAAAACTTTCTGATGCAAAGTTAAATTATCCTATCTATGATAAAGAATTGTATGCGCTTGTTAGAGTTCTTGAGGTTTGGCAACTTATTTGTGGCCAAAATAATTTATCATACATTCTGATCATGAAGCTTTAAAATATCCGAAAGCTCAATCTAACTTGCATAAGCGTCTTGCTAAGTGGGTTCACTTCATTGAATCTTTTCCATACATTATTAAACATAAGAAGGGAAAAGATAATGTTGTTGCTAATGCTCTATCTAGGAAGAATATGTATTAACACAACGAGATATTAAAGTTCCTGGTTTAGAGAGTTTATCTGATTTGTATGCAACTAATCATGATTTTGCTGAACCATATCGTTTGTGTTCTATTGGGAGGGCATGGGATAAATTTCACATCCATGATGGGTATCTGTTTCATGCTAACAAACTATGTGTTCCGGAGTCGTCTATGTGTTTGTTGTTGCTACAGGAATCACATGCTGGAGGTTTAATGGGCCACTTTGGGCGTGAGAAGACACTACTCATGCTTGCTAATCACTTTTATTGGCCTAAGATGAGGTGTGGTGTGGACAGGTTTGTCAAACAATGCATTACTTGCAACAAGTCAAAGTCCAAGTTGAAGCCTCACGGTTTGTATACACCATTACCAGCACCTACTATACCATGGGAAGATATAAGCATGGATATTGTATTAGGTTTGCCTAGAAGTAAAAGTGTCCATGATTCAACTTTTGTGGTAGTCGATAGATTCTCTAAGATGTCCCACTTTATTACCTGCCACAAAAGCGACGATGCATCGCATATTGCTAACCTATTGTTCGGGGGCATCGTGTGTTTACATGGAGTACCAAAGACGATTATCTCTGACCGTGATCTGAAGTTCATGAGATACTTCTGGAAGACACTTTGGGGAAAGCTGGGGACGAAGTTACTATGTAGCACTACTTGTCATCCCCAAACTGATGGTTAAACGGAGGTGGTGAAACGAACACTGTTGACATTGCTAGGAGTTATGATCAAGAAGAATCTTACTGAATGGAATGAGTGCTTGCCGCATGTGGAGTTTGCATATAACCGGGTGGTTCACTCTACCACTCATGTTTGTCCTTCGAGGTGGTCTATGGTTTCAAACCCATTACACCACTTGATCAGGTTCATTGAAGAAACAAGCATGGCGTGAGGAGGAGAAGGGCTAATGCAAGAGGAGCCCAGTGTGATGATCATCCAAGGATGCGCGACGGAGGAGCGGGAGACAGGCGCACGGAGTGAGGAGGAGATCATCGAGAAGAAAGACACAAAGTTTCCTGGAGAAACCTGAATGTCTGACCTAAACCGCCCGGACACTCTGGCCCACCCGAGAAGCGTCAAGGTGGCATCCAATCACAAGGCCAAATCAGAAGCCACCTGGACACTGGCCGCAAACTCCGAAGTTTTCGCCAGGTCGGACTGTCCGGCACAGTCCACCTGAAATGACCGGTGCGTACCAGCCAGAATGTCCGGCCGTCGACCAAATCTGGTCCGAGACAGCTTGTATTAGTTTGAGTCGAACATGTCCCTGTTTCGGTTTTTGGACGTCCCAGCCACCCTTATAATCACTAGGACGCCTCCATAGCTAGGTTTAAACCATGTTTAAAGTAAACCCTAGATTCATTGAGTTGCTACTTGCTTCCAATTGAACTCCTGCACCAATTTGTATCAATCTGGTGTATTTGCTACTATCAATCAAGTGTGATTAGTTGATCCATTGGGATTTAGCCAATTACAAGTTTTGTGTGATCTGATGTTCCATTGGGAATTACAAGATTGCAGACCGCTTCGTGGTCAGTGGTTATATGCGCAAGTGTGTGAAGCTGCGAATATCTACAAGGGTTGAGAGCTGTTGCACTGGCATCGGCGATCGATCGAGAGGTTTGTGAGTGGCATACAAGTTATCTCCACCCACTACCATCATATATCCACCTCGCTTACTGAGAAGATCGGGCCACCCCATATCACCCAGCACTAGGTCCTGCACCAATGCTTGTTGGAGCGATTGGAAGGCATCATCAACCATTGGAAACCAAACAAACAGAGTGTTCTTCTTCAACTGGTCTTTTAGCGGCCTCAAGATTACACCAAATTGGCGGATGAATTTTCTGTAATAACCTGCTAATCCAAGGAATCCTTGTAATTGTTTCAAATTCTATGGTCGTGGCCACTACTGGATTGTTGTTATCTTCGCCAGATCTTTCGCTACTCCGCTCGCACTGATTATGTGCCCCAGGTATTCGAGCGAGTGTAGCACAAACGAGAACTTGCTGCGTTTGACAAACAATCGATTATGTTCTAGAATCTAGAATACTTGGCGTAGATGGTGAGCATGTTCGCATAGCGATTTCCTATAGATCAGTACGTCATCAATAAACACCAGCACATATTTTTGAATCAAATTAGTGAGCCTAAAACATCGTTGGCGCGCACTGAGGCCGAATGGAATGACACAAAACTCGTAATGCCCGATGTGCATTTTGAACACTTTATTGCATTCATACGTATCCACCATACGGATATGGTGATACCTAGAGCAAAAATCGACCTTCGTGAAGTACATGGCACTATCCAATTCATCGAGGAGTTCATCGATGATCGGCATGGGATAATGATCTGTGACAGTTACTGCATTTAGCTATCGGTAATCGACACAAAATGCTAGGTGCCATCCTTCTTCTTCACTAGGAGTACTAGTGAGCTCAAAGGGCTCTCACTTGGCTTAATAATCCCCTGGGCAATCATCTTCTTAGTCTGCTTTTCTATCCCATCCTTCTGTTGCGGAGAATAGCGGTAATGCTTCACATTAACTGGTTGGACTCCTGGCATTAAATTGATCTTGTGATCCAAGGATCGGTAGGAAGGTAGCTCTTTAGGCGTGGCAAAGCATGGTTGATGCTGTTGTAGCACATCCTCAATTTCAAATGGCACATCTTCCCCTGAGTTGTTGTAAGTCACAGGGCATAAGTGCACCACTTGATCCAGGCCATTTTTTGGCAAATTGTTGCAATCTAATGGCAGTAATCTGCTCACAGTTGGTCACTCTATCTTTGATACCCTTGAGAGTAATTCTCTTTTCTTCATGCTTGAACCTAATGATTTTTTCGGCCAATCCACCCACATCTTAATGTAGGCATCTAACCAATCCGTCCCCAAAATAATATCATAACAAGGTATAGTGAAAACCCTGAATGTGTTCTGAAATTGATGCCCTTGACATTTCCACAACACACCTTCAATAGCTTCAGTAATCTGTGTTTTCCCACCATCAACTACTTGTAATGTAATAGCTGGTACTATGATTGGCTGCAATCCCAACTATGGAACTGTAGCTTTGTTTATGAAGCTGCCACAACTACCTGAGTCCACTAGTATAACCATAGGTTTCCCATCTACCATTGCTTGTAACTTGATACTTCTTTTTGTAGTGGCTCCAGCTAGACCATACTGAGATATGTTGATACGAATCAAACTGATGATCCTTGAGTTTTGTCCTGATCTTTCACATCGAGTAACCTAGATAGGAATTCTTCCAACAACGATCAATGAACGTCACCTGAAGAAGAGGAACGAATCCAACAAGCAACATGGAGAAGATCACCACGCCTCAAACCAAAATACGATAATCCTTGATGAACACAAGAACCTCCTTGACAATATCAATATGATAGATAACACGACATCGCCATCCCTGGAGGGATGGTCACCAAGCAACTCACATAATAGTTTTAGACTCAATTTCAAGCTAACCCTAAAAACCATGATTTACAGGCCTATATAAAGGCTGCTGGACATCCAACATAGAGTTGGGGTCAAAACCAAACATATCTCTAACTTTCCTAACTTAAAAGGACTCTATTTGTAAACTGACAGAAAACGTCCATCGATTTGTTTCGGTTGCAGCGCACAGATCGTAACGAACCGGGAGACCCGCGAGTACCCGTTGGAAAGATCTCGAAATTATCTTTCCAACAAGTACTTATTTGCTTAATTCGGAGTTGGTATGTGGAAACCACATCCGTTTCAATTTCAGAACTTCTGTCTGTCCGAATTGAATCTTCCTTCTTGGTTGTTTTCCATCTCTCGGTCGCCTTCGTTTTGATGATCTTCTCTTGCGCCTTTTGCTCCTCCCTCGCGCATGTCCCCTTCAAGAAGTGTTATCCCCAACGCTTGCAGGTTGGGAAGGTGGCGTGATATAAACAATCGCTTCACGCGTCTTCGCCATCTTCAAGTCTTGCCTGCCTTCCACTCTGCAACCTCTCTCTCAACATGCTTGACTTGAAACAGCCCTTGGCGCCCGCACCTCCTTGCGTCTTTGTACGAGCTTTGACCTAGGCGCCACCGTCTTCTTCTTCTCAACTCTTGTTGGAACTCGGGCTGCTGAACATGGACCTTCTTTGCACGACCTGGCATAAGATGAGTAATGCCTGGACCACACAACTGACGAACATGTCCATCCTTGCCTCTATGCATCCGCACAACTATCCCAATAAAATGCCTCACATGTGTGCTAACAAAACTGCTGTTTTTACCCCACTGCACCTCATGCACTAGAACATCAGGAGCACAACTATCATCCGTCTGAACACCCGTGTCAACACAAACAACCTTCTGAACACATGCTGCAACATCATTCCTCTCAGCAATAAGAGGATGCACTTCAACTGGCTTGTCACTAACAAGTTCCACTGGCTTGTCATCTACAGGCATAGCTGAGGCAATATCAACATTGTCGCACCGTGCATCATGCTCTTCATCCTGCACCTTAGCTAGCCCAGATTTTGGTTTAGCCTTGCACACCTTCTCCTTATGTACCACCAGCTCTACATCGGACTTTATGTGATCATCCTGCATAGGTTTCAAAGTCTGCTGTTTGCCACCATGCACAAAATAATATGTATTTGCTCGTCCAGCATGTGTAGCGTTGCGATCATACTGCCATGGACGACCAAGTAACAACCCACATACCTCCAATGGCAACACATCGCACTCAATCTCATCAACGTAATCACCAACTGTAAATGGCACACGCATCTTATGAGTTACCTTCACCATACCACAGCTATTTAACCACTGTAGATGCTTAGGTACAGGAATACGCCATGTGGACAACCCCAACACTGCCACCATTGCCTTGCTAATGCCATTAGTATAACTCCCTCCATTAACAATCAACTTGCATGCTTTGCCTGTGATCATACACTGCGCCTGAAATAAATTCCAACGTTGGCCTCTATCAACTGTCATGCAAGCATCGCCTTGTAGTTTCTTGAGTTGCAAATTTAGCCCACTCAATGGTACAATATCCCCCACTTTAGTTTCATCACACACAATAGCCTTGGCAACAACAGGCACTGCCATGCTGACCGGTTGCACTGGAACAACTGCTGGAACCTCCTTTACATGAGATGGAATAGACATAACTGCAACCTTGGGCGACTGCTGGACTGCCTTCACGGGCTTGGTACAAAAACCTTACGACGAGAAGACATAAAACAGCCACGCAAAAAATTATGGAAGTCATACCAAGTTGCATCTATGATGTCCTTCTCACACATCTCTCTATCCCACCAACGAGCTATCTCCCCATCCACACGTCGCAGTGCAAGAACCACACATGTTGAATCATCTAGATACTCATATGTATGACATCTGTAAAAACCCTTTTTCATGTGACCTTCCCACGGCTCATATTCAACATATGTCGCCATGCTGACAAGTCTCCACTTGATGTGAGAATCATCACATACGACACCATTCAAGATGTCCAGATAATCATTGTACACATCACCAGATCTCGTCCCAGAAGTGCACTGTTTGCCAAAACGATCACCCTGACATGATGTCATGCTTCCTAGCATGACTGCAGAACAGAAAAATTTCAGGGTCGGATTGTCCGGTGTTGGAGGGCCGGACTGTCCGGGTCGAACGGATACTCTGGAAGGAAGCCGTCGGACAATCCGGTGCACAGACGTCGAGATCCAATCTGCACCGCCACAACTCTCTGATCTCCACCAAGAACACACTCAGCCGATCAATCAACACAATCTCGCCGTGAGCAACCTGGTGCTCTGATACCACATGATACGAATCAAGCCGATGATCCTTGAGTTTTGTCCCGGTCTTTCACAGCGAGTAACCTTGATAGAAATTCTTCCAACAACGATCAACGAACGTCACCTGAAGAGGAGGAACGAATCCAGCAAGAAACATGGAGAAGATCACCACGCCTCAAACCAGAACATGACAATCCTTGATGAACACAAGAACCTCCGCGACAATATCAATACGATAGATAACACGGCATCCCCGTCCCCGGAGGGATGCTCACCAAGCAACCCACACAATAGTTTTAGACTCAATTTCAAGCTAACCCTAAAAACCATGATTTATAGGCCTATATAAAGGCTTCTGGACGTCCAACATAGAGTTGGGGTCAAAACCAAACATATGTCTAACTTTCCTAACTTAAAAGGACTCTATTTGTAAATTGACAGAAAACATACGTCGACTTGTTTTGGTTGCCACGCACAGCTCGTAAAGAACCGGGAGACGTGTGAGTACCCATTGGAAAGATCTAGGAATTATCTTTCTAACAAGTACTTATTTGCTTAATTTGGAGTTGGTATGTGGAAACCACGTCTGTTCCAATTTCAGAACTTTTGTCTGTCCGAATTGAACCTTCCTGCTTGGTCGCCTTCCATCTCTCGGTCGCCTTCGTTTTGATGATCTTCTCTTGCGCCTTCGTCCCACTCCTCCCTCGCGCATATCGTACCCATATCAATGTCCGTGCACCGGATTGTTCGACGGTTTCCTCCCAGAGTATCCGTCCGACCCGGACAGTCCGGCCCTCCAACACCGGACAATCCGACCCTGGCGAAGCTTGAAGACGGAGAGTGGCAATGTTGCTGATCTGACGCCATGTTCTAGAAACTACTGATGACCCACAAGTATAGGGGGTGTATCGCAGTATTTTCGAGGGAAGTGAAACCCAATTTATTGATTCGACACAAGGGGAGCCAAAGAATACTTACCAGCCTTAACAACTGAGTTGTCAATTCAGCTGCACCTGGAAACAATCTTGCTCACAACAGTTTATCAGTAGCAATAGTTTTGTAGTAGGAATAGTAAAGTAACAGTAGTAGCAAAGCAAAGACAGTAGTAACAAAAGCAGTAAACAGTGGGATTCGAGTGCGGTAGGCATAGGGATGGATGGACGGGCGTTGCATGGGCAAGACAATTCACATAGCAATCAGAACATAGGGCAATTGCAGATAAATAACATAAAGCACCCAAGTACTAGACAATCCTAGGCATGTGTTCCATATATAGTCATACGTGCTCGCAATGAGAACTTGCACAACATCTTTTGTCCTGCCACCCCGTTTGTAGCGGGGCCTCTAGGGAACTACTAGCAATTAAGGTGCTCCTTTTAATAGAGCACTGGAGCAAAGCATTAACACTCCGTGAACACATGTGATCCTCACATCAAAGCCTTTCCCTTCTGGCTACCCCGATTTCTATCACTTCGGGACCATAGGTTCCGGACAACGACGTGTGTATACAACTTGTAGATAAGACCAGAAACAATACTATCATAATGAATCAATAATAAGTTCAGATCTGAAATCATGGCACTCGGGCCCTAGTGACAAGCATTAAGCACAACAAGTCGCAACAAAGTCATAAAGCACTAATAAAAGATACTAGGCACTATGTGCTAACAAATCTGATGCCATTACATGAACGATCTCATCCAATCCCTACCATCCCCATCGCCTACAGCGGGGGATTACTCACTCATAGATGGAAGAAACATGGATGGTCGATGAAGATGATGGTGGGGATCGATGGAGATGGCTCCGGGGGCACTTCCCCGTCCCGGCAGGGTGCCGGAACAGAGACTTTCTGTCCCTCGAATCTCCCTTTGGTGGCAGCAGCGCAGCGGAACTTTTCGTGGAAAATCGTTGAACCCCCCAGAGTTTTTAGGTTAGAAGGCTTCTTATAGGCGAAGAGAGAGGTCGAGGGGGTGCCTGGGGCCACCACACCATGCCCTGGCGCGGCCAGGCCCAGCCCGCGCCTAGGGGTGGTGTGGCCAGCCCCTGGCCCTCCTCCGTCTCGTATTCTGGCTCCGTGAGTTTTCTAGAAAAATAGGCACTTTGGCTTTTGTCCCGTCCAATTCCGAGAATATTCATTTTCTGACTTTCCTGGAACCAAAAGCAGCAGAAAACAAGCAGCTGACACTGTGGCTCTTGTTAATAGGTTAGTCCAAGAAATCATATGAAAAGTACTCCAAAGTGTGGACAAAACACAAGAAAGTGGATAAAACCAAGCATGGAGCATCAAAAACTATAGATACATTTGCAATGTATCAACTACCCTCTAGCGTTGAGGACAATGCCTTTTGAAGAATGGGAGGATGATGAGGAATTAAGCCCAGAGAATCTAGCTGATTCACCTGGAATGTCCGGCTACCCCGGACAGTCCGGCATGTTCCAACCAGATTGTCCGGTCGTGTTCGGACCAGTCCGAACCGGATGTATCCTGTTTAGAGTCCAGTTAGTTTAGATGTCGGTTTGGGCATGTCCAACCGACTAGGTCGAGTCTGTCCGCCCCAGCCCTCATATAAGGAGCTGGCCAGTCTAGGGTTTAGAGGAGCTTTGAGTTTATTCAGAATAATGTAGAACTTAAAGTTCATATCTTCACCGTCCCTTTGGGATCGGCGTGTGTGACGGTGTTTCAGACGTTCGTTCAGTTATCCATAATAAAGACACGAGGGTTCTTGAATTTTCAAGAGTAATCATGTGGGCACGAAGGTCCTCGAGTTATCAAGGGTTGTCGAGCTTTGGCGTGTCTATTCCGGCGTGAGGTTCGTCGTTCATCATCGACTTGGCATTCCCTAATCTCCAGGTTACGTGTTCCGCTTACGTGATTGGGAGATCTATCAGATCCATTGGATGAGGAGGTGCATCATGAACGATCAGGCAAACAATTCATATCATATGTGGCACAAGGACTCTTCACTACTACCGTCCCATGTATCCTCTTTGTCACTAGCATAATCTGTCATTTGTATCACCTCCATTAGTTCCTCCGATCCACCAAGTGTATTGGCACTGATTTGCTACACTTGTGACAAGGATGAAACTTATCCCCACACTTGAATTCACCCTTAGCACACTGTTGAGCTTTGAATGACTTTATTTGGTCCTCCCAAGGGGCTTGAGTTGGTGGTTTGTCATCTGCCTTGACAATGGCATCAGGTGTGCTACCCAATATGCCTTTGCCTAGGTACCTAGTCTTATTATACTTGTGCTTGTAGTCACTAGAGGTTTTAGAGAATGGATACTGCCTCCCTTCCTCCAACAACTCCTCTCGTGTCTGCCAAAGCTAGGGCAGGATCCACAGTTTTTGGATTATGAAGTATGATCGCTCTTTGGATCTCTCTTTGTAGCCCATTGATGAATTTTTTGACAAAGTAAGCTTCATCACATGACTTGTTATGTACTAACAATTTGTGGTGCAGTCCTTCAAATTTCTAATAGTATTTCTCCATGGAGTGTGTTTGTCTGCATTTTTCCAAGGCAGCTAAGTACTTGTGATGCTGATTCCAAATTTCTCATGTATTTCCACACATAGCTCCTCCCAGCTTTGTTCAGCTTCAAATGTTTGCAACCAGAGCGCTGCATTGCCCGAAATGCATGGTGGCAATGTTGGCCCATGTTTCATGTTTCACTAAATATAAGGCAACGTACTTCTCGCAAGCTGACTTCCGCCATTTTGGATTCTCACCATCAAATCGTGGGAAATCTTTCTTTGGCAGTCGTGACATGTAATTGCCTCCACGTGATCCTACATATGCACTGTCTTCATACCCTGATGTATGCTCACCCATATCAAAATGCACTCGTGTGTTTAGGAACCCCCTACTATTATGTGGACGACTCGACACCACTATCTTCAGGTTACCTGTGGTTGGAACATGATCAACCTCCTCAGTTTCTGTTGCCAGCATGCGCCCCTCTATCACTGGCATTCACTCTATTTGCAGCATCACCAGTCGCTGCCCCACCACCTCCAACATGTTCTGAATTCCCTTGATGGTGTTATCCACCTACGACACCCAATTTACCAGTCCTTTCAAGGTGTCATTGATCGACTGGAGTTTGGTCGATGTCTCCACGCATTATTTCTCTAACTCCACACCATGTCGCTTTAGCAATGCAAGTTCCTTCTCCATCTTGTCTTGTCGGCTTTCCCCCACAGCACCGCACCGGGGGACATAGTTAACCGCTGCCGATAGAGCGCGTTGCCATTGGTACACAGATCCGCTGCATAGCAAGAATTTTACACCCACCGAAGTGTTTGGTGAAAATCGCCGTGCTGCCGTGAGATCTGTACCCGAGTAGTCTACCATAGCCACTCACCGCCATGGTTGTTGCTAGTCGATTCGCAACCACACCGCCACCACGAGATGACTTGTCGTAGAGGGATTTTACAGGAGATCCCAACCATAGTGCCAATCACCCTTGAATCGCCCCCCTCCTGTCAGTCGATCGCTAGATCCCCGACTGACTCACTCCTCTCTCTCTTCTTTGTAATTTACTTATGCCACAGATCCGAGGATCTTATGGCTATCTGATACCAAATGTGGGACACTCGCTCACTAATTCTCAATATATTGGTTCCAAATACAAGTTTCCACGGTGCCGCGCCGAGAGACGACATAATTTAAATGAATCGAAATAGAAGAAGAAGGAGGAATAAAGAGCTCTCACAGAGAGACTAATGTCTTGGATTACAATTTTATGCCAACCACTTGTCTCAGTTAGGACTTAAACAAGACAAAATGCAGGCGTGGACTTGGGCTCATCATGGGCTGGTTTCTTCCTCGCTAGATGGGCTTCCCATACCCTCTGCCTCTCTATTTCCCTTATCTTCACCTGTGGCGCACGTATAAATAGTTGCGCCATGACATTGGGCGAACAATTTCCTATCAAAACAAAATAGAAATAATATGAAGCCATCAACTTGTCTAGGCAAGCCTCCAACTCGCCCTTCCACAATGAATGTTTGACTCCTGAGTGGTGTCTCTCTGGATGACGATGAATACGTACATGGTATGCCCCCACACCTTGTGGTATCCACTCGGCGTCTGACGGAAGTCAATATAACACTGAACCCATGTGACTGGATCTTCAGGGCATGGAGGCTACGGAGAATGCCAACATCGACACAGCAGGCAGAACTACCACCAGTGGGTAGGCGATGTGTCCAATGGCTCGTATCCCCTACTCCCATGACGCTTAGAGTGACACAGTGGGTGTCCCCTAGTGCCACCATCAACGATCCCCTTCCCTTCCTGGCCCAATCTCTGGTAGTGGAGTTGACACTGACTCCCCCTTCTCCATTTCAACCCTACGGGGGTCGGTTCTGGTGGTGAGACTGTGAGGATGGCAAGGACAGTGAACTGGAGGAAGTGGTGTGTCTAGTAATGGATATCCCTCCTCCCTCTTCGGGTCATACCTCCATCCCTGCCAAACCCACCATGGAAGAGTCCATCCTCTCTGGAATACCGGCGCATGAGGGTGATGCTTAGCATCGGCACTTTGGCCCTGGCGGGCGGTGGTCTAGATTCCGACCACCTTCACCCCTTCCTATGGCGATAGGTTTGCTCTTCAGGGCCTCTGCCAAGTTTCAATAGTACGCGGTAGCCAACCTAGTGGGGGTTGGTGTGCCCGGCCAAAGCTCCAACAACTCCTTCTCCATCCTTTAGACATTGGGTTCACCGGTGATGACAGTTAGTGGTGGACGGAAAAGGCCACGATGTTCTTCTCACCACACACCTCTATTTGCCCCTTACCAGCCTAGTTTATCTCTGAGGGTTCGGTCCCCTAGGTCATATAAGGTGCCCCCACCCGCATTCTAGATCCCATGTCTAGCATCATCGGTCCCACCACCGCCTCCTCCCCTCGGGTGTGGGATTGCCCTCCCGCCTCTAGGTTTCCAGGTTGCCGATCATATGTCGATTGTCTGATAAGAAATGACCTCCAGGGTGGCCCGATCTTCACGTATCTCGTGGTTAAATCGATGGAAAGCGAGAGGAAAGGGATAAGGTAGCGGAAGCGGACACGCACCTTGCGAAGAACACAATGAACACACGCAAAACTCACACGATACAAGGCCAATTGCTCCCACCGGCGGCCACCGGTCCGATAGAATCCTCGCAATGTGCTCCCTCAATCCCAAGCGGTGAGGGAAGAACACCTTGGAGGGGTCTTGATAACTACGCTCACACACTCTGTGGTGGTATTTCCGATGAGTACGCCATGGAGGGGGGTCCTCATAGAGCGTGTTTAGAGAGGTGGGGGAAGACGGTGAGTTGGCGGGTATGAGGTAACACAGCTTACCCAGGTTCAAGTCCCACAACGGTGGCGAAACTCTACTCCTGCTATAAATCACTATAATGGAAATACGTCGAGTTATAGAGATTGGTTCACTATGCGAGGGTGTTATGAATCGTGCCCTAAAGGCTCCCACAGGTCTGGATTATAAAGGCACCAGAACCTAGGGTTATAGTGAAAGGACCTTGCCGGACAAGTTACAGAGTCCTACACTAATACTAACTAGTCTTCGTGTCTTGTACTCCAAGGCTCCAAGTATGTCGGTGACTACCACGTAGCCTTCCTATATCCAACATGGGCCTCCCTTCTGGATCCGTCTAACTGGGCCGCCCAGTAGGTCATGGGCTGTGCTACCAACTGTGGGCCACCCGGGTTAGCCGGATTAGAGACATGCAATGGTGATACCCATTTAGCATATCCCCAACAGTAGCCCCTGGAGGATTTTGACATATTGCGCCATCTTGACTTTCAATCTTGAATGCTCCGTCTAGATGTTGTCGGCAATTCGTCAAGCAATATCTCGAAGGTCTCCTAAAGAACCCTGCAATCTTCGTAATATAGCCGGAGATTCTTCAAGTCCTATCTTCCAGAGTCGGATAACTTCTGCCTTCCATGGAATCTTCAGATGTGACCCTTCCACTTCAATGGCCAGAAGGATGACATAGGCTACAACCTACGCTACCTTGAAACTCACATATAGCAGTGAATTAATCATTAGATATTTTCGTGCGTGCAAAATACAAAACGTTGAGTGGCAAATCGGGGGACATGGCGAAATTACCGCGCACGTTCATCCACATGTTGGCAATGCTATGTTCGTTAGATCTTTTTGCACGAATCTTGATGCTAGGGTTTATAAATATTTACTGTGGCTTAGGCATTTTTCTTTACCCACATTCTCCCCTCTGTCTTCTTCTTCCTCCCGTCGCGTGACCGTTTGAGCTCCCTAAGCGGAAAACCCTAGCCAGATTATTTTCTCCCCCAAATCTCTATTCATCCACTCAATGGCCTCTAGCAGTAGCACGCCTTCAATGATGGCGATCCCCGAGGCTATGGTCGAGCCTTCGCGGGGTGTTTCCATCCCGCCGGAGGGAGTGGTGGTCCCGGTCTCCGCCGTGGTGGAATCCACCAGCGGCGACCAGAAAAGGGTGGTGCCAGATGCTGTAGAAGAAGATGTTGACTCCCACAAGAGGGTATGGAGGGGCTCTGACCTCTCCGCCTGATGTCTACGCACGCTTCTATTCTTGTAGACAGTGTTGGGCCTGCAAGTGCAAAGGTTTGTAGAACAGCAGCAAGTTTCCCTTAAGTGGATCACCCAAGATTTATCAAACTCAGGGAGGAAGTGGTCAAAGGTATCCCTCTCAAGCAACCCTGCAATCAAGATACAAGAAGTCTCTTGTGTCCCCAACACACCCAATACACTTGTCAGGTGTATAGGTGCACTAGTTCGGCGAAGAGATAGTGAAATACAAGTAATATGGATGATTATAAGTGGTAATTGCAATCTGAAATAAGAGTGGCAGCAAGCAAACATGTAACAGAACTGATTGCGAATGGTGTTTCAATGCTTAGAAATAAGGCCTAGGGATCATACTTTCTCTAATGGACACTCTCATATAAATATCTTCTCTTTATGATACTACCCTGAACTAATCTCCGGTTGGATGATGTAGGGCTATAACAGCACACCTTAAAGTTCGCATTCCCCATCAAGATAACCTCTCACTGTCACCTTGAGCGCTAGATGGTTCCAACAAACACCACAATCTCATAGAGACATCCAACTCAAATTATACTCATGACAAGTATTTATGTAATCTTAGCCAAAGTTCCACACGGTGTGCACACTGTCAACTTCACACACGTGGGGATAAGCAGAGATTCATCAAAGCACTTGAGTAGCATAATAGATCTATAGATTACAAAGCTCATGATCTCAATAAGATCACGCATAGAGAGAGAGATGAACACATAGCTATCGGTAGAGCCCTTAGCCTTGAGAGAGAACTACTCCCTCCTCATCATGGGAGTTAGCAACGGCGATGGAGATGGTGGTGGAGTCGATGGAGATGGCTCTGGGGGCACTTCCCTGTCTCGACAGGGTGCCGAATAGAGACTTCTGTCCCTTGAATCTCCTCTTCGGTGTCGGCGGTGTTGCGGAACTTTTCATGGAAATCTGATCTGGTACTTAGGTTTTTCATCCCGGGGGGAATATATAGGCGAAGGGGCAAGGTCGGTGGAGGCTTGAGGGGCCCACACCACCCCCTGGCGCGGCCTGGCCTGGCCCGCGGCACCAGGTGGTGTGGCCAGCCCCTGACCCTCCTCCGTCTCTACTTCTGGCTCCGTGAGTCTTCTGGTAAAATATTGACTTTGGCTTTTGTCTGGTCCAATTCCGAGAATATTCTTTTCTAGCTTTTCTAAAACCAAAAACAGCAGAAAATAGGCAACTAGCACTGTGGCATCTTGTTAAAAGGTTAGTTCTAGAAAATGTGTAAAAATACTCCAAAGTGTGGACAAAACATAAGAAAGTAGATAAAAAACAAGCATGGAACATCAAAAATTATAGATACGTTTACAACGTATCAACATCCCCAAGCTTAAATCCTGCTCATCCTCGAGTAGGTAAGTGATAAAAAGAATAATTTTTGAGGTGACATGCACCATCATAATCTTGATCAAGGTATTTGTAAAACATTGATAGCTGGGATCATAGTACTTTAACATAGCATGAAAGACATAGTTCTAACAATAAGACATAGCAACTATGTTATAACATGAAAAGGTGCAAACAAAAGATTCATGAATAACAATGATTTGAAAGACGTTTGTTTGTTTCACATATAGAAAACATAATGAGAATGGTATTCAGCTTGTCCCTCATAGTGTAGCAAAAGATAAATGCATAGGAAACCTTCAAAGTTCATAAGGGTGACTAGATACAAATAGTTTAAGAACAAGAAATATCAAAGTTATGAATCAATCAACAAGTCTTGGGACAATGCACATTAAACTGAGAATGGCCACTATGCTCTCTCAATAGGTGCATAAAGATAGAAGATGGAGACTCAACATAAAAAGTAAAAGAAAGGCCCTTCATAGAAGGAAGCAGGTATTCAATTCTCATAAAGAGCTTCCAAAAATTATGGTACTTATTAGCTTTCAGCTCTCATTTCCCCTATCATAAGCATCTTTAGGTGATTAAGGTTAAAGTGAACAAATATGAGGATATGCTTGACAAGTTATAAGCTGAAAATCTCATGCCCCTTACATACGAGTACCGTTCCTCATGCTACTCAAATTTAGTCACAGGTAAGTTCTTGTCATTTTAAGTACATGTGTATCATAGAGAACCGCCAACGGGGTAACCCTTGCCCAATGATACAGAAGATTCCCCATATCAAAATGACAAGGCAAGCAGACAATGAGCATCTCAGCAATCCTTTTTTTTTCCTATTTGCATAGGCATATATTTTTCTCTTTTTTTCTTTCTCTTTTTTTCTTTCTCTTTTTTTCTTTCCTATTTGCATAGGTTTTTTATAGAGGATGCTTCATAGATTGCTCACTATGGTTACGCTGCAGGTTTCCACCATGATTATGCATGCCTTAGACCAGTCTCCCAGGCGTTTCTCTAACACATATACGAACTCCATGAGCCTTACAAGCTCCCCTTTCATTTCACACTGCCGGGATTCATAAGCAAAAGAACATGATATCAACTAAATAAAGTGCAATGTTGAAAGCATTCCCCATGATAACATGGTTCTGCAAATTCACAACTTACAAAACGCAAGCATATACGCAACATAGATGGGCACAATGGTTCAAGTTTATTAAGTGCAAGAAAAGTAAAGTGTGCCATCATGTTCGTGAGAGCTTTAATTACTAATTTTCACATAACAAGTTTAATTAGGAAGGTAGATAAAGACATGAATATACTTGGAATATAAAATGCTAATAGGTAGGTATGGTGGACTCTTTGGAATAACTTGGTTTTATTCGGAGTTGGATGTATGAGTGGAACTCATACTTGGTACATGTGGAGGCTAGCAAAAGACTGGGAGCGACCAACTAAGAGAGCAATAATGGCCATAATCATGCAAAGCGACAAAACATTATTAATTAAAGCATAAGGTGATATTACAAGTCTAAAACTAAATGATCATAGAGGCTATGGTGACTTGGTATAGTCTTAACATGGTGCGAGCGTGCGCCAAGTCAGCCCAAATAAAGCATCAAGGAGAATACCACAATGTTATGCTTTTATATGCTAAAACAACACATGATTCTTTCAAGGCACATTAAGCAATCTCAATTGTTCGTAACAAGTCATGCTACAAAAATAATCACTAAGTATAAAGTCAAAACAATATCAAGCATGACATGATAGCGTCTAAGTCATAGTCAAAAACAAGCTCCTTTTATACCAGTTAAGCATGAACTTTCCTACTCTTTTCTGATCCAAATCAACCTATTTGAAACTATGTATGAATGCGAGGGTCCAACCAATTTATTCAAGCAAACTAAGCAAACGAAAATTAAGAACAAAAACAAAGACGCTCCAAGAACAACACAAGTGTGCATGAAAGAATAAAAATGAAGTGTTTTGAAGAAAACCTGAGATTTTTATTAATGAAGAAGGGGATGCCTTGGGCATCCCCAAGCTTTGACGCTTGTACTTCTTGAATATTTCTTGGTGTGACACGGGTGGCATCCCCAAGCTTGAGATTTTGTCCATACTTCATCTTATCATATTGTTCTTCCCTACACTTTAAAATTTCCTTCATACAAAACTTCACACAATCTTCATTAGCATTATTATTGTATTCAAGATAATAAGTCTTTAGGTTCAGTTTCAACACAAGTAAAAATTCCATTAGAACACAAGCTACTGTAGCAATTTCTTTTAAAAGTTCTAGTGATCAAGGAGAACTCAAAGAGAAAGAGATTAAGTGTTGAGGGCAAACCTCTAGGGTGGCCCGATCTTTCATGATTCCCTTTCAAATCGAGGGTGGAGTGCGAGGGAAGGATGAACACGACGAACACACGCACGAAAAACGTGATGAACACACACACGCAAAACCACGATAAACACCAATAGCTCACGCCGGCGGTGACCGGTCCGGCGCAATCCCTAGGATCGGCGTCGGGCGGAGGACTCTCTCTCGAACAGGCACGGCGAGATGGGAGACTCGGTGAGATCTTGACGTCTAGGCAAAGGGACACCGATGCCTAGGCCTTGTACAACACGGAGGCAGAATGCAAACTCTAATGAGGTTTGGGGATATTGGCGCTCCTTAGTCAAGGAGCATGAGGCAAGAATTAGATCGATCCACAAAGGGGTTTCCACTAATTCCAATATCAAGCCTAGGGTTTACAATGGAGGTGGGGGTCTATATATAGCCAACCACAAGTTCAGGGGTAATTCAGGCATTAAAGTAGAGTTCTGGGCGAAGTAGAGGGGTACATGGGCCATAGGGCCCAGCTAGGCTCGTAGCCCCATCACTTGGGCCGGACAGTCCGGGTCGGCACGACCAGATAGTTCGGGGTGGCCAGACACTCCGGGTGGTGTCCGGGAAGTGTCCGATGTAGCAAACAGAATGTCCGCGCCAGGACGGGACTAGGGTAGGCCGGACACTCCGGCTGTGCCAGACACTCCGGCTGGATTCGAGCGGACAATCCGGCTCAGGCAGCTTCAGCTCAGGTGCAACTTCAGGGCTCGTGGGTCGACGAGGCAGGGATTCATACCTGATGATGCACAGAGTAGAGGTATGAAGTAGCACGCCATCCAAGGAGGTATCAAATTAGCACGAGGAGAGGAGTGAGTTCACCTTAGCTTGTAGGAGTTTGGCTCGGGCACGAATCATGGGTCCACTTGGGGGACTTGGTGGTGTAGATGTAGAAGCGTTCGTAGGACGGGCTGCATCAGCTCCCCACCTTGGGAAAGAGTCGTCCTCGACTCTTCATGGATATCATCTTGAACATCTCCATGGTAGGGTGAGAGATCCTTGACATTGAATGTATTGCTTGCAAGGTACTTTTAGGTCGGTATGTCGATGATGTAGGCGTTGTTGTTGATTCTTTTGAGGACCTTGAAGGGACCATCTCCTCTTGGCTTGAGCTTGGAGTCACGTTCCTTGGGGAAGCGGTCCTTGCTTAGGTGTATCCACACAAGGTCACCTTCTTCAAATATCATCTCCTTCTTGTCCTTGTTTAACCTTGAAGCTTGGCGAAGGACTTGTTGTTCGATAGTAGCTCTTGTTTCTTCATGAAGCTTCTTCATAGCTTGTGCGTGCTTCTCGATGTCCATGTTCGTGTGCTCATGGAGAGGTAGTGGTAGGATGTCGAGCACGGTGAGGGGCTCGAAACCATAGATGATCATGAATGGACTCATCTTGGTTGTTGAGTGCTTGGCTTGATTGTAGGCGAACTCGGCGTGTGGAATGAATTCCTCCCAATCCTTCAGGTTTTTCTTGATCAACACACGAAGGAGAGTTCTGAGGCTTCGGTTGACAACTTCGGTTTGGCCATCAGTTTGAGGATGTGATGCGGATGAGAAGAGGAGCTTGACGCCGAGCTTGGCCATGAGGGTCTTCCACAAGTAGCTCATGAATTTGACGTCGCGGTCGGAGACGATTGTCCTTGGCACACCGTGAAGACGGACGATTTCCCTGAAAAACAGATTTGCAACATGTGAAGCATGGTCGATCTTATGGCACGGTATGAAGTGTGCCATTTTGGAAAAATGATCCACAACAACAAATATAGAATCATGACCATGCTTAGATCTAGGCAATCCTAACACGAAATCCATGCTAATGTCGGACCAAGGTGTATGAGGAATAGGCAATGGCATATACAGACCATAGGGATTAGCTTGCGACTTAGCTTGAACACATGTCGTGCATCGTTGAACGTAGCGCTCCACGTCACGCTTCATCTTGGGCCAAAAGTAGTGATTGGAGAGCATGTCCAATGTCTTGGCCTCCACCATGAGATTCTTGGAGAAGCA
This sequence comes from Avena eriantha, assembly GCA_910589775.1. Taxonomy (NCBI): domain Eukaryota; kingdom Viridiplantae; phylum Streptophyta; class Magnoliopsida; order Poales; family Poaceae; genus Avena; species Avena eriantha. Next base: position 268,626,670 of record OU342741.1, on the reverse strand, counting down.
AAAGTTGAAGCAACAACTTCGGGATGCATAGCTTGTTTTGTTTAAATAGAAAGCCCTTATGCAAATAGAAATCATCAACTCCTTTGTTATTGGAGCACTTTGCGAAAATTGGTTCAAAGAACGGATCGGAAGCATACAAAGATTTTATTTCTTCAAGACCCAACACGTTGATTTCAAGTCTCGTAAGAAGGCTTGTATGTTTGTGAGACAATGCGTCCGCAACTACATTATCTTTGCCCTACTTATACTTGACAATGTACGGAAAAGACTCCATGAATTCAACCCACTTAGCGTGTCTCTTGCTCAAGTTAGCTTGGCCTTTGCGATATTTCAACGACTCGTGGTCGGAATGTATGATAAATTCCTTGGGCCAAAGGTAGTGTTGCCAAACTTGAAGGACACGAACTAAGGCAAAAATCTCTTTGTCATAAATCGGATAGTTAAGTTTCTCGCTATGGTAGGCTATAGGACGTCCGTTTTGCATAAGGACTCCTCCAATGCCAATACCACTAGCATCACACTCTATCTCAAAAGTTTTTGTGAAATCCGGTAAAGCAAGAAGAGATGCTTCGGTGAGCCTCTTTTTAAGTTCATCAAAAGCTTTTTGTTGTGCCTTGCCCCACACGAAGGTGACATTCTTTTTGGTCAATTCATTGAGGGGACAAGCAATGGTTGAAAAGTCTTTCACAAAGCGACGATAGAAACCGGCCAACCCATGAAAACTTCGGAGTTCACTCACATTTGTTGGTATGGGCCAATCTCATATGTCCTTTACCTTGGAAACATCAACTTCAATTCCCTTCGAAGAAACGACAAATCCAAGAAAAATCAACTTGTCTTTAGCAAAAGTGCACTTGGGAAGATTAGCATAAAGCTTTTCATGTCGTAGGATTTGCAAAACTTCTTTGACATGTGTTACATGGTCCTCAAGTGATTTGCTATAAACAAGAATATCATAAAAATAGACAACAACACTTTTTCCAATGAGAGAACGCAAGATGTGATTCATAAGGCGCATGAAAGTGGATGGGGCATTTGATAAACCAAAGGGCATAACCAACCATTCATAGAGACCAAGTTTGGTCTTGAAGGTGGTTTTCCACTCATCACCTTCAGCCATGCGTATTTGATGGTAAGCACTATGAAGCTCATTTTTCTAAAAAATAGTGGCTCCACACAACTCATCAAGCATGTCATCGAGACGTGGTATGGGATGTCGATAACGCACGGTGATAGCATTGATTGGACGACAGTCCATGCATAACCGTAACGTATCATCCGTCTTTGGAACAAGAATCACGGTACGACACTTGGCCTAGTGCTAACTTGGATCAAACCTTTGGAGACGAGTTGGTTGATTTGACGTTCGATCTCCTTCGTCTCCTCCGGGTTCGTGCGGTAAGCGGCGCGGTTGGGAAGTGGTGCACCGGGGATGAGGTCAATTCGATGTTCGATGCCGCGAAGAGGAGGTAGTCCATGTGGAAGCTCTTCGCGGAACACATCCTTGAATTCCTGCGAAACATTCATCAAAGATGGAGGAACATTGGTTAATTCATTAGTTCCTTGCGCTAGTCCCTTGCAAAGGAGGACATAGTGCAAGATGGATGGGTTGTTCCGAACATCTCTCATCTCACTTTTGGTGGCAAGGAGAACACTCTTAGTTTTTCCACTCGAATTTGGCTTGTGGCTCTCACTCACTATGAGGTGGTTCTCTCTATCACTCCTCTTCTCACAAGTAGGTGTTGTGCTTTGTGTCCTCGCTAAAGCCTTTACGTTGTCTACAATTATTTGGCTAGGAGTCATCGGTTGCAAAACACATGTTTTGTTGAGCCATTTGAAGGTGTATATATTGGTGCAACCATCATGTTGAGCAGCCTTGTCAAATTGCCATGGTCGACCAAGAAGCATGTGGCAAACTGTCATAGGAACCACATCACACTCCACCGTATCTTTGTAAGGACAAATGGCGAAGGAGACCGATACGGTATGCTTGATCTTCACGGACCCTTGGTCACTTAGCCATTGCACGTGGTAGGGGTGCTTGTGTGGATGGAGGGTGAGGTTGAGCTTCTCACACAACTCGGTGCTAGCAAGGTTGTGACAACTCCCTCCGTCAATGATCACCTTGATAGATTTGCCGTTGATTCTAGCTCGTGTTTGGAAGATATTGGAGCGTTGGTCTTCATGCTCTTGTGCTTGAGTGGTCAAGATTCTTGTGACGACAAGCAATGGACTTGCGTCATGCTCACACATGAGGAGTTCTTGATCATCTTCCACTCATTGCCTTGCCATTGCTTCCTTGACACGGGCATCAAACTCATCTTCACTCAAGCACTCTTCATCACCATTGTCATGGATGAACAAGACTTTCTTGTTTCCACATTCGGCCGACTTGTGTAATTTACCTCCACACTTGTAGCATTCACCGTTGAAAGGTATATCACCCTTTGCTTCCTTGCCACTTGGGGGCAGTTGAAAGGACATTTACTGTCATAATCACTTTTGGTGTTCGTTAACAACTAGTAGATCATTTTATAGTTTGCTATTGTCTACAGGTTGATGTTTTACAAAGTGAAAAGGACCTTTGGCCTGCGGAACATTCTCTGCGTAATTTCATGATGCTTGGGTATTCCAGACCGGAGTCTCCGGTCTACCAAGACCGGATTCTCCGGTGTGGTCCGGAGTTTCCCTAGGAGTCTCCGGTGTGTCTCCTGCTTTCCTGCCAGGGTCAGTCAGAGAGGTGGTCCGGAGTCTCCGGTCTTTGCCTCAAACCAGAGTCTCTGGTGCAGAAGGACCGGAGTTTCCGGTCAACTTAGCTCGCACAAGGCCTGGGTCAGTCTGAGGGCTGGTCCGGAGGCTGGTCCGTAGATTGGCCGGAGTCTCCCCTGCAGACCGGAGTCTCCGGTGTCGAGGGACCGGAGTCTCCGACCCACTTGCTTCCCAGGTGGGCTGGGTCAATCTGAGAGCTGGTCCGGAGGCTGGTCCGAAGACAGGATGGAGTCTCCGGTGCAGACCAGAGTCTCCGGTGTGAGGACCGGAGTCTCCGGTCTGACTCTTCTCCAACGGGAAGAAAACGGTTCACTGGGACATGTGGCTATAAATAGGGGACCTTATCCCCTTCCTACAGCTACTCGTCCACCTCAAGAACACCATGTCCATTTGAGCCACCAAATCAACAAGATCTCTTCATCCAACCATCCAAAGTCATTGATCTTTGGAGAATCGAAGGAGGAGGCCTTGATCTACATCTTCACCAAGAGAGATCTTCATTTCCCCCTCATTCACTCGAGGGCCCCTTTGCTCTAGTGTTTCTTTGGAATCCCTAGGTTTTGATTTGGTTCTTAGAAGCTTGTCTTTGATTGTTTGACAGCTTGCTTGTATTTGGGAGCCTCCAATTAAGTTGTGGATGTGTGCCCCAAACTTGTTGTAATGGTGCCGGCTACCACCTCGAAGGTTGCCGTATAGTGGAAGAGGTGAATCGAACCCTTTGGGGTGAGGTTCATCGGAGAACAAGGGAGGCCTCTCGTGGCATTGGTGGTTTGATACCACCCCCTCTCCAAACATAGACGTACTTCCCCTCAAAAGGAAAGAACTACGGGAAACAAATCCTTGTGTCTCCGAGCGCTCCACTTTGGTTACCTTTATCCTTTACCGCACTTTACTTCCTTAGTTCTTGTGATAGTTGACATATAGGTAAATTCACCTTAGTTGCATAATCTAGAGAATTTACCTTTTGTGTCAAACCCTAATTTGATTAAGAGTAAAATTTGGAGTAGCACCTATTCACCCCCCTCTAGGTGCCCATACGATCCTTTCAATTGGTATCAGAGCCTCGGCTCTTTATTCGAGCTTAACCGCCTAAGAGATTATGGCCACCACCGGGGAGGGAGAAAGTGAGGATAGCCATTCGGTGACCATGGTAGATCTCAAGAAGTTGGAAACAAGCTTGAGCTCTACCTTGGGCAACGAGATCCAACAATTGCGTCTACTCGTTGAGCAACATGTTAAGGATAAGCAAACCTCACCTCCTCCCTCTCCAGAGGAAACACCACCTAACCCAAAGGCTAAGCCTTTGGAGGAAGTGGCGGGGGATGAACATAATTCCACTAACTCCACCACCAAAAAGGGTGATGGGAAAGAAGAGTTCCATGCAGTTCCCGGATGGTACTCTCCCGACCCTCCTATCCCACATCCACACATAAATAATAGAGGAGACCCACCTAAGTTAGCTGCACATTCCTTTGCTCAATGGCAAGTTTTAATGAAATCTCATGTGTGCAGCTCTTGCATTGATTTGTGGAACATTATTGAAGAAGGACTCAAAATTTAGGATCCAACCAACTTGACTAGAAGAGAAGTGGTCAATAGCCAACTCAATGTGACTGCCTTGCACATGATCCAACTTGGAGTGGGGCCAAAGGATTTTCCCCATAATGAGCATTACAACACCGCCAAGGAAGCTTGGGATGCTCTCATTGACTTGTTTGTTGGCAATGAGAGTATGAGAAGAAATAGATATGATGCCTTAAGCAATGAGGCTGAAGGGTTCTTCATGAAGGATGGTGAGGATCATGAAGACATGTATCGAAGACTCAAATCCACAACCACCGCCTTTAGGAATGTTGGTGCCTCTCACATTGATGATGCTTGGATCAAGAGGAAGCATGTGAGTGCACTCATGCCTTTTGAGCCTACTAACTTGAAGAGTCTCCAAGGAAGACACAATTACCATCTCATGACCTCCAATGAAGTGATGCAAGAGATGGCCGCCTTCAAGGTCGCTGCCAAGAATGCCAAAGACGCCCGCGCTCATGCCATTGGAATGCGTAGCGGTGTCAATATTGCCTTGAAGGCCAAGGTTGTGGAATATGATGAAGATGAAGGAAGTGATGAGGGACTTTCAATGAGCCACCCTGAAGATGTCAAGGTAGCTCATGGTGAATACGTGGCCTTCTATGCAAGAAATTTTTGGAAAGATCCCGCCAAAGCCAAGATGGAAATGCAACGAAGAAACAACCCCAATGGGAGAAGTGATAGTGGTTCCAAGTTGAGAACTTGCTTCAACTATGGTGACCTCTATCACTTCGTTGCAACTTGTCCCTATGAGAAAAGAGAAGATCATGGTGGTAAACTTGTGTTGAAGAAGACCTCCAAAGCTCCCTACAAGAAACCCTTCGTCAAGAGGAACTCAACCAACAAGAAGTCGGGAGAAATTTCTTTGATCACACATGAAGAGTTCTCCTCCGATGATGATGAAGAAGAGGAAGATGAGGATACACCAAGTGGTGTGGCGGCTCTTACCACCACCTCTACTCCTTCATTCTCACTTTTTGACTCTCCAAATGAGAACCTCTCCAACAAGAACGTCACTTGTATTATGGCAAGAGGAACGGAGGTATTATCATCATCACACTCCACTTCTTTAATCAATGATGATTTTGATGATGAGTTATCTCTTGAGGTCAAAAAGGAACTAGTGGCTTTTGATGTGTTCATGAATAACTTGCAAGGTGAACACAAGAAACATGTTGTGGACCTCTTAAATCAACTTTCACACACACAAGAACTTCTAGATGAGAGATGTCAATTAGGAAGAGAGCACATGATTGAGATAGAAGCTCTTAATAATGCTCTAGAAGAAGAACAAGAAACTAGAATATCTCTTGAAACTAAACTAGAGGGCCTTGATGGTGCTAATGATCTCATTATTAATAAACTCATCAAGGAACGTGATCATGCTATTGCTAAATAGAAAAAGGCTAAAAAGGATAAGATTGAGTTTGGTGTTGTTCATGGAAAACTTGCCGAGGATTTTAGGACACTTGACAAGGCTCACAAGGCCTTGGAAAGTGAACTCTTGTCACTCACAAAGTCTTGTGAAAAGCTTCAAACTCAACTGATCAATGCTCCCTCACCTAGTACATTCATTCCTTCTAGTTGTACAAATACTCTTGAAGAACATGCTAGGTTGAAGGAGAAGCTAGCTAAGACCTCCTTTCCCAAAGGAAACAAGTCTATTGATGACCTCTTAAACAAGCAAAGGTCAAATGGTGAAAAAGGGGGCATTGGCTTTGTCTCTAAAGCCAAGAAGAAAAAGAACAATAAGAAGAAGGCCAAGCCCGCCCAAGAAAAGAACAAAGTCATTGTGGGAAGTAAGACCACAAGTGGCAAAAATATGTCTCGTGATGACTTCGCGGGAAGTGATAACCCTCACTATGTCTTAATGCGTGATTATTATGGTGATGTGTATGCAAAATATGTTGGCCCATTTAATGGTTATATTGCATGGTCTATTTGGGTTCCCAAGACCCTTGTTGCTAACAAAAGAGGACCCATTGAAAAATGGGTACCTAAGAACTAGTTTGATCTTTTGTAGACCTATGCTTCTGGAGGATCAAAATGGGTGCTTGATAGTGGATGCACAAGTCATATGACCGGAAGCGCGTCTAGTGTCAAGGAATTGAGACCAAATGTTGAGCAAATATCCGTGACATATGCCAACAAGTCAAAGTCTAAGGTAATGGGTTTCGGCAAAGTTGTGGTTGCACACGATATCACTCTCGTGGACGTCATGCTTGTTGAGACCCTTGGTTATAATTTACTTTCAGTCCGTGCTCTAGGAAAGATGGGTTTTGCAGTCTTTATTGATGTTGATATTGTGATCCTCTTGTGGAGCAAGTCTCTAAAGGTTGCTTTCGTTGGGTACGTCGAAGATGACTTGTATGTGGTGGACTTCTCGAGGAAAACCACTACAAGTCTGATGTGCCTTTTCGGAAAAGCCGACGTGGGTTGGCTATGGCATCGCCGCCTAGCCCATGTCAACATGAGAACTTTGCAAAGCCTTCACAAGGATGGTCATATTGTTGGACTAAAAGAAAATGTTTGTTTTGCCAAAGATCGTGTTTGCAGGGCATGTGTTGAAGGAAAAATGCATGACTCTCCCCACAAGCCAAAGAACTACATCAAGTCAAAGAGGATCTTGGAGCTCCTTCATGTGGATCTCTTTGGTCCTCCCTCTCATGCAAGCCTTGGTGGGAAGAAATATTGTCTGGTGATTGTTGATGACTACTCAAGATACACTTGGGTATATTTCTTCAAGCTAAAAAGTGAGACCCAAGAGAACTTCATTGACTTCATCAACATGGCTCAATGCCAACACAATGTTCCGGTATTGACAATAAGAAGTGACAACGGTACCGAATTCAAGAACTACACATTGAATGGATTTCTTAGTGATGAGGGAATAAAACATGAATATTCCGCTACATATACCCTCAACAAAATGGTGTAGCTGAGAGGAAGAACCGGACTCTTATTGATATGGCAAGGACCATGTTGGCGGAGTTTAAGTCTCCATACAATTTTTGGGCTGAAGCCATCTCCACCGCATGCCATGCTTCAAACCGTCTCTACCTCCATAAAGAATTGGTCAAGACCCCATATGAAATACTTACCGGTAACAACCCAATGTCTCATACTTCCGGGTGTTCGGTTGTAAGTGCTTCTATTGTATTAAGGGTATTCGTTTGTCCAAGTTTGATTCCAAAGCATTAGAGGGTATTTTTGTTGGTTATGGTCTCGAATCCCACACTTATAGAGTCTATGACATGCTCTCTGGAGTTGTCATAGAATCTTGTAGTGTGGTGTTTGAATAATATGATGGTCCCCAAGCGGGGCGTGTTGATGTTTGTGATATAGATGATGAAATGCCTCAGGAAGCCATAGGAAGAATGGGTGCGGGTTTCATCCGTCCTATTGAGGAACCCCTTATGGCTGATCGAGAAGAACTATGCTCTACTCAAGTGGAGCCCTCATCTTCACAACATCCACAAGCTCCGATCGGAGGGGACAATGACCCACACCAAGAACAAGTTGTGGACCCTCAACCCACTGATCAAGAAGATGCCTCCAACCAAGAAGTGATCGAGTCTCCGTTTGCTAGAATGTCCAGTGGTGCTAAGGCAATTACACAAGGAAGATCTGTACAAACTGCCATAAGAACAGCTGAATACCTAGCCAGTCGTGGGCTTGATCATGACCAAGGTCAATCTCTGCCTCCTGTAGAAGAGGATATCTCCAATGATGATCAAGGTCAAGTTGATGGTCATGGCGAGGACCAAAATGATGAAGTGATTCCCACAAGAAACAATAAGGAAATCGAAACTCGTCGCCAAGCTAGAATGGATAGAATTCTGGAATTAAGAGACCACACTCTTGAGAATGTGGTAGGAGATGTAAGAAGAGGGATATCTACTCGAGCACAATTGAAGAACTTTGGTGAGCACCAAGCACACATTTCCATGGTGGAACCAAAGAAAGTATGGGAAGCTCTTGAAGATTTGGATTGGTTGGATGCAATGCACAATGAGCTCAACAACTTTGAGAGAATCAAAGTATGGAAGTTAGTGGAGAAGCCAAAAGATTGCCGCAATGTCATAGGCACCAAGTGGATTTTCAAGAACAAGCAAGATGAGCATGTAATTGTGATAAGGAACAAGGCAAGATTGGTTGCACAAGGGTTCTCTCAAATTGAAGGCATTGATTATGGAGAGACTTATGCACCTATGGCTCGCCTTGAGTCCATCCGTGTCCTTCTTGCTTATGCAGCACATCATAAATTTAAACTACAACAAATGGATGTAGAAAGTGCATTTCTTAATGGTCTATTGCATGAGTTGGTATATGTGAAACAACCCCCGAGGTTTGAGGATCCCAACTTCCCAAACCACGTCTACAAACTCGATAAGGCACTCTATGGGCTCAAACAAGCCCCACACACGTGGTATGAGCACCTTAGAGAGTTGTTGTTAGATCATGGGTTTGAGGTTGGGAAAATCGATCCCACTCTTTTTACTAAGAAGGTCAATGGGGAACTTTTTGTATGCTAAATCTATGTAGATGATATTATCTTTGGCTCATCTAACAAAGCTTTTAATGATGAATTCTCAAAGCTTATGACTGACAGGTTCAGGATGTCTATGATGGGTGAATTGAGAGTTTTTCTTGGCTTTGAGATCAAGCAAGTAAGAGGAGGAACATTCTTCAACCAAGCCAAGTATACACAAGATATGCTCAAAAGATTCAACATGAAATACCTAAATGGAGCTCCCACTCCCATGGCAACAAAGACTCATCTTGAACTAAATTCAAATGGTAAAGATGTGGATCAAAAGGTATATCGATACATGATTGGCTCTTTGCTTTACCTTTGCACATCTAGACCCGATATTGTGTTGAGTGTAGGAGTGTGTGCAAGATATCAAGCGGCTCCTAAAGAAAGCCATTTGATGGCGGTCAAGAAAATCTTTCGATATTTGGTTCGTACCCCAAACTATGGTATTTGGTATCCTAGGGGCTCAACTTTCTCTCTTTGTGGGTACACGGATTCGGATTGGGCTGGTGACAGGGATGATAGAAAATCAACCTCCGGGGCTTGCCAATTCCTTGGGAGGTCCTTGGTGTGTTGGTCTTCTAAGAAGCAAAATTGTATATCTCTTTCCACCGCCGAAGCCGAGTATGTGGCAGCTGCTAGTGCTTGTACACAATTGTTGTGGATGAGGCAAACTTTAAAGGAATACAGTGTCCATTGTGACAAAGTGGCTCTTCTATGTGACAATGAAAGTGCAATCAAGATTGCATATAACCCAGTGGATCATACAAGGACAAAGCATATGGAGATTCGTCATCACTTCATTAGAGATCATGTTGCCCGAGGTGATATTGAGCTATCATATGTGTCAACCAAAGACCAACTTGCTGACATTTTCACGAAGCCACTTGATGAAGCAAGGTTTTGTTTTTTGAGGAATGAACTAAATATCGTGGATTCTAGGAGCTTGACTTGATTACCTTGCATACTCACCTATGTCTTGACCCATATTTGGTGTACGTACAGGCATGGAGATAGGGGGAGTGCGGTCCTAATACATTGGACTATCCCTTCCCCATAATGCCAACATTAAGAAATTCAATTCTCTTAATATCATTTTGTGATATGTGAGCTTCATGGATGAGTAGTGGCTATGAACCCAAGGATAATTCTTCGCGGTGTCATACCACAAACTCTTACATGGTGGCCTCGGCCACCGTCCTCTTCTTATTGAAGAGTTGGTTCTTGGTCCATTTGATTTGGAACTTAAGTTGACATCTTCTTGAATATCAATGTTTTCCTTGGTTTTTCATAGTATGTCTTCTTAACCCAAGCCTTCTCTCTGTCCTGGAAACTAACTCTATCTAATATATGTCCCCATACACATATCTTGGAGCTTTTGATCGAGGGGGACCGGAGTCTCCGGTGTGGGCCAGAGTCTCCGGTGTAGACCGGAGTCTCCAGTCTGGACGGTTTCTGTCCACTTAAAGGGAGGACGGGGTGAACTGAAACAACAGTTTCATTCATCCACCCCCGTCCTCCCCTCTCTACCCCGTCACCCTCTCTTCTAGATCTCCTCCCCGGAGGCCAAGAAGCCCCTGGGATCCGCCGTGCCGCTGGCTAATCATCTCCTCTCCACCTTTGGGTGATTCCCACCGTGGAATCCATCCCATGGACGGATCTGGTACCTCTCCTCCTCGTTTTCTACTTAGGGTTCTTCCCTTGGTTTGGTTTTGAGGATTGATACTAGTTTTGGCCACGAGAACTCATGTATTGCGAGCACCTGAGCACTTTACTCTCGTCACCCTGCCCGATCTGCTGAATTCGAACCTATTGAAGCCTTCCTGGTCTTCTCCCGAGTATCCTGACCGGAGACTCTGGCCCCTAGACCGGAGACTCCGGTCCATCGTACCGGAGACTCCGGTGTGGATCGAATTCACCACATCTTGCAAGGTCTCAAGGGTCCTGTGCTGCCTCCTTGGGACATATATACTTACCTCCATGCTATCTCCCTCGCTGCTTTTCACAGGTTCTGGCTCTCGTCGTCCTCCCCGCACCAAGTCCAAGACAAAGAGAGGGGATCCTCGCTATGATGAGTCTGAGGGTCAGTACGTGGTGCCCCATCCAACCGAAGACAGCTGGCCCGTGATGCAGCCTATATGAGGCGGGATAAGGACAAGGCTGAGGAAGCAAACCATGCCAAGAGGGCAAAATATGACAACCTATAGTCGTTGGCCCGCATGTCCAAGCAGGAGTTCCGTGAGCTGCGGAAGACCGATTTCTATGCATTGTCGCGCACCAGTGATGACCCCTGCTACTGGAGGAAGGAGCAAGCTGTCTTCATGAAAGACATTTACGGTGTTCTCAAGAAATCTCATGTGTGCCCTCAGAAATACTTAAGTGTTGACCAGATGCGTAATAGCTCCTACTTCTCGGATGCACTATGGATTAGTGAGAAGTTGGGGCTGTTCAATTTGATGGAGATCCGTGAAGACTACAACATCACACTTGTGCAGCAGTTCTATGCCACTGTGGTGTTTGGGACTGACCAAGCCAGGACGATGACTGGCAACCACCGATGTTCTGCCACCTTCTATGACTTTGTTGATGCCATCTTCGAGACATTTCAGGGGGTCTCTACTCATGTTGGAGCTCGCATGCACTCAGCAGCTCTCGGGGTGAACAAGAGCAAGCTTGCCCCGTTATATGGTCGTGAGGGCGTTGTGGGGGGGGGGTCCAAGGGACTCAAGCCTCTCTACAACCTGATGCTGAGGATCTTCAACCAGACCATTTCCCCTAGTGCTGGGAATGATGATGCCATCAGGTGTGGGTTGGTCAACTTGCTGCATCATACTCACAAGATCTACATGGCTGGCCCCGATGCTGATGCTAATCCTATTGATGTTATGGAGTACATTTTTGAGGAGATGTATCATGCCATCTTATACAAGAAGGCCCCTCCATATGCTCCTTTGGTCATGAGGCTCATCAACACTCAGGAACATGGTTCTCCGCTGGCTATGCCTCCCAACCTTACCGAGCACACTCTTGTCTCTCTCTAGCAGAAAGGGGCAATGAGGGCTCCTCCTAGACGCTCCTATGCACATGTGGAGGAGGAGATCTCAGAGACAGACAGGGCCCCCTCTCCTCCTAGGGCTCGGAGGAAGATTGCCTCCAATGCCCCTCTTCCTTCCATGACACGTGACTATGTACGTGAGAAGGTAAAGAAGGCCTCATTCTGGGAGAGGACCCTGTGTTGCATGAATGTGGACATCCGCAAGCAACAGCATGATTCCTACAAGTGCAATCGTCGCATCAAGAAACTACTGAAGGAGATCAAGGCTCAGGGTGAGGAAGATGATGAGGAAGGGGAGGCTGAGTACACTGACGAGCATGGCGCCCAGCCATCCACCGAGTCTGATCACACTCTTTCGTTTGGGGCATGGAATGCCCAACAGGACAGCTTGGTGGATTGGAAGACCTTTGCTGATGTTACTTCTGGTTGTGGGCACCAAGGTGCATCCGGTTCTCGCCCTCACGGCAAAGGGCCTGCAGCTCCAAATGATGATGATGATGATGATGAGGACCAGGAGATGGGTGAGGAGGACGAGGAGGATGATGACGAGGACTACTGATCCGTTGGGGCGCTAGCTTATGTTTTTTCCCTTTTTTGGTGTTTCGATGCCAAAGGGGGAGAAGACATTGTCATCGGGATTTGCATGGGTTTGGGCTATTTGATTCTTATTTGCTATCTCGATCTCGTTTTCATTTCTATTTGCTTATTGAAATACTGTTTGCAATTTATGTGTGACTTGGTGGGCACGCCCACATTATTGTAACTTGTGTGAGAACTATGTGTTTTATCCATGCTCTACCTACCTTGCCTGCATTACATGTTTATACATGTGCACATATGCAGGGGGAGTCATTGCAAACTATTTTATATTCAAAATCACTTGTTGTCATCGAACACCAAAAAGGGGGAGATTGAAAGGACATTTACTGTCATAATCACTTTTGGTGTTCGTTAACAACTAGTAGATCATTTTATAATTTGCTATTGTCTACATGTTGATGTTTTACAAAGTGAAAAGGACCTTTGGCCTGCGGAACATTCTCTGCGTAATTTCATGATGCTTGGGGATTCCAGACCAGAGTCTCCGGTCTACCAAGACCGGAGTCTCCGGTGTGGTCCGGAGTTTCCCCAGGAGTCTCCGGTGTGTCTCCTGCTTTCCTGCCAGGGTCAGTCGGAGAGGTGGTCCGGAGTCTCCGGTCTTTGCCTTAGACCGGAGTCTCCGGTGCAGAAGGACCGGAGTTTCCGGTCAACTTAGCTTGCAGAAGGCCTGGGTCAGTCTGAGGGCTGGTCCGAAGGCTGGTCCGGAGATTGGCCGGAGTCTCCGATGCAGACCGGAGTCTCTGGTGTCGAGGGACCGGAGTCTCCGACCCACTTGCTTCCCAGGTGGGCTGGGTCAATCTTAGAGCTGGTCCGGAGGCTGGTCCGGAGACAGGATGGAGTCTCCGGTGCAGACCGGAGTCTCCGGTGCGAGGACCGTAGTCCCTGGTCTGACTCTTCTCCAACGGGCAGAAAACGGTTCATTGGGACATGTGGCTATAAATAGGGGACCTTATCCCCTTCCTACAGCAGCTCGTCCACCTCAAGAACACCATGTCCATTTGAGCCACCAAATCAACAAGATCTCTTCATCCAACCATCCAAAGTCATTGATCTTTGGAGAATCGAAGGAGGAGGCCTTGATCTACATCTTCACCAAGAGATATCTTCATTTCCCCCTCATTCACTCGAGGGCTCCTTTGCTCTAGTGCTTCTTTGGAAACCCTAGGTTTTGATTTGGTTCTTACAAGCTTGTCTTTGATTGTTTGACAGCTTGCTTGTATTTGGGAGCCTCCAATTAAGTTGTGGATGTGTGCCCCGAACTTGTTGTAAAGGTGCCGGCTACCACCTCGAAGGTTGCCGTATAGTGGAAGAGGTGAATCGAACCCTTTGGGGTGAGGTTCATCGGAGAACAAGGGAGGCCTCTCGTGGCGTTGGTGGTTTGATACCACCCCCTCTCCAAACATAGACGTACTTCCCCTCAAAAGGAAGGAACTACGGGAAACAAATCCTTGTGTCTCCGAGCGATCCACTTTGGTTCGCTCTATCCTTTACCGCACTTTACTTCCATAGTTCTTGTGCTAGTCGACATATAGGTAAATTCACCTTAGTTGCATAATCTAGAGAATTTACCTTTTGTGTCAAACCCTAATTTATTTAAGAGTAAAATTTGGAGTAGCACCTATTCACCCCCCCTCCCCTCTAGGTGCCCATACGATCCTTTCAGCAGTTTTCCTTGAGGAAGTGTGGGCTTGAAGGAAGGCTTGGAGGTACTTGAGGAGCTACCATTGAAATTTGTTGGTGTAGCGGTTGAAGCTTGCTTGTAGGTGAAGTACGTCTTGGGCTTGTCGTACTTGATATCCTCTTGCACTTGACATTCAGCCTTTGTTGCGATGTGCACAAGATCAACCATGTTGTTGTAGGTTTGGAACTCGACGATGCGCTTGATTGGGTGATTCAAGCCAATAAGGAAACGTGCCATTGTTTGCTCCATGCGTTCATCAATGTTGGCGTGAATCAAATTGAGTTCCATTTCCTTGAAGTACTCTTCGACGGTCTTTGTCCTTTGACGAAGCGCTTGAAGGTTGTTGAACAGGTCACGTGATGCAGCCCGTCCTACGGACGCTTCTACATCTACACCAACAAGTCCCCCAAGTGGACCAATGACTCGTGCCCGAGCCAAACTCCTACAAGCTAAGGTGAACTCACTCCTCTCCTCGTGCCAATTTGATACCTCCTTTGATGGCGTGCTACTTCATACCTCTACTTTGTGTATCATCAGGTACGAATCCACACCGCGTCGACCCACGAGCCCTGAAGATGCACCTAAGCTGAAGTTGCCTCAGCCGGAGTGTCCGCCCGAATCCAGCCGGAGTGTCCGGCACAACTCAGCCAGAGTGTCCGGCCTACCCCAGCCCAAACCTGGCGTGGACATTCTGTGTGCCAGTTCGGACACTGCCCGGACACAGCCCGGAGTGTCCAGCCACCCCGGACTGTCCGGCCTGAAGATGGGCCTGCGAGCCAAGCTGGGCCCTATGGCCCATGTACCCCTCTACTTCGCCCAGAACTCTACTTTAATGCCTGAATTACCCCTGAACTTGTGGTTGGCCTATATATAGCCCCCACCTCCATTGTAAACCCTAGGCTTGATAGGAATTAGTGGAAACCCCTTTGTGGATCTATCTAATTCTTGCCTGATGCTCCTTGACTAAGGAGCACCAATATCCCCAAACCTCGTTGGAGTTTGCATCATGCCTCCGCGTTGTACAAGGCCTAGGAATCGGTGTCCCTTTGCCTAGACGTCAAGATCTCACCGAGTATCCCATCTCGCCGTGCCGGTTCGAGAGAGAGTCCTCCACCCGACGCTGATCCTAGGGATTGCGCCGGACCGGTCACTGTCGGCATGAGCTATTGGTGTTTATCGTGGTTTTGCGTGTGTGTGTGTTCATCGTGTTCTTCGTGCGTGTGTTCGTCGTGTTCATCCTCTCCTCCTTCCCCCGCACTCCATCCTCGATTTGAAAGGGAATCATGAAAGATCGGGCCACCCTAGAGGTTTGCCCTCAACATATTGGTATCAAGAGCTTCGTTGCTCACGATTTCCCCCACAAAATTTTCTTCTATCCACCAAAAATTCAAAAATCCCCACAAAAAACAGCCCATATTTGCCTTTGGATCGATCTCTTGATTTGGAGTGTTATTTGTGGTTTTGATCCGACCAAACCTTGTCTAAGGAGTTGGTCCAGCTTTATCCTACGTTTCCCCAGCCCGATTTGGCCAGTTTTTCGCGGATTTGAGGCCCGAAGGCGAGGATTTCCGCTCAAGAACACGAGCAGGAAACCCACGCCGGAGAGTCCGGCTCGTACCGACCGGAGTGTCCGGCCCGACCGGAGTGTCCGGCCGAACCAGACCGGAGTGTCCGGCCTGACCGGAGTATCCGGCCCAGAGAGACCGGAGTGTCCGGCTGTAACGCCTGTTTTGTCTGTTTTTCCTCATTTTTCGCATTGGCTAATCTCCATTGTTTGCTTGTGTCCCGTGTGTGTGTCAGAAACTACCAGCAAGCTTTCGCATCATCAACTTCCGTGCTCATCGACACCACGGACCACGAACATCATCCCGCACCACCGATGCCAAATTCATCATCAAAGAAGGTATAACTTGCATCACCTTGCTAACCCTCATCTTCCTTTGTGTGTACCTATCCCATGAGAGTGGCTCATCTTGTGTTTTCTTGAGCATTGTGCATTTGTCCTTGGATAGTGAGAGTGCAAGAGAAATATCAAGTGTGAATAGGTAGCATCAAGGGAGAGCAAAAAAAACAGAAAAATATACAAAGAAAAAGCAAAATAAAAATAGTCTCCCTTTGCTAAAGAGAGTCTAAAAGCTTGTAAGCAAGAGAGAAAGAAGAGCGCCCAAGGCAAGTGCACAAATCCGTTGCTCACTTTTCCTCTTTGCAAACGAGCCACGGTCTCTCCTTGCATTGGCACGACAACGAGCTTAGTCTTCGTTAGGACATTTTGTTTGCTCATTTTCATAGTCGTGTCAATCCCAACTTTCTCCACGTGTGTGTATATAGTTGTAGGTTCCCGTCACCCTTTTGAGTTGTTGACCTTCTCCTTTGACTTGAGTTTTATTGGAATTTACCCACTTTTGACTATCCCTTTTCTTTTGGTTGGTTCTTTGGCTTTCCACAATCCTAACCTACCACCAACAAGATTTTGAGAGTTAGTTCTTTCTTTAGTGTGAGTTTTCTCCGCATTTCCACTTTGCACGCTTATAGCTCTCACTTGTGGTTTCTAGTTTGGTGCAATCCCCGAGGTGAGGTACAAGGCTAACACCACCATATTCCACTTCCATATACAATACTTGTGTGTTTTGCATGATGGATAGGCACGGTGAGACGAGCCAACCACCTCCCCAAGAAGAAGATCAAGGTCCGTACATGACGCGCGCAAGTCACTTCATCGTTCGACAAGAGTTCCGTGAACGTTGCCAAGCCTTTGAGACGCGACAAGATGAACAATTTGGCGAGACGCAAGACGAGTTCAAGAACATCGACAACCGCTTCGACGGCCTCGAACGACAAATGCATGCAATGCATCACAACTTCGGCCACCAAAATGAAGTGCTCCAACGCCCCGTCGCCGAAACAAATGACAATCTTCGACGCCTCATCGACGGCATGGCAAGACCACGTTCACACGCATCAAGCTCGGCAAGTTCTTCGCATCGTCATGCACCTCTTCCACAAGATCTACATCAAAGTGCTCAAAGACGCAATGATGCCCCCGTGGTTGAAGATGGAATCTCTTTGAACTATGTACCTTTCCCACGGCACGCTGCAACGTCAACCTATGATGGTGTCCTCTCTTCAAGGCCACGAGCAAGGGAAGAAGCACACCGTCATCACGCAAGGGCACTAGTGATCCGACAAGAGCAACCACAAGAGGAACCGCAAGCACAACTGCAAGTACAACCGCAAGTCTACCACCATCGACCGCGACACATACTTGACACAACAAGTGATGACTCCAACTTGGAGAATCAAGCTCGTCATCGACGTGAAGCTCTCCAAGATCATCCTCTTCGTCATCAACGTCATGAACGTCAACAACGACACCAGGGTCATCACGCGGTGCCTCCTCCACATCAGCAAAACTTGGAGCGTCAAGTGACACAAGTTGAGCGATGCCCACCACGTCAAGAGGCTCATGACCATGTTCTTCGCCGTGAGGCACATGTGCCTAACCAACATCACCAATCGAGGAACGAGCCTCCTCTTTGTCATCAACCTCGTCAAGAGGCTCCACACCTTCGCCACCATGAGGCCCAAGTACCTCAACCACGTCAACAACCGCGCCAAGAGCAAGAGCAAGCTCCTCCTCAACAACAATATCAAGAGCAAGCTCCACAACAAGGACGCGAGAACCAAGTTCCACCTCCCCAACTACAAGATCATCAACAAGGTCACCAAGCTCGTCGCAATGACCGCAACGATGAAGAAACTTTTGGCAAGCTCAAGTTCACGATGCCCAAGTTCACCGGATCCAATGACCCCGAGGAATACCTCTCGTGGGCACTCAAAGTCGACAAGATCTTCCGCATGCACAACTATAGCAACGAGAAGATGGTCGCCATGGCTTCGCTAGAGTTTGATGATTACGCCAACCTTTGGTGGGAACAAGTTCAAGTTGCTCGTGATGCAAGACAAGAGCCGCCAATCACAACTTGGCATGACATGAAGGCTCACATGAGATCCCGGTTTGTCCCCGCGCACTACACGCGTGACCTCTTCAACAACCTTCAAGCTCTTCGTCAAGGGACAAAGACCATGGAAGAATACTTCAAGGAAATGGAACTCAACTTGATTTGCGCCAACATTGATGAGCGCATGGAGCAAACAATGGCACGTTTCCTTATTGGCTTGAATGACCCAATCAAGCGCATCGTCGAGTTCCAAACCTACAACAACATGGTTGAGCTTGTGCACATCGCAACAAAGGCTGAACGTCAAGTGCAAGAGGATATCAAGTACAACAAGCCCAAGACGTACTTCACCTACAAGCAAGCTTCAACCGCTACACCAACAACTTTAAATGGTAGCTCCTCAAGTATCTCCAAGCCTTCCTTCAAGCCCACACTTCCTCAAGGAAAACTGCCCCCAAGTGGCAAGCAAGCAAAAAGTGATACACCTTTCAACGGTGAATGCTACAAGTGTGGATGTAAAGGACACAAGTCGGCCGAATGTGGAAACAAGAAAGTCTTGTTCATCCATGACAATGGTGATGAAGAGTACTTGAGTGAAGATGAGTCCCGTGTCAAGGAAGCAATGGCAAGGCAACGAGTGGAAGATGATAAAGAACTCCTCATGTGTGAGCATGACGCAAGTCCATCGCTTGTCGTCACAAGGATTTTGACCACTCAAGCACAAGAGCATGAAGTCCAATGCTCCAATATCTTCCAAACACGAGCCTACATCAACGGCAAATCTATCAAGGTGATCATTGACGGAGGTAGTTTTCACAACCTTGCTAGCACCGAGTTGTGTGAGAAGCTCAACCTCACCCTCCATCCACACAAGCACCCCTACCACGTGCAATGGCTAAGTGACCAAGGGTTCGTGAATATCAAGCATACCGTATCGGTCTCCTTTGCCATTGGTCCTTACAAAGATACGGTGGAGTGTGATGTGGTTCCTATGACAGTTTGGCAGATGCTTCTTGGTCGACCATAGCAATTTGACAAGACTGCCCAACATGATGGTCGCACCAATATATACACCTTCAAATGGCTCAACAAAACATGAGTTTTGCAACCGATTACTCCTAGACAAATAATTGCGGACAATGCAAAGGCTTTAGCGAGGGCACAAAGCACAACACCTACTTGTGAGAAGAGCGGTGAGAGAGAGAACCACCTCATAGTGAGTGAGAGCCACAAGCCAAATTCGAGTGTAAAAACTAAGAGTGTTCTCCTTGCCACCAAAAGAGAGATGAGAGATGTTCGGAACAACCCATCCATCTTGCACTATGTCCTTCTTTGCAAGGGACTAGCGCAAGGAACTAATGAATTAACCAATGTTCCTCCATCTTTGATGAATGTTTTGCAGGAATTCAAGGATGTGTTTCCCGAAGAGCTTCCACATGGACTACCTCCTCTTCGCGGCATCGAACATCGAATTGACCTCATCCCCGGTGCACCACTTCCCAACCGTGCCTCTTACCGCATGAACCCGGAGGAGACGAAGGAGATCGAACGTCAAATCAACCAACTCGTCTCCAAAGGTCACTTTGGTCGCGACAAGACATTGGACGAGCTCTCCAATCACTACTTTTGGCCCAAGATGAAGCGTGACGTGGAGGCCTACGTTCAACGATGCACGACATGTGTTCAAGCTAAGTCACAAGCTAATCCCTATGGTCTTTATATGCCATTACCTATTCCCCATACACCTTGGTCCGACATTAGCATGTATTTCGTGTTAGGATTGCCTAGATCTAAGCATGGTCATGATTCTATATTTGTTGTTATGGATCGTTTTTCCAAAATGGCACACTTCCTACCGTGCCATAAGACCGACGATGCTTCACATGTTGCAAATCTATTTTTCAGGGAAATCGTCCGTCTTCACGGTGTGCCAAGGACAATCGTCTCTGACCACGACGTCAAATTCATGAGCTACCTGTGGAAGACCCTCATGGCCAAGCTCGGCGTCAAGCTCCTCTTCTCATCCGCATCACATCCTCAAACTGATGGCGAAACCGAAGTTCTCAACCGAAGCCTCGGAACTCTCCTTCGTGTGTTGATCAAGAAAAACCTGAAGGATTGGGAGGAATGCATTCCACACGCCGAGTTCGCCTATAATCGAGCCAAGCACTCAACAACCAAGATGAGTCCATTCATGATCGTCTATGGTTTCGAGCCCCTCACCGCGCTCGACATCCTACCACTACCTCTCCATGAGCGCACGATCATGTACGTCGAGAAGCGCGCACAAGCTATGAAGAAACTCCATGAAGAAACTAGAGCTACTATCGAACAACAAGTCATTCGCCAAGCTTCAAGGTTAAACAAGGACAAGAAGGAGATGATATTTGCAGAAGGTGACCTTGTGTGGATACACCTAAGCAAGGACCGCTTCCCCAAGGAACGTGACTCCAAGCTCAAACCAAGAGGAGATGGTCCCTTCAAGGTCCTCAAAAGAATCAACAACAATGCCTACATCATCGACATACCGACCTCCAAGTACCTTGCAAGCAATACATTCAATGTCAAGGATCTCTCACCCTACCATGGAGATGTTCAAGATGATATCCGTGAAGAGTCGAGGACGACTCTTTCCTAAGGGGGGGAGCTGATGCAGCCCATCCTACGGACGCTTCTACATCTACACCACCAAGTCCCCCAAGTGGAACCATGACTCGTGCCCGACCCAAACTCCTACAAGCTAAGGTGAACTCACTCCTCTCCTCATGCAAATTTGATACCTCCTTGGATGGCATGCTACTTCATACCTCTACTCTGTGCATCATCAGGTATGAATCCCCGCCGCGTCGACCCACGAGCCCTGAAGCTGCACCTGAGTTGAAGCTGCCTGAGCTGGAGTGTCCGCTCGAATCCAGCCGGAGTGTCCGGCGTAGCCAGAGTGTCCGGCGCGACTCAGCCGGAGTGCCCGGCCTGCCCCAGCCCGAACCTGGCGTGGACATTCTGTGTGCCAGTTCGGACACTGCCCGGACATAGCCCGGAGTGTCCGGCCACCCCGGACTGTCCGGTCGTGCCGACCCGGACTGTCCGGCCAGAAGATGGGCCTGCGAGCCAAGCTGGGCCCTATGGCCCATGTACCCCTCTACTTCGCCCAGAACTCTACTTTAATGCCTGAATTAGCCCTGAACTTGTGGTTGGCCTATATATAGTCCCCCACCTCCATTGTAAACCCTAGGCTTGATATTGGAACTAGTGGAAACCCCTTTGTGGATCTATCTAATTCTTGCCTCATGCTCCTTGACTAAGGAGCACCAATATCCCCAAACCTCGTTGGAGTTTGCATCGTGCCTTCGTGTTGTACAAGGCCTAGGCATCGGTGTCCCTTTTCCTAGACGTCAAGATCTCACCGAGTCTCCCATCTCGCCGTGCCGGTTCGAGAGAGAGTGCTCCCCCGACGCCGATCCTAGGGATTGCGCCGGACCGGTCACCGTCGGCATGAGCTATTGGTGTTTATCGTGGTTTTGCGTGTGTGTGTTCATCGCGTTCTTCGTGTGTGTGTTCGTCGTGTTCATCCTTTCCTCCTTCCCCCGCAGTCCATCCTCGATTTGAAAGGGAATCGTGAAAGATCGGGCCACCCTAGAGGTTTTCCCTCAGCATATTGGTATCAAGAGCTTCGTTGCTCACGATTGGCGGCATGTAGTGCGTGGGAACAAACCGGGATCTCATGTGAGCCTTCATGTCATGCCAAGTTGTGATTGGCGGCTCTTGTCTTGCATCACGAGCAACTTGAAATTGTTCCCACCGAAGGTTGGCGTAATCATCAAACTCAAGCGAAACCATGGCGACCATCTTCTCGTTGCTATAGTTGTGCATGCGGAAGATCTTGTTAACTTTGAGTGCCCACGAGAGGTATTCTTCGGGGTCATTGGATGCGGTGAACTTGAGCATCGTGAACTTGAGCTTGCCAAAAGTTTCTTCATCATTGCGGTCATTGCGACAAGCTTGGTGACCTTGTTGATGATCTTGTAGTTGGGGAGGTGGAACTTGGTTCTCGCGTCCTTGTTGCGGAGCTTGCTCTTGATATTGTTGTTGAGGAGCTTGCTCTTGCTCTTGGCGCGGTTGTTGACGTGGTTGAGGCGCTTGAGCCTCATGGTGGTGAGGGTGTGGAGCCTCTTGACGCGGTTGATGACGAAGAGGAGGCTTGTTCCTTGGTTGGTGATGTTGGTTAGGCGCATGGGCCTCACGGCGAAGAACATGGTCATGAGCCTCTTGACGTGGTGGGCGTCGCTCAACTTGTATCACTTGACGCTCCAAGTTTTGTTGACCTGTAGGAGGCGCCTCGTGATGACCATGGTATCGTTGTTTACGTTCATGAAGTTGATGACGAGGAAGAGGATCTTGGAGAGCTTCACGTCGATGACGAGCTTGATTCTCCAAATTGGAGTCATCACTCGTTGTGTCAAGTATGTGCGGCGGTCGATGGTGGTAGACTTGCAGTTGCACTTGCGGTTGCGCTTGCGGTTCCTCTTGCGGTTGCTCTTGTTGAATCACTAGTGCCCTTGCGTGCTGACGGTGTGCTTCTTGCCTTGCTCGTGGCCTTGAAGAGAGGTCACCATCATAGCTTGATGTTGCGGCGTGCCGTGGAGAAGGTACATAGTTCGAAGAGGTTCCATCTTCAACCACGGGGGTATCATTGCGTCTTGGAGCACTTGGATGTAAATCT
Organism: Avena eriantha; assembly: GCA_910589775.1. Lineage (NCBI taxonomy): Eukaryota > Viridiplantae > Streptophyta > Magnoliopsida > Poales > Poaceae > Avena > Avena eriantha. The sequence continues at coordinate 268,603,765 of OU342741.1, read as the reverse complement.
TGTTGAAGGGGTGCATGACGACGCGATGAGCTTGAAGAGCTTGATGCGCGTGAACGTGGTCTTGCCATTCCATCGATGAGGCGTCGAAGATTGTAATTTGTTTCGGCGGCGGAGCATTGAAGCGCTTCATTTTGGAGGCCGAAGTTGTGATGCATTGCTTGCATTTGCCTTTCGAGGCCGTCGAAGTGGTTGTCGATGTTCTTGAACTCGGCTTGCGTCTCGCCAAATTGTTCATCTTGTCGCGTCTCAAGTGCTTGGCAATGTTCACGGAACTCTTGGCGGACAATGAAGTGACTTGCACGCGTCATGTATGGACCTTGATCTTCTTCTTGGGGAGGTGGTTGGCTCGTCTCACCGTGCCTATCCATCATGCAAAACACACGAGTATTGTATATGGAAGTGGAATATGGTGGTGTTAGCCTTGTACCTCACCTTGGGGATTGCACCAAACTAGAAACCACAAGTGAGAGATATAAGCGTGTAAAGTGGAAATGCAAAGAAAACTTACACTAAAGAAAGAACTAACTCTCAAAAGCTTGTTGGTGGTAGGTTAGGATTGTGGAAAGCCAAAGAACCAACCAAAAGAAAAGGGATAGTCAAAAGTGGGTAAAATCCAACAAAACTCAAGTCAAAGGCGAAGGTCAACAACTCAAAAGGGTGACGGGATCCTACGACTATGTACACACACGTGGAGAAAGTTGGGATTGACACGACTATGAAAATGAGCAAACTAAATGTCCTAACGAAGACTAAGCTCGTTGTCGTGCCAATGCAAGGAGAGACCGTGGCTCGTTTGCAAAGAGGAAAAGTGAGCAACGGATTTTTGCACTTGCCTTGGGCGCTCTTCTTTCTCTCTTGCTTACAAGCTTTGAGACTCTCTTTGGCAATGGGAGACTATTTGTCTTTTGCTTTTTCTTTCTATCTTTTTTTGCTCTCCCTTGATGCTACCTAGTCACACTTGATATTTCTCTTGCACTCTCACTATCCAAGGACAAATGCACAATGCTCAAGCAAACACAAGATGAGCCACTCTCATGGGATAGGTACACACAACGGAAGATGGGGGTTAACAAGGTGACGCAAGTTATACCTTCTTTGATGATGAACTTGGCGTCGGTGGTGCTGGATGATGTTCGTGGTCCGTGGTGTCGATGAGCGCGGAAGTTGATGATGCGGAAGCTTGCTGGTAGTTGCTGACACGCACACGGGACACGAGCAAACAAAGGAGATTAGCCAATGCGAAAAATGAGGCAAAACTGTCAAAACTGGCGTTACAGCGGACACTCCGGTCTGCCTGGGCCGGACACTCCGGTTTGGCCGGACACTCCGGTTTGGCCGGACACTCCGGTCCGGTTCAGCCGGATACTCCGGTCGGTATGAGCCGGACACTCCGGCGCGGGTTTCCTGCTCGTGTTCTTGAGCGGAAATCCTCGCCTTCGGGCCTCAAATCCGCGAAAAACTGGCCAAATCGGGCTGGGGAAATGCAGGATAAAGCTGGACCAACTCCTTAGACAAGGTTTGGTCGGATCAAAACCACAAATAACACTCCAAATCAAGAGATCGATCCAAAGACAAATATGGGCTGTTTTTTGTGGGGATTTTCAAATTTTTGGTGGATAGAAGAAATTTTTTTGGGGGAAATCGTGAGCAATGAAGCTCTTGATACCAATATGCTGAGGGCAAACCTCTAGGGTGGCCCGATCTTTCACGATTCCCTTTCAAATCGAGGGTGGAGTGCGGGGGAAGGAGGGAAGGATGAACACGACGAACACACGCATGAAAAACGTGATGAACACACACACACAAAACCACGATAAACACCAATAGCTCACGCCAGCGGTGACCGGTCCAGCGCAATCCCTAGGATCGGCGTCGGGCGGAGGACTCTCTCTCGAACCGGCACGGCGAGATGGGAGACTCGGTGAGATCTTGATGGCTAGGCAAAGGGACACCGATGCCTAGGCCTTGTACAACGCGGAGGCACAATGCAAACTCCAACGAGGTTTGGGGATATTGGTGCTCCTTAGTCAAGGAGCATGAGGCAAGAATTAGATAGATCCACAAAGGGGTTTCCACTAATTCCAATATCAAGCCTAGGGTTTACAATGGAGGTGGGTGTCTATATATAGGCCAACCACAAGTTCAGGGGTAATTCAGGCATTAAAGTAGAGTTCTGGGCGAAGTAGAGGGGTACATGGGCCATAGGGCCCAGCTAGGCTCGCAGGCCCATCACCTGGGCCGGACAGTCCGGGGTGGCCGGACACTCCGGGTGGTGTCCGGGAAGTGTCCGATGTAGCACACAGAATGTCCACGCTAGGACGGGGCTGGGGTAGGCTGGACACTCCGGCTGAGTCGCGTCGGACACTCCGACTGGATTCGGGCGGACACTCTGGCTCAGGCAGGTTCTGCTCAGGTGCAGCTTCAAGGCTCGTGGGTCGACGCGGCGCGGATTCGTACCTGATGATACACGGAGTAGAGGTATGAAGTAGCACGCCATCCAAGGAGGTATCAAATTGGCAAGAGGAGAGGAGTGAGTTCACCTTAGCTTGTAGGAGTTTGGCTCGGGCACGAGTCATGGGTCCACTTGGGGGACTTGGTGGTGTAGATGTAGAAGCGTCCGTAGGACGGGCTGCATCATTAAGAGGCAAATGCAAATAATGGTAGAAATCTGTTAAAACAGACTAGCAGGTAAAAACCAATTTTTTCGAAGACCTTCTATTACTCCGATTGAAAAGTGTTAAACTAACGAAAGTTAGATAACAACCTGGGGCAGAAGCACAAAAACTAACAGCTCAATCCGATGTACAGAGATTTTTCTCGAATTTTTACAGTGCAGCACAAAAATCTGTTTCGGGACAGCAACTTTCCCATGTCTTACTTCTCTCTCATTAGAGGTTATTCTTGGCACAAAAACCAAACAAAAAGGATAAGGAGAGGTTATTACTGAGGCAATAACTTCCAAGACTCAACAAAAGAAAAACCTACTGAATAGAAATTTGGGTTATCTCCCAATAAGTGCTTTTTTAACGCCTTTGAGCTAGGTACGATAATTTCGATGATGCTCACATAAGAAATATGAATTGAAGTAAAAGAGAGCATCATGAAGAAAATATGGAACAAGTTTAAGTCTAACCCACTTCCTATGAAAAATAATCTTGTAAAGAAACAAGTCATGAAAGCACAAAGCAACAAACATAGGAAAGCAAAACAAGTGCAACTTCAAAAAAATTAACGTAAAGAGGGGAAACTTAATATTCTTGAGACACATAAAACCATGTTTCCCTATCTCATAATAACTTTCAGTAGCATCATGAATAAAATTAACAATATAACTATCACATAAAACATTCTTATCATGAGCCACATGCATAAAAGAATTAATAATCCCCACATAAAAATAGTCATTCTTATTAATTGTTGTGGGGGCAAATTCAACAAAATAACTATTATTATTATTCTCATCACCATAATCATCAAATATAGGAGGCATATTGTAGTCATAATTAATTTTCTCCTCAATAATAGGTGGACTGAAAATAACATATTCATCATTGCAATCAACATATATTGGAGGTATAGTATCATCGTAAGCAATAGAATAGTTATCTTCCAAAGTGTGTTCACTTGTAAACATATCATGATTGGAAGGAACATGGATAGTACTAATAGTACAAAAATTATTAATATTATCATTTTCAGCATTTTTACCGAAGAGATTTTCAATATCAAAAGTAGTGTTCTTTTCCCAATCATGATCACTAGTATAGGTAACAGGCATATGAACATCATCGAGTTCAGACTCGTCAAAAACTATAATAGGAGCAACATGGTTAGGGGAAAATATTGTTTCCTCTCTCCTTTTGCTCCTCCTTTTCTTCTTTTCCTTCTTCTCTTTAGGAGGGAGAGGCTTGAAAGGAAGCTTCTCCATATACCCTGGTTTATTGTTAGAGACAATATAAGAAACTTTGTAGGATTCCTTCTTTTCAATAATACGATCAAAACACATATTAGTCCTATCATATTTTGGTAAGATCTCATCTTTTATAATATTTTGTATGTAAGTATTTGTGTGGCATTATCAACACAATAAAGATGACAACCATATAGGACGCTATTCATATCAAAAGCACTCATATCTACCAAAGAAGTTTTTCTTGATAATTCTTCACACCCCAAAAATAATGTAAGTTCATCATGCTGATTAGGAGTGATCATGTTATCACAATACAAACTTGCAGTACTCATTGGATTAGAAGGGCTATTATTACAGCCTGATCATTGAAAATTGAAATGACCCACTTCAAAGCAAAGTTCACAAATAAAAGGATAGAGGGCACAAACTTTTTTACCAAGATTATTTAGAGCCCTATACCACATTCTAGTTTTTTCATTCCTGTGGGTGATACAATATTCTTCTTCAATTTGATTCTTTTCACAAGGTCTATGTACTCCACAAAAATTAACATGCTTATAAGAAATAGTACTTTCAGAGGTTTGAGCATGTTTATCGCTATCATTAATAACAATTTCATTTTTCATGCAAGTGTCTTTAAGAGGCTCATGATACATGTCCCATTTTTCTTTAGGAGCATTAATATGAGAAGCAAAGGCTCTAAAACAATCAATAAGAATTTGAGGATCAAGACCATATTTAGCACTAAGCTCTTGAAAATCAGCAGTTTCAGCGAAAGACTTAATGCAATCATACTCATAGTTTATACCTGGTTCTTTACCTTTGTCGTTATCCCAATCTTCGGTATTTATTTGAATTGTTTCAAGAAGATCCCACTTAGCTTTGACCTCCTTACTTGTGAAGGATCCCTCTAAACAGGTATCTAGATAGTCCTTGTAGTGTCCTAAAAGCCTTGCATAAAAATTATTAATAATAATATTACTAGGGAGCTCATGAATGGGACATTCGAGCATTAGTGACTTCAATCTCCCCCATGCTTGGGCAATACTTTCTCCATCATGAGGATGAAAATTATAAATGTAATTCCTATCTTTATGAATTTCATGAGGAGCATACAATTTAGAGTAAAAGAGAGATTCAAGTTCCTTCCACTCCAAATGATGAGGATCGTCTAGCAGCTTATACCACTCCCTTGCTTTGCCCTTAAGTGATAAAGAGAATAGCTTCCTCTTAACTTGGTTCATTGAAATACCTGCAGACTTGAACAACCCGCATAATTCATGTATAAAGAGTAAATGATCACCGGGATGGACTATTCCACCTCCAAAATAATAGTTATTCATAACACGTTCAACAAGTTCCATAGGTATTTTAAAAGGGACTCTTTCAGTATGTGAATTTAAAATATCACAAGTATCATTAGAATTACCACATATGGGAGATAAAATATCATTAGAGAAAATTTTCTTCTTTAAAGATAGGGAACTAAAAAGATCATTTTCATAAAAACTAACTTCCCTAAGCTTAGACGTTTCCATAGCATTAGTAACAAAGGTGTTCAAAAAATTCATACTAATAACATTGCTATTAGCATGCAAAGAAAGTTCCATGGGTTTTTTAATTTTCTTTTCAGACCATTCATGTTCTACCTTAGGAAAAATACTAAAAAGCTCTCTAATTTTGTTGTTGTTTTCCATTAAGCCTAACTAGTGAAAATAAAAACAAGAAACAAAAAGATATAATTGCAGAATCTAAAGGAAATAACTTCAAGCACTCACACACCAGCTACAGTACTAGAAGATATCTTACTAGTCAGAGGATGTGAGTACCTTTTACCTTACCTTCCCGGCAACGGTGTCAGAATTCTTGTAGACAGAGTGGGCCTCCAAGTGCAGAGGTTAGTAGAACAGCAGCAAGTTTCCCTTAAGTGGATCACCTAAGGTTTATCGAACTTAGGGAGGAAGTGGTCAAAGGTATCCCTCTCAAGCAACCCTGCAATCAAGATACAAGAAGTCTCTTGTGTCCCCAACACACCCAATACAGTTGTCAGGTGTATAGGTGCACTAGTTCGGCGAAGAGATAGTGAAATACAAGTAATATGGATGATTATAAGTGGTAATTGCAATCTGAAATAAGAGTGGCAGAAAGCAAACATGTAACAGAACTGATTGTAAACGGTGTTTCAATGCTTAGAAATAAGGCCTAGGGATCATACTTTCACTAGTGGACACTCTCATATAAATATCTTCTCTTTATGATACTACCCTGAACTACTCTCCGGTTGGACGATGTAGGGCTATAACAGCACAACTTAAAGTTCACATTCCCCATCTAGATAACCCCTCACTGTCACCTTGGGCGCTAGATGGTTCAAACAAACACCACAATCTCATAGAGACATCCAACTCAAATTATACTCATGACAAGTATTTATGTAATCTTAGCCAAAGTGCCACATAGTGTGCACACTGTCAACTTCACACACGTGGGCATAAGTAGAGATTCATTAAAGCTCTTGAGTAGCAGAATAGGTCTATAGATTACAAAGCTCATGATCTCAATAAGATCACGCATAGAAAGAGAGATGAACACATAGCTACCGGTAGAGCCCTTAGCCTCGAGAGAGAACTACTCCCTCCTCATCACGGGAGTCAGCAACAACGATGGAGATGGCGGTGGAGTCGATGGAGATGGCTCCGGGGGCACTTCCCCGTCTCGGTAGGGTGCTGAAACAGAGACTTCTGTCCCCTGAATCTCCTCTTCGGTGGCGGTGGTGCTACGGAACATTTTGTGGAATCTAATCTGGTACTTAGGGTTTTTGTCCCGCGGGGAATATATAGGCAAAGGGGCAAGGTCGGTGGAGGCCTGAGGGGCCCACACCACCCCCTAGTGCGGCCTGGCCTGGCCCGCGCCACCAGGTGGTGTGGCCAGCCCCTGGCCCTCCTCCGTCTCTGCTTCTGGCTCCGTGAGTCTTCTGGTAAAGTATTGACTTTTGCTTTTGTCTGGTCCAATTTCGAGAATATTTATTTTCCAGCTTTTCTGAAACCAAAAATAGCATAAAACAGGCAACTAGCACTGTGGCATCTTGTTAATATGTTAGTTCTAGATAATGTGTAAAAATACTCCAAAGTGTGGACAAAACATAAGAAAGTAGATAAAAAATAAGCATGGAACATCAAAAATTATAGATACGTTTACAACGTATCACCGCCGAACAGCTCCAAGAACTTATTGCAGAAGGCTATCTTCCTACGACAGAGGGACTGGCCTGGCGGCCGGCGTCGGCCGGCAAGGTGGTCCCTTCTCCCCAAGCCGGAGAGAAGGTCTACCTGAAGTCTTAGCTAGTGCATGGCGTAAGCCTGCCAGTCTCCGACTTCTTCCTTGATATCCTCCGGACTTTCGGGTACTTCCCCACAACCTCTCACCCAACAGCATCCTCGTACTCAGCAATTTCATAGCCTTGTGCGAAGGATACCTAGGAATCAAGCTTAGGTTAGATCTATTTATTTATTTCTTCACCATCAAGAGAGAGTCCATAGAATCCAAGGATGACCTGCAGATTTGTGGAACAATTAGTTTTAAGATCCGTCCTCATCGGTGATTCTCATACATCGTCGGGCATGAGTTCTGCAAGAACTGTTAGCAAACATACTTCTATGGCCTAGATATCCCTCTGACTGGCCACCAAGAATCATACCCCAACTTTGTCGATGGAGCCGCCGCTGAGGCCAGCACCTGGAGATCCCAAGGCCCCCTCCCATCCGACGACGATGCATCTCGTGTCGTAAGGCGGATCAAGTGGTTGGTAGACAGAGGACTGACCAGCTTAGACCTAGCCATGTGCTGGTTCATGAGGCTGATCTAACCCCTTCAACACCGCGCCGAGTTGATGCATAAGTACTCCAAGGATAGAAAAGATCCCATGTGGATATCCTAGGACAACTTCTCCAACGACTCCATCAAGCTCCAGCTTAAAGACATCGTCAAGGTGAAAGACTACAGGAAGCGTGGCTTCAAGATCACTTTGACATGTTTGAATGCGGCAAGTGCCCAGAGGTAACTATGCTTCCTTTGTTACTCGTTATACATATATACTATAAGTTCTTCTGTCTTGGACGCGTTACTCATCAGACCTGCTTTTTGATCTTATCAGCTGGCGGCCTTGGTGGCAGATCAGATGGCCTCCTAGGTCTATGATCCAAAGCTAAAAGATATCCACGTTGTATCTGATGATGACACTCCCAAGGATTAGCCAGCTCCAGCGGTGTGAAAGCGGAAGAGCTCCACCACTGACGTTGTTGCCGAGGGAAAGAAGAAGAAACGGAGAGTGGAGTCTCCAAAAAGTCCAGTGTCGCCTTAGAGACGGAGAAGAAGATCCACCGGCATCCTGTTAGCTAAGGTGTCTGCCATAGTGTAAGTATATTCATTCTCTGGCTATATTTTTCTTTGCACCTATTCAATTCATGTACTTATACTGTGTATGTTTCAGGAAGAAATCTGGTGTTGGTTTGAGGCGAACCTCCAAAGATGTTGGGGGTTCAAAAAATATTCGCGACATGTTCTCCAAATCGTCTCCCACTGCTGCTCCCCCGACTCCTGCTGCCAAGCCTACAATAGGTTCCACCGGAGCCTCGTCCTCTGTCATCCCTAAGACCTCCACCATGGAGATAGACTTCAATCCGACTTCAGATGTCTTAGGTTCTGCCGTTATGGATGTTGCTCCCAGTGGCCAGGCGACACATGAGAGCATTTCCTCCAAAGTGGCTAAAGCTCTGGCTAAGGATGCCACTAAGAAAGGGAAGCAGGCGATGGAGGGAGCGGAGACATAGGCGGCCATAGCAACGGACGAGGTGGGAGCTTCTGCGCCATCAACTGCCATCATAACACAGCAGGCGGCCAGGGCGGCATCCATGCCTCCGGCTTCAAAAACTCCTCTGCCTTTAACTCCGACTCTATGCATGGATAATCTTATTAAATAGGTAGATGCTATTTACAACAATGCCCGGACCTTCAACAATGCATACGCTCATTTGTCCAACAATCTGAAAGTTATTGCCATTGTAAGTCTCTGAACTTTACTTCTTTTACTTTGTAGTATATCCAACTGTAGCCCCTAAGATGTTAGGCGGAAAACCAATAGTTTTTTACCTGAGTGCTCCAAAGAACTAAGTGTAGAACTTGTCAGTGTACCACCCGAGTTTCTAGTTAGAACCAATAATTTCGACTAGATACTCTAAGAGAGAACACCTTTTAATTAAAATCAAATACTATAGCCCACGAGCGTTTAGTTGAAACCGAGTAGTTCCAACTAGATGCTCTAGAGAAACTAAGCACTTTATATTCTTTGCAAAATGAAAATAGCTGGAGAAAGACTGCAAATGAGAAATATGCCAAGCTGCAGAAAGATCTGTATCTTGAAAAGGGTAAAACAGCCTTCCTGAAGGAACAGATCAAAAATAACAAGCGTCTATTTTCTTCTAACGGCTCCTTTCTTTTCTCATGGGTCCATTTCATCTGAAATCTCATAATGATTTCCATGTTCCGTCTTACAGAGGCCATTGCCAAAGCCAAGAGCATCGTCGAGCAATCCAAGCATATCTAGGAGCTCGGTGATGAAAATAAAATCTTGAAGAAAGACCTGGCTAAAGCCATCAAGGGCCATGAAGAGGCAATGAAGGCGAGGCAAGAATCTGCTGATGCCAAGATGCAGCGCCTGAAGAATGAAATTGAACAGCTCAAGGAACGAAACCAAGCTACCAAAGAACAGAATGATCAAAACCTTGAGGTGTACAAGAAACTTCAGAAGAATCATGACATCTTGGCGGAGACCTGCAAGCAAGCTGAGACGAGCATCTTCTGTAACTTTCCTCTGACTTTGTCAATTTTGTAATGTGGACACTTGTATTGTTATACTCATGGCCCTTGTTTCTGACGAAAACACAGCCCCCATTGGTTTAACCAACATGGGTGAAGGTGCTCTGGATACAAAGGAATGCATGATTCTTGCTGGGAACTTCATCAACACTACCATCACTCAAGCTAAGGATAATCCCTGCCCTTGGACATCACCATCAAGGTAGCAGATTCTGTGGCCAAGTATTCGGAGATCCTGTGCTGAGCCCATGGGTAAATCAAGGACTAGAAGGCTTCTTGCATCCGGGCTGGCACGAGGATGGTATTATCATTGGTCCGGGCGGACTATGATGGGGCCGACATGGACTTGATAACCTCCAGCATGCCTAAGCTTGACAAGGAAGGGAATCAGATCGCTAGTGATGCTATTTGGAACTCCCTCGCCGGCTACGACACCAAGGTTTCCAAGCTAACCAAGGCGGACCTCTTTGTGCCTACCGAGGAGATATACGATGAACTGGCATCTTCGGAATCTAGCCCAGGACTCTCCAAGTTTGATGAGCTCTCTAGGCCTGGCTCTCCTGTTGTTGATGATGTAGTGGCAAAGTCCCCTGCAGCAGAGCCATAAAAACATTGATGTATGAAATGTATCTCTGCAGTATGTATGCAGAAAAACTTATATGTTTGTAAGACGGAAAACTTGGCTACAAGCCTCCTCCTACTTAACAAGATATAGCATGTATTTTTTTAAGCAAGTCCTAGCTTATCCATTATTCTAGTTCGCATGCTTGACCTTTCGTGAGACGGAAAACCCATAGCACAGAAATATGCCCTCAGGTGTTGATGCTTAATAGCATAGTCAAGAACCTAAGAGCAAAATCGCCAGCTTTGAGTGCCAAAAATTTACTACTCCATAATCCACATAAAAACATCAGAAAACGTGTACAGTTGAAAACTTAAGCAAACGCCCGTAGGCGGAATTTTCACAAGTGCAAATGCAAACTTGCGCATAAAGGGTTTATATGATCAAAAAATGAACAACTAAAGGAGGTAAAAGACTCAGAAAATATGAGTGAACCAAATGCTTTATTTCATCGATCATATAAAGTACTTATTACATAATATAGAATATGCTAAGTGTAAAAGGGATGTGGCTGTCCTATGTTCCATGGCCGATCAGTCTCCGGGGAATCATCATCGGAGTCATGTTGCTTGTGCTTGCGCTTTTTTGACCTATTTTAAACTCGCGAATATCAACGAGGTAATAGGAACCATTGCGCAATTCTTTGCTTATGACGAACGGTCCTTCCCAAGGCTGGGATAGTTTGTGTGATTTTTTCTGCTTGAGTTTAAGCACTAGATGCCCCTCTTTGAATGAGCGATGCCTAACGCGGTGACTAGGGTAGCCACGTAACTTCTGTTGGTAGATGGCGGTTCTCTGGCATGCTAGCACGTGCTCTTCCTCTAGTAGGTCCACAAATAAGCGTCTAGATTCTTTAGCGTCATCTTCATTCTAAGCGGCGACTCTTGGTGCATCGTGGAGGATGTCGTATGGTAGGACACCTTCTGCTCCAGAAACCATGAAAAAATGGTCAAGCCGGTAGATCTATTGGGTGTTGTTCGTAAACTCCACAATACAGATGGCAACTCCTCCACCCAGGCTCCAGCTGCTCTATGTAGTGGTGCCTCTAAGCATGGCTTGATTCCTTGCAAAATTAATCCATTGGCCCGTTCCACTTGCCCATTTGACTGTGGATGTGCCACATATGCTAGGTCAAGGCGAATGCCTTTTTCATGACAATACTCCTTAACTTCTCTAAGAGACAAGTTTCTGCCGTTGTCGGTGATGGTGCTATGTGGGAGACCAAATCTCACCACCAAATCCCAGCCAAATTTTAGGGGTGTTGCTCCATCGAGCTTTCTAATGGGTTTATCTTCAATCCATTTTGTGAACTTGTCAATTGCTGCTAGCAGATGTGTAAATCCACAAGGTGTTGTTTGCAAAGGTCCAACCATGTCAAGCCCCTAGACTACAAACAGCCAAGTGATTGGTATGGTTCACAATTCTTCATCTAGAACATTTGGTTGTCTTGCATAGAACTGGCACCCAAGACAGGCCCGTACCAACTTGTCGGCGTCCTCCTTGGCAGTTAACTAGTAGAATCCTTGCTGGAAGGCTTTTTCCACCAGCGATTGGGGAGCAGCATGATGGCCGCAATATACATCTTGGATGATATATATACCTTGATGTTGGGAGACACACCGTAGGAAAAGTCCTGTGGTACTTATTTTGTATAGTTGGCCATCAATGATGACATAGCCTTTTGCTCTGCGTACTATCTGCCGGCTTTTGACTTCGTCGGCAGGCAAAGTTCCATCTTCAACATAGTCCATGAATGGTTTCGTCCAAGCCGGAGAGGTCACTGTTACTGCATTAACAAATGAATCTACTCTATCCGGGTTGTTGGGGTCCGCTCCTTTCAAGGATGGGGTCCACAAATGCTCCAGGAAAACACCTGGCGAAATTGGCCGGTGAGCTAATCCAAGCTTTGATAGTAGATATGCCGCTTCATTGTCCTCCCTTTCGACGTACTTGCTGTTGTAGCCGTCAAAGCACTTGGCTATCTCGTCTACTTCGTCTCGATATGCCACCATCATAGGGTTCTGCGCATTCTAGGTGCCATCCAACTGCTGGGCAACCAAGCCGGAATCTCCACAGCAAACACTGTGCTTGATGCCAATATCCTTGGCTACACGAAGTCAGTGAATGAGGGCCTCATACTCTGCCATGTTGTTGGTAGCATTGAAGTGGATCTGCAGAACATACTGTAACTTTTCTCCTGTTGGTGATTGTAATATTACACCAGCCCCCGAGCCATTGAGTAGTTTAGATCCGTGAAAATGCATGATCCAATACTCTGGCTCTGGTATAGGAGTGTATTCTTGTAGTTCTGCCCAATTTGCGATAAAATCTATCAATGCTTGTGATTTGATAGCGCCATGTCTCTTGTAGGTGATTTCAAAGGCGACAAGTTCAATGCCCCACTTTTCCACTCTTCCTGTTGCGTCATTGTTGTTGATGATGTCGGACAACGGAGCTTTGCTCACTACTGTGATAGGGTGTTCCTGGAAGTAATGCCTTAGCTTCCGTGAAGCAAGGAAAATTCCATAAGCTAACTTCTGGTAGTGCGGGTAACACTGCTTGGATTACGTCAAGACCTCGCTTACATAGTAAACTAGTCGATGATCCTCATATTGATGTGTTGGCTCATTGCGCTCCACCACGATGACGATGCTAATAACCTGGTTGGTTACCGCCATGTAAACTAACATAGGCTCCCTTGATACCGGTGCTGCAAGTATTGGTGCAGAGAAGAGTATTCTCTTCAACTCTTGAAGTGTTGCATCTGCATCGTCTGTCCATATGAATTTGTCCGCCTTCTTGAGCAACTTGTAGAGCGGCATGGCCTTTCTCCAAGTCGGCTGATGAACTGGCTTACTGCTGCAACACAGCCTGTGAGCCTCTGTATGTCCTTCAAGCATGTTAGGTGTTTGATGTCAAGGATGGCCTTGATTTTCTCTGGGTTGACCTCAATCCCGCGATGCGAATCTATGAAGCCCAACAATTTGCCGGATGGCACCCTGAAGACGCACTTCTTAGCCATGGCGATCATCGCGTTGAGGTTGAGGTCATTGTTGTCCTGACGATGCTTCAGCGTATGTCAGAGCAATTTCCCTTTCTCCAAGCCGTCGATGAAGGCGGCCATAATGGTTTTTATGTAGCCCGACCTAAGGTCGTTACCACATCAAGGTCTCCAATGTATCCCAAGTCGTCATGGACTCCAAAGGTGAATCGTACCCTCTTTGAGATCCCACTTCCTACCCCATTGAATGATATACTACTTCATACTCCGTCCTGTGACCATGATAGGTTCACACCGACAAGTATGGAGGCAAGGGAGGAAGCCCGTGGACTCATGCCCTAGAAGATGGAGGCTTGGAAGAGGAGACAGAAGAGGGATAACCAAACTGGCGAAGCTTCCGACGTCGCTGGACCCATGGCAAGAATATTCAGCGCCAGAACTGGCGGACTGGATCCACCACCGAAACTTCTGGCAAACCGAACCTGCCGCCAGACCACACTTCTGTATGCCACTTTGGCACCGACCGGAAATGTCAGCGACCACCAGAAATACCGGCGCCAGATCCGGTGCCGCCGGACTTATTGCCGGAATCACCGTCTGCGCATGGATCTGGGTTTGATGCCCTGAAATATTCCCTTTACTCACCCCTTTGCCCAAACTACCCCCATGATAGTGGCTGGCCTATAAATAGGGCCCCTGCCCCTCATGTATCCAGTAGGCATAAATGATAGACTAAAGACACCCCCATTATGGAATCTCTAGTTTTGCATCATCACCTTACCAAAGGGGACCGACTATCGTCACCACCTCGTTCGAGTTTGCATTGCTCCACCCTCGTTGTACAAGGCCTATGTTTGAGAGTGCGTGAGCATAGTTGTCAAGACCCTCTCCAAGGTGTTCTTCCCTCTTCGCTTGGGATCGAGGGAGCACGATGACCGATCTTTCTTTGCAAGGATTCTATCGGACCGGTGGCCACCAGTGGGAGCAATCGGCCTTGTATCGTGTGAGTTTTGCGTGTATTTATCATGTTCTTTGCGAGGTGTGCGTCCGCTTCCACTATCTTCTCCCTTTTCCCTCGCTTTCCCATCGATTTGACCACGAGATCTGTGAAGATTGGGCCACCCACAAGGTTAGCCCTCAATATCTGGTATCAGCAGCTTTTGGTTGCCATGGATTTCACATCGATTTTTCCTTTTTCCCATAAATTTGGAAAATTCCACCATAAATAGCCCCAATTCATGTTTTGAATCGATCTGTCATTTGAGTAAGTTTTGGTAGATTTTGATCCATGGATTACTTGCTAAACTTGTTGATCTATCTTCCCCTATGTTTACATGGCCTAATTCCTTAATTTCCCCTTCAGATCTGAAGTTTTTCCGTAGGAAATCGCGTTTTACGCGTCCCGAACTCGTTCCGACACCAGGTCCGGTCGACCGGTTCAGCCTCCGAAATTTCCGGTCATATTTCCGGCGCCGCCGGCCCCACCGTCGGAAATTCCAGCTTCAATTCCGGTCCACCGATTTGGTTGTCAACTGCTTCAGCTCCGCACCGTTTTGAGCATAACTTTTGCATATGAACTCGGATTTTGGTGTTCTTTAACTCGTTTCGAAGAGGACAAAGGGCTCTACATCATACTCCAAGTGGTTCATGCTATATAATACATCAAAATTCCGTGAGCAAGGGGAAATCCACCAATAAAGGGTGAAGATCGGCGAAGAAAGGTATAAACATTCCGTGACTTCTCCCCACTTGGTTTCCTTTGTGAGCTACACTATCTTTGCAATCAACAAACATCTATTGAGACTAGTTCCTCCTATGATTGGTTAGGCTATGCACATTTGATACCTTGTAGAATTCCGAGCAAAAGTTGTGAGCGCTATCTCATATAGTTACCTTGTATAGTTGTTGGCACAAGAGGGAAGTGAAAAAGAAAACGAAACAAAAAGAGAAAAATATAGAAAAAGGAAAAGAAAAGAAATCAATAAATGCCTCATAGAATAGGAAGCGCAATGATGCAGCTTGTCCTACGGATGTCCCTACATCTACACCACCAAGTCCCCCAAGTGGACCAATGACTCGTGCCTGAGCTAAACTACTACAAGCTAAGGTGAATTCGCTCCTTGTCTCTTGTGATTTCGACACATCATTGGATGACTTTCTACTTCATGCCAATACCCCTATGCATCCTCAGATATGAACCCCATAAAGAAATGCCAAGAGAAGGAGTTGAATCATCGCAAGATGGAGCTCCTGACCAAACCGGCGCTAGGACAGGCGGACCGGAATTCTCGCCAGAAATCCCGACGCACATCCCGGTGGACCGGACCCCGGACTGGAAATTCCTGCACACACCGGAACCAACCGGCGTACACCGAAACATGCATATGTAAACCATTCTGGTGGCCGGATGAAACGATCGGCGTGGAACAAAATTTCTGGCGTCCAGCCCTGGTGCGACCGGACTTACCGCTGGAACAGCCCAGTCTCAAATTCAACCAGGGTTTGATGGCCAAGAATATTCCTATTTTGTCCAGTTTTACCCTTTTGTGCCCAAACTACCCCTTATTTTATTGGCTGGCATATATATAGCCCCCACACCCCCTTGTATTACTCATACTTGGATAATTGAAATTAGAAGACACACTTGTGGATCTCCCTAATTGCTAGTCTCATGCTCCTTGAGAAAGGAGCACCAATTATCCCCCACCTTGTTGCAGTTTGCATCATGCCTCCCTTGCTGCACAAGGCCTTGGCATCGGAACCCCTTCCCAAGATGTCAAGATCTCACATAGACTCCCTACTCTCCATGCCGGTTCGAGAGAGAGCACTCCGCCTGACGTCGATCCTAGGGATTGCATGAGCTATAGGTGTGTATCGTGTCTTCAAGTGTGTGTGTGTTCATCGTGTTCTTCATGCGTGAGTTCGCGGATCTCCTCCTCTCCCTCACCCTCCTCCTCGATTTCAAAGGATCTGTGAAAGATCGGACCATCCTCGAGGTTAGCCCTCAACATATTGGTATTAGAGCTTCGTTGCTCACGAATTCCCCCACAAAATTTTCTTCTATCCACCAAAAAATCGAAAATTCCCAAGAAAAAAGAGCCCCAAATTGCCTTCGGATTGATCTCTAGATTTGGTGTGTTTTTCATGGTTTTGTTCCATCGATCTGTTGCTTTGGGTATCGATCTACCTTCCTAGAACCTTTCCACATCCCAATTTGGATAGTTTCCGCAAATTTTGACAGATTTGACTTTTGGAGTTCGTCACGAACTCAAATCGGCACCAGATCCGGCGGACCGGACCAGTCGCCAAAATTTCCGGCGCACATTTTGGCGAATTGGAATTGCAATTGGGAATTCTGGCGCCAGGTCCGGCACCGCCGATTTGGCCACTGAATCTGCTGTTTTGACCAATTTTGTCTGTTTTCCTCTTGTGTTGTTCGTGCCTCGTGTGCGTCCGCCCAACTAACTTCAAGCTTCCACAAGTCATCACATACCGCGCTCCTCGACACCACGACGCCCGAACATCATCCCCAACACCAGTAGCAACTCGTCAATACTGAAGGAATAACTTGCTCCACCTTATTAACCCTTCTTCCTTATGTGTATCTATCCTATGAGAGCAGCTAATTGATATGTTCCAAACGTATCTATAATTTTTGATGTTCCATGCTTGTTTTATATCTACTTTCTTATGTTTTATCCACACTTTGGAGTATTTTTACACATTTTCTAGAACTAACCTATTAGCAAGATGCCACAGTGCAACTTGCCTGTTTTCTTCTGTTTTTGGTTCTAGAAAAGCTAGAAAATGAATATTCTCGGAATTGGACGGGACAAAAGCCAAAGTCAATATTTCACCGAGGGGAATACAGAGCCAGAAGACGAGACGCAGAAGGGCCTCGAGGGGGCCACACCCCCTGGCCGCGCGGCCTGGCCTAGCCCGCGCCTGGGGGAGTGCAGCCGCCTCGGGCACCCCCTCGGCCTCCCCTTTCGCCTATAAGAAGTCTCTGATGCAGAAACCCTAAGGAACCCGATCAAAATTCCAAGAAAGAGTCTGTAGCTGCCACCATCTCCATCCCTAGATCGGGAGGGATCTGAAGCTCTTCCCGGCACCCTCCTGGAGGGGAGAGATCACCCTGGAGGCCTTCTTCATCACCATGCCTGCCTCCGGTGTGATGCGTGAGTAGTTCATCCCTGGACTACAGGTCCATGTAGTAGCTAGATGGTTGGTTCTTCTCCTTTGTGCTACCATGTTTAGATCTTATGAGCTCCGTTCATGATCAAGATCATCTATTTGTAATCTACATGTTGTGTTTGCAGGGATCTGATGGATATTGAGATGCTATTTCAGATTGATTATTGATTCTATCATGTCTTTGTTATTTGTGATCTTGCATGCTTTCCGTTGTTAGTAGCTATCTTGGCCGAGTAGATGCTAGCAACTCCAAAAGGGAGTATTTATGCTCGATAGTGGGTTCATGCCTCTAGGAATATGGGGAAGTGACAGAAATCTCTAAGGTACTAGATGTGTTGTTGCTACTAGGGAGAAAACATCAATCCTTTGTTCATAGAACAATCGTATAGTTTACTTTACACACTTTGCTTAATGCAATTATATGTTGCTTGCAACTTAATACTGGAGGGAGTTCGGATGATAACCTGAAGGTGGATTATTAGTCATAGATGTAGTTGGATTACGGTCTATGTATAATGTTGTAATGCCCAATCAAATCTCATAGGAGTCAAGATGATTAGTATATGCATGTATGCTTTCTCGATGTTTGTCAATTGCCCTGCTGTAATTTGTTCACCCAACATGTCATCTATCTTAAGGAGAATTACCTCTAGTGAACTATGGACCCCGATCCATTCTTTTACCATCAATCTACAATATATTTATTGTTTTCTGTTTACTTTCTGCAAGCAATTACTATCTTCGAAACAATACGTTTAATCCTTTGTTTTCAGCAAAACCGGTGAGATTGACAACCTCACTGTAAGTTGGGGGCAAAGTTCTGTGGTTGTGTTGTGAAGGATTCCAAGTTGGAAACAACACCTTGGAGGTGTTTCCTTGCTCCTACTGGTTCGATAACCTTGGTTTCATAACTGAGGGACTACTTGCTGATGTGCTCATCATACCTTCCTCTTGGGGTTCCCCAATGAGATCGACGTGTTGAGTCCGATCATCACTCATCTTGTGTTTTCCTAAGCATTGTGCACTTGTCCTTGGAAAGTGAGAGTGTGTAAGCAAATTGAAAAGTTGACATAGTACTATACAAAGGGAGAAAAAGAATAAAAAAAGTAAATAGCAAAATAAAAATAGCAAGATACATAGTCTCCCAATACAAAGAGAGTCTCAAGCTTGTAAGCAAAGAGAGAGAAAGAGCGGGACCAAGGAAAGTACACAAATCCGTCACTTATTTCTCTTTTGGTAAACAAGTTGTGGTCTCTCCTTGCATTGGCACGATACCGAGTGTAGTCTTTGTTGGGACATTTTGTGCTCATTTTCATAGTTGTGATAACCACATCCATCTCCACATGTGTGTATCCTTGTGTTTTTGTAGATCGTTTACTTTTTGCTTTTGATCTTTGGTTCTCTACCACCTTTAACAATAACATTTTCTTTCGATCGTTTGGTTTGGTTTTCCACCACCCTAACCTTCCACCAAAAGCTTTTGGGAGTTATTTCTTTCTTTAGTGTGAGGTTTCTTTGCGATTTCACTTTGCACGCTTATAGCTCTCACTAGTGGTTTCTAGTTCGGTGCAATCCCCAAGGTGAGGTAAAAGGCTAACACCACCATATTCGACTTCCATATACATCCTTGTGTGTTCTGCATGATGGATAGCCACGGTGAGTCGATCCAACCACCTCCCCGAGAAAAAAAACAAGGCCCATACATGACACGCGCAAGCCACTTCATCATCTGACATGAATTTCACAAACGTTGCGAGGCTCTTGAGATGCGACAAGATGAACAATTCGGTGAGACGCAAGCCGAGTTCAAGAACATCGAAAACCGCTTCGATGGCCTCGAAATACAAATGCATGCGATGCAACACAACTTTGGCCATCAAAATGAAGTGCTCCAACGCTCCGTCGCCGAAACAAATTACAAGCTTCGACTCCTCATCGACGGAATGACAAGACCACACTCACGAGCATCAAGCTCTTCAAGCTCGTCGCGTCACTATTCTCCTCTTCATCAAGATCATCATCCAAGTGCGCCAAGACGCAATGATGCTCCCGTGGTTGAAGATGGAAGCTCTTCGCACTATATACCTGATACCTTTGATCCGGATTACGGATGTAGTATAGCTCTTTTTCACTAGTAGACCTATCTTGTGCCTGTTTCCTTTGAGCTTTGCTCTTGTCTCTCAAGAGTAGTGCAACACCCTTCATAGTTGCATTGCCACGTTTTTCTCCACGTGTGTGTTTCTTGGGTTTTTGTACGATCAGCACTAGGACTTGTTTGCGACGTAGATAGGATACCATACCTATAGCTCCACCATAAATAACCTGTGTGCCCTGCGATCGTTCTCTATACCTTCGATATTCACTTCATCACATCAGTGCATTAGTCTTTGATTTCGTTTGGTAAAGCATCTCTATTCACTTTGGAACGGTAAGATCTACTTTCTTGTCAATTGTGTGTGAGTTGTGAGAGTTTCCACCATACAGATTTTGATTTTTGCACTAACCTAATAATCATGTCTTTGAGTGATGATGAAGTTGTGTCACAGAAAAAGCAGCTTGAGGAGCTTGTTAATTGGTGCGAGTCTGTTGATGGGAATATCAAGGACATGCAAGACGCAGTGGAGAATAATACTGGAGCAATCAATAATATTCAGACTCAGCTGGCAGCAATGAATGTCAACTTTGCCACCTTGCAGCATTCAATTGAGGCTATTCAAGCGACAATTCAGCAAGGACACGCACACCACCATGATGATGCGTTTGAGGATTTTGATGAGGGGAGTGCGGCTGATGCTGCCCCACATCGTGGCAGGGGACGTGCCATTCCCCCTGCACCTGCGGCTGCTCCTCCTTATGCCCATGGTTATGCTTATGTGGGACGTGCTCAGCGTGTTCAGAATCAAGCTGGTGATGGTTTGGGCAAGCCCAAGTTTTCAATTCCCTCTTTAAGTAGCTCCCTTGATCATGAGGATTATCTTACTTGGGAGTTGAAGATTGAGAAGCTCTAGCGTTTGTTTGATTATCCAGAAGACAAGAAGGTCAAGCTTGCAGCGTCAGAATTTGATGGATATGCTTTGCGTTGGTGGGATGCTATTGTGCAGAATAGAAGGAACGACAATCAACTTCCTATGATGGATTGGCGTGAGATGAAGAGCATTATGACGGATCGTTTTGTCCCCACCAATTACTTGCGATCAGTGTTTGACAAGCTTACACAGTTGAGGCAAGGGACAATGATAGTTGATGAGTATTACATGGAGATGGAGATGCTTATGCAACGTGCTAATGTTCGTGAATCCCGTGAGATGACAATGCAGTGTTTCCTCAACAATTTGAAGCTTCAAATCAAGAGCATTGTGCGTTATCACAAGTACGAGATGATGAACGAGCTGCTGCACCATGCTAGAGAGGCTGAGTCACAGCTTGCAGAGGAGGCGAAGTCACGTGCATGTTTTCCATCTTCAAGCCGTTTTTTGGCCAGATCCACACCTCCTGCTGTGGCGCCACCTGCTGCTAGTCCTCCTACACCATCGGCTAAACCAGCAAGTGCATCTTCGTTTGGTTCTAATGCTTGGAAGCCTGTTGCTCCTGTTGCTAGTTCGGGTTCCAATATGTCGAGTGCGCGTACTCGCGATGTGGTGTTCCATACTTGTGGAGGTAGAGGACACTACAAGAAGGATTGTCCAAACAGCAAGGTGATGTTTGTTAATGAATAAGTAGAAGTAGAGAGTGGAGATGAAGCTGATGACGATGATGCTTATGATGGCGAGGATGGTGCAGATGCTTATCCTGAGCGTGCACCAACTATTGTCGTATCTTCATTACCAATACCAGAAAATTGTTCTCTCATAACAAGATTGAGTAAAGCAGGTTTTATTTCAAAGAAAGTAGTTTCAGGAACAGGTGGAGCAATAGGTGTGCTCATAAAATCATTGTTGTTGGTGCTAGTGAAGTCACACAACTTAGTGTTTTCAAGAGTAGTCATTTTTTTGTGTTTTTAATAAAGAAAGCAAACTTGTAAAACTAATTTTTTTTGTTTTTGATAAAGAAACAAGCAAACAAAGCAAAAGTAAACTAAGCAAAACAAAAATAACAAAGTAAAGAGATTGGTTATGAGGGACTCCCCTTGTGAAGATGTCCTTGACTCCCTGGCAACGGCGCCAGAAAAATAGCTTGATGGCCCAAAATATATCGAGCTCGTTGGGGAACCCCAAGAGGAAGGTATGATGAGCACAGCAGCAAGTTTTCCCTCAGTATGAAACCAAGGTTTAATCGAACCAGTAGGAGCAAGGAAACACCCCAAAGGTGTTTCTAGCTAAGCCTTGGCAGGGCGTACTACCGGTGCTAGTAGCAACGTGGAGACCTGCACAACACAACCACAGAACTTTGCCCCCAACTTGCGATGAGGTTGTCAATCTCACCGGTTTTGTTGAAAATAAAGGATTAAACGTATCGAGTGGAAGAAAGTAATAGTTTGCAGAAAGTAAACACAAAGCAGTAAACAGTTGATTGTAGATTGATTGTAAAAGAAAGGACCGGGGTCCATAGTTCACTAGAGGTGGCTCTCCTTAAGATAGATAACATGTTGGGTGAACAAATTATAGCGGGGCAATTGAT
This sequence comes from Avena eriantha, assembly GCA_910589775.1. Classification (NCBI taxonomy): domain Eukaryota; kingdom Viridiplantae; phylum Streptophyta; class Magnoliopsida; order Poales; family Poaceae; genus Avena; species Avena eriantha. The sequence goes on along the minus strand of OU342741.1, from coordinate 268,581,544 downwards.
AAACATCAAGAAAGCATACAAGCATATACTACTCATCTTGACTCCTTTGAGATTCGATTGGGCATTACAACATTATACATAGACCACCATCCAACTGCATCTATGACTAATAATCCACCTTCAGGTTATCATCCGAACCCCCTCCAGTATTAAGTTGCAAGCAACAGATAATTGCATTACGAATTGCGTGTAAAGTAAACAATACGATTTTTCTATGAACAAAGGATTGTTGTTTTCTCCCTAGTAGCAACATCACATCTAGTACCTTAGAGATTTCTGTCACTTCCCCAGATTACTAGAGGCATAAACCCACTATCGAGCATAAATACTAACTCTTGGAGTTGCTAACATCTACTTGGCCAAGATAGCTACTAACAACGGAAAGCATGCAAGATTAGAAATAACAAAGACATGATAGAATCAATAATCAATCTAAAATGGCATCTCAATATCCATCGGATCCTCGCATTCACAACATGCAGAATTACAAATAGATGATCTTGATCATGAACGGAGCTCCCAAGATCTAAACATGATAGCACAAAGGAGGAGAACCAGCCATCTAGCTACTATATGGACCCGTATTCTAGAGATGAACTACTCACGCATCACACCGAAGGCTTGCATGATGATGAAGAAGGCCTCCAGGGTGAACTCCCCTCTCCGGTAGGGTGCCGGGAAGAGCTTCAGATCCCTCCTGATCTAGGGATGGACATGACGGTGTGTACAGTCTCTTTCGTGGAATTTTGATCGGGTACTTAGGGTTTCTGATGAGGATATATACAGGGATTATGATGATTCTGACTGCCTGAACTGGAAGGAAATATTGAGTCAAATCAATAATGACTATCAGGTGAATTCATTCCTAATTGAACCTGATGTTTTACTTAATGAGAACTTTATACTACCTAAGTCTATGCATCTTTGTATGATCAGGTTTATTGATAACACAAGCATTGCGCGAGGAGGAGGAGAGTTGCAGCAAGAAGGAGAAGCGCTGATTTCCAATATCAACAAGTGCGCGAGGGAGGAGCGGGAGGCATGCGCACTAGGAGGCAATGAGGAAATCACGTATGAGCAAGAGTGAGAGATGGCGCACCAAGAATTACATGTTTGAGGTGTTCCATGATGTTTGGACTGCGTGCCAATAACGACGAACCCATACATGGGTCGGTATGTATCAGTTTGAGTCGAACCGAGTCAGTTTTGGCCAAGTTATGGTTGTTTTTAGGCCCGTTTAGAGGGGAGGACGCCCCAGCCTTCATATAAACCTCCGTAGCCGTCATATGTTAGGGTTTAGACCACGTTAAAATATTTTTGAGTTGTTTCTTTCATAGAACCTCTGGAATTACCCTGTGTTTGAATCTACCAACTATAATTGAGTGTGATCTGTTGTTCCATTGGGAATTAGTAGATTGCATACTATCGTTCGTGGTCACGGCTGCGTGCACAAGAGTGTGGTGTTGTGAATATCCTACAAGGTTCGAGATCTGTTGCGCTGGCATCAGGGATCGAGCGGGAGAGATCATAGCTACGCACTAGTTATCTATCATCCACCATCATCATTGCCATCCGCTTACTGAGAAGATCGGGCCACCCCATATCAGTTTCTGTATCAGAGGCAATATATAGACGGAAGGGGAGGCCGAGGGGGTGCCTGGGCTGGCCACACCACCCCCTTGCACGGGCCAGGCCTGGCCGTGTGGCCAGGTGGTGTGGCCGCCCTCTGGCCCCTCTCTGTCTCGTATTCTGGCTCCGTGTGTCCCTCGGTGAAAAACTGACTTTAGCTTTTGTCCCGTCCAATTCCGAGAATATTCATTTTCTGACTTCCTGGAACCAAAAATAGCAGAAAACAGGCAGCTGGCCCTGTGGCTCTTGTTAATAGGTTAGTCCAAGAAATCATATGAAAAGTACTCCAAAGTTGGGACAAAACATAAGAAAGTAGATAACCAAACATGGAACATCAAAAATTATGGATACGTTTGCAACGTATCAACATCCCCAAGCTTAACTCATGCTCATCCTCGAGTAGGTAAGTGATAAAAAGAAAGAATAATTTTTGAGGTGACATGCACCATCATAAAATTGATCAAAGTATTTGTAAAACATTCATAGCTAGGACCATAGTACTTCAATCATAACATGAAAGACAAAGTTCTAGCAATAAGACAAAGAAACTATGTTGCAACATGAAAATGCACAGAGAAAAGATTCATGAATAACAATGCCTTGTAAGACGTTTGTTTGTTTCACATAAAGAAAACATAGCATAGTGGCATTCAGCTTGTCCCTCATAGAGTAGTAAAACATAAATGCATAGGACACCTTCAAAGTTCACAAGAGTGACTAGATACAAGTAGTTTAAAACAAGCAATATCAAAGTATGCATTAATCAATAAGTCTTGGGACAATGCACATAGAACTAAGAATGGCCACTATGCTCTCAAAGTAGGTGCATAAAGGTAGAAGGTGGAGACTCAACATAAAAGTAAAAGAGAGGCCTTCATAGAAGGAAGTAGAGATTCAAGTTTCATAAAGAGCTTCCAAAAATTATGGTACTTATTAGCTTTCAGCTCTCATTGCCCCTGTCATAAGCATCTTTAAGGTGATTAAGGTTAAAGTGACACAACTAAGAGGATATGCTTGACAAGTTATAAACCGAAATCTCATGCCCCTTACTTACGAAGATTGAACCTCATGCTACTCAACTTTAGTCACGATTAAGTTCTTGTCATTGTAAGTACATATGTATCATAAAGAACCGCCAACAGGGTACCCCTTACACATGATACAGGAGCTATCCCATAATCAAAATGACAAGGCAAGCAGACAATGAGCATCTCAGCGATCTTTTTATTTGCTATTTGCATAGGTTTTTATTGAGGATGCTTCATAGAGTGCTCATTATGGTTATGCTGCAAGTTTCCACCATGATTAGGCATGGCTTAGGCTAGCGGCCCAGGTGTTTCTCTAACACACATACAAACTCCATGATCTTACAAGTTCCACTTTCATTTTACATCGTCGGGATCCATAAGCAAAAGAATATGATATCAACGGGGTACAAAGTACAAGTGCAATGTTGAAAGCGTTCCCCATGATACATGGTTCTACTAATTTCAACTTATAAAGCGCAAGCATATACGCAACAAAGAAGGACCCAATGGTTCAAGTTTATTAAATGCAAAAAAGTAAAGTGTGCCATCAAGTTCGTGAGAGCTTTAATCACTAATTTTCACATAACAAGTTTAATTTGAAAGGTAGATAAAAACATGAATATACTTAGAATAGTAGTTGCTAATAGGTAGGTATGATGGACTCTTTGGAATAACTTGGTTTAAGGAGTTGGATGCATGAGTGGAACTCATACTTGGTTACGGAGGCTAGCAAAAGACTGGGAGCGACCAACTAAGAGAGCAATAATGGCCATAATCATGCAGAGCGACAAAACATCATTGATCAAAGCATAAAGTGATATTACAAGTTGAAAACTAAAGGATCATCAAAGCTATGGTGACTTGGGATAGTCATAACATGGTGTGAGCTTGTGCCAAGTCAACCCAAATAAAGCATTAAAGGAGAATACTACAATACTATGCTTTAATATGCTAAAACAATGCATGATTCATCCAAGGCACATTAAGCAATCTCAATTGTTTATAACAAGTCATGCTACATCAAGGAATAGTAAGCATAAAGCCAGAACAATATCAAGCATGGCATGACAAAGCATAGGCCACAGTCAAAAACAAGCTCTCTTTACCACTTAAGCATGAGCTTTCCTACTCTTTTCCAATCCAAACCAAACTATTTGAAAACCAATGTATGAAAGAGGGGGTCCAACCAATTTATTCAGCAAACTAAGCAAACCAAGCAAATGAAAAACCAAAACTAAAATGAAAAAGAAGACGCTCCAAGAACAACACAATTGTGCATGAAACAATAAAAATGAAGTATTTGGAAGAAACCTGGGATTTTTATTGATGAAGAAGGGGATGCCTTGGGCATCCCCAAGCTTTGACGCTTGTACTTCTTGGATATTTCTTGGGGTGACACGCGTGGCATTCCCAAGCTTGAGCTTTAGTCCATCCTTCATCTCATTACTCATTCCTTCCATACACCTGAAATGTTTCCTTCATACAAAACTTCACACAATCTTTATTAGCAACATTAGTGCATTTAAGATAGTAAGTCTTTAGGTTCTGTTCTAACACCAATAAACTTCTATTAAAACACTAGCTACTGTAGCACTTCCCTCAAAAAGCTCAATTCCCCAAAAGAACTAAAAAAGGAACCAACAAGAAGCAAATGTAGAAAATGGCACAAATCTGTCAAAACAGACCAACAGGTAAAGACGGATTTTTTCAAAGACCTTCTGTTCCTCAAATCAAAAAGTGTTGAACTAACGAAAGTTAGATAACCATCTGGGGCAGAAGCACAAAAATTCAAGCCTCAAAAGGACATACATATATTTTACACGCATTTTTACGGTGAAGCACAAAAATCTGTTTCGGACAGCAACTTCCCAATCATTACTTCTCTCTCATTAGAGGTTACTCTTGGCACAAAAAGTAAATAAAAAGGATAAGAAGCGGTTATTACAGAGCTAATAACTTCCAAGACTCATCTAAATCTTTTGGGATATCTCCCAATAAGTACTTTTTTTAACGCCTTTAAGTTAGGCATAAGAAGCAAGAAAAGAATCAAGTGTTCTCAAATGAAGAAGCATTAAGAGCAAATTTTGTTTTCATATGAGAGGCAAAAGAAATCTTCTCTCTCTTCTTAGGGAAGTGATCAATACCTTTCTTGAGTGGGAGTTGATATTTAATGGTGCCTTCCTTCATATCAATAATGGCACCAACAGTTCTAAGAAAAGGTCTTACTAAAGTAATAGGAAAAGAAGCATTGCATTCAACATCCAAAACATAGAAATAAATGGGGACATAGGCATTTTTAACCATAATAAGAACATCATTAAGACTCGCCATGAGTTTCTTTTTAGCATTATCAAGTGGAACATTCAAATAACAATCTTCAAGTGGTGACAAATCAAGCATATCATAAATCCTTCTAGGCATAATAGAAACACTACTATCAAGATCACATAAAGCTTTGAAATCAAAATCATTCACTTTCATATTAATGATGTGTTTCCAACCATCTTCTTGTTTTATAGGAATAGAAGCTTTATGTTTCATCTTTTCTTCTTTAATCTTTATGAGAGCATTAGTAATGTGTTTTGTAAAGGCCATGTTCATAGCATTAGCATTAGGACTTTTAGCAAGCTTTTGTAGGAACTTAATAACTTCAGAGATATTGCAACCATCAACATCAAAATCATAATTATCATCTAAGGTAGTAGAGTTATTACTAACTTCAACATTAGTGGTAGTGATAGTAGAAACACAAACGTTACTAGCAAGTTTATCCTCTCTCTCCCACTTAGCATGCAATTCACCTAATAGTCTAACATTATCATCAATTCTAACTTGTATGGCATTAGCAGTAGCAAAAGGATTCTCAATAGTTTTAGGTTTAGCAGCCATTTTATTCAAAGAAGATTGAGCTTCAGCCAATGATGCTATATTTCTTTCAGCATTAGAGAGTTTCTCTTCAATAGTTTTATTGAAAGCAGTTTGTTTACTAATAAAGTCTTTAAGCATAACTTCAAGTTCAGAAGGAGCACTCCTATTATTGTTGTAGGAATTTCCATAAGCATTACCATTGTTGGGAGGATATGGCCTATAATTGTTGTTACCAAAATTATTCCTATAGGAATTGTTGCTAAAATTGTTATTTCTTATAAAGTTCACATCAACTTGCTCTTCTTGAGCAACCAAAGAGGCTACGGGAACATTATTTGGATCAATAAGGGCTTTCCCATTAACAAGCATAGACATAATAACATCAATCTTATCACTCAATGAGGAGGTTTCCTCAACAGAATTTACCTTCTTACCTTGTGGAGCTCTCTCAGTATGCCATTCAGAATAGTTAGCCATCCTATTATTCAGTAGCTTTGTTGCAGCACCCAAAGTAATGGTCATAAAGGTACCTCCAGCAGCAGAATCCAATAAGTTTCTTGAAGAATAGTTCAATCCTGCATAAAAAATTTGGATAATCATCCAAGCAGTCAGTCCATGAGTGGGACAATTCTTTACCAAAGATTTCATTCTCAGATTGTTTAAACTTCATTATTGCACTTCTCATAGATATAATCTTAGCAGGAGGATAGTATTTTCCAATGAAAGCATCTTCGCATTTAGTCCAAGAATCAATACTATTCCTAGTTAAGGAATTCAACCATTCTTTAGCATTTCCTCTCAAAGAGAAAGGAAACAATATAAGCTTAATAATATCTCCATCTATATCCCTATGCTTTTGCATCTCACAAAGTTCAACAAATTTATTTAGATGAGTAACATCATCTTCATTACCAATACCAGAAAATTATTCTCTCATAACAAGATTGAGTAAAGCAGGTTTTATTTCAAAGAAAGTAGCTTCAGGAACAGGTGGAGCAATAGGTGTTCTAATAAAATCATTGTTGTTGGTGCTAGTCAAGTCACACAACTTAGTGTTTTCAAGAGTAGTCATTTTTTTGTGTTCTTAATAAAGAAAGCAAACTTGTAAAACTATTTTTTGTGTGTTTTTGATAAAGAAACAAGCAAACAAAGCAAAAGTAAACTAAGCAAAACAAAAATAACAAAGTAAAGAGATTGGTTATGAGGGACTCCCCTTGTGAAGATGTCCTTGAATCCCCGCAACGGTGCCAGAAAAATAGCTTGATGGCCCAAAATATATCGAGCTCGTTGGGGAACCCCAAGAGAAAGGTATGATGAGCACAATAGCAAGTTTTCCCTCAGTCTAGAACCAGGGTTTAATCGAACCAGTAGGAGTAAGGAAACGCCCCAAAGGTGTTGCTAGCTGAGCCTTGGCAGGGCGCACTACCGGTGCTAGTAGCAACATGGAGCCCTACACAACACAACCATAGAAATTTTCCCCCAACTTGCGATGAGGTTGTCAATCTCACCGATTTTACTGAAAACAATGGATTAAACTTATCGAGTGGAAGAAAGTAATAGTTTACAGAAAGTAAACACAAAGCAGTAAACAGTTGATTGTAGATTGATTGTAAAAGAAAGGACCGGGGTCCATAGTTCACTAGAGGTGGCTCTCCTTAAGATAGATAACATGTTGGGAGAACAAATTACAGCGAGGCAATTGACAAACATCGAGAAAGCATACAATCATATACTACTCATCTTGACTCCTTTGAGATTCGATTGGGCATTACAACATTATACATAGACCGCCATCCAACTACATCTATGACTAATAATCCACTTTCAGGTTATCATCCGAACCCCCTCCAGTATTAAGTTGCAAGCAATAGATAATTGCGTTACGAATTGCGTGTAAAGTAAACAATACGATTGTTCTATGAACAAAGGATTGTTGTTTTCTCCCTAGTAGCTAGAACACATCTAGTACCTTAGAGATTTCTGTCACTTCCCCAAATTACTAGAGGCATGAACCCACTATCGAGCATAAATACTAACTCTTGGAGTTGCTAGCATCTACTTGGCCAAGATAGCTACTAACAATGGAAAGCATGCACACAAATAATAAAGACATGATAAAATCAAAAATCAATCTGAAATAGCATCTCAATATCCATCGGATCCCCGCAAACACAACATGCAGAATTACAAATAGATTATTTTGATCATGAACAGAGCTCACAAGATCTAAACATGATAGCACAAAGGAGGAGAACCAGCCATCTAGCTAGTACATGGACCCGTAGTCTAGAGATGAACTACTCACGCATCACACCGGAGGCTTGCATGATGATGATGAAGGCCTCTAGGGTGAATTCCCCTCTCTGGCAGGGTGCAGCGAAGAGCTTCAGATCCCTTTCGATCTAGGGATAGAGATGACGGCAGCTACAGACTCTTTCGTGGAATTTTGATTGGGTCCTTAGGGTTTTTGTATCAGAGGCAATATATGTGCGGAAGGGGAGGCCGAGGGGGTGCCTGGGCTGGCCACACCACCCCCTGGAGTGGGCCATGCCTGGCCGCGTGGCCAGGTGGTGTGGCCGCCCTCAGGCCCCTCTCCGTCTCGTATTCTGGCTCCGTGTGTCCCTCGGTGAAAAACTGACTTTGGCTTTTGTCCTGTCCAATTCCGAGAATATTCATTTTCTGACTTCCTGGAACCAAAAACAGCAGAAAACAGGCAGCTGGTACTGTGGCTCTTGTTAATAGGTTAGTCCAAGAAATCATATGAAAAGTACTCCAAATTTTGGACAAAACATAAGAAAGTAGATAAAACCAAGCATGAAACATCAAAAATTATGGATACATTTGCAACGTATCACCATATAAAGATTCTATTGACTTTGATGTGGTTCCTGTGATGGTTTGCCATCTTCTAATTGGTCGGCCTTGGCTTTATGATCGCCATGTGCAACACAATGGCCGAGCTAATACATATCACTTGGAATTCAAAGGAGAGAAGATTACTATGCAGCCAATGACACGACAAGACATTGTGAATGATTCTCGCCAGAAGATAGAGGTGAAATTGAAGGAAAATCCTATAGCTCCGCGAGATTGTGTGACAGCTGTGCCTGATGTAATTGAGCCTAAATTGAGTGATATAACGAAAAGTGAGAGAGTACATAATCTATTGATATTAGCCACCAAGGAAGATATGTGAGAGTTTCATGAGGATTCTACAACCATGCCACTTGTGCTCATGTATAAGGGCGAGGTATTGGTTTCTAACGACATGACCCCTATTTCTCTTGGTGTCTCTTCTGTTTTGCAGGATTTTGGGGATGTGTTTCCAGAAGATGTACCCGCGGGTTTGCCTCTGTTGCGTGGTATTGAACACCAAATTGACTTGATCCCTGGTGCCACACTTCCCAACTGTGCACCCTACATGACCAATCCCGAAGAAACTAATGAGATACAGAAGCAAGTACAAGCGTTGCTGGATAAAGGGTACATTCGTGTTTCTCTTAGCCCTTGTGTTGTTCCTATTATTTTAGTGCCTAAGAAAGATGGTACATGGCGCATGTGTGTAGATTGTAGAGCGATTAATAACATCACTATTCGATATCGTCATCCTATTCCGCGCTTAGAGGATATGCTAGATGAATTGGGTGGTGCTGTTGTGTTCTCTAAGATTGACTTGCGTTGTGGTTATCATCAAATTAGGATGAAACAAGGGGATGAGTGGAAAACTGCTTTCAAAACAAAATTTGGTTTGTATGAGTGGTTAGTCATGCCATTTTGTCTTACTAATGCACCTAGTACATTCATGTGATTGATGAATCATGTTTTGAGAGATTTTATTGGTCGTTTTGTGGTTGTTTACTTTGATGATATACTTATCTACAGCCACAATGAAATTGAACATTGTAATCATATCCGACAAGTTTTGCAAGTGTTCCGTGATAATAAATTGTATGCTAATCTTGAGAAGTGCACATTTGCAAAACATAAGGTCATATTTCTGGGGTTTGTTGTATCTAGGAATGGGGTAGAGGTAGATCAATCCAAAATTGAATCAATTCAGAATTGTCCTACTCCCACGAATGTAAGTCTGGTGTGTAGTTTCCACAACTTAGCTGGTTTCTATAGGCACTTTGTGAAAGATTTTGGCACCATTCCTGCACCTTTCAATGATTTGACAAAGAAAGGTGTTCCTTTTGTATGGGGCGCGACCCAAGATATTGCTTTTGATACATTGAAACGTTTGCTTACTTCTGCACCATTACTTGCATTACCTGATTTTTCGAAGCAATTTGAAGTTGAATGTGATGCTAGTGGTATAGGCATTGCTGGCGTTTTGATGCAAGAGGGTCACCTATAGCATATTTTTCTAAGAAATTGACTGGTGCTCGTTTAAATTATCCTATCTATGATAAAGAATTGTATGCACTTGTTAGAGTACTTGAGGTTTGGCAACATTATTTGTGGCCAAAGGAATTTATCATACATTCTGATCATGAAGCATTGAAATACTAGAAAGCTCAATCAAGCTTGCATAGAAGATTAGCTAAATGGGTTGAGTTTATCGAGTCTTTTCCTTACATCATTAAATATAAGAAGGGAAAAGAGAATGTTGTTGCTGATGCTTTATCTAGGAAGAACATGCTATTAACCAATCTTGATGTTAAAATTCCTGGATTAGAAGCTATTTGTGCACTTTATGCAACTGACCATGATTTTGCTGAACCATATCATTTGTGTGCTCTTAGAAACGCATGGGATAAGTATCATATACATGATGGATATTTGTTTCGAGCTAACAAACTATGTATTCCAGAATCGTCGTTGCGTTTGTTCTTAGTGCAGGAATCACATGCTGGTGGTTTGATGGGTCACTTTGGGCGTGAGAAGACGTTGCCATGCTTGCTGATCATTTTTATTGGCCCAAGATGAGGCGTGATGTGTACAGATTTGTGAGCAGATGTATTACATGCCACAAGTCAAAATCCAAGCTGAAGCCTCACGGTTTGTATACACCTCTCTCTACACCTACTACTCCATGGGAAGACATTAGTATGGATTTTGTGCTAGGTCTACCTAAAACTCAGAGAGGTCATGATTCTATATTTGTGGTAGTGGATAGGTTCTCTAAGATGGCTCATTTTATTGCCTGCCACAAAAGCGACGATGCGTCGCATGTTGCTAACCTGTTTTTCAGGGACATCGTGAGATTACATGGAGTATCTAAGACGATTGTTTCTGGCCATGATGTGAAGTTCATGAGCTACTTTTAGAAGACCTTATGGGGGAAGATGGGAACGAAGCTGTTGTTCAGTACTACATGTCATCCCCAAACAGATGGTCAAACGGAGGTGGTGAATCGAACATTGTCACAGCTACTAAGGACTATGATAAAGTAGAATATGCGGGAGTGGGAAGAGTGTTTGCCACATGTTGAGTTTTCCTACAACAGGGCTATGCATTCCACTACTCAGCTTTGTCCTTTTGAGGTGGTGTATGGCTTCAAGTCATTAACGCCACTTGATATGTTGCCTTTGCCATTACATGAGAGAGTTGATATGGAGGCATCAAAACGTGCTGATTATGTGAAGAAAATTCATGAGAAGACTCGAGAGGCTATTGAGAAGAAAGGCAAGAACATTACTACTGCAAGGAATCAAGCAAGGAAGGAAGTGTTGTTCAAGCCTGGAGACATGGTTTGGGTGCATCTGCGCAAGGATAGATTTCCACTACTTCGCAAGTCCAAGTTGAAGCCACGTGGTGCTGGTTCTTACAAGGTGTTACCAAAATTAATGATAATGCCTACTTGGTTGATATACCTATTGAGGAGTTTGGTGGAGTTAGCAACAGCTTCAACTTTGCTGATTTCTCACCATATGCTGGAGAAGACCTTGGAGCATCGATGTTGAGGGCAAACCTCTAGGGTGGCCCGATCTTTCACGATTCCCTTTCAAATCGAGGATGGAGTGCGGGAAGAGGAGGGTAGGATGAGTACGATGAACGCACGCACGAAGAATGTGATGAAAACACACGCAAAACCACGATACAGACCAATAGCTCATGCCGACGGAGACCGGTCCGACGCAATCCCTAGGATCGGCGTCGGGCGGAGGACTCTCTCTCAAACCGGCACAGCGAGATGGGAGACTCAGTGAGATCTTTACGTCTTGGCAAAGGGACACCGATGCCAAGGCCTTGTACAACGCGGAGGCACGATCTAAACTCCAATGAGGTTTGGGATATTGGTGATCCCTGGTCAAGGAGCATGAGGCAAGAATTAGATAGATCCACCAGGGGTTTCCACTAATTCCAATATCATGCCTAGGGTTTACAATAGAGGTGGGGGGCTATATATAGGCCAGCCACAAGTTCAGGGGTAGTTTAGGCAACTAAAGTATCAAAAAGGTGCGTTACAAGACCAAAGGGCCGAGCTGGAGCGCGCAGGCCCTGGGGTGTCCGGTAGTACCGGTCGGTAGAGACGTAGTACCGGTCTGATGCGGTAGTACCGCTGGATGGGTGCGGTAGTACCGGAGCGGGCAGAGGCTTTGGCGTGAGTCTTCAGGTGTGCGCGGTAGTACCACTTGCTGAGTGCAGTAGTACCTGTGGGATCTGGGGCGTCGGGTCCATCTCTCTGTCCGGGGCGGTAGTACCGCTGTCCATGAGCGGTAGTACCTTTGGTGCGGTAGTACCGCTTCCAGGGGCCGGTAGTACCGCGGTCTCCTAGCAGTTGTTGGCTGCTGCGTCGCTCCCCTGGCTCGTGTCTTCATACCTAATGATGCATAGGTCGAGGCATGAAGTAGAAAGCCATCTAGGGGTGTATCAAAGTCACATGAGTACAAGAGCGAATTCACCTTAGCTTGGAGAAGCTTGACTCGAGCACGAGTCATGGGTCCACTTGGGGGACTTGGTGGTGTAGATGTAGGAGCGTCTGTAGGACGGGCTGCATCAATCGAGGTCGACACCTTTTGAAGGGAGGGGAGATGATGAGGACATCCCTACAATTACACCTACTCCAATTGCTAATGATGATGTTCCAATTGCTGTAAAGAAAGATCAATCCAATGAGATAAGGATTAGACCAATTACAAGAGCTCGTGCTAAGCTACTAGAACAATAGGTGAACTTGTTTCTTAATGAACCTGGTGTTTTAATTAATGAGAATTTTATACTACCTAAGTCTTTGAATTATTGTATGACCAGGTACTTAGGAGAAGAAGGCGTAGCACGGAGCGAGGAGCTAATGGAACATGGCGTGTTGATCAATGAAGAATGCGCGAGGGAGGAGAGGGAGGAAGCGCAGGGAGTTGTCCAAGATGAAGATCAACAAGAGGAGCAAGTTCTCTGCCACGGCAGGCTGCCACGGCAGGCTGCCACGGCAGGAAAACAGAGTCCAACTCTGCCACGGCAGGTTGCCGCGGCAGAGAAACCGACTGGAACTTTGCCACGGCAGAGTCATGTGGCCAAACCCTCTATGGGCCGGTTTGTATCGTAGTTGGGTGGGACCAACTCGGATCCCACCTTAGGCCGCCACCCCTCAGACTCATAAATAGATGGGGTGCCATACCAAGTTAGGTTTAGACCACGTTAAATTTATTTTGGAGTTGTTTCTTTTATAGAACCTCTAGAATTACCCTGTGATCGAATTCTACCAATTGTAATTGAATGTGATATGTTGTTCTATTGGAAATTAGTAGATTGCAAACTACCATTCGTGGTCGATGGCTACGTGCGCAAGAGTGTGGTGTTGTGAATATCCTACAAGGTTCGAGAGCTGTTGCATTGGCATCAGGGTTCGAGCGGGAGAGATCATAGCTAAGCACTAGTTATCTATCATCCACCATCATCATCGACAAGAGCTTGCTGAGAAGATCAGGTCACCCCATATCAGACGTTGGACATTGAAAAATTACACGTCATAGTCAAACTGTTTATTATGCCACTAGAATTGGTGCTGAACGTATGAGTTTTGACCCCTTTAACTGTTTTAATAGTCCAGTGAGAATCACAAGGTCATCCTTTGTTGGCTGGACGTGGATCCGAACTTGGCTTGCCATGTGCGGATGTGCCTATTTTATTGTTAAACCCCTACCTGGCATCACTTGTTTTTCTTATGCCTTGCCATTTGCGTGCGTCTGTATTTTCTGGCACGCCTGGCATTCCCTGTTTATCGACTGTCTCAAATTTGATATATGCATCATGCCCTGGAATGATACTAATTTACGACAGGTAATTCAAAGGTTTTCATCAATATTAGTACTTTAATGCGTATGTTCATATGTAGGCGTGTGCAGCAATTTCAGAATTTCTTGTTGTATGTGTAACTTGAGAGTTAATTTGATTCTGCATTTTGCAGGTGTATGGGCAATACGAGATGGCATTTTGCTCGAGAACCAGAAAACTGTCTTTTCTATTAAGGATGGAGATTGTGACACTACCCGAACCTCTGTAATGGTCACTGATGTGCTCATTATACATGCCAGCAGTCAACCTATTTCATACTACAGTAGTCCAGCTCCTGACATTTTTATGTAATTAGCTTTGTCAATTGAAGATGAGCTAGAGCTTCAAAATTCTTATTTCTTTTGCATTTGGAATATTTTGAATTTAAGCTTAAGTTAATATCTCCCAGCATATCGAAGTGTGCTCTGTATTTATACCATGTATCTTCACGTCATTATCTAGACTGATGTTGGGAAAAAGTCTTTTGCATATGAAATATTTTGACTTTAAGCTTAAGTTGATATCTCCCAGCATATCGAAGTGTGCGCTGTATTTGTACCATGTCTCTTCACGCCTTTATCTAGACTGATGTTGCTGATACATACGTAGTGCTCCAAAAGTTAAGGGAAAAATAACTATCCTGTCGCAAAAGTTTCTAACCAATGCTATTACGATGTACAGCATATTAGGGACTTGCATTTTACTGTCTTCAAAACATGATTTTAATCCAGTTTAACTAATATATTTAAGCAAATGTGCTACTCCCTAGATTTAACCAATGTCAATAATATGTTATTCAAATGGAAATACTTAAATTTCAGTTTATCATGTCTGATTGGAAGCCTTTTCTCATGGTAGAATGTCAGTGTAGCATTTGTAGTGTAAGCCTGGCCCTTCCGAAAACAGTTAGAGGCATTGTTCTTCCTTCTTCTAGATGATATTTTGTTTTCATTATGAAAATGTATCGTTCCATAAAACAAAGTATTCATAAAAAGCTGTTGTTAATTCATTCGAGTCGCTCTACCATTCTTCAAAAATATGACAATGGCCAAATGTTTGAACGCCATATCTATCATTTCTTAAAAAATGGACAGGCACGGCAACGCGTGCTTTTATGGTCTAGTATAGCTATATATGAATCATCTTAAGGCCTTGTTTACTTCTAGGGTATTACCACCCCAAGGAAGTTTGGGGATAGGAGGGGATTTGGTGAATCCCTCCTTTCACCCAATCCCCACATTTCCCATCATTTCCCAACATTTTCCCTCATTTCCCAACATTTTCCCTCACTTCCCAATCCCTCACTTGTTTACTTTGAATTTTGGGGATGGGAGGGGACGGGAGGGAATTAACATCATCAGGTGACAACATGTAGAGAAAAATAGCAAGCTTTTTCTCAACCTTAATCCTTTTGTCATTTAACAACCTTTCTCTTCTAAGGTAGGATGCTAAGGTTCTGAAAATGTTTGCTTCCATCCTATAGGCTACCCGACAAGTCTTCACATGTCCCTCAAGAATTCTTTCGACACGCTCCTTGCCGTATAAGACGGAGCTATGTCGTTGTCGTCTCTCCATTTGTCCTCTACTATCCATTTGGTGGAAGTGCAATATTGGTAATAATAAAAACATAAACTCTCGTCATCTTCCTCTCTCCTCTTCCTAATTCGCTCTAGCCTTTGTAGATTCATTTAGCACTAAAACAATAGCAATTAAGGGCAGGCAATAAGATTTCAAGGGCAAGCAAATATGATTTCATAACAAGTAGAAATAGTAAATATAATTCATACCGAAGTTTGGTGTGCTCACAGGATCCCACGAAGGTAGTGGTTCGTCCACTCCAACTATAGTTCAAGGGGTAGGTGTCTATCAAAACAACGCTGAACAGATTAGACACAAGTATGACATGAACAGATCAGAGACATACTACATGCTGCATGTGGGAATCATATATAAATTGTCAGGTCTTTTGTAAATTAGTACCAGAACATGATATGATGTAGATATTAAATATATATGACAAAGCTGCAGATCCACAAGTGGACACCAGACTGGAGCAATACAAACATGCAGTACCATGAACGAGAACAGGCTGGAACATACATAGTTCATAATTTAATTTGCTACCTGAAAATACGCAGCCACATACTACAAATAGGCAGTGGCCTACAGTTAACCTAAAACAGCCTTATGCTTGCTGCAATGGCTACAACATGAGAAAATTCAGACCTAACAGTAGTGTGGTATTAGCAGATCAGGCTATTTAGTATAATAACATGAGAAAGACTAGCAATTATTCAAAAAAGTTTAATGATACAACAACCAATTCCTTTATTCAATTAATTATTTCTTGTAGAATATAATGTACATGATAAATCTGGTGCATTGATAAGCTATGACATGAACAGAGCCGAGATGTTGACTATATGAACTTATACTTATTCCATTATTACATTAAGCAGAGGCACCACGGTTCATTTGCGACAAAAGAAAAGGTGAGGGGCACTTGTTGAAGCACAAGCATCATGAAAACAAAAGGTGTTTCTTCAAACCGCTACAGACACCTGTGCACAGACCCATCTTACATTAGTTCATTCAGCAGTACTAACTTCACACTAAATAACCTGTGGCTCAATATTTTTAGTTGGATCATTTGAACACTACTAGGTAAAGTAGTAGCATTAGAAAGTAATAAAAGAGCTTGTATTTGAACGTGCAAATCAAATTGCCAATTGATCTACAGTAACTGGTCTCCTGGCTCTAGTTGACAGAATAGAAGAAAGGATCTCCCAAATCCTATGGATAGTTCAACCAGATTTTAACAGTATCTTGGCAAGACAATACCAACAAGGAAGGGGTCGCAATCTCTTGTACGATGACGACACATTATAAATATCCTAGGCATGGAAAAACCTTGAAAGAAAGAAATGAGTAGGTACAGGCCTGGAATCAGTGAATGATAGTTTGACTGAATAAGATGGAGTACCATCAGCCGAAGTAGGTGACCAAGAGGATTCTTATGATGCTGCAAGTGCAAATAATAGTATGTCTTCCATTTCGGTAAATGAATGCAATTGATAAGTTATTGAATGGAAGAAACAGAGGGGAACAGAACACAGATATAAATAGACCCATCTTTAATATTGCACATATAAAGTACTGGGTTGGGTATTAGGATAAATGTATTGGTTGATACAGTTGGTGCGAGTATTCTGGTACCATCTTGAAAAATGTTCTTTTATCTGCAGCAGACCTTGAAGGCCCTAAGCCACCTGTACTGCAAGTTCTGGTAGCATTGTACTAGCTTACTGTCAGGAAACTGGCATTGTACTAACACGCTGAAATTAATAAAATTTATTTCTAGAAAACAAATAATTTTTGTTCAGCTCAGATAGGACCCTAATCGAAACTACAACAGGTAAAAGGAAATGGTGGATTCTGTGCGCAAGGCCCTCAACTGTCGCCACCGCCACTCAGGCCTGGGAGGGGAAGGGCCGCCGGCGGCGGCAAGAAACCCTAGAAACGAGGGGAGGAGGGGACGAGCCGCGGGAACTAACCGGAGAGAAGATCCTGCCCTGTCCGATGTAGGCGTTCGTCGTTGGTGGCGTCTCTAGACCCTCGCCGGCGCCTCCAGTCCGCGCCGTCGGTGTCGCCTCTGTCCTCGAGAGGAGGCAGCTCTTTCTTCCCGGAGAAAACGCGTGGTCTGGGTCGTGTGTCGAAATACCCGGACAGGTTGGGTTGGGTACGGGGATTTTCAGAAAAGGCCGAGATAAAACTCGAAAATAGCAGAGAAGTAAACCGGCCTGCAGGGGAAATCAGGGATTGTCGGGTGGGCCGGGAAAATACTCGTCCAGCCCAGCGAATACAGGACAAGTAAACGAGGCCTAAGGGGTTCCTCTAGAAGCTCTCGCACTACATCAGCTCCAGGAGGCCTTGCCAATTTCATGGCCGACCTTGCTCTCCAACGGATTCCCCTACCTCTCCCTGGACTGTTGCAACCAGGTCCAACCTTGCGTGGACGGCCACCATGGTTGACTGACTGGATGTACCTCGTGGAGCAGGATACAATGCCGGGGAACAACGCACAGCGGTGGGATATCGTCCTAGTGGTGCCAACACAGTGTGCGGCCTCCCACTGCTGGCCAGCCGCGCTAGCTGTTGAAGTTAGGTAGACAGGGGAATGGAGTTGGGACTGCTTGAAGGCGCGCGTAGGTGGGCCGCTGCAGACAGGAGGAGAAGAAGGTCGGGGTGGGGAGGAACTCTAGCGCAGGACTAGCGGACAAGAACTACGGCCACCCCGACGTCGTGGGGAGGTGCCGGCGGCGGGGAACAATTGGGGTTCGGTGGTAGCTAGTGGAGGCGCGTGCGGTCGATTTTTTTAGCAGCCGGTACGTGCAAGATGACGCGTGCGTGCGACACATTTGTTTTCGGTTGTCCCGCTCGTATTGTTCCTATATAGGCCAACTGTGTATAGAATACAATTCTATACATGATGATATAATAGTTCCACCATTTATAAGGTAAATTAACTCATACACCATGATGCCTAGATACAACACGTGATACGCCTATTTTGGCATAACCTGTACATACCTAAGTTATATATATGAACATAACTATTAGTGTACAAAACATAAATTTCTAAATATGAGAACATAAAAATATGTGGGGTGCAAAATAACTATTCTACACCCTAGGGGCTGAATATATATATATACCATTTATATTCTACACCCTAGGGCTGAATATATATATATATATATATATCATTTATATATATATATATATATATAATACCAGAGCAATTCTGCAACCGGTTGCAGAATATTATTCTGCACACCATATTGTACTTCCCTATAGACTACATATGTACTTCCTAGTAAACTGCCCTTCAAACCAAACTGTACTACTTGTTGTGTGTACAAGTTCATCCAATTTGCCAAATTATTCTTTTGATTATGTTATATTTAAATGATCAATTGGGATATCCTAGTGTTCGTTTTTTATACGTATTAATTGCTGAAAGTTCTCAATTTTGTTCCGTCTTCATAGAGATTTCATATGCGTTTGCGTTTGCGATTTCCAGCTCTTATCTTTAGAATATGCTATGTGGACGGCTGGTTATTATCGAATTATAATTATATGTGATCTAATTAGTCTAAGTTATCGAACTATTTGCTTGAGGATATTAAATTTTGAGTTTGCGTCGGGATCTGGAAAGCTCGTCGCAGTTCTTGAGTTGTTGTTCTCAAATTCTATAGATCTACTTGTTTAGTTGTTAGATTCTTAAATTGATTTTGCAATTAGGTTCGGCATGTGTCCTAAAACAGTCTCGGATTTTGTTTTGTTGAACGAAATCGATAGATATGGTTCTTCCATAATGTATCGTCCGCTGCGTGAGTTGTAGTTCGTCGATGTCGTTAAATTGACGAATTCGACAAGATATGGTGCTATATGGCGATTAAATGTATGATATAATCATTTTAGTAGAATGGTCGAGGTCTGCAATCCACCGTAGCCTCAAGGAATGGAGACCTACATGGGCAAGGTCTGATTCTGCACCACCAATGGTTCGCGAGCTGGCGTGGCTGCATCCCTTCGCTAGTCGCATTATACTCGCTAAATCAATGTTTACTTGTTATGAATTGTGTAGGGGGGGTGGGGGCATATTCTTAGAAACATAATGGAATTTGAATTTTACTAATTTGTTCATAAGTCTACGTTGTTACACATATCTTTTGTGAAGTTCCCTCTTTTGGCCTCTTGTACTTTCTGTAAACAATTCTATGTGTTTCCCTATATAGGTCATGCGTACTTTCTTACAATTTTCCTATATATGCATGTGTACTGCCTTGCAACTTTCTCTGTGCTTCCTGTAACTTGTAGTCTGTGCTTTCCACAGGTGTAGCTTGTACTTCTCTCTATGTGATACTTGTACTTCCTGTAAGACTCATATGTGCTTCTCTATAGTTATAGTCTGCACTTCCTAATTTTTTTGCGCTTGGTGGTCTTAGATTGCATAGACACGGTATCCTTAGGTGTTAGGGTACGTAGCATCGACGAGAGACGTACTTTGGTACCCTAACATCCTTTCGAGGCTTCGTCACCCATACGCCGCGTTAGCGGTGACGGGCGACGAAGCCGAGCCGTTGTCGCATAGAATTGTGTTGAGCACGTAAACGACGACTTAGGGTTGGGGTGGGTGGTGTTAGGATGTTGAGGACAAACCTCTAGGACGGTCCGATCTTTCATGAATCCCACTCAAATCGACGATGGAGTGCGGGGAGAGGAGGGGGGATGAACACGACGAACTCACGCACGAAGAATGCGATGAACACACACACAAAACCACGATACACACCAATAGCTCATGTCGGCGGTGACCGGTCCGGCGCAATCCCTAGGATCCGCATCGGGCGGAGGACTCTCTCTCTCGAACCGGCACGGCGAGGAGGAAGGTGGTGAACTCCGAAAATATTCCAGCAAAAAACACTAGGAGAAAGAAAGAATGAATTTGAATTATTAATTTGAATTTGTATGATGAATTTGAACAACTATCAATGTTTGTATTGAATTTGAACTACTGTCAATGTTTGTATTGAATTTGAACTGCTGTCAATGTTTGTGACGCTACCAAGTTTGTATGTTGGATAACCCCATAATGTATGTGTTATTGCAAGTTTCTATTGTCATGCACCTAGTTACTTAGCACTACTCAGTTTTGCCCTCGACATGTGGTCAACAAATGGGGTTTAGCTAGTTTATGGCTTAAATCATAGAAAACGTTGACCAATTGATCCAAAATTTGGCACACTTGTGTATCCTGGATTAATTTACCTTATGAAATTAGAAATTTTGGATTTACTTGTAGTCAGCCACATATTTTTTTCTAAGTGATTAAATTCAAATAAATGGTTTTAGGTTTAGTTTAATTCAAAAAGAAGTCAAAACATAGTACAACCTTCGCATGGAGTCTTGTTATGTTAACTAAAACCTAGCATGAATAATAAAGGAAAAGGAAATAAAGAGAAATGGACTTCTCACCTAAACCACTTCTTGGAATGAGCTACTAGGTATGAAGATGCATGGCTTTCTACTTAGTCAACTGTAACACCCTCGAATCGGCCCTATGCAAGTTTTACCGCTTCCCGCCAAACCCGCATAGAAACGATTCAAGGACGCCCACTAGGCACTTTCGTGCGGGTGGAAAACAAAGTAATACCATTACACATCAGTCCTCGATGGGACTCACAGATCATATATATACAACAACGACTCCATGAGTCAAGTATACAGATATAATATACAAAGATCCAAATCACCTTGAAAACGATAGAGCGTCCGACTACGGACAAGATGCAAATGGGCTAAGAGCCCTGAAGAATAACCAATGGCGTCCATAACCATGCCCAGGCCAAGCCGGAAGGGTAACCCTGCTAACGACGTCAATCTCAAACCTGCTAAAACAAAAGGGGTGCCGACAAAGGGCAAAGGAAAAAGAGGAGCGTCAGTACTAAGGCCAGTACACGGCGAGGCTAGAATTCGGCGGCTCTCGCCTACATAGGTATGGTGGACTGAAGCGGCAGCGAAGCATGCACTAAACAACCTATAGAGACTCAATACACCTATCGGCTATTAGAGAGGGATAAGAAAGACCTATTCGGATCCTACCTGATACTAACACCAAACATACCCATCCTGGTATTTCCCCCTCGAGACCAAACGAGGAAGTCGGACCAAGGAACTCACACCGTTGGCAATTTTATTCATTCCGTTATAGTTGCAGCAATTACTAATCAGATATAGATAGCATGAGTCATCCTGAAGCATAAGTAATGGGCATTTTTAATCACCATTCCGTTGTAGTTGGAACATTTACTAGTCAGATAGAATTGTCCTAAGGAATTCCAAAACCCAGCAATTGTTGGCACTTTTATCACATTCCATTGGAGTTGCAATACTTACTAGGCAGGTACAGCATGACACAGATCACCACAGATCCACCAGTTGTTGGCATTTTTATTATCCATTCCATTGTAGTGAAGATGATTACTAGTCACATATTAAGTCAAATTTATAACACTACTTTAGTTATGCTTGTCTATGATCAAGATACTGTGCTCCAAGTCGTCCATAACCGCGGACACGGCTTTCAGAAAGTTTTACCCTGCAAGGGTGCACAAATAGCAACACACACTCGATCAACCTCGGAAAAACCAACTCAAAACCCAACGAGGCTTTCAGTAAAAAGCAATCACAGGATTCATAAAATATTTTAGGGGGCCACCCCACTAAGCTACCCGCAACAAAGTTGGCCGGCTCCAGAACGGACCCAGGGTTTGTGTGGACGGCTGTAAACGATTAGGAACCCAAAAGTGTGACTGGGCTTGTCGATACAGCGAAAACGTGTCACGATCCTAAACAGTACAGGTGCTCCACGCACAATCGTAAATAAAGCAGTAATGCATGGCATAGGTACAGGATAGTAATAAAGCCCCAAACTACTTTGTAGCCCCAAGAAATAGAAATGAATCAAGCTCTGGCTCAGGGGGTCCATAAGGCCTCCTGGATGTGGATAGTGCGAATAGTCAAGGAACAGGTATCAAGTACTCGGGGTCCTACGGGACACAAGTGAGCGTGGAAGAACCAAATAGAATCTATTGCTCACCGATGCCTCTACATTAGTTATATCTAGCATTTTAATAGTTGTATTTAAAGTCATGATCATCTCCACCATAAACATCTGCCAACATTCCAACAACTGTGGTACTTGACAACACGGGATCGCACCTGAGCAAGCAACTACGACTCGCAAGGCCAGCTATCTACCAAACACAGGTAATAGGAGGTGTCCAAGGCAATATAGAGGCTGCACGGGATATTACTGGTGCACGGAAACTAAAGCATCGCGACACGGATAGCAATAGATCAACATGAGGAAATAAAGACTATAAATGCAAAATAGGTAGAAAGGGGGAGAGATGCTCGCCTGAGAAACACTGCCGAAGGATCATATCCGGAGAACTTGTCGATACTCGCATCAACTCATCGGCCTAATCCGCGAAGAAGCAAACACTAGAAGAAACACCGGATGAAATATTTAATGCCACGGCAGAAGATCCGGCATGATCATGATATGATGCAGATGCGGTGCAATTAGGTAATATTAAGCGGAACCGGGGTCCCGACAATTAATTAATAGGTTCCAGTTATTTAGATACCCCGCAATTTAAATGTTGTCTTAACAAGGCAAAACATGGCATCGGCTCGCTATGCACTTTAAATGGAGTCCGGAATAAGACAAAAGGTATTCCGCATAAACACTCCATATTTAATTATGAGGTGAATCGGCATAATGCCCCAAACCACAGACAGATATGCATGCATGAACAATTTAATATGCGACAGTTGATAATGTCATATTATAAAAATAGGGGCTTAGGGTCACACATCTGGGTTTGGAAGATCTTGGGTTCCGGGGGTCCGCGGTTCGGTCTCGGGGCTCCGGGATCTAGGGGTTCGGTTCGACGGGATCGTTCTCGGACAACGGAAGGAGAGCTTGGTGTTCCGGGAAGAAGGATTTGGTTCGGCGTCGGGGGCGCATCGGATTCGCCCTGGTCGGTGTCGATCTTGTCGTCGCGAAGATCTTGTCAGGTCCGCGTATCGGGTCGATCTTGGCGTTCAGGAAGAACTTGGCGTTCCGGTGGCGATCTTGGCGGTCTTCGGATCTGGGTCGCGCATCCGCGAAGGAGTACTTGTCACATCTGTGGTCTTCGGGTTCGGTCTTCGGATCCGTGTCGGCGCGCTCGAGGTCTCGGGTCGGAGAACTTGCCGTCCGAAGGATCGGTCTTCACAGCCGGAAAGAAGATATTGGTGTCCGGTCGAAGACCTTGGTGTTCCACCACTTGGCAATTATGTCGGGGTTTCGCCGAATGTCACTGGATTCGGAAGAAGTCTCAAGTTGGCTCTTGAGCAGTCCCGACACCACGCCAACATGCCAACACTTCACTTGTATCAGCACAGGAACCACCTAAACAACATCGCAGCCTCGGGAATCTGGAAACAAAAATAAGAATAAAAATGCAGCGAGCAAAAACATGTGGCCCGTGCGGGGATAAACTTGCAGATGGTTTTCCCCTGTCCAATAGCCAGGGGTACTGATGAGGGCAAACCTCTAGGGTGGCCCGATCTTCATGGATCTCGTGGTCAAATCGATGGGAAAGTGAGGGAAAAGGGAGAAGGGAGCGGAAGCGGACGCACACCTCGCGAAGAACACGATGAACACACGCGAAACACACACAATACAAGGCCGATTGCTCTCACCGGTGGCCACCGGTCCGATAGAATCCTCACAAGGAAACATCGGTCAACGTGCTCCCGTCAATCCCAAGCGGAGAGGGAAGAACACCTTGGAGAGGGTCTTGACATCTTGGCAAAGGGACACCGATGCCAAGGCCTTGTACAACGAGGGAGGCGCGATGCAAACTCCAACGAGGTGGTGACGATAGTCGATCCCCTTTGGTAGAAGGGGATGAGGCAAACTAGAGATTCCACAAAGGGGGGTTTCTTTAGTCTATCATCTATGCCTTAGGGATACAATGAGGGGTGGGGCTCTATTTATAGGCCAGCCACAAGTTCAGGGGTAGTTTGGGCATAAAACTAGGGTTTGGTGCGAAATAGAGGGGTACATGTGAAGGAAATATGCCCTCAGAGGCAATAATAAAGTTGTTATTATATATTCCTTGTATATGATAGATGTTTATTTTGCATGCTATAATTGTATTGATAGGAAACATCAATACATGTGTGTTTAATAAACAAAAAGGGTTCCTAGTTATGCCTCTCTTATAGACTAGCTTGTTGATTAACAAGATGATCAAAGTTTCCTGATCATGGACATTGGATGTTGTTAATAACAAGGTCAAAACATTTGTGAAATGATGTGATGAACATTCATCCGAAGTATAGCATTACGATCAAGTCATTATGTTTATATTGCTATAACATCATACAAAGTAGTCTTAGTCCTTAGACCATGAGATCATGTTAATTGCTAACACCGGAAGAGTATCTTGATAACATCAAACATCACACCGTAACAGGGTGACCATAAAGGTGGGTCCAGTGCTATGAAGGTGTTATGTTGAGGCTCATGGATCAAGAGTGGAATTTTTCAATCCCGATGATGGATAGATATACTCTGGGCCCTCTCGGTGATATCACATTAAGATAGCTTGCAAGCAAGTGATGTGATCACTAGAATGTTATATCACGGGAACGAGAAAAGAGTGCATGTCGGTAACGAGATCAAACTAGGTATTTGGATACCGATGATCGAATCTCAGACATGTATTATATCATGAGACAAAGGGATTAAATTTCTGACGTTAAAGGTTCTCACGATCACAGAAGTCATCGTTGAATATGCAGGAGTCAGTATGGATCTCCAGGTCCCGCTTCTGATTATTGATCTGAGAGGAGTCTCAATCATGTCTGCATTATTCGCGAACCGTAGGGTGACACACTTAAGGGTTGCCGGACACCATTTAGGAGCACATATGTTCCAGACAAAAGGTTTGCAAAGCGCAGGAAATGTTTCGATAGAAACAGGAATTGTTTCGATAGAAACCGGAATTGTTTCGGATGAAATTGCAGAAAGTGGTTCTGCATGTGATATTGAAATGTTGCAAGGGGTTTTATGTGAATGTTTGTTAATTAAAGTAATTAACAAAATTCTGAATAAAATAAATAAAAGAGTTTTATTAAATGAGAGAGCATTAAATTTGGAGAAATTTAATGCATTTAAAGTGGAGACTTTAAAAGGGAATGTGAAGAGGCATTTTAATGTGGAGGGGTTACCACCACATGAATGGGGAGGTGAGGGGTCACCCCCCATGCGCCGGCCATGGAGAGAGTGGGCACCCCCCTCCTCCTATAAAAGGCCACCTATTCCCTCCTTCATCCACACACCTCCTCGTGAAGGATCTCTCTCCCCCTCTAGATAGTCCTCCATGGTCTTGGATTAGCGAGATACATGTTCCCGGTGGCCTTGCGTCTGGAAGGAGTTACTGCTTCCGCTGATTCGCTGGAGCGAGGAGGTGGAGGTTGTCCGGTGGCTTGAACGTGTGTGCGAGGACGGATGCGCTGCTGATTTGCGGCGCTCGGACTTCCACACGATCTTGAGATCGGCAAGCGTACGACTACATCAACTACGAGTTGCTACTCGTTAACAAAACTCGTTGTCTTCGAGGGTAAGTTCTCCATGGATGTATGTCCACCCGTTGCTCTGTATCTAGTAGATAGATCTTGGCGTATAGTTCTCATCGTAGGAAATTTTTTGTTTTCTATGATGCGGACCCAACAACATGGGCCAAAGGCCCAGCTGTTGGCTCGCAGACCCATCACTTGGGCCGGACAGTCCGAGTCGCAGCGACCGGACAGTCGGGGGTAGCCGGATACTCTAGGTAGTGTCCGGGTAGTGTCCGAACTGGCCTTCTGAATGTCCACGCCAGGTTGGGGCTGGGGCTGGCCGGACACTCCGACCGAGTTGTGCCGAACACTCCGGCTGGATTCAGGCGGACTCTCTGGGGCAATGACGGCGGAGACTCTCGTTCTGGAGCTGGTTGCTCCTGGTCCATCTTCTTGGTTGACTTGGGGATGATCTTGGGGACTTGGCGTTGTGGATGTAGTAGCGTCCACAGGACGGGCTGCATCAGCCCCCCCCCTTCAAAAAGAGTCGTCCTCGACTCTTCATGCTCATCCTAAGAAGATGATGTCGAGAGACCTTCTTGATCCTGGGGTTCACCATATAGTTGTCCTTGAGAAGCTTGATGTGGCAACTCTTCAATGTTCCTTCACCTTCCATGAAGCCTACAAAGCTCACAACAAAAGCGAAGCAACGCTCAAAGAGTAGCCAATTCATGAAGATTATAGCATGAGTCCTCAAGTAGAAGGAAGTCACCTTATGATATAGAGATAGCTCTTGAAGGATAGCCCTAGGTAACTCTCTTCCATTCGTCTTGTCAACTCTTTGTCCATAGAGGTTGACACGTATGCAATTGTACCTTCACACAACAAAGACCAAGCAACATATGTTTGTGTGTGATAGAGGAGCATGTCATTTGTGGCATGTCCATTCTTGTTCACAACACTATTAGCACAACTCAAGTATCGCAAATGAAATGCGTATGCAAGGTCAAAGTGCATGGATGTCGTTTGAACATCATCCAAATGTGGGAACTCAAAAACTCCATATAACATCTTAGTGTGGCACTCAAAGCAAGTGACTAAAATCTTGATCAACATCTTTGATGCAAAGCTAGGAGAATTCGGCAAAAACACATGAGGAAGAATATCCAAAGCAACAACATTATGTGTGCAAACCAACCATTGGAAAGAACAATTGTTCAATATGTTGGATGCCATACACATATCATCAAAAGCCAAAATCATGGGGGTATGAGTATCGCAAGCGGTAGCAAAAACAACATGTTTGCAAACAAACCATATGAAAGAGCAAGTGGTCCTTATGTTTGTTGCAACAACACTACGAGAGACTTGGAAGCTCTCATGACAATACATGCTCAACATGGCATTATGGTTGCACACAAAACATCAGAAAGAGAAATTGTTCAACATTTTTGTGGCAACACACAAAGCATCAATATCCAAAAGCAACAAAACATAATTGTCACAAGGTGAAAGAATACCATCAACATGCTTGCAATCAAACCATAGGAAAGAGCAATTTGTCAACATGAAAGATGCAAAGCATGCAAAAGATATCAGAGCTGGGTTCGATCTTGAACTCACTTGGGGGATGCTCTCTAGAGCTCTTTTTGTCAACTCGTGCTCAACCAAGGTTGACATGATCATGCGAGTACCTACACATATCAAACACAAAAGGAAGAACGTGTGTGCATGGTAGAGAAATACATCATCCATCATGACATATCTCTTCTTGTGCACATCACCATGAGTGTCAATCAAGTATGAAATAGATGCATGGTGAGTATGCAAGTGGTGAACATGCTTATCATGGCATTTACCAAAATCTCCAAAATTTGAGAAAGCTATGGGGGCCATCTCAATAGAATACATATGAGAATTATTGTTGCAAGCAAAACAAGTGAAAGAGCAATTGTTCATCTTATTGCAAGCAACAAGAGAGATTGTAAAACATTAATGACAAAGCATGGTTCGAGGGGTACCATTGGTAACATCATCGCAAGCAAAACATTGGAAAGAGCAATTGTTCAACAAAGTGCAAGCAATGATATCATCAACGTAATGTTTAAAGCATGGCATGTCTATGGCAACATCATCACAATCAAATAATTTCACATGCTCAACGTTATGCAAAGGCAAAGTATCACATGGAAAAATCAATGAAGCATATGTGATATCACAAACATCATCCATAGCATGCCAATCATCACAAGTCGTCATGTCCACTAGTGGGATCATGGCATCATCAACACCCTTATTTTTACCTTGTTCATACCTCTCATATGAAGTGGGTGTTGTGGTAGCATTGGCCTCCATGTGGGCGACTTCTTCATCAAGTATGGGGATGGCATCATCTTCATCCACCATGTAAATCTTCTTGGTCGGAGGCATCATCATCTCCAAGCTTAGTGATTCTTGATCCATGGAACGTAGCACATCATGCGAAAACACACTAGAGGTAGACGGTAAGTCGTTAGAAATCAAAGTGGTCTCATATGACCTATCAACTACCACTCTCAACTCACTAGGTGTATCACTCATGCCCTCCAAGTGGAAGCACTCAATCTCACGTATGGTGGAGTCACTCATCTCACTCTTGTTTTCACTCAAGTGGGCTAAGTGGCTCTCAAACTCACATGGGATTGGTACCACATCATCACTCAAGCATATGGGGGTAGGTTCGGTTCTCTCAACTCCTTGCGCCCCCTTTGGTGAAGGGAAAGTCCCATGCTCACCATTCTCGACCTTGTCGTCGGTGTCTTGCACCTTGGCTTGTGTAGTCCTCTTGACATACTCGTCCAACTTGGCGAAGTAGAGGTCTTCGTCCTCCTCGTCCATGAGGTTGCATGCGTCATTTAGGACATCAAGTATTGGCGTTGAAGCTTGAGGGCATGGAGGAGAGCTTGCTCTTGGTGCCATTTTGGTGGTGGCATGAGTAGTTGAAGGTGCCTTATGATGGTGTCGACGGAGGTCATTGGCGTGTCGTGCCAAAGGTTGATGTAGATGGCGCACTTGGTCATCCACATGATGCTCGCGACGATGCTCCTTGTCCTTGGCACTCTTCTTTTCATGATGGTGCCTTCTTGAGCTTCGTTGAGCATTATGGATGGTGCTCAACAGGTACTCTCCGTCTTCATGGCGAAGATGCCTTGAACGACGTCTTGTATCCTCTTGATGTTGGCGATGATCCCTAGAGGATTTATGTCGATGAAGATTCTTGCTTCGTGGCGCCTCTTTGGGAAGATGATGTTGGGGCGCCACTCTTCTTGTAGGCGGTGGCACTTGTTGCCTTGGAGGTTGGTGCACTTGATGCCTTGGAGATGGTCGTGCTTGGTGCCTTGGAGATGGTGGCGCTTGATGGCTTGGAGGTGATGGCGCTCGTCGCCTTGGAGATGGTGGTGCATGACGCCATGTAGGTGGTGGCGCTTGACGCCTTGGAGGTGGATCATCGAAGTAGGTGGTGCCCTTTGGTGTGGCACGCTTGGCCTTGAAGGTCATGGTTTCTTGATGATGCGTCTCCGCTAGCTTGGCGTAGAAGTCCTCCATCTCCAAGCGGTGGAGGTATTCTTCATGGCTCATGGAAGAGCCCTCGAAGTGGGTGAAGCTCGCCATGTCCTCCATGCTTGGTGAGGCATCGTCGTTGTAGCACTCGAAGTCATCCGTGCTTGGGGAGTCATTGTTGATGTAGTACTCCATATCACCCAAGCATGTGGAGCCATTGTCGGTGTAGTGCTCCATGCATGAGGAGCCATTGTCGATGTAGAGCTCCAATTCCTCCATGCTTGAGGAGCCATAGTTGATGACGTGCTCCATGTCTTCCATGCATGTGGAGCCATCATATGTGCAATGCTCCGGGTCCTCAAAGCATGCGGAGCCATTGTCGGTGTAGTGCTCCATCATGTCCTCTATACTTGTGGAGTCGTAGTCGTGGTGGCTCATCATGGATTCTTCATATAAATCATCCTCGGTTCCGAAGTCCCTAGACATGATCCACAAGACCAAGTGGTGTATATGGAAGTGGTAGGGGGGTTAGGAATACAACGCCAAACCTTACTTTACCTTGGAAGATAGTATCGTGCAAGTGGCAACACTTGAGAGCAATCAAAACCAAGCAAAGTGAAGTTCACGGGGAACACCAAAACCAACTAACCACTAAAAAACACACACACACACAAAGCTTATGGTGGATAGGTATGGAAAGGTGGCGTGTCCAAGAACAATCCAAAATCAAGATATTGTAATGGCAAGTAAAGAACCACGATGATCACAAAGCAAAACAAGTCAATCCACAAGAAGGAAATATGTACAAGGAAACATACACGGTGGGATAAATGGGACTTGTGCGACGGAGAAAGTGAGCTAAGAACCAAATGATTACCTAGCGAAGACTATAAGCTCGTGTCGCACAAGTGCAAGGAGAGACGCTAGTTCGATTGCAATAAATTGGTGGGCTACAAGATATGCACAATAAGTACCACCTATTTGATGTTCATCGAGCTTGCGCTTCTTATTCTATGAGGCACTTGTTTCTTTCTCTTTTTATTCTTTTTCTTTTTCTATTTTTTTCTTTCTTTTCTTTTCTTTTTCACTTGCCTCTTCCTTGTGCCAACAACTATACAAGATAACTATATGAGATAGAGCGCTCACAACTTTTGCTCGGAATTCTACAAGGTATCAAATGTGCATAGCCCAAGCAATCATAGGAGGAACTAGTCTCAATAGGTGTTTGTTGAACGCAAAGATAGTGTAGCTCACAAAGGAAAGCAAGTGGGGAGAAGTCGCGGAATTTTTATACCTTTCATCGCCGATCTTCACCCTTTATTGGTGGATTCCGCCTTGCTCACGGAATTTGGATGGAGTAGATAGCATGAACCACGGATATGATGATGTAGAGCTCTTTCTCCTCTTCAAAACAAGCTAAAGAACAACAAAATCCGAGTTCGTATGCAAAAGTTATGCTCAAAACCGTGAAGCAGATTTTTCTGTCAGCAGGGGGGCGGGCAGTCCGGTGCGCGCAGGCCGGACAGTCCGGCCAGGGCGGAGATTCCGGTCAATTTAGGCCGGAAACTCCGGCGGGGCGGATACTCCGGTCTGTTTTGGCCGGACAGTCCGGTCCGGTCGATCCAGAAGTTTCAAAACACGAACAGGACGAGTTTTGGCGGAAAAACTCGAACCAAAACCTCAAATTGATGGGGGAAAACAAGGAATTAGGCTATGGAAACGCAGGGGAAGGTAGATCAACAAGTTTAGCTTAATCCACGGATCAAAACCTACCAAAACGCACTCAAATCACAGATCGATCCAAAACACGAAATTGAGGCTAATTTTTGGCGATTTTTGAATTTATGGGGGAAAAGACCATATCGATGAGGAATCCGTGGCAACCAAAAGCTGCTGATACCAGATGATGGGGGTTGACACAAGATCCACTCGAATTTGTGACTTTTTTTGTGGTTTTTCAAGAAAAAATTTGGTGGGGAAGAACGAGGGTGAAATCCGTGGCAACTTGGGCTCTGATACCAGATGATGAGGGCAAACCTCTGGGGTGGCCCGATCTTCACGAATCTCGTGGTCAAATCAATGGGAAAGCGAGGGAAAAGGGAGAAGGTAGCGGAAGCAGACGCACACCTCGCGAAGAACACGATGAACACACGCGAAACACACACGATACAAGGCCGATTGCTCTCACCGGTGGCCATCGGTCTGATAGAATCCTCGCAAGGAAAGATCGGTCAACGTGCTCCCGTCAATCCCAAGCGGAGAGGGAAGAACACCTTGGAGAGGGTCTTGACGTCTTGGCAAAGGGACACCGATGCCAAGGCCTTATACAACGAGGGAGGCGCGATGCAAACTCCAACGAGGCGGTGACGATAGTCGATCCCCTTTGGTAGAAGGGGATGAGGCAAAACTAGAGATCCACAAAGGGGGGTTTCTTTAGTCTATCATCTATGCCTAAGGGATACAATGAGGGGTGGGGGCTCCATTTATAGGCGAGCCACAAGTTTAGGGGTAGTTTGGCCATAAAACTAGGGTTTGGTGCGAAATAGAGGGGTACATGGGCCAAGGGCCCAGCTGTTGGCTCGCAGGCCCATCACCTAGGCCGGACAGTCCGGGTCGGAGCGACTGGACAGTCCGGGGTAGCCGGACACTCCGGGTAGTGTCCGAACTGGCCTTCTAAATGTCCACGCCAGGTTGGGGCTGGGGCAGGCCGGACACTCCGGCCGAGTCGTGCCGGACACTCCGACTGGATTCAGGCGGACTCTCCGGGGCGATGACGGCGGAGACTCTCGTTCTAGAGCTGGCTGCTCCTGGTCCATCTTCTTGGTTGACTTGGGGACGATCTTGGGGACTTGGCGTTGTGGATGTAGTAGCGTCCGCAGGACGGGCTGCATCAGGTACCGTGGCAGAGGTGAGCGCCCGGAGTCGAGGAAGGTGGAAGAGGTCACCCGCGTCAAGGAGGACTTGGCCGAAGGAGAAGATGGCTCGCGGGCGGATGCGAGACGGTGAGGATGCGGTGGCGGTGCTCTGCGAGGGGGTCATGCTGGTGGAGCAGAGGTGGCCGAGCGTTGGGGAGGAGGACGCACGGCGCAGTGAATGGAGAACGCGGCGGCGACCTCAGAGGCGGCGGATGCGCAGCCGATCTGGAGGGTCGGGGCGAGGATGAGCCCGGCAGCCGCGGCTCCGGGGCGGTGCTCTGTGCGCGACACGAAGTGGCCGGCGTCGGACGGAGGGAAGAGGGGCGCTCGGGGAAGCGACACTGGCGGCCAGGGACGGGGTCGAGGATGGCGGCGGTTGGAGCGGGTGGCCGCGCGGGTCGAGCGGTGTCGGGGAGGTGTCGGGGAGACGGTGACGGAGAAGAGGGTGGAGGCGGCGGTGGACGACGAGGTCGGTGGGGCGGCCGACGAGGGCGGAGGACGCAAGGGGGTGGCGTCCCCTGCGAGGACGAGCCGGCCAGTGGTGGAGGACTCGCGGCGGGGCTGGTCGCGGGCGCCGGCCCTGGCGGCGGCCAGAAGGGGAGACGCGGAACCCGGAGGAGAGGGGCCCGGTGGCGGTGACCGCACGCGAGATAAGGGTTGGTGGAGGGGAGCGGAGGGAGACACGGGGGAAGAAGAGGACGGGAGCGGTCGCGTCAGTGGGAGTGGGCCCGCGGGGGAGGGGATCGAGAGGAGCGTCAGGAGGCGGTAGGTGGGGGTGGACGCGGTCGGGGCGGCAGGTGCTGTGCGGGTAGGGTGGGCCAGCGCGACGTGGGGGAATGGGCAGGTGGGGAGGCGGGAAAGGAGGCAGGTGGCGGCCTGGGGCTGCACGCCCAGGTGGTGTGTGCGCGCGGGGGTGGTTGGTGGCGATGGCGTGGTGTGCAGCAGACGGGTCGGTGCATGCGGTGCACCGCGCCTGGGTAGATAGGCCGCTGCACAGCAGCACGCGGTAGTGTGTGTAGGTCGGGCAGGGTAGGGTTAGGTTTGGTTAGTCAGATAAGACTGCCGGGTAGTAGGTGGACTGGCCTACGGGCCGGCTATCTCCCCAGGGATTTTTAAACATGTTTTTATTATTTATTTATTTTTATTTGTTTAAAACAAAACATCTGCAAATAGGTTGTTAGACAAATAAACTATCCGTAAAAAGACCGGTGTTTTAATTTTGCATAGAGATGGGGGATATTTAGAAAAGCAAAATAGGCTTTTAGAAAATAGTTTTAGTTAAAAATATGCATGATGGCATGACGATGCTCAAATGCAATGTGGCATGATGACATGAACATGCGGTCATGATGATGCAATGCACAAAAACACAGCGATTTTCTAGTAGTGGTTTTTGCGGGGTGCCACATCAACCTCCAAGATACCCCATCCCAAAACATACTTTGTCTAAATAAGGCCAAATTTGGCACACTTTTGTATCTTTGAGTTGCAAACAATATAATGTTTGCCAAGATGGATTATTTTGTTCAAATAACACATTTTCCATTTGTTATGCCAAAAGCTTGAATTTCCCTTAGTCATTTTTTATCTGAGTGCCCTTGTTTTCCTTAGCTCTACTCACTTTCCCCTCCCGCTAAAGTTTTCCTCAGTTTTCCCCTCCCGCTAAAGTTTTCCTCACTTTTCCCCTCTCTCATGTCTCGGTTTGGCTAGCGCTTTGGTTTATCGAGATGTATGTCACACGGATCTTGGACAACCACAATTGGATACATCATGATCTGACAGGATGGAGGTCTCTCTCTCGATGGGCGCACCTAACCTTATACGGCGAGGACAGCCCGACAGGCTGGATGTCTCTCCGTCCATTTCCATGTCGCACGTATACCAGCCGCATCAACTAGCGCTCAGTTTGGCTGCGCTCTGATTGGTTGAGATGTATATCACACGGATCTTGGAAAACCACCATTGGATACATCATGATCCGATGGGCTGGAGGTCTCTCTGTCCCTTTCCCTGTCGCACGTATACCAGCCACATCTTCCTCCCCTCCAATCGATGTACGGTGGCGCAGACCTACACATGGGGGCCGAAACGGCTTGCGGCAGCGCGGATCTAAGCGCGATTGCTAGAACAGCGTGCGGCGGTGAGGATCTAACCATCTGAAAGACACCGATGGAAGCCATCATCCGCAACATTAGTGCGACGGCGGTGGTGCCGACAATGGCCATCGATGAAAGCACCGATGGAAGCCATCATCCGTTCACATCTACGGCTGTGGTGCCGACAATGGTCATCTATGCGACAACGATTGAAGCCATCATCCGCAACGTCTACGGTTGTGGTGCCGACATTGGTCATTTATGCAAAGACGATTGAAGCCATCATCCGCAATATCACTGCGATGGCGCTGATCAAGCCCTCGTGAACCGATGCTGTGGGAGGTAGGCCACAGCCGCGGCTGGCACGTCGATGTGCATTCAACGGTGAAGGCCAGATGGGAGAACTTTGCCTGTACTTATTGGAGTACACATACGGCGGGGAGGGCGGCTAGCTCACCGTCCACTTAAAATTGGGACAAATTTAAGCCCAATTTGAACCAAAATTCCGTGACTTCAAATATATGTATGGTTTGAATAAATTTGACTTGTATTTGAGCCGTGAGACCGGTGGATATGCTCTAAAGTTGATTCATAAGTAGTAGTACTTGCTTTGACAGTCTCCGGTGGGCTTGTATAAATTTGATCAAAATATGTATGATTTGAATCAAAATTGATATGTATTTGAGCAGTGAGGATGGTGGATATGCTCTAAAGCTGATTCATAAGTAGTACTCCCTCCGACCCAAATTAGTTGATTTAGATTTGACTAGATTCGATTGTATCTTAGGAATTTGAGTCAACTAACTTGTATTGACAATCTCAGCCACTAATTTGGAACAGGGAATGGATGCTGCCGCTAATGCTGCAACTCTACATGACAGATAGGATTGCAGCGACAGAATAGTCAAAACTGATAGGCCCCAACTTGACCCTCTAGGCATTTGGCACTTCAACTATGGGAAGCTAGATCCAATGGCAAGCAACTCGGGCCTCGCAGTGCATTCTCTCGACAACTTTGGGACCGCTAGATCCAATGGAAAGCAACTCGGGTACCGCAATGCATTCTCTCGACCACTTTGGGACCGCTAGATCCAATGGCAAGCAACTCGGGCACCGCAATGCATTCTCTTGACAACTCTGGGACCGCAAATTGACTAAATTAGCAGGAACTAACAACCATCTATTGAATAACAGTTCTACTCTACTAACCCCCCCCCCCCCCCCCCCCCCCCCCCCCCGCGCGCGCTTCACTTGAAGTTCATGTTTTAGATTTTCTACGACTTGATCATATACGGCAAGATCAACCTCAGGTGTCAACATCTGTTTGTGAATAAGCTATGAATTCTTCCTCTACGGTACGCTTCAGCTCGAATATCAATAGTTTTACGGGCCAATTCATCACCTAACTTGGCAACCATCTCCTCCAAATCCATCCTATGGCTAGACCACTGAGTCGATTCATCTTGGTATGCAATGTACCATGGATCATCGGCCTGCATAGTACACTGCAACAATCCCAAAACAAACTAAATTGGAATCAGTCCGAAAGGCCATGTCAGCACTTCAAATTCAACGGTAGTACAAAGAAAAGGAGCTACATGAACTTCCGACATGGTAGGAGAAGGAGAATGTGTCCATGACATGATCGATTCCACACCCTCGCCGGTGTACCCGCTATGACCAGACATTGAGGACTAATTTGCACCTACAATATCGAGGAAATTACGGGAACTAAATTGATTAGGGTGGGCGGAGCAGGAGCGGAGGTCTTAGAAAGCACTACTAGCAATTGCTGCGACTGTTCGTTGAGCTATGGCGGCGGAACCAAATCCCGATCATCGTGGGCGGCAGACCTGCCTATGGTCGGTACTGCCTCAACGTACAATACGTGCAGACGAAACAGGTGCCGGAGCCATGGTTGAGGTGCAGCGCCTTAGGACAGATCCGGCGATGCGCCGACGGTCGACGATGGCTGCTCTGTCTTCTGGTGGGATATGAGCTGCTCGGTGCTGGGGGCTAGGAGCGGATGAGAGAGAGAGAGAGAGAGTTGACCTGTCATACATGATCCCACCTATCAATTATTTCATATTTGCCAATTTTGCATATCTGCCAAACTTTTTCTTTGAAATTTGCATATTTGCCACATGACCACCACATGCCAGTGACACACAAAATGGCAAATATGCAAGTTGCAAAGTAAAACGTGGCAAATATACAAATCCCCCCTCCAGTCCCACATGACGGCCCCACCGGTCATTAGCTATGAAGGCCCCATAGAACGGCTCCACATAGCGGACCCATCGTTCATTGGCTCCAACAACCCCATAGAACGGCCCCATTTGTCATTGGCTGGACCAGCCACACAATCAGGAAAAACGGGGCCCACAAGTCAGCGAGAGACAGATGGCTGGTCCCCCGTGTATCACGGCCCCACCTGTCAGCATGTAACGGTCGAGGCGACGTAATGTAACACTCAACGTAGGACCCGCCCAATGCAGTCCCACCTATCAGCATGTAACGGTCAAGCCTTTGACCTGATGGCATCCACCCGTCCGAGTGCATGTGAGGGTTTCAGAATGGTGGGAGGTGAAGTGAGGAAAAACTAAGCGGCTGGAGAAAATTGAGTACAACTAACGAACTAGGGGCACAAAAATAGAGATCCCTATAAATTGTGCACATGAGATGACCTCTTGATTATTTTGTATAACCGCAGATCACGAAGCTGCGTGAAGAGAATCCGGGCGATGTTAGTGATGGTATCTATGCCCTATCACGTGGTCCGGCAAAGACGGTGCAACCAGCTTTATCTTGCAATGATGATGGTATCCACTACAACACTTATGAGCATGAGAAACATCTGAAGACACAAAAGAGTTGCATCACGACCAATGGAGAGCACTTGACAGCCAAAATGAAGAAGTCAGATGACTGTGATCATTATGGTCATATAAAAGAGGTTATTGAGTTGAACTATAACAACAAGACTGGTGGTCCAACCTGTGGTTCTATTCAAGTGTTATTGGTATGACCAAGATCCGAACAAGAAAAGATGCCCTAGAAATAATGGGAATTTCATATCGATCAATACTACTGCTGAGTGGTACAAGGAGGAACCTTATATTTTGGTAACTCAAGCTTCCAAGGTAATATTCTTGGATGACAAAGATAATAACAACTGGCAAAATGTGCAAAAGTTTGAGGTAAGGAGCACCTATGATGTGAATGAGTATGACGAGCCAGTCACAATAGTTGTTGCCCACCAAGATGATCCTAGTGGTTGTATGGTAACTGAACTGGCTGACATCAATGAAAATTTGATTGCCAGAGGCGGCTCTGCTCATGATGGACAAGTAGATTTCACTGTTGAGTTTAGTGTAGTTGCAAAGACAGGAATAAACTAGTTCTACCTGATGAATCTCAAGACATGTATGATGAATGGCAAGGGGAAGAAGATCCAACCCAGTCGGAATATGTGGATCCCAATCCAGTCGGAATATGTGGATCTAGATCGCGGCGGTGCTGAAAGCGATGATGGTGACGATGATTAGACTGTTGTTTCATATTATGCAGTGAGATGATGAACAATGATTCGTATTGGTTTTCTCTTTGTAAAATGTATGAGACATGATGAAAATTTCTTGTTGGATTGTAATCCTAGACTAATTGGTTTCCCTGTCTAAATTGGATTAAACTTAATTCGACAAGTGCAAACATATCTAGAACAGGTTCACTTGGCGTGCATCAGATACATTGGTTCGGTACATTAATTAATTATCAAATATATGACCAGGTTTTATACAGAAGGGGCATATGCACCTCGTGTTAGCAGAGATGGGCGAGCACATTGTCTCGGCAGATAGGGCACCTGGCATTGGTCTCAAACCTAGTGGAGATGCACTTGCGGTGGTACAGATGGTTGCATCCCTAGAGATGCACTGTTGTGCGCCTCGACAGTTCCTACATGCATATGTTGCAGTGGCCATCCTCCTGCTCAACCAGGTACCAACTTTCTTGAAGCGCCAGCAGGTTGATGATGAGTCGAAGATCCACGCTGAGGGTTAGGTCGAAGTGGAACCCATTGATCCACGTACACGCCTCATGCTAGAGCTGGTGCAGAATGTCATACGACATGATGATGTACCACTCCTCCGCCATGAGTTGCAGGTTCTTCAGCAGCCATACACGGTCAAGAACCTTGCACATAGTTCCCACGACCTTGCTCGCTCTTCATAGCTTGCTAGGAGGCAGGATAATATTTAACACCTCCTCTTCGCAGGGTGTGGTTGCAACATCGTCCTCCTCTAGTGGGGCTAGGATGGATCCAGGCATCCTCATGAGCTCGTACGTCCTTGAGAAGTAGATATTCCGTGTTATTGTGTACGACATCGCCTCGTGAACTAACTGCGGCTCGACGATGGAGAAGTCGGTTGTGGTTACGGAGACATGGTAGGAAGGAAGACATGGGGGCCAGACTTGATGATGCGCTCTTGTGAGGAGCGCTCCTGTTTCAGCGGCACCACCATTTGGGGATTTTTTTGTAGGGTGGGGGGAGGGGAGAGGAGGGGTGGGGGCTAGTTGATGGTGCTGGCCTGGATGAGGGGGAAGAGGCTAGGGAAAATGGGTGAGAGTGGACTGCTCGAAGGCGGGGTGGTGCTAGCTCGTCACTCCCCAACATCATCCTTGGCTCTTCCTCTCTTCATGGTTCTATTTAGGCTGGTCATAGTGCTAAATAACTTAGACTAGTAACTTACAGATGCTACTACCTTCATAGTGGGTGATAACATGTGTGTGGTGTCATGAAAGACCTAATTAATTAGGTTCTAGACTCATATAGTATTGGTATGTGTGATGTTATGGTAATAACTAGCTAAGTTAGTACCTCCCTCTCTTTCATCATTAATTATCATGCCATGTCACCAATTTGCTTAGTTGGCATTTCATGTACATGTAAGTTACTAGCTAAGTTACTCCCACTATGACTAGCCTTAGGGGAAGTCTAAAATAAACCTTTAATTTGTAGGGAAAAGGTAAATCGAACTCCTACACCAAATCCTTGAAATTGGATCTCCAAACTTATAAATCTGGTCTATTCTAAACCGATGATGATATGGGGACAACGGAGGAGGTGAAGCCCAATTTTAGGACTCCACCAAGATGAGGGCACCTCGTGGAAGATTGGCACGCCAAGACGACCTACGATATGTAATGATAAGTCTAAGGTTGTGTCAAACATCGTTGCTATGTTATTGAGTCTGAGTCCAGGTTAGGTTCGAGTCTGTTTGTGTGTTCGGTTTGGGTCTATCTGGCCGACTAGTTGCAAGCCTCCTATATAAAGGATCCAGCCACCTAGGGTTTAGGGAAGTTTAGTTGTTTAGTCTAAAAACTATATTGTGTTGCACCATGTATCATCCCTCCGGGGACAGCGATACCGTTTATCGGATTCTTATAGACATTGGTGCGGAGGTTCTTGTGTTCATCAAGGATTGTCGTGCTCAGGTTTAAGGCGTGGTGATCTTCATCATGTTACTTGCTGGATTGATTCCTCTTCTTTAGATTGCTTTCATCGCGTTATTGGAAGAATCATCTATCTGGTTCACTCATTGTGAAAGATCGGGACAAAACTCAAGGATCATCGGCTTGATCCTTATCTTCTTGGTATCAGAGCTTCAGGTTGATCACGGTGCAAGTTTCGTCATCAGAGGCGTTCTTGTTGTTGTTGCTGGATCTTTGATCTGCAAAGGCGGCAAGAGTATCTGGCATCTTTTATTTTCAGTCGTCGGGCGAGACGGCAAACGTTTTTTACGGTTCACCATTTGCCAGATTGGTTGGTGAGGCGTATCAGGCTGCAAATCGATGAGTACTCTGGCTGGTAGCGATCAAAAAGTTTCCGCATACATTTTGGTGGAGATCAATTTCTGTCGTGATCGATTTTGAGGAAGTTCAGATCATATACGGCTAATAAGTTGGCCGTGGACCAGATCCTTTCAGTATGCATCGCGAGTTTGGTATGTGAAAGGCCAGATCGAGGCAATTGAAAGGAAAGTAAAAAAATGCCAGATCGAGGCCGGATTGTGTAGAGTTTGGTACATGGAAATTGTTACTCCCTCCGTCTCAAAATAATTAACGTGGATTTGTCTAGATTCAGATGTATCTATACACGTTTTAGTATATAGGTACATGCGAATCTAGACAAACTCAAGTCACTTATTTTTAGGACGGAGGGAGTACATGGAATCAATATGACGTTTACTTGTTCGGAGCGGTAGAGTCAAGCTCTGGTACCTGAGGCAGCTAGGTGCAAGAAAAAAGGAAACGAATCGCTGCCCCGTGCCACTTGTCGGATTGGAAAGGGATATTCGCTAAGCCTAGGATCGTTTTCATCTGAGCGGTACCTGAATTTTTTCTTGCGGGCCAGCATGGGAAGTTTTGATCGGATCACTGATTTAAAAAAAGGAAGTCACGATCAGATCCTTCTCTCGAGAAAGTCGCCATCATGAGCAGGGCATACGATTTCCGAGTTTCTTCCATGTGGAGCATAGAAGAAGAAAAACCCAGGCTTCTAGATCGTGTAGTTAAAAAAACAGAAGGAGGCCACCGCCCGTACGCCTTAGGACCGAACTTGCCCCTGCGTCCTTGGGCGTACTTGCATCTGTGCCTTGGCGCGCTAGCGATCGAGGATCGCAGGTCCGTGCGCCTCGCTAGGATCGAAGCAACGCGCTGTTGCTCAGTGCGGCCTAGTGGGCCGGCCCATTAGCCGGATAAGGACTGTCTGGATTGTTTTTTCTTTTTCCCCGGGCGACCCACCTGCGTGTGGTTGCGTTGATGCCTAGAGAGGGCCGACCCATACGCAGGCCGAAATTTGTCTATTTTTTTCTAAATGTTTTTTTGATGCAGTGTCGTTTTGTTCTAAATTTTCGGAAACAGTGCACGAATATCACCAAACAGTCTATGGAGAAAGTTTTTGCCTGCGAGGATGGATTCTTTTCCAGGGGATACTTTTGGCTTTAGGTGTACACGTGACAAAAAGTCTAGTGCTATTTTCAGTGACTATCTCGATCTCCTGAATGGAGTGGCACGTGCTACATCCGAGCTTAGCTTGTGCCTACATAGACTTGTGACAGTTGAGGAGTACCAAGATTGGAAAAGGCACATGGAATGGGGTTTCCATCGATGTCGCAAATACAATGACACGTTTGGTGGATATGATGGGTATGTTCTTACTCACCGGCGTGTGGACAAGGAGTTAGACAGTTAGTGGTCCGAGGTGGTTGAAATAGATGGTTTTTCTCATACTTGGGAGGACTACAAAAGATTTCTCCGTGATGGTTTCATATTACCTTATATGGAGGAAATCGAGCAGCCGCCCAAGGTTGTGAATGGGATAGTGGATGTTGGCAAGAGTATAGCTCTTATATCGAAGGTCGTGACAACTGTGACTACTCATGAGAAGTTGCCAGTTGTTCCATTGCTGACAATTAGCAAGGTGCCAGCCACGATTTCTGAATCGTTAGCGGTTGATGTTGTTAAGGCTGATGTTGTTAAGGATGTCGTGGAGGATGTTGTACCATTGAGTGGGCTGAATTTGCAACTCGAGAAAGTAGAAGGCGATGCTTGCATGACAATTGACAAGGTCAAGCGTTGGAATTTATTTCAGGCGCAGTGTTTGATCAAATGCAAAGCATGCAAGTTGATTATTGATGGACAAAGTTATACTAATGGCATTAGCAAGGCAATGGTGGTAGCATTGAGGTTGTCCACATGGCGTATTCTTGATCCTAAGCATCTACAGTGGTTAAATAGCTGTGTTATGGTGAAGGTAACTCATAAGGTGCGTGTGCCATTTACAGTTGGTGATTATGTTGATGAGATTGAGTCCGATGTGTTACCATAAGAGGTATGTCGGTTGTTACTTGGTCGTCCATGGCAGTATGATCGCAATGTTACACATGCTGGAAGAGCAAATACATATTCTTTTGTGCATGGTGGCAAAGAGCAGACTTTGAAGCCTATGAAGAATTATCACATAAAGTCTGATGTAGAGCTGGTGGTACATAAGGAGAAGGTGCGCAAGTCTAAGCCAAAATCTAGGCTAGCTAAGATGCAGGATAGAGAGCATGATGCACAGTGCGACAATGTTGATATTGCTTCAGCTAGGCCTGTAGATGACAAGCCAGTGGAACTTGTTAGTGACAAGCTAGTTGAAATGCATCCTCTTATTGCTAAGAGGAAGGATGTTGCAACATGTGTCTAGAAGGTTGTTTGTGTTGACATAGGTGTTCAGAGGGATGATAGTTGTGCTCCTGATGTTTTAATGCATGTGGTGCAGCGGGGTAACAAGAGCAGTTTTGTTAGCACACCTGTGAGGCATTTTGTTGGGACAATTGTGCAGATGCATAGAGGCAAGGATGGACATGTTCGTCAGTTGTGTGGTCCACGCATTACTCATCTTATGCCAGGTCATGCAAAGAAGATCCATTTGTCAGCTTAGGTCCAAGCTCATATGGAGACGCAAGGAGGTGCAGGCGCCAAGGGATGTTTCAAGTCAAGCAAGCCGAGAGGGAGGATGCGGGGTGGAAGGCAAGCAAGACTCGAAGATGGCGATGACGCGTGAAGCTATTGTTCATATCACGCCACCATTCCGACCCGACCCGCACGCATTGGGAACAATGCTTCTTGAAGGGAGAGATGATATGGGCATGACGGATGAGGTGAAGCCCAATTTCAGGATTCCACCATGATAAGGGAAGCTCGTGGAAGATTAGCATGCCAGGACAACCTACGATATGTAATGATAAGTCTAAGGTTGTGTCAAAAATTATTGCTATGTTATTGAGTCCGAGTCCAGGTTAGGTTCGAGTCTGTTTGTGTGTTCGGTTTGGGTCTATCCAACTGACTAGTTGCAGACCTCCTATATAAAGGAGCCAGCCATGTAGGCTTTAGGGGAGTTCAGTTGTTTAGTCTAAAAAATATATTGTGCTCCACCGTGTATCATCCCTCCAGGGACATCGATACCGTTTATCAGATTCTTATAGAGATTGGTGCGGAGGTTCTTGTGTTCATCAAGGATTGGTGTGCTCAGGTTTGTGGCATGGTGATCTTCATCACATTACTTTCTAGATTGTTTCCTCTTCTTTAGGTTGCGTTCATCGCTTTATTGGAAGAATCATCTATCTGGTTGACTCGCTATAAAAGATTGAGACAAAACTCAAGGATCATTGGCTTGATCCTTATCAGATGCTAAATAATGTTTTGGTGGCACTGTCTCCACAATGGAGGGCACCGCTTTGCAGAAAATAAATTGACCCCACATTGATAAAAATGATTTAGCTTAACCTGACCAGAGGGATGGCCATTGTCTCTGCGCTAAATAGAGGAAGGGATGTTGAGCTAGACAGGGAAGACCAATATTTTAATGTTATGCTGAGTTTGGGAATGGAGCAAGTAGCTGCTCCAGTTCCATGATTTTTTTGTGGCATCGGCTGTAGAGCATAGGCACCAGTGCCGAATGGATGAGAAGTGGTTTGGGCACCGATATTTGCATACGCTATGGAGGGCCACCCAAGTTCTACGGATTTTCAAGCTTTTTAGCTAAAAGAGAGCAACTATGTAGATGCGCAGGCTGGTTGTACTTCGCCTTGTTATCGGTAAAAGAGAGAAATTATGTGGATGCAATGATGATTTAATTTATTTGTATAACATAACTAGTATAGGTACTCCACAAGCACGGGATAAACTAAACAATACTCTAGACGGAACCAACACACACATAGACACCCGAATATCACACAGTTCTTTTTTCTCAAGAACCTATGCTGCCCTCTGCCCGTGCGGGCACATCGTCTAGTGTTTGATAAAATCGAAGAAGCTGCCAGCCATGTCGCACCCTTTGTTGCTGCACTTGAGCCTCATTCCCGAGGACATCCGATCCATCGTAGTGGTTGGTTTGAAGACACCTCCGTACTCACATCCCGGGCACTGGCCATCGAACAATTTTCTAACACATTGTGCGCATGCAATGTGCTCCGTGGCCTTGCCAAATCACTGCTCGTGCAAGGAAAAGAGATTTAGCTGAAAAACAAGAGTTGTATCGAACCAGTGTGGAAAACATCCCGAAGAAAGAAGTAATAACCATGTACGCGAGACGACGAACAATTTGAGAACACAACCTGCAACTAAAGACCTGCCTCATTGCACTCATGTCAATCGTAGCTTCAAACCACTCGTCCGCCATAGAGCCACCTTCTTCAACTGCGGCGGATCTGAGAGGGATTTTGAGACCGAGTGAGAGAGCAGAGGAAGGAGCGCATATCTAAGAGGGTTGATGAGAGCGAGTGAGAGATACTTGTACTATAGTTAAATACTAGGAGTATTAGACTCCTCATCTCACTCTAGGAAATATCGTTTGTCCATCCAAATTCAACGGCCATGAGCCGATACC
Organism: Avena eriantha; assembly: GCA_910589775.1. Classification (NCBI taxonomy): domain Eukaryota; kingdom Viridiplantae; phylum Streptophyta; class Magnoliopsida; order Poales; family Poaceae; genus Avena; species Avena eriantha. The sequence continues at coordinate 268,536,627 of OU342741.1, read as the reverse complement.
TTATCTCTTTGGCAAGAGACTGGCACGGAAAAAACTAGGGAAGATCCAACGGTTAGCAATGTTGGGATTTGATAGTCTTGATCTGCTAGCGGTCAACATTCAAAGTTTATCGCACACTACAGTGGTAAGACTAGTATGTATATATGTGCAACACATGTATTAACATTTGAAGGCCATCTGCAATTTGCTTTAGCTAAAAACATTCATAATGTAGGCATGTTATTTTTTCAATATGGAAGACATGATGGTTCTAGAATATAGTGCAAGTGGCTCAGTGATTCATCGTGAGCCACTATTCAAACCACTTAACAATTATCAAGATTGGATAGTGTTATCTCCTATCTTATCTTATCTTTTCACTATATAGTGTGCGAATAACTTTGAACATTCAACGTTGGATCAAGAATGGAAAATCCTAACATCGCTAACCATTGGATCTTCTTTTCCATTTCAGCATCTTGAAGATTGTATTGATAGTCTTCAGCACAATGAGTGCCATGCACAAACCTCAAAACACACTTATCCACCATTCTAGAACCTTTAGTAATTTCTCTAGAGCATGTTCCAAAAAAACCGAGTATTAGTAAACTATAGTAAAGGCTAATTTGTACATGATATAAAGTACAAGGATCATATACACCAGGTAGTTTAAGGATACGAGCCGAACCTTGAATAATAGCAAACCTATATTTTTTGGGCACAAAATTATGATTATTTTTGGGATTTTTTTATATAGTGATAATATGACATAATTCTATAGTTCTATTATCTGAGTCTCACGTGCCGAAGTACTAAGGAATGTGAAACTTATTACTACTAGTAAGTATGCTACTGTATACTGGAGTACATACTCCAAGAATTTACCAGACTCGTTGCGCGAGCTGCCAGGTGCTCGCCACCTCTATTTCGAGAGTGTATAGTACTCCTACTATTGTATACACTGCGTCCAGCTGAAAGTACGGCCGCTACAAGTACCGATATGACATTTCTCTTCTGAGTGTTAATGCCTCGGACCATCACCGACGGCGAAAAAAATTACGCGACGCCGAGTGGTCGCTCTGCATGTTGCTGTTGTACTAAGTACTCCTTGGAGCATCTAAAAAAAGTACTCCTTGAAGAAATGCTTGGTCAAAGGAAAAACACAAAAAATGAGGTCCCCTTATTTATTCACTATAGCGGTGAGAGTAACTGAGTAACACCGCTAGTAGTACTACTAGTATACTATTCCTTTGCAAAAAGCAGTTCAACTTCTCATTCATTCCACTCCCCAGCGAAATTTCTTTCTTCCACGAAAGGCATGTTACCCTCACAAATACTTGAAGGAATACAGGTGGCCTGGTTGAATCATCCTTGGAGGTCTGCTTCGGCTCGAGGCTAGGCCCGAGAATAGTTCATCCGGCGGGAACATGCCACTATTGGAGCCGCCTCTATAGAGCGCCTGGTATCCCTCAGTAAACGTGCGTTGGCCCTGCGGGCCGATGATGCGATTTGGGCCCCCTCGAGGCTACCGATCCTGCACTGGCCGCGTCACAGAGGCGTTAAAACGAAGGCAAATAAAAGTGGACCTCTACAACAAAGCGTCGGTCTTGGTGTGCCTCCCTTTCGATAGTGACGGAGTTGTGTCTGGGGGACGCTCTGGTTGGACATCAACCATGGCCAAGTTAAGCCTGTGCGAGATAGCAGCCAATCCTTCTGCCAGGAACCTACGGCCAGCGAGCATGCAATCGGGGAAAACAACTCGGCTCGGTGCCATTTCACCGTGGCCATGGCCGACGTCGTCCTGGGTCCCGTCGAGCCTATGTTGGCCATTGCTTACGACCAAGACATGCTCAAATTCGAGCTCGAGCGCGAGGAACCTGCGGCCAGCGAGCATGTGACCGTGGCAGACAACTCGGGTGGGCGCTAGGTCGCCGTGGCCATGACAGACGATGCCATCTTGGGTCCCCTCAAGCCTATCGATCCGATGCTAGCCCTTGCTTACCATCAGGACATGCTCGAGTTCGTACTTCCAAGCTAAAGCTCCACGCACTTAAATGCATGACTCTATGTCGATAAAATGAAATTAGGTCACACTTGAATACATGTGAGCACGATAGACTATTACTCTCGAAAAATTCCAAAATTCTTTTGATGTTACCCAGGCAGCCAATATAGCAAGGACCAACAATAGTTTTGAAAAATGCCATGATTGATTAGGATTTTGCATACCGACAAATTTTAGATACAGTTCTCACACCGGGTAGATATGGGTGCGTATTAGTCTAGTAAACAATGTTGCCCTTGGGAGTTTCGAACAATTAGGAAAAAACATTTTTCACTTTTCCAAGTGATTACAGGGATGTTTTGTACTAGCAGTAAAGAAAATCAGAAGGATGTGGCTCGGAATGCGACAAGAGTGCCATGTTTCCAGACATAGCAAACCATGCATGTTTTACTTGCGATTCCTAGGTTCTTTGAGTTTTCCAGGTTCGTAGATAAATTAACCCAATTAAATTACACTATTGTCTTTGATTCAAATTAATGTTCTTAGATTTGTCTAGATTCGGGTATATCTATCTAGCACAGAAACATGACTAGATACATTTGAATCTAGATGAATCTATGAACATTAATATGGATCAGAGGGAGTTTGTTGAAATTAGGTCAAATTAATTCGAACCACATGTGAGCTACCAATTTCTCTTAAAATTTTACAAAAATCTTTTGAAGTTGCCCACGAGATAGCTAATATATCGAGAACACGACCGAGAGTTTTGAAAGATTCAACTTCTTTCTAGAATTTGCATGTCGACAAAGTTGACTCTGCATTAAAAAAGAGAGAGAAATATGAAAAAATAGGGGGACTCATGCATGACGTCCTTTTGCATGTATTACCTACCATGAAAAATAATAAACATGAGTTTTCACAACTTTTGAAAAACCGCTTCACAAAACTAGCCTACCATGTATAAGTATGAACAGGTTTCAGGCCGAGCGACCAAGTAAAGTCATGGACATGTCCACATCATAGTTTATGGTAATTTGGTACTACTACAAGAAAGTAGATGTGCGCATCTTGGCATTGGTAAACATCTTTGCCAATGGGAGTTTCCAAATACTAGGAAAAGTAACAACTCCAATTTTATAAGCGACATAAATGTTTTTCTGTAAAGCAAAGTACTCCACTTCCGTACTACTACTCCAAAAGGGAGGCAGCGCGAGAGCAGCGAGAGGAGGAGTCAAAGGTGGTGCGATGTTAGAGATAAGCTATGATGGGATACTAACACGAGGTATAGGGTACACTCCACTAGTAGTAAATGTATAGACTTACTACTAGTAATATGCACGCAAAACAAGTTGTGTTTTCTCTCTCCTTCACTGCCTCTCACTATCCATCCTCAATCAATCTCTTCTCTGCAGCCGCGGATGCACAGTCTGGCTTGTCTCTTCCTTGTCCACAGCGTAGCGCTGCGCACGTGTGCCTTGGTATGACACAACGATCTACTTCTAGCAACCATTTTTTCCACTAAAATTCAAGTGTTCTACTAGATTAATAATCATCTAGACCAATACAAAATGTCTCAAAAGTAATAATAATTACAAAAAGGTCCTCAGACGACCTTGCGATGACTACAAACCTTAGGGTGCGAATTGAAGTGTCTCGCTCCTTCAGGACCTACGGTACCCTAGTTACAATAAATAAATAAATAATGCCACCGTCCCAATTTTCAGACAAAGTGTACCATGCTTTCTTACATAGGATTTTTCAAACGGGCATAGAAATGTTTTTCATTTTATTCCTGTTTAATCTTATTACTTTTTGATGAGGTTGCTACATGTAATTCTAGTTGTTCTATAGTTCAATTGTTAGGTATTGTACATGATGTTATAAGGCTGACAATACATGACGTATCACTTTGTTATACCTAACACCCGGTTATACTATTGAACTAGCTCTCACGCACTTGCAGAATATTAATTTAGACCTAATTCTATAAATCGATGAAAAGTCATCTGAGTGGGTGAAATTAACTAGAAAATTAAGCTTGAAACATATAACATGTAATTTATCTAACCACTTTAGGTACTATAGTAAATAAATGGCACATGCTATGAACTTTAGGCCATATTAATCGTACTTCATCCCAAAAATACTTTTAATTCTTTACCATGCTAACATGCACCGACCTATACCAAAATATGGGCATACCATCATTATCTTGATGAAGACACAGTAAGTCCAACAATAGTTTTCAAAATATTTCCGTAATATTACTCCTTAATATTTCCAAAATTCTTTTGAAGGTACTCATGCAGCCAATATATCATAGGCCAGCAATAGTTTTGAAAAATGTCATTACGGATTAGTATTTGCATACCAACAAACTGGGCCGCGTATGGAAAACATTTAAACAAAATAAAGCATAAAACAAAAACATGAGACTTCATTACGATTAGTGTATAATTTTGCTAGTATTACTAATTGCCAAGAGAAATGGTAAACATGAGATCCGACAACTTTAGAAAAAACGGATTCACATTTTAGTCTATCATGTATGAACATTATTCTTGGGTTTTCGCAGTTCTAACATAGGGTAGATGGGTGCGTATTGGTCTAGTAAACAATGTTGCCCATGAGAGTTTTGAACAATTAGGAAAAAACATTTCACTTTTCCAAGTGATTACGGGGATGTTTTGTACTAGCAGTAAACTAAACCAGAAGGATGTTGATATGGGGTGGGCCAATCTTCTCAGCAAGCACTTATCGATGATGATGGTGGATGATAGATAACTAGCCTGTAGTAATGAACTCTCCCGCTCAAACCCTGATGCCAATGCAACATCTCTCAAACCCTGTGGGATATTCACAACAGCACGCTCTTGCGCACGTGGTCATCGACCACTACCGGTAGTTTGCAATCTACTAATTCCCAGCGGAACAATAGATCACACTCAATTGTAGTTGGTAATTCGATCACAGGTAATTCCAGAGGTTTTAAAAAGAAACAACTCCAAAATAGTTTTAACGTGGTCTCCCCTAATTGAAGTGGCGCCCCATCTATTTAAGGACTAAGGGGCGGTGACCAACCTAAGAGTTCTTAACAATCACAACACAATTTAGATACAAACCGACCCAATGGGTTCGGCCTAAGGCGCACATACCTGCTCTACCGTGGTAGAGTTTGTGCCTATTTTGTGCCGTGGCAGCCTGCCATGGCAGAGATGTACTCTGTTTTTGTGCCATGGCAGGAAAATGCGCAGTTTCTCCGCCGCGGCAGAGATCCTGCCATGTGTTGACTCCTCCTTTGTAGCTCCTTGCGCTTCCTCCCTCTCCCCCCTCACACATTCTTCATTGATCAACACGCCATGCTCCATATGCTTCAGCTCCTCGCTCTGTGCTACTCCTTCTTCTCCCATGTACCTAATCATACAATGACACAATGACTTAGGCAGTATAAAGTTCTTATAAATGATAGTATAATGTTCAACTAGGAATGAATTCACCTGATAGTCATCACTGATTTGACTCAATATTTCCTTCTAGTTCAAGCAGTTAGAATCATCGTAATCCCTGTATATATCCTCATCATCCACCCTTTCTTCAAGAAAAGCATCTGTGGTTTTGGGTAAGCTGAAAGTGGAAGAAACAAAAATAACAATGTGTACGTAAAGTATATGTATAATATAACATATTGTATTATTGTTGTTCACATGAAAAGTATGTCCAGTATATATCAAGTAACTTAAATTGCAGGTATAAGTGAAGTACAAAGAATTATTGTGATCATGATGAAAACCAACTAAATAGATAGTCTTGTTCTTCAATATTAAATTCAGTTTTCTCAAAGAAGATCTATGATCAAATTTGTGAGCAAGATCAAACCAATTCAATATGTGTGAAAACCAAATTGATTCATGCCATGTTTCAACTGCGCTACTCTGATTATTATGAACATGATCATGTTGTCCAGTATGGAAGATGCAACTCAATTTGCAAATATAACTGAAGTATAGAGCAGTAGCACAGCTAGATAAATACTTTTGGGACAAACACAATAGATATGAAAACTTGGGTTCTATTCTAGAAAGATTATAATGATCCAACATAGGTAAAATTACTTGTGTTGGCTACAATATATCAGCTAGATCTGAATTTAGTTTTATACTATCACAAATTTTAGCATATGTCCCACAACAAAAATTCGTCGACACACAACATGTATGGCTGAAAACAGCATGTTTTAGTTCAGCAATTCTATCACAAGTTATGCATATGTGATCCACAAGAAAATTTTCATCCATGCTATATTCACCAATTAGATTAAAGATAAAATAAGGAGAATATGTGCTTGAATTTAGACATGAAATTTTCAGAAATCTTATCCACAACACAACTCATATTCATAGGTTCATTTAGCATGATGGAATACACAATATCATTAGGTGGTATTCGAGATAGTATTTCCTTATGTGTAATTAGTACCACATGATCAAAATTCGAATTTGGTAAACTATCACATGGTGCTGTAACATTAGTGCAAGGTAAATCACAAGGAGGCTTCAGTAAAGGAATAAACTCACAATATGCCGCACATGTTGGTTGAAGCTCCAAATCAGTACCAATGTCTTCAACAATCTCCTCAGTTGTAGTAGGTACTAAAATATCCTCCTCAAGTGACAATACACGGTCCAGCGATACAGGTTTTAAAATAGATGGCTCCCTTTCTTCAAAAGCAACCTAGATATCACAAGAAACAACACTAGGAGTAGAGATGATTACATTAGTAGAAACCTCATTTGTCTCATCAACTCTCACTCTTAGTTCTTCTATGATAGGATGAACATGTGGTTTTATGTTGGTGGTTACAGGCGCACATAGGTTTTGACGCCTAATCTCCGGAAAATGCTCAATATGTGTATGTGCTAACAACGTGTGCTTACCATTCCAAAAGATAGAAGGATCAGAATACTCACTACCAAAGGTAACTTGGAATGCATTACACTACTTTGTTCCCAACATGATAGATATGGCAGGAGTTAAACGCTCTAGGAATGACATAACAAGAAATATAAGTTTTAGGGCCATAAATGGTGAGCGGAACACATGCAATCTGAGTAATTGGTAGTGCATGACTAGAAGTTGCTAACATGAATGGCGATGTTGTTGCACGTGTGTATAATTGTAGCTTGTCAACAACCTCAATACTAACCAAATTTTTGAAAGAACAAGTATCAATGGTAGTAGCAGCTTGTCTACCACTAATTTTTGTGATGAAGTGGAACAAACCCGAATTAGGTACCACTCCTGAATCCTCTTCCCAAAATGTGTTGCTTCAGTAGGAGTGTAATGGGAAGGGATAATCATCTGCATCCTTTTTCTGCATCATATCAACACTACTAGAAGACATGATTAGTACATTAGTGCACAAAACGAAACCTGGTGGTGGAAACTCTCACAACTCACTCAAAACTGATAAGAAAGTAGATCTTACTGTTCCAAAGTGAATAGTGATGCTTACCAATTCGAATCAACAACTTATGCATGGATGTGATGAAGTGAATATCAAGGGTACAGAGAACAATCATAGGGCACATAGTTTATTTATGGTGGAGTTGTAGGTATGGTATCCTAGACTCCTATTGACATGGGTATACCCTACATGTACTTAAGCTTCGTATATACGGGCTGAATATAGCGGAAGCCCACGATGTTGCCAAGGCCCAAATGGAGAACTCGAGTAACCTATGGACTCTCGATTGCTTGCGGAGAAAGAAGAAGCTAAAGATAGAAAGTTTAAAGGGAAAACCCTAACCTATAACCGACTCGACCTGCTACCTGAGACCTAGCCTATCTATATAAAGGCTAGGTGGGGGCGGTGAGGAGGACACACACAACCCTAGTTTTCGACAACCCTCACCAGATTGCATCTGCACACCATTGTAATCTTCGATTCCTTTGTTAATTCCACGAGCAGACAAGCAGGAGTAGGGACCTCTATGAGGCCTGAACCTGGGTAAATCTTCGAGTCCCCTGTGTGCTTGTTTGCTAGCCGATTGATGCTTCCAGCGCTCCCTCCTTCTCCAAAACCCATGTCCATAACAATGGGCATTGATGAGTTAAACCCTCGTCAATTGGCGCCGTCTGTGGGAATTGGGAGTGCTGATGTTGCAGCTTCTTCAGCCCCATAAACTGCGATCTACAACTCCGCAACATCGGAGATTCGCTAGCTCTTCGGCGCGTTCGACTTCACCGTCCATACGCTGGCCACTTGCCCGGCTTTCGAGTCTGTGGGCGATGGGATTAGCCTGGCGATCGGGAGCTTCCACTTCCAAGTTGGTCAGATGGGCACGCTTTGCATGCCTAACCAGCCGACGACACCATCGATTGCTCCAGCATCGTGGTTCCCTCCGCCGATCGGCGCCCTCAGTGAGCTCAATGCCTCGACAACAGTCGAGAATACGAACAGCGACATCAGTCACGAATCGGATCTATGCGATCTAGCAACTGAAGATGGAGCCCACAACTCTAGATCTGAAAGTTGTGGGAGCAGGAGTTTCCCCAACCACTTCACGTGCGCCGTCATCAACGCTGGCGCAAGCAGCGCCAATCGTGAAAACATCGGCACCGGGCCAGATCCGCCCAACGGCAGCACGCCTAATGGCGGACCACCCAACGGTGACCCCACCAACGGTGGCAATGGCGCACCCGTCATCAACGGAGGAGCAGTCGAACCTCTGACCATGGTGAACGAACACACAAGCGAATGCATCGTGATCAGGCTCAACGATCTCGAATGGGCCCGTTGCCGAGAAGCTCTATGAGGCAACCCTCTGCCTCCAGGATGCCGCAAGAATTGCTGATGGGCTACCATTGGCTACTAAAGGAGGAATACAGACGCTAGCTATACACGATCGCGCAACTCGAAGTGTGCAAAAAGGCGGTGGACGAGTCGAGCCTTCGAAGGGCCGGGCTCTCCTCCCACGGAGGATTTTCCTCAAAAGGCAACGAGTACGTGGCCAACAAGCGATGATCTCGAATGGCCCATCTCACTGAGAAGGAGCGCTTAGAAGGTGCGAAAGTCCTCGACTTCAGCTCTATGACAGTCGACGCATGGGGCAATGTGGTCCCAAAGACGCCGCAAGCTGCGGTGACTGCGGCCACCATGTACCTTCTGTCAACACCCAGATTTTTAATCCCAGATGCCCATTATGCCATACCTCGCAATGCTAGGATTACCATTTTTGCGAGACATAACGGATTGGATATCATAGTACATCATCCATTACAAACCATACATAAGGTCTTACACAAATAAGGATCTCATGATCTAGTCTTAATACAATAAGCAGCAGAATAAAAGATAAGCGTAGCGGTGGGGTCCATCTTCAGGGGCACAGGCAATGCTGACGAAGGCAGATAGTCCTAGTTATCATAGCCGTCCTACTGGCCATCATCTTGGTAGTCTCCTTCATAGTCTGGCCATGAGAATAGCCTGGGACAAAAGCCATGAGTACTCTTTAAGTACTCGCAGACTACCACTAACAAGTAGTATAGTTCTAAATTAAAGTGCTAACTCTATGTTTAACTATAAAGCTAAGTTGGAAACCTAAGCTGAGTTCTGAAGCAAAGAAAGATAAAATAAAGTTCTAGAATCACTTAAGTTGGGAAGCAAGTGTCATAAACACAACCCTGTTGTGGCCAAGTCAAGATTCATCATTTCTTTCATAAGTCATTTTGAAAACATCTGACAACAAAATAGTATGGCCATTCCAACTATCCATAACCACGGACGCGGCTATTCGAATAGTTTGACACTCTGCAGAGGTGGTACACTTTCACCACAAGATTCGATACATCTGTCAGGGATAACCCTGAATCATCATACTTAGTATGCAGATAATCAAACATAACCTTCCCTTTACACACCCTAGTGTAAGCACCTCTCCTATGAGCATGGCCTCCCAACCATGACCATTTGTCATCTTGGGCACTGCATAGGTGGACAACATTGAGAGGTAGCCTCAGCTCAAACCTCTCTCGTGAGGGAACTAATACTAATGCATATAAATTTCCGGCTAAGCCTTACCCAATTCAGGTAGTGTGGTTGTATGGTAAATTTGGAATGGTATCGCATCCGAATCCAACCATCAGTTTTATAAAAGGGTTAAGGATCATGCCTCAACATTTTTACCATCATAAACCATTTGTGTTTCTCAACACATGTCAAAACATCTCAATAGAATGACTCATCATTCCAAGGTTTTCACAATTCATTTTCACCAAGTGTTCCCATCTAAAGTGACTCAAGTTTTTATCTACTCTAACCTACTAAGTTAAGAGTGTTCACTAAGGTGGAAATGATGGGATCAATCTCATGCCATAGAATGACATCTCACGTTTATCTAAATAGGCCAAGTTTTATACTCTTTATGCTACCTTCACAACAAGTAAAGAAACTCTTTATGCTACCTTCACAACAAGTAAAGAACTTTGGGTAAAGTAAAGGAAGTAAAGCTTGAAAATAAGACTTGGGGTAAATACTATTCAAGGTAGTGTAACCAAAGCATGCCTAAAGCATCTTTGCTAAACCATCTAGTTCAATCCTAGCTTGCTAAGCATTATACTTGCAAGTGTTAGCTTGCCAATAGTAGCTTGCCTTGGTTGGTGTAGTGGTTGAAGTTTTCTTCTTCTTCTTCTTCTTCTTCTTCTTGGTAGAACTCCTCCTCCTCGAAAGCTTGGTCGGTACTATCGTCTATAAATAGATACGGAGTACACAATCACCAAACAATACTTAACTAGTCTAATTAGCACTCTAAGGCACACATTTGATGATCTATTATCATCACAAGCATCACAAGTTTTATTCAATAGTTTCATTCTTTTTATTTTAGAAAAGTAATTTCTACTCATTGAAAAATTAACTAAGATTTAATATTAAACACTTAAAATATGGGATCATGTGGACACATGTCATAACCACATATTCTAACATGTGGGAATGGGATTTAAGGGTTGGATCATAATTACTTTGGTTTAAGTTCATTATTAAATGATTTAAAGTGACTAGAAATGCCTATATAGCATTATTTTGGTACTAGGACAAAGTCACTGCATGTAAACCTTAATATTATTACATATTCAGATGGGTATAGTGAAATGTGATTTTTGAGAGTTGGAATCAACTCAAGAGCTAACTTGGTTGATTTTATAAAAGTGTTGCAAGGTGCAAATGCTTATGTTTTATTATTTTTACTAAGAGAGATCTCTAACTCTAATTGAATTAAATCCAACGGGCTTGGGTAGATCTTTTCAGTAGTTTTCTAACAAAATTGGAATCACTCCATTTGGATTTGTAAATCTCTCTGAATTGAATTTCAAACTAGGGTACAGAACTAGGTTTAAACTAAATAGAAAAATCCTAATTCAAACTAACTGGGTCGCGCGGGAACGCTAACGGGCCGGCCCAGTGACACTACGCGGCGCGGGGCTCAGCTAACAGGGGGGTCCACCGGTCAGTGGCTCATAATGCGCCAAGCGGTACGGGGCGATATGGGTCGTTGGATTAGAACGGGGATCAACGGCTGGGGATCGTCGTCGACGACGAATAGGTCGCCAGCGAGGTCGAACCCTAGCGGCTCGGTGGGTGCTTAGGGGGCGTACCAGGGCTCCAGTGACGACGGCAAGGCGGGCAAACGGACTGGTGGTCGACGGCGAGCTCAGGAACGGTTGAGACAGCTCCGGGGGTGGTCGCAATCAGCGGCGCCCTTCTCCTCCAGAGGCGGCCTACTCCGGTGCAATTCCGGTGAACTGCTGCTTGCCTTGCTCCGGCTAGAGGTGGGGAATGGTCAGCGAGGTGAGGGGAGGTGAGTGGTGTGCTGCAAATGGCTGGGGAAGGCCTCTATTTATAGGACGACGACGCGACCGAGAGGGATGGGCGAGCGGCTCCGGCGAGGGCTGCACAACGTGCTAGCGGCGTGACACAAGGTAGGGGGCGGTCGCTGGTCTCCTGGCGGGGCTCTACGTGATCAATGCAGGACTAGGGGCGGTGGTATGCGGTCGGGCGGTGCTAGCGCTCTAAGCGGCAGAGATGGCGGTGTCCACGACGAGCGGTGGCTGTGGTGCATTGGGCGGCGAACGGGCATGTCCGGCGTGCTCCCTAGGTTGTGGCGAAGCGGTGGACGCGGGCTGCGGTCGATCGGCGGCTTGTGCACGCGTGTCGGGCGCGGCGCTCTGGGGCGTGCTCGGCATGGCGCAGACAGGCAGTGCGCGACGCTTCCTCGGTGGTCCACGGCTTGGCCTGGCTCGGGGAGGGGACAGAGGGTGGCGGTGAGGTCCTGGCTAGCTCATAGACATGGCGAGAGAGAGGGGGACGATCTGCTGCAGCGAGGGCAAGGTTGGCCGGCGAGTTGGTGCTCGGCATGGCCTTGCATTGCCACCAGGGTGTAGGGGATGGGGTGCAAGGGCCTTGGTTAGATCATTTGGGGACAGAGGGAGTGTTTGGATGAAGAATGGGTGCAAAACCCTGTTGCAAACAGTGAGCTAATTACTAGGTGTAATTCATGCCTACCATGTGTTTGATGAAATGGCTGCAAGAACTTTCTTTTTGAATTTTGAAAATATTTTTGGTGGGTGTGCTAGTACTAAGCTTGAGACTCTGTGGGTGCTTGGGTTTTGAAAATTTAGCTAGTTTGAGTGGTTTTTGAAATAGTGGGATCTTCCCATATGAAATAGATTCAATTTTCAAATGTCAATTAAATTTAGTGTTTGAATGTTTTGGCAGATCTCAAAGTGGGCCTTGGTACATCATTATGTGTACTAGCAAGGGGTGCCAAGATCCACAATTGTTTATGTTAGGTTTTGAGTACTAGGAATAGCCAAAGTAGGTATGTTGATTAAAATGGCATAAATGACCATTTGCTTCATTTATTCATTTTGATTTGTTTTTCTTTGGGATTTGTTTGGGAATGATCTAGATGATGTGTATTTCACCTAAGAATCATTTTACAAGCAAAGGATCACTTAATCATGGCAATTCAAATCAACTCCTATTTAAATGCACACACACATGAATGCTTCCATATTTTTAATTGGAAAAGTTTTTTGTTAACCCTAATTTTGATGATTTGGATCTTAATAACCTTGGATTAAAGTTTTGGGATGTTACTAACCTTCCCCCCTTAAATAAAATCTCGTCCCGAGATTTACAAAGAAAACTAGGAACTAAAGAGATCTGGGAACTCTGTCTTAATGTAATCTTTGCGCTCCCAAGTGGCTTCCTCTTCGGTATGGTTGCTCCATTGAATCTTGAGAAACTTGATACTCTGGGTCCTGGTGGTTCTGTAAGCTTCTTCTAAGATACGGATGGGAACTTCTCGATATGTCAGGTCATTGTTGATCTCCACAGCGCTGTGATCGATGTTTTTGAAAACTTCAGTCTTCTCCGGCACTTCCAGGCATTTGCGAAGTAACGAGACATGGAACACATTGTGGATGGCTGACATCTCTTCAGGCAGTTCCAGTTGATACGATACTTCTCCTCGATGATTCAGAATTTTGAAGGGTCCAATATATCTAGGGGCTAGCTTTCCTTTCAGACTAAAGCGTTGGGTTCCCTTCAATGGCGAAACCTTGAGATATACAAAATCTCCGACATTGAAATTTAGGTCTCTCCTTCTCTTGTCAGCATAACTCTTCTGTCTGGATTGGGCGGTCTTGAGGTGCTCACGGACTTTGTGAACCTTCTCTTCGGCTTCTTGGAGAATGTCGGGTCCAAAGATCTGACTCTCTCCTACTTGTGCCCAATTCAAAGGGGTACGTCACTTTCTTCTGTATAGGAATTCAAATGGTGCCATCTGCAAACTAGCTTGATAACTGTTGTTATATGAGAATTCTGCGAAAGGCAGGCAGTCTTCCCATTTTGATCCGTACTCTAACACACAAGCTCTTAATATATTCTCTAGGATCTGGTTGACTCTCTCAGTCTGTCCATCAGTTTGCGGGTGATAAGCGGTACTGAAGTTCAACTTGGTTCCCAATCCTTCTTGGACTTTCTGCCAAAATCTTGAGGTAAACTGGGTTCCTCGATCTGATACTATGGTCTTGGGGGTTCAATGCAGACTAACAATCCTAGCAATATATAGCTCTGCTAACTTTGCACTCTGGTAGGTAGTCTGACAGGTATAAAGTGGGCTACCTTGGACAGTCTATCAACTATGACCCAGATTGAGTCATTTCCCCTACTGGAAGTAGGCAAACCGGTGATAAAGTCCATTCCGACAGAATCCCATTTCTATTCTGGAATCTGCAATGGTTGCAACAGTCCTGCGGGTCTCTGATACTCTCCTTTGACTCTTTGACAGATGTCACACTTGGCGATGTAGCTTCCGATTTCTCTCTTCATCTTGTGCCACCAAAATTGCTCTTTCAAATCTTGATACATCTTCGTTCCTCCGGGGTGGATAGAATAAAGAGTATCATGAGCTTCCTTCATGATAACTTGCTTCAGCTCCGAATCTGCTGGCACACAGATACGTCCTTTGTACTACAGAACTCCTTCTTTGTCTTGAGTGAATCCAGGTACCTTTCCTGTGACAATACGACGTTTGATTCCGTCGATACTTTCATTCCCCTTCTGGGCTTCCTTGATTTGGCTAATCAAAGTGGGTTGAAGTTCAATTGCTAGCTAAGAATCCTTTGCTAACTAATTCAGTCTTGAACTGCTCCAACTCCTCATACAAACTTGGCTGCTTCTCCTTGATCATAGTGTTTAGCCTACACGGCAATCTGCTAAGAGAATCCGCTACCACATTGGCTTTGCCGGGGTGATAGTGAATGTCAAGGTCATAATCCTTGATTAACTCTATCCATCTCCTTTCCCTCATATTCAGCTCCTTCTGAGTGAAAATATACTTCAAGCTCTTGTGATCTGAGTAAATCTCACAGCGATGTCCCATAAGATAATGACGCCATGTCTTCAATGCCAAAACTACGGCTAGTAACTCAAGATCATGGGTCAAACAGTTCTTCTCATGCTGCTTCAGTTGTCGAGATAGATACGCGATGACCTTGCCTTCTTGCATCAATACACATCCTAGACCAATCTTGGATGCATCACAATATACATCAAATGGCTTCTTGATGTCTGGCATGATCAATATTGGGGCTGATATCAATCTCTTCTTCAGCTCCTGAAAACTGGCTTCACATTTGTCGGTCCATTCGAACTTCTTGTCCTTCTTTAACATTTGGGTCATGGGTCTGGCGATGCTCGAGAACCCTTCTACGAATTTGCGGTAATATCCCGCTAATCCGAGAAATGCATGGACTTGGGTTTCAGTGGTTGGGGCTTCCCATTCTTCGACATCTTTGATCTTGGCGGGATCAACAGAGACTCCTCCGGCAGACACAATATGTCCTAGGAATCCTACTTCTTTCAGCCAAAACTCACACTTGCTGAACTTGGCATATAACTGATGCTCTCTCAGGGTTTCTAGGATGATTCTCAGATGTTGCTCATGCTCTTCTTCTGACTTGGAGTAGATAAGGATGTTGTCGATAAACACAACTACAAACTTATCTAGGAAATTCATAAAGATCTTATTCATGAGATTCATGAAATAAGCAGGAGCATTGGTTAATCCAAAAGACATAACTGTATACTCATATAAACCATAGCGAGTAGTAAAGGCGGTCTTTGGAATATCCGTTGCACGAATCTTAAGTTGGTGATAACCAGTCCTAAGATCAATCTTTGAGAATACCTGGGCTCCATTCAACTGATCAAATAGATCCTCTATCTTTGGCAAGGGGTACTTGTTCTTGATGGTGACGTCATTCAACTTTCTGTAATCTTTGCACAAACGATTTCCTCCATCTTTCTTGTCAATGAATAACACTGGTGATCTCCATGACGATGCGCTTGGTTGAATCAAGCCTTTTGCTAACATAGCATCCAACTGCTTCTTCAGTTCCTAACTCTGAGGGGTTCATGCAATAGGGTCTTTGGGCTATGGGTCCGGTTCCGGGGATTAGTTCTATAATGAACTCAATATCCCTATCCGGGGGCATACCTGGCAATTCATCTGGGAATACGTCGGGGTATTCACAGACTACTCTGACTTGGTCTAGGGTGGGTAGGGATAGACTCTTGTTGCACTTGAACTAACAAGGTAAGGTTTCAGATATATGTTCTACTGTGACTCCAGATCTATTGGTCATGGTGATGGCTTTCTTAGCACAGTCTATCAGTCCTTTATGCCTTGACATCCAGTCCATACCTAGTACTACTTCCAATCCTTAGGTTCCAAGTACAATTAGGTTGGCATAAAAATCTATCCCATGTATTCTGATAGGCACAGCTTTGCAAAATTTTCTAGCCTTGGTTGTTGAACCGGGGATTTGAACTATCATGACATGCTTCAGGTTGGTTGGGTGAATCTTACTAGTGCATGCAAATTCTTCGGTGACAAATGAATGCGATGCTCCCAAATCAAACAACACCCTCGCTAAAACCGAGTTGACAGAAAACATACCCAACACTACATCTGGCGCTTCCTTGGCTTCTTCGGCGTTCATGTGGAAGAGACGACCGTTGCGGTTGTGAGGGTTCCCTGGGGCAAATCTTCTCCCTGGTTGAACACGATGCTGCTGTTGAGCTGGGGCATTCACATTGGCATTGGCGGCAGTCTTCTTGGGACACTCATTGGAATAGTGACCCTTCACTCCACACTCGAAACAAGTGATCTGGGACTTGTCCTTTGCTACGACAGGCACAACATTGCTGCCAGTTCTGGGTGCAGTGTTGTTGTTGTTGTTGCTCTTGGGAGGTACACGGTTGAAATTGTTGGCGTTGCCGGAGTTGTGATTGTTTCCTCCGGACTTCACATTGCCTCCACTACGGTTAGGGTAGCTTGGGCGAGATATTGGTGGTCGATTGTTCCTTGGTGCATATCCTGATGAGGGGTTGGGACGGTACTTCTGGTGACTGCTGGATCCAGATTGCTGCATCATACGTCGCTTGCGGTTGTCGTTTGCCTGGTTAATCTTCCCTTCCATCTGAATGGCAGAGTCGACTAGCTCTTCGAGATCCTCAAAGCGGATGTTGACGAGGACAGTCTGCATCTCATCATGTAGTCCGTTCAAGAATCTCTCCTTCTTCTTGGCCTCTGTGTTGATCTCATCAGGTGCATATCTGGCAAGCAACAGGAATCTATCACGGTACTCCACCATAGTCATTCTGCCTTGCTTCAAGTCGTGGAACTCATCCCTCATTCTATTGACTAGACCATGCGGCACGTGGGTGCGGCTAAACTTGACTTTGAATGCTTCCCATGTCATCACTTGACCATGGTTCATATTACGGATACTAGTCCACCAAGCTCTTGCATCTCCCGCCAGATAGTGGGTGGCGAAGAGAACTTTCTCGTTGTCATCAACTCCTGCAACTTCTAAGTTGTTTTCCATTGTCTACAACCCGTCATCAGCATCTAGTGGGTTTTCAGCTTGGTTAAAGATTGGGGGATTGGCATTCTGAAAGTTTTTGAGTTTGGATCCATGGTGATCCTGATTTCCATGCCCTTGGTTGTTTTGGGCCATCTGAGCTATCTGCTGCAATGTTGCTAAGTTGGCTTGGCGCTCTGCCCTGCTTGCTTCACGGTCTACAACTAACATCTGCATAATCTGCAGCATTGGATCTTGCGACGAGCTGCTCCCTCCTTGGTTTCCACGAGTCATCTGAAGATTGAGGTAGATACAGGGGTAAGAGGGAAAGTTCTAAGGTTCATCGTTATGGTTTTAAGCTAAAACTTTGAGTTTGACTCAGGTTTTTCAACTAGCTCCATTTCATTCATGCAAACAAGCACACGATACAACACACACCACATCAATCAAAGGAAAACAGATGGTTTGAGGAACCATTCTGCAAGCTACGATACAGTGGGACTGATACATCTCATGCTACGACAGTGCTCTAGTGCATCTACTCATCGTCGATGAAGTCGGAGTCCTCATCGTCAGTGTAGAAGTCCACAGCATCCTCCTCTAGAAAGTCATCATCATTGCTGAGGTAAGAATCCATGTCTCCCTGGATGTCTTCACCCTCCTCTTCTTCCTCCTTTGCGGCAAGCTGAGCTTCCTGCTCCTTGACGGTCTTCTCGAGGTCGGCCACCTTCTTGCAAAGACAGGCGATCGTGCAGTCCTTCTTTGCATGCTGGCGGCGAAGAGACTGGCGATGACAGTCACGATCTGTCTCGACGTCGCCGCTCAGGACGACACGACCACGACTATGATGCGTGCGATGACATCACACAGTGCAAGATCGACAAGTGAAGGGCACGACGTGCCCGCTCGACTGACTCAAAGGATGAAGACGTGGAGCTCTGCGGCACTAGATGCTTCAACAGAGCCATCAGGCAGAAGCGAATGCCCAAGGGGTTCAAACTCCCATCGGAGAAACCAAAGTTTGACGGCCTGCAGGACCTGAAAATCTGGTTGGAGGACGACATCTCCTCCGTCAGGCTCCATGGTGGGAGTCGAAGCAGGGCCATGCAATGCTTGCAACTACAGCTATAGGGCGCCTCCCGCACATGGCTCAATAACCTCCCGCGTGGATCCATTCACAGCTGGAAAGAGCTGGCCTATAGCTTTGTTTGCAACTTCAAGGGCACTTACAAGAGGCCCGCATCAATCGAAGAACTGAGAAACTGCCAGCAAAGGTCAGGTGAATCGCTACGCTCATACATCCAAAGGTGGTCTATCATCAAGAACTCCATAGAAAACATCTCGGAGGATCGCGCAATCGACGCATTCAACGGCGGTGTTCGCCGCATGGAGCTCAGAGAGGCGCTGGGTCGCTCGAAGCCCAAAACAATCGACCATCTGATGGGGATCGCGAATCAGTGGGCTGATGGAGAAGATTCGGTGCGAAACCGCACCTACTCCGACGATGATGAAGACCTTGGGCGCAGACGCGGCCGCCGAGGCAAGCGGCGAATGCGCGTCTACGACGACCGCGATGACGTCAACATGGTCGCAGCCGGCTACACCGACAAACACGATGACGGCTGCAACATCGGCTACCGTAGTGGTGGATATCGCGACTCAGGGAAAACCACGCAAGTGTGGCAGGATCGCACTCACAAAGAGGCACCCGCAACAACTATCGAGGACAAACTATCCGAACCGTGCACCGTGCACTTCTACATCGACAAGCACGATGGTAAAAGGAAGTCTAGCCACCTCCTCAAGGACTGCCACGAGTTCCTCAAACTCCATGATTGCCTGGCTCAGATGAATCGCGATGCGGTCAACATAGGCTATGGAGCCGCACGAGGCGTCGTGGCACATGGAGCACCTCCACCACCACCTGAACCACCACCACCCGCCACCCACCGGCCCACAATCATGGCAGCGAGCCATACCCACGGGCCATGGGTACCATGATGATCCAAAAGGGCCGCCCTTCTAATCGAGTGCAAAAGGCCATCACTCGCCAAGTGAATCTGGCGATAAACTCACCACCATCCACCACTGAGTACCTCAGTGGAAGCGACTCCTGCATCACCTTCGACAAGCGTGAGCATCCGCCCCAATTCCCTCGTCTAGGCCATTGTCCCCTCGTACTCGAGGCGCAAATCGGAGGCTTCGACATGAGTCGCATATTCATGGACGGCGGAAGCGGCATCAACCTCATGTTCACAAGCACCTTGCGGCAATGAGGATCCCTCTGACATGCCTGGAAGCCTCAGACACGACATTTCATGACATCGTCCCAGGCAAGGGCATATATCCCCTGGGCAAAATCAACCTCGACGTCATCTTCCGCACGCCGAAAAACTTCCAGCGCAAGCGCATCGATTTTGAAGTCGTCGACTGGCCTTCATAGTACCACTGCATCCTCGGACGCGTCGCGTTCGCTAGGTTCATGGCTGTACCACACTACGCTTATCTGCAGATGAAAATGTCAGGTCCAAACTGCGTCATCACAATCAACAAGAGCTTCGAGAGGTATGACAGCTGCAACCGGGAATTCAACAAAATCTCCCAGTCGTTCGGCATGCAGGAGGAACTCGCAAGATTGAAGGAGTCGACAGACAACAGTCTGCCTCCCCTAAGCAGGCCAAGCTCACCTGACCTATCCTTCGACTCATCGGTGCACCCAAAGAAAATCCAGGTCCACCCAACAGACCTGAACAAGACGTCTCTCATCGCCAACAACTTGAGTTCCGCATAGGAACTCGCGCTCGTCGAATTCCTCCGTGAGCACTGGGAAATCTTCGCCTGGTGTCTTGTGGACATGCCAGGAGTTTCCATTCGCCGAGCATGCACTCAATGTCAACCCAGACGCAAGGCCAGTCAAACAAACAATTCGGCGGCTGTCTGAACCACGAGCACAAGTGGTCGGGATGGAGATCAACAGACTCCTCGACGCAAACTTCATACGCGAAATCAAGGAAAGAACTTGGCTCGCCAACACGATTCTAGTGCCAAAAAAGGACACGGATATCCTACGGATGTGCGTGGATTTCACCTCTCTGAATAAGCACTGCCCAAAGGATCACTTCCTGCTCCCACGAATCGACCAAATCATCGACTCCACCGCGGGATGTGAAAGACTCTGCTTCCTCGACGCCTACTCAGGCTACAATCAAATTCGAATGAAGGAGGAATATCAAGAGAATACGGCGTTTACAACGCCTTTCAGTGTGTTCTGTTATAACACAATGCCCTTCGGGCTCAAAAACGCAGGAGCCACCTATCAGCGGTGCATGCAGGCCTGCCTCAAAAGCCAACTCGGTCGCAACATACAAGTCTACATTGATGACATCGTCATCAAGACCAAGGAGGATGCCTCGCTAATCGACGATTTGCGCGAAACCTTCGCCAACCTTGACCGCTACCGGATCAAGCTCAATCCGGACAAATGCGCCTTCAGCGTACCATCTGGGCAATTACTCGGGTATCTCATCTCCGCGAGAGGGATTGAGGCAAACCCGAAGAAAATAAAAGCCATACTGGCCATGGAGAAGCTGAAGAACATAAGAGGTGTCCAGCAGCTGGCTGGGTGAATTGCGGCGCTCAGTCGATTCATCAGTCGAATGGGCGAAAAGGAACTACCCTTCTACCAACTTCTCCGTAAAGCCGACAAGTTCGAGTGGACCAACGAGGCACATGAAGCATTCGAAGACCTCAAGCGTCTACTATCCACCTCGCCAGTACTAGTGACCCCACACGAAAGGGAACCACTGCTGCTATACATCTCCGCCACCAACCAGGTGGTCAGCACAGTGCTCGTAGTGGAACGAGCCAAGGAAAACAAGGTCCACGGGTAGAACGCCTAGTCTACTACCTCAACGAGGGTACTTACACCAACAAAGCAGCACTACCCGCACTACCAGAAGCTGGCATATGGCGTCTTCATGACAGCCTGGCGACTGCGCCACTAATTCCAGGAACACCCAATCGTGGTAGTCAACGACGCCCCATTTGGGCACATCCTCAACAATCCCGACGCCACCGGACGAGTCGTGCTTTGGGGGATCGAACTGTCTCCACGAGACATTACGTATGAAAAACACGACGCAATCAAGTCGCAAGTTCTCCCTGACTTCCTCGTGCACTGGATGGAGAACCAGCTCCCTGAAAAACCAGATATGTCCTACCTCTAGACAATGCACTTCGACGGATCCAAGCGAAAGGATGGAGCAGGCGCAGGTGTCATACTGACATCGCCCCAGGGAGACAAGCTGAAATATATTCTGCGAATGCAGTTCATCGCCTCCAACAATGAAGCTGAATACGAGGCCCTGCTGCACGGGATGAGGATGGCAAAAGCCTGCGGCGCCAAAAGGCTCATAATATATGGTGACTCCAAGCTGGTCGTCCACCAGACAATGCACGAGTGCGACATACTGAACAACAATATGATCGCCTACCGTGACCTCTACGACACACTCGAAGGGGACTTCGACGGTTGCGAGTTGCAGCACATAGGCTGCGAAAGCAATGAAGAGGCAGACATACTCTCCAACATTGGCTCTACTTGCACCCCCATACTACCTGGGGTATTTCTCGAGCGCATCTGCGAAAGCTCCATCAAGCCAAAGGCCGCAGAGAAGAAAACAAGCGCGACAATGGACTCGGGGGCTGCGCCACCCAATGAGCCAATAGCACTCGATGACCTGGAGCTTGACACAGGACTCGAAGGACTGATGAGCGTCATGATGATCGAGCCATCTTGGACTCAACCATACATCACATACCTTCTCAGCAATAGGCTACCGGACGACCCGACTGCGTGCGGCAATCCAAGGCATTCGTGTTATCAACGGCGAAATGTATAAGCGCAGTATCATAGGAGTGCTCCAACGATGCGTCTCCAACGCTGATGGAAGAGCTGTTCTCCTCGATATCCATGAGGGGACTTGCGGGCACCATGCTGGCAGTCGAGCCCTTATTGCCAAAGCTCTACGAGCTGGATTCTACTGGCCTACAGCCATGCGTGACGCCAAGGACATCATCCAAAAATGCAACGCTTGCCAGCGATTCACAGACAAGCCAGACGCACCTGGCATGGAGCTTCGGCCAATTCCATTGGCCTGGCCCTTCGCGCAATAGGGACTCGACATGGTCGGCAAGCTCCCAAAGTCCTCACGAGGAGGCTACGTCTACCTCTTGGTCGCAGTCGACAAATTCACCAAGTGGATAGAGGCCATGCCAGTGACTAACCAGTCAGGATACAACACCGTCAAGTTCTTCGAGTCCATCGTCTACCGCTTCGGGGTACCACACAGCATCATCACAGACAATGGGACGAACTTCACATCCAAAGAGTTCCAAGGCTTATGCGAGAATCTGGGAATCAACGTAAGCTATGCCTCCGTCGCACACCCACAGACCAACGGTAAGGTCAAAAAAGCCAACGGGATCATCTGCGGCGGCATCAAGAAGCGACTCCTTCGACCACTCAAGCAAGCAGCAGGATGCTGGCCAGACGAGCTGCAATCGATACTCTGGAGCTTGCGCACAACTCCAAACAGTGCCACGGGGTACACCCCATTCTTCATGGTGCACGGTGCTGAAGCGGTGCTACCCGCAGAGGTACGATACAAAGCACCGCGAGTGGTCTCTTATAGCGAGCAGGACTCAACTCTTGCACTCGAAGACTCCGTCAACCTCCTTGACGAGTCGCGGGAAATCATCGCGGAAAGATCAACGATCTATCAGCAGAACCTGCGCAACTACCATAGTAGAAGGTTATGCCCCAGGTCCTTCGTTGAAGGAGATCTGGTACTGCGACTGAAACAGCAAGGACAACTCAAGCTCGAGTCCCCCTGGGAGGGACCATACGTGATTACAGAAGTAATCCCAGGTGGCGCCTATTGCCTCAAAGACTTCGAGACAGGAGTCACGTACTCCAACCCCTGGAACGTCGCGCAGCTGTGGCGCTTCTACCCTTAGTCGTCTTTTATTTTTACATTGCAAATAAGGCTACTCAGCCAAGGCTACTTAGCCACACATTGTACCCCGTACTATCCTGCGAATAAATAAAGCTAAGTGCCCTGAAACTCTATGTTCCTTTTACTTTTGCAAATTATCCACTCGGGGGCTGCGCCACCCTATACACATCTATTCTACGAACTAATGCGATATCCTGAGTAGCTGACGTACCAACCGAAACCCTTGAAAAACACCAACCCAGTTGCAATGCACCTGACAGGTTGGCAAGGCGCCGAGATAAACACAAGTCAGGCTAACGAAAAGGAATCGCATAGTGCAACGCACTCGCCAAACATGCACGCTAACAAGCTCCTTATATACATCAATATCAATCAATTATGCATAGTATATATACATATGAACTTTACAACACTGGTGCAACTATGTGCATGATATAAAATAAAGTACTGTTGCAACCATGGAACGTTGGTCTGCTCCTCGTAGAAGTCGACGATTTCCTCTGCTGGGCGATCCACCGCCTGGTAGTGAGGAACCATGTTCCAAGTCGAACCTGCCGGCAGCGCGGGCGCTCCGGCCACAGTTGCTGCAACATCCGCATCAGGCATGTGCAGTCACACCAGCGACAGGGCAGCCTTGGCACCAGCCACTAACTGTTGCCGTACACACTAACGGATTGCACTCAAGTCTTGGAATTTGGCAAGAAGGGCCAGCAGGCTCGATGGAGCGACGTCCAACGGGAACATCGTCTGATAAATATTTCTCAAGCACGACTGCGACTTCTTCAGGAAGTGAAGCACTCACGAAGCACGATCCTGCAGGGTCGCAAGTGCGATTGCGCAATCATGATCCACCCAGAAGTACCCACTCTCTTGAAGCTGCTCTTGGGTCAGATCATTCATGCGAATGGCAATCCTGTCCTTCTCATCCTGCGGATGGGGTGCACTGACAACTATACCAAGCAAAGGAAAAAGTATGAGGGCAAGGAACCACTGTGAGCGACTACAAGGAAAAGATAAGGAAGAAGAAAGCTAACACTTGAATTGGTCGCCCAGCTGCGTCACCTCCCCTAGCAGATATTGCTCTCGGGCGGCAGCCTTCTCTGCCCTCGACTTCCATACATCCGCGTTACCACGGAGTACAGGCAGTTCGTGCTCCAACTGCTTCACGCGGTCACGGAGTCGCGAGAGCAGAGACAGTTCATCCACCCTTGAGTGCGACTGCGCCAAAGTATCATCAGTGGATGGCACATTCTGAGGTTCACTCGAAGGACCACTCGATGTGCCCTATCACAAGCCAAGCAAGAGATAATGAGAAGACTAAGGCGATGCATAGACAAAAGATTCGAGTGCATTTAGGCAGAATACGGTATCAACAGATACACTCGCCAAAACAATGTTCCAAACAAAAGAGACAGGCTATCTAATTGTTACAGACACGACTACTGAGGAGCAACTGGCTTCTTCAACTTGGAATTCAGTTTTGGGGGCCTCGTCGAGTTTGTGGCAGTATCAGATGCCACAGACTTCCCGCCGGCCCCTGACGCCGCAGCCTTCGCCGCCTTCTTGGCCCGCTGCAGTTCCTCAGAGTACTTCGCAGCTGTATTGATCAGCTGTGGCCCGTACTTGCCACAGGCAGCTGCGAAGGGAGCAAAGACTACCTGTTGGCCATCAGCGCTGACAGACATTGCCTTGGAGACCGCAGCAGGATCAACCTCAACTCCATGGGCTTGAACCATCGCGAGTGACATCGAAACACCAGCCACACGGAGTGAGTTCTTGAAGCTTGCAGGAATGCCTCCAGCAAGGGACTCCACCAGATCATCCATATTCTCGATTAACTCAGCCTTGGGTGCTAGCTCCTCACGGAGGTGACTGAGTACGCCCTCGGCCTTGGTGAGCGTCCCCTGGACGGCAGCACTGTGATCTTCGACTGCTGAGATGGCGCCTGCCAGGGCATCATCACGGCGGAGTGCCTGGGCATTGAAGCTCAGACCGCTGGTATCTATACAAGAATCAAGCATTGGCACAAATGTCAGCACAACAACAAATTCGAAAGAAGGGACACAACGAAAACCTAGACAAGGGAATACCTGAGAGAGCCTTGGCAATCGAGAAAAGCTATTCTTCGGACAACTTCTCCCTAGATACGATGGAGATGCGCAGATCCTCTTCGCGTTTCCAAGATTCGTCATGTGCTGCAATTGCCTCATCGTGACTATTCACCGCCGTGACAAGCGTCTTTTGGAGCGAAGCGACGTGGCGAAGGAGCACATTATGCTCAGCTGTGAAACAAACAAGGATAGACCATCAGTCGAATATACCACAAGGATGAAGAAGAAGAAGCAAAAACACTCACTTTCAACCGTGCGATGGCGATTGTCCAGCATTGCATGCTGGCGACCCATCGCAAGCACCTGCTCCACTAGGCGAGCGGCTTCCTTCACAATGAGCTGCGACAAAAGGAACAGTAAAGAATCAGTAGATGGTATGGATAAAAAATTCGGCTGCAAAATCAGAAGAAGCAATACTACACATACATGATCCTCCAATGACTCCGAAGTCGATTAACGCACAGTCGTCCGGACAACCATCTGATGCTCCACATCGTGTGGAGAACTTGATGAATTATGCCCGGAGTGGGCCGCCAATGGAGGGGAAGGAGCGCGCTCAACCACTTTCTTGGCCTTGGAGGTCGCGACTCCAGATTCCTTCAAAAATTGGATCTCGCCAGAAGATGACGACGCCGGCTGACTGTAGACCAAAACCAACATCAAGAGAAGGCAACTCGAAAATAAGAACCAAAAGGAAGACTTGTATACTTACTAATCAAACTTGTCAAAATCGAAGGTTTGATCCCCTGACTCTGACGACGACTCCTTCGGCAGACACATCTTCTTGCGAGAAGATGGTGCCACAGCGCTCACAGGAACGGTAGGTATCGGCGACTCTGCACCAATAGCCGCGCCTTCCGGAGCCGAAGGAGACGATGCATCTGAATCATCGCTGTGTGAACGCTTGCGAGTGTCTAGACTACTCGACTCGGGGGCTTCTTCTTCCCCTTCATATGGAACGGTCGACTCCGACTTGTCCTCTTCCAAGGCTTCACGAGGGATAACCCCCTCAGGAAGAGGGGCAATACAAGGTGACACCCTCCAATCCTGCATACAGATTACAAGTTAGCACAAATCAAAAAAATACAAGCATTCGACAAACAAAGCTACTTCGTAGCACAACCGTACATGAGGAGGAGGATAACTAGCATCGAATGGAGGTATGACTGGTTCACTCAGGAGCACATCCTTGACGGTGTACTTGGTGACCAGTCGCACCCTTTTATCTACCTCACTCGCGGAAATGCCATCAGTAGATACGCGAGTGACATCGTCCGCGCCAGCCCACTGGAACATAGGGTGGACTCTGGCCTGCAGGGGCTGGACGCGATGGCGCAACCACGTGCGAATGAGGGTGCAGCCTCCCTCTTCTTTACCCATGCGACTCTCGAGGTCGCAGACGTGCTCGTACAACACATTTGTCCCCGCGGATTCGCTGGGCATCACCATGTTCTTCTGGGAGCGCCTCCTCTTGCACGGCGTCGCAGGATCGAAGGGCGCGAGTCCGAAGTGGTCTCCGTTGGCCTTCAGGTCGCGGATGTAGAACCACTTGTCCCTCCACCCTTGGGCGGACGTCATGAGTTTGATGTCGAAATACATGACGGAGGAGTCGACGTGGATACCGCATCCGCCTACATCATAGACTACGGAGCCAGACGCCGACTGACGCTTCAGTTTGAAGAGACATTTGAAGAGACTGAAGTTTGGCTCGATTCCGAGCCAGTAATCGCAAAGTGTAATGTAGCAAGATACATGGAGGATGGAGTTGGGGTACAGCTGGTGCAGCTGGAGCCCGTAGAAACAAAGAAGGCCCCTGAAGAAAGGATGCAGGGGCAGCGAGAGACCGCGGATGATGAACGCTAGGAACATCACCCGAAAACCGGCAGGAGGACAAGGGGTTACCTCACCACCTGGGACACGTGAGTCAGCGACCGTGGAAGATAGAACTCCGTCTTGGCGCAGGAGACGGAGCTCGGAAGACTTGATAATGGACGCAAACCACGAGCCATTGGTGACACGAGTGCCCGTGCCCTTCTTATTCCTAGCAACGGCAGCGCTGATGCCCGCAATGGTGGAGCTGCCCTTCTTCTTGGCAGCAACAGTGGCGGCGGCAGATTCAGCCGCAGCACCTCCCTTCTTCTTCCCCATGTTGCGGTGGCGATGCAACTGGAGGAAGTAACTAGGGAATACGTGGAGCTGGTCTAGTGCCGCGAGAAAGATGAACTCTAGGAAGCAGAGGAGAAGCAACAATAGCGACGGAGGCAAAGGCAGAGAAAAGAGCAGATGGGAAAATTACCGTCGCATCACTACTACTTAACCCCCTGGAAGATGTAATCCAATGGCCAGCAAAAACCCTATCAAACGCATGGCGTTCATTGTGATCGACACGTGGAGGACCCGAAGTGTGAACCGTCCCCTACTACCTCCATCATGCGCGGAAATCGAGGAGGCGCAGTTAAAACAAAGATTACGCACGCCCGGTCAAGTCAGGGTCAGAAAATGGGACCCACCGCAAATCACGTCCTGTCAAAACCGCTCACGCGGGCAACTGAGATCATCAAATCGTCAGCACTGACGTCATCAAAGTTTAAAGTAGCAGAAGAATTCGACTATTTTAGTCCTTGCTCGAGTATTCGACTCCACCAAGCACTCGGGGGTACTCCCATAGGGAGCGCTGGTCGTGCACCCTACGAGTTTTCTTTTTCTCTTCTACAGGAACATGGGCATTCAAAGCATACCCAATCACTCGAATCCGCGATTCGACTATGGACATGGGTTACTCCCATAAGGAGCGCTAGAAATAAATTCGACTGAAACAAGCAACAAAAGACAGCAGCAGTCGCAAAAGTTCTTTAGTCCCTGCCTGAGTCTTTGACTCAACCAGGCACTCGCGGGCTACTCCCATAGGGAGCGCTGGTCACGCACCCTATGATTATTTGTACATCGTACTATGTGTCGATAACATCCATGACTCGAAGCTTACGGCGACACCGCCTCATGATTTTTTCCCTACAAAGAGACTGCGTCTCCTGGGCCACCCGAATCATCTCCACGATGACAAAATTCAGATGCCGCGCTTGTAGTGTGAAGATACGACCTGAATAAGGCCTAGCAACGCATCTGCTGCGCACTACCAGTAATGTATCCGTGCCTACAGGTACGATGAACATGCCTTGATGGACGCGTCGAGTGCTTACACCCATACACTGCAATTTGACTCCTGTAAGACCTCCGCGGCATGAGTCGAATTACACCAGCACTTTTCTGAATTCGAGTCCGGGGACTCGAGTTCAAGTAGATTGCATTGTTTTACCCTAAGGTAGTTAACTGATACTGATACATTGGTTAAACCAGGCACGCACATCAACAAATCCCTATGACACAAACAGAGCAGTCGAAAAATACTCAGTCATGCACTCGAAAGGCTTCATAAAGTCCACAGTCGAATATGCGATTCCACTGGACACTCGGGGGCTACTGACATGGGTATACCCTACATGTAATCGAGCTTGGTATATACGGGCTGAATACAGCGGAAGCCCACGATGTTGCCAAGGCCCAAATGGAGAACTCGAGTAACCTATAGACTCTCGATTGCTTGCGGAGCAAGAAGAAGCTAAAGATAGAAACTTTAAAGGGAAAACCCTAAGCTGTAACCAAATCGACCTGCTACCTGAGACCTAGCCTATCTATATAAAGGCTAGGAGGGGGCGGTGAGGAGGACACACGCAACCCTAGTTTTCCACAACCCTCGCCAGATTGCATCTGCGCACCATTGTAATCTTCGATTCCTTTGTTAATTCCACAAGCAGACAAGCAGGAGTAGGGACCTCTACGAGGCCTGAACCTGGGTAAATCTTCGAGTCCCCTGTGTGCTTGTTTGCTAGCCGATTGAGGCTTCCAGTGCTCCCTCCTTCTCCAAAACCCAAGTCCATAACAATGTGCATTGATGAGTTAAACCCTCGTCACCTATGGATTAACACTATAGATCGGATCTATGAGATAGAACGATTAGTGACTAAAACTTGAAAGCAATGAAATCTAGGCTATGGCAAATATATTTGTGGGGCCTTTTCTATATAGGACAAAAAGTAACTAATCTATTGATGGATTATGCATTGCTCACCGATTAAACGAGGAAATCTGATACCAAGATGATATGGGGTGGCCCGATCTTCTCAGCAAGCACTTGTCGATGATGATGGTGGACGATAGATAACTAGCCTGTAACTATGAACTCTCCCGCTCGAATCCTGATGCCAATGAAATAACTCTCAAACCCTATAGGATATTCACAACACCACTCTCTGGCCCACATAGCCGTCGACCATGAATGGTAGTTTGCAATCTACTAATTCCCAAAGAAACAACAAATCACACTTAATTGTAGTTGGTAATTCAATCACAGGTAATTCTAGAGGTTCTAAAAAGAAACAACTCCAAAATAGTTTTAGCGTGGTCTCACCTAATTGAAGTGGCGTCCCATCTATTTAAGGACTAAGGGGCGGCGGCCAACCTAAGAGTTCTTAACACTCACGACTCAATTTAGATACAAACCGACCCAATGGGTTCAGCCTAAGGCGCATAGGCCTACTCTACCGTGGCAGAGTTTGTGCATGTTTCTATGCCGCGACAGCCTACCATGGTAGAAATGGACTCTATTTTTTTGCCGTGGCAGGAAAATATGCAGTTTCTCTGCCGCGGCAGATATCTTGCCATGTGTTGATATCCTCCTTTGTAGCTCCTTGCGCTTCCTCCCTCTCCTCCCTCGCGCATTCTTCATTGATCAACACGCCATGCTCCATATGCTTCAGCTCCTCGCTCCGTGCTACGCCTTCTTCTCCCATGTACCTGATCATGGCACAAAGACTTAGGCAGTATAAAGTTCTTATAAATGAAAGTGGAGCTATAGGTATGGTATCTTAACTACACCGCAAACAAGTCCTAGTGCTGATTGTACAAAACCCAAGAAACACACACGTGGAGATAAACGTGGCAATGCAACTATGAAGTGATGAGGACATACATACTACTCCACTATCTCCTACTCCTATTAACAATGAAGTTGTTGCTGCAAGAACCAGTCCAATGAAATCAGGATTGGACCCATTACAAGAGCTCATGCAAAGCTAGTTGAGAAACAACTGAATTCACTCTTAATTGAACCTGATGTTTACTTAATGAGAACTTTATACTACCTAAGTCTATGCATCTTTGTATGATCAGCTTTATTGATAACATAAGTGTTGCATGAGGAGGAGAAGAATTGCACCAAGAAGGATAAGCGCTAATTTCCAATATCAACAAGTGCGCGAGGGAGGAGCGGGAGGCAGGTGCACTAGGAGGCAATGAGTTAATCACGTATGAGCAAGAGAGAAATATGGCGCACCAATAATTACACATTTGAGGTGTTTCACGACATTTGGGCTGCGTGCCAATTAGGCCGAACCCTTATATGGATCAGTATGTATCAATTTGAGTCGAACCGGGTCAGTTTGGGTCAAGTTATGGTTGTTTTAGGCCTGTTTAGAGGGGAGGACGCCGCAACCCTCATATATACTTGATACGTCCATTTTGCATCACTCTCTGTGTATTAATTCACTATTATTCATTGATATATTTCGTATTGAGAGGTGATACTTATGTTATTTCATCCATTTTTGCATGGTTGATGACTTTTGGAGCATGGACCGCTGCAGTCAGGATTCTGATGGAAAAGGTGCTGTTTGGAGGCAAAATTCCTGAAGATTAGAAAATCCGGGAAAATATACAGAAAATCCTATTTTCCCAGAAGACGAAGGAAGCCAGAAGGGGGCTGGAGATGGGCCACAGGGGGCCCACACCACCCCCTGGCGCGGGCCACCCTAGGCCGCGCCACCAGGTGGTGTGGCCGCCCTGGCCCACCCCTGGCACTCCCCTCTGGCGTATATTATCCTCCCGAAACCCTAAGACTCGGGGAGCGACCATAGAAAGATTCCGCCGCCTCTACGGGGCAGAAAACACCGAGAGAGAAAGATCTCTCTCGTAGACAGATTTCTGCCGGGGGAATTCCTTCCCGGAGAGGGGAGATCGTCGCCATCAACACCACCATCAAGCTGTACTTCATCGGGATCATCATCATCACCATCATCACCATCAGCACCCTCATCACCATCTCCATATTGCTGTAACAATTGCATTGAATCTTGCATAGTTCATAGGGGAAACTTTCCCGGTGTTGATTACTCTTTGTAGTTGATGCTATTGAGTGAACCATTGAATTATTGTTTATGTTCAGATTGTTATACATCATTATTCCATCTCTGATCATGATCCATATGATGTCTTATGAGTAGTTCGTTTTGTTCTTGAGGACATGGGAGAAGTCATGTTGTTAGTAGTGGAGTTGTGTTGAGAAAGATTCAATAGTTTGATATTTAAGTTGTGGTGTACTTCTTCTAGTGGTGTCATGTGAACGTCGACTACATGACACTTCACCTATATGGGCCTAGGGGAATGCATTTTGTATTTGGCTACTAATAGTAGGGGTTGTCGGAGTGACAAAAACCTAAACCCCCGTTAGGAAACCATTGCACAAGGGACATAACGGTCTTAGAGTTTAAAGCTGTGGTTAGGTTTCTACCTTAATTACTTTCTTGTACTTACGGATGTTTGCAAGGGGTATAATCACAAGTATGTATTAGTCTTGGATGGGGCGATACATTAGCACAGGTTCACCCACACAACACTTAGCAAGCTAGAGAAGATTAATCAACTATATGAAGCGAAAGCACTTGACAGTCTTCCCATGTGTCCTCGAGAACGTTTGGTCATCTTAAGTAATACAACCGGATTGTCCTTTGCTGCATAAAGGATTGGGCCACTTGCTGCATTTATTCCTACTTTCTTTTATTTACTCGTACT
Source organism: Avena eriantha (assembly GCA_910589775.1). Classification (NCBI taxonomy): domain Eukaryota; kingdom Viridiplantae; phylum Streptophyta; class Magnoliopsida; order Poales; family Poaceae; genus Avena; species Avena eriantha. The sequence goes on along the minus strand of OU342741.1, from coordinate 268,504,177 downwards.
TTGTTTACTTGCTTTATCGAAACCCCTAAAAATCCGTTTGCTAAGTATTTGTAGAGAATTCCTGATCCATACCACTAGCCAGCACCTCCTGCTCCTCGTTGGGTTCGACACTCTTACTTATTGAAAATACTGCGATACACCCCCTATACTTGTGGGTCATCAAGACTATTTTCTGCCGCCGTTGCCGGGGAGTGAAGCGCTATTGGAGAGTGGAACTAGTAAGGGAAACTTCTACTGTGAGTATTGTTTACTTCTGCTAGTTGCTTTATTTTCGTTATGGATAATTCGCTGAGTTTCTTATTTGGTAATGCTACTACCACTGCTAAGGTAGTAGATAAGCCACCACGTGCTGAGAATGATGTTTTCAAAATACCTACAAGAATTATTGATCGTGTTATGGATAACTACTATGTTGGGGATGGAACTGTCCATCCCGGTGATCATTTACTCTTTATACATGAATTATGCGGGTTGTTCAAGTGTGCAGGTATTACTACAGATCAAGTTAAGAAGAATTTATTTTCATTATCACTGAAAGGAAGAGCTGAGGAATGGTATAAGCTGCTGAAGAATGGTCAAGCTCTGGAATGGGAGGAAATAGTGCCTCTCTTTTATTCAAAGTTTTATCCTCCTAGTGAGATTAATAAAGATCGGAATCAAATATACAACTTTTGGCCTCATGATGGAGAGAGTACAACTCAAGCTTGGGGGAGATTAAAGTTACTAATGCTCAAATGTCCCATTCATGAGCTCCCCAACAATATTATTATCAATAACTTTTATACAAGGCTCCCTCTACATTATAAGGATTTATTGGATGCTTCTTGTGCTGGATCATTCACTCGTATGGAAGAAGAAGCTAAATGGGATCTTCTGGACCGTATTCAAGACAATGTTGAAGCTTGGGAGAATGACAAAGGAAGAAAGTCAGGTATAAATTATGATTATGAATGCATTGAATCTTTTATGGGAACTGATGACTTTCAAAATATTAAAAATGCTTATGGTCTAGACTCTCAAGCTATTGCTTCTTATTTTAAGGCTTTTTCTTCCTATTGAAGTGCCTAAAAAGAAGTGGAATAAGTATCATGAACCCTATAAAGATGTTGCTAAGAGTGTTCCTGCAAGAAATACTGAAGTTTATACTACTAATTATGTCTTACCTGAACCTTATATTGAGAAAATGCCTTTCCCAGTTAAGATGAAGGAACATTCTATGATAGCTAGTATGGTTAATGAAAGTACAAGTAAAGTTGTTGAACCTGATAAACAAATGGTTGATGAACCTATAATAGCAAATGTGAAAGACTTTGTTACTAAGTATGAAAAAGAGGGACACTAAGGATACCTCTGATATTATTTCACAAAGTAGTGTTATGAGAGCTAGTATTCCTGTGTTTTTTGTTAGAATAAGTGATCATTGCTACGATGGTCCTCTTGATAGTTATATTGTTAAGTTTATGCATGATACTGAAAGTTATTATGAAAGAGGGAAAAGTGTTTTTATGCATCTCAATAATATCAAGTTTCCTCGTTTTATGCTGAAAGTTTTTATGTTGCACTTCTTTTGCCTTCTTATGCAAGTTGCCTCTGGTTTCAACAACTTGTTTGTTTACAAAATTCCCTTGCATAGGAAGTGGGTTAGAATTAAATGTGTATATTTTTGCTTCTTAATGCTCTCTTTCACTTCAATTCATATCCCTATGAGAGCTTCTCCAAAATTATCATGCCCATCTTAATGGCTATAAAGAAAGAGCTTTTTGGGAGACAACCCAATTTATTTTTGCTTTCAGTTTGTTTTTGTTTCTTTGAGTCTTGGAAGTTATTACTTTGGTAATAACTGCTCCTTATCCGTTTTGCTTGGTTTTTGTGTCAAGATCAACCTCTAATGAGAGAGAAGTAAGATTTGAGGAAGTTGCTGTCCCGAAACAGATTTTTGTGCTTCACCGTAAAAATTCGTGAGAGATCTATGTATGTCGGATTGAGCTGTAATTTGTTTTGCTTCTTCCCCAGGTTGTTATTTAACTTTCGTTAGTTTTGCACTTTTTGATTTGAGCAACATAAGATTTTCGAAAAAATTCATCTTTACCTGCTGGTCTGTTTTGACAGATTTTGCCACTCTTGCATTTGCTTCTTTATTCGATTTCCTTTTTGAATTCTTTTTGGGTTTTAGGAAGGAGTTGCTACAGTAGATTATGTTTTGATGGTTTTATGTTGAAGTTTGACTCATAAGGTTTTATCACTTCACTTATACTAATGTTGCTAATGAGAATTGTGTTAAGTTTTGTGTGAAAGAAATTTCTAGGAAGTGGAGACAATGGTGTAATAAGGAAGAGAAGGGTTTTATGACTCAAGTAAGAAGTGTATGAAGATGAAGATATTGATGTTATTCAAGTGGTGACTCTGGAAGAATCCACTAGATACCAAATTCAGAGACCTGCAGAGTCCGTGTTCAAATAGGTAACAGTTCTGGTAAGAAAAATTCCGCGAAAATACAATCCGACTATATTTTTGCAGTTTTCAGTCAATAAGGAAAGCTACGAAGCGAAAAAGGGAAGGAAACGGAGCCAGTGTGGCTCACACCACCCTGTGGTGTGGGCCCACCCCTAGCCGTGCCACCAGGTGGTGAGTCCACCCCGGACTCCGCTTCCGACTCGTTTTCTTCCAGTACCTTCCTTTTGATATGAAACTTCATAATATATAATCCCCCGGATCCGCCGAGGTTTGTATATCGTGTTCTCATCGTGTTTTTGTTTCGATCTGTTTCTGCCAGGACATACTCTTTGAAAATTTAGAAGCACAATGGTGTCCGCCAAGGATAAAGGAAAGGAGCCTATGGAGGAAGACCTCCAAGACCCCAAGCAAGGGCTGGTACCTTCAGTCTCTTGCCCTGCATCAACGGAAGCCCTACGAGTCACTAAGTACCGAGACTTGCAGAGGAAGGTGGACATGCTTCAATGGGAGAATAATAGGCTTCGCAAGATGCTGGAAGATTTCGTCACGTCAACTAAGAAAATATTACCACCACCGAAGGAGTAATTCGTTATCAGGTTTGGCATCCCCTTGGTTTGTTCCAAGCTTGGGGGAGTGCCACGGTATCACATCACTATCTTCTATCTTTTTACCTTATTAGTAAAGTCATATCATGAATAGAGAAGTTATTATGTAGTATGGTTTGCATTATGGAAGTGTCCCCTCTCTTGTTAGATATGTATCCTTTGGTGTGAGTTTCCGTTATGGAATATTAATGAGAAGTTCTATCATTTACTCTTTTGCGTAGCTTATATTAGTTTTCAATTCGTGGTTATATGATTGATCTTGTTGTTATTATTGGTAGCACTTTGGGATCATTGAGTTAATTTAGTTGGTTTTGGCAGACCTGGCTCGGTCAGTAGCAACTATTTTTGAGAGTTGAATGAAAAGATAAAAGTACTCTAAAGAAAAATTATTTCATCATCTTTCTTTCTTGATTTGCTCATAAGTCTAGTATTCCCTAGTTAAGATCTTTTATGCTTCCAAGGAAGATTGCATGTTTGTATTTATCACTTATATGTTTGTTTGTTTCCTTCAACTCTTATACTTGCTACCCAGCCTTGCTAGCCAAAAACCTGTACTGAGAGGGAATTCTTCTCGTGCATCCACTCCTTTAAACCAAAACCTTTGCCATTTGTGTCCACCATACCTACCTAGTAGCATTATTGCTATTCCAAGTAAATTCTTGTTTTATCTACCTCCCAAATTAAACTTGTTATGTGAAAATTAGTGATTAAAGCTCTCACGAACTTGATGGCACACTTTACTTTCTTGCATTTAATAAACTTGGACCACTGGGTCCTTCTTTGTTGCGTATATGCTTGCGCTTTATGATTTGAAGTTAGCAGAACCATGTATCATGGGGACTACTTTCAACACTTCATTTGGTACTTTGTACCTAGTTGATATCATGTTTTTTTGCTTATGGATCCCGGCGGTGTGAAATAAAAGTGGAACTTATAAGATCATGGAGTTTATATGTGTGTTAGAGAAACGCTTGGGCCACTAGCCTAAGCCATGCCTAATCATGGTGGAAACTTGCAGCATAACTATAGTGAGCATTCTATAAAGCATCTTCAATAAAAACCTATGCAAATAGCAAATAAAAAGATCGCTGAGATGCTCACTATCTGCTTGCCTTGTCATGTTGATTATGGGATAGCTCCTCTGTCATGTGCAAGGGGTACCCCGTTGGCGGTTCTTAATGATACACACGTATTTACAATGACAAGAGCTTGCTCGTGACTGAAGTTGAGTAGCATGAGGTTCGGTACTCATAAGTAAGGGGCATGGGAATCCAATTTATAACTTGTCAAGCATATCCTCTTAGTTGTGTCACTTTAACCTTAACCACCAAAAGATGCCTATGATAGGGGCAATGAGAGCTGGAAGCTAGTAAGTATCTTAATTTTTGGGAGCTCTTTATGAGACTTGCAATCCCTGCTTCCCTCTGTGAAGGGCCTTTCTTTTACTTTGTAGTTGAGTCAGTAAACCTATTCCCTTCTATCTTAGCAAGTATTTTGAGTTGTTGTGTTTCATTCATTCATATGATGATTTATTCAAACATGTCTTATGTTCCTTGTTTTGCACATTGCTCTTATCTTGATGTTTACTACTTTGAAAGCTATCATTGCAAACCAACTATTTGTGAACTCCAGCAAATTATCAACTATTCTTCGACCAAGAGCTAAGTTTGCCATTACCAATTATGATTCACTTTATGTATCTTTATTGTGTTTCCTTTACTTATTACAAGTTGAGTTATATAATAGTGAGTTGTCTTCTATTATGATCTATGTATTTGATGAATGTGATGCTTCTTGTCCGTATTCTTTTATCGACTCTTCACTCCATAAACCTGAGGCCATGTTTATTGAGCTCAGTTTCGCTTGGGGACAAGCGAATTCTAAGCTTGGGGGGAGTTGATACGTCCATTTTGCATCACTATTCTATCTCTTAATTCACTATTATTCATTGATATATTTCATATTGAGAGGTGATACTTATGTTATTTCATCTGTTTTTGCATGGTTGATGACTTTTGGAGCATGAACTGCTGCAGTCAGGATTCTGATGGAAAAGTTGCTGTTTGGAGGCAAAATTCGCGAAGATCAGAAAATCCAGAAAAATATACGAAAAATCCTATTTTTCCAGAAGACGAAGGAAGCCAGAAGGGGGGCTGGAGATGGGCCACAGGGGGCCCACACCACCCCCTGGCGCGGGCAACCATAGGCCGTGCCAGCAGGTGGTGTGGCCGCCCTGGCCCACTCCAGGCTCTCCCCTCTGGTGTATATCATCCTCCCGAAATCCTAAGACTCGGGGAGCGACCACAGAAAGATTCCACCGCCTCTACGGGGCAGAAAACACCGAGAGAGAAAGATCTCTCCGGCAGACAGATTTCTGCCGGGGGAATTCCTTCCCGGAAAGGGGAGATTGTCGCCATCAACACCATCATCAAGCTGGACTTCATCGGGATCATCATCACCACCATCATCACCATCAGCACCCTCATCACCATCTCCATATTGCTGTAACAATTGCATTGAATCTTGCATAGTTCATAGGGAAACTTTCCCGGTGTTGATTACTCTTTGTAGTTGATGCTATTGAGTGAACCATTGAATTATTGTTTATGTTCAGATTGTTATATATCATTATTACATCTCTGATCATGATCCATATGATGTCTTGTGAGTAGTTCGTTTTGTTCTTGAGGACATGGGAGAAGTCATGTTGTTAGTAGTGAAGTTGTGTTGAGAAAGATTCGATAGTTTGATATTTAAGTTGTGGTGTACTTCTTCTAGTGGTGTCATGTGAACATCGACTAAATGACACTTCACCTATATGGGCCTAGGGGAATGCATTGTGTATTTGGCTACTAATCGTAGGGGTTGCCGGAGTGACAGAAACATGAACCCCCGTTAGAAAACCATTGCACAAGGGACGTAAGGGTCTTAGAGTTTAAAGCTATGGTTAGGTTTCTACCTTAATTACTTTCTTGCACTTACGGATGTTTGCAAGGGGTATAATCACAAGTATGTATTAGTCTTAGATGGGGCGGCACATTAGCACAGGTTCACCCACACAACACTTAGCTAGTTAGAGAAGATTAATCAACTATATGAAGCGAAAGCACTTGACAGTCTTCCCATGTGTCCTCGAGAATGTTTGGTCATCTTAAGTAATACAACCGGCTTGTCCTTTGCTGCATAAAGGATTGGGCCACTTGCTGCATTTATTCTTACTGTCTTTTATTTACTCGTACTTTGTTTACTTGTTTTATCGAAAACCTCTAAAAATCCATTTGCTAAGTATTTGCAGAGAATTCCTGATCTATACCACTAGCCAGCACCTTCTGCTCCTCGTTGGGTTCGACACTCTTACTTATCAAAAATACTGCGATACACCCCTATACTTGTGGGTCATCAATACTCCAGCAGTCGTCACAATTAGGTGAGACCACGTTAAAATAAACTCTATATATCCAGATTGTTTAGCCAATTGCTAGTTTGAGTGTGATCTATTTTTTCATTGGAAATTAGTAGATTGCAATACCGCTTTGTGGTCAGCGGCTACGTGCGCAAGTGCGTGGAGTTACGAATATCCAAAGGGTTGAGAGCTGTTGTATCTGGCAGCTGGGATTAGCCGGAGAGTTCTCAGATTCATACAAGTTATCTTCATCATCTATATCGCCATCTACCCCAGCTCACTGAGAAGATTGGGCCACCCCTTATCTTCTTGGTATCAGATTCCAGCGTTTACTCGGTGAGCATCCACAAATCCATCCGTTGATTAGTTCTTGTTTTAGTCCTATACAGAAAAAGCCACAAAAATATTTGGGTTCATAGTTCTCTGCCATAGCCTAGATTACACTATTCGTGAGGTCTAGTTGCTGGTCATAGTCTTTTTGTGTAGCATTTCTTCTAATCTGAGTCGTAGTTTTTGTCTAGTTTTCGTCCGTTTTTGTTGCATCGTGGATTCCTTAGACTGTTTTTAGACTGTTCCTCGAGTTCGTGAGACTGTTCTTTGTGTTCTTGAGTCTTCTGTATTTTAGATCCATTTCTTTTTAGATTGGTCCATTTGTCCGTGTACAAGTTGAGGAAAGAAACGCACCTAGTTTCAGTTGAGAAAAAAAGCAAACCGATCGAATATAGATCGGATCGATTTCCAACTAGCTAGCATGTGTGAGGTAATAGTAATTTTCTCTGGCGTACGTGAAAAAAAATAACCGATCGCTAGCTGAGTCCTGATCGCTAGCTACCTCATGTGAAACAAAGAAAAAAAGTATCGTGATCGCTCGTGCTCGCCTGACCGCAGACTCCTCTGTGGTCGTACGTGACGCCCTCAGCGCTCAGCAGAAAAAAAAGTCTGGATTGGTACGTCGCTCACGCCTGAACTCAGAAACGTATGTGCTTGTACGTGAGTAAACTCACGTTTCCAAAAAAATTATATTTTTTTACTGAGTCCACGCAGTGTACCTATCCTTGTGAGCCTTAGTAAGCCTTTCTTGGTGCTAAAACTATCCTACGAGACTAGCGTGCTTAGTGCTCTGCGGGCTGCTCAGTTTAGTAATCTTGTGCCCGTTTCGTTGAGACATTGCTAGCATCTCTCCTTGTGCATTGCAACACGAACATTACTCCGACATACCTCAATTCTTGTACTCTTTTTTATAGTTGCAATTGCCCCATTTATCTCCACCATGTGTGTTTCCGTGGGTCTGTTTATCATGCACTAGGATTTCTGAATTGGTGTTGTTAGGTATCCCAACCAAGCTTCACCATATACCTGGTTTGTCGTGTGATAGTTTCTTATACCCTCGGTATTCGCTTCATCACATCCGTGCACATAGCTGTTCATCCAAGTTGGTAAGCTTCTCTAATTTACTTTGGAACAATAAGATTCCTCTTTCTTCCAGTTGAGTGAGTTGCGAGAGTTTCCACCACAAGATTTTGTTTTGTGCACTAATGTACTAATCATGTCTTGTAGTTCTTCTATTGATGTGCATCAAAAAAAGGCAGGAGATACCGTGCTTACTTGGAATGAATATAAGGCCCTTCACAATCATTTGTAGTTGGTGTTCACTATCACCACAGATGGCATTGACAAGGAAGTTTAGGGTGTACAATTGAAGCTGGATTAGAATGAAGTTGATGTCACCGCCATTCAAACACAAGTAATGGGGATTCAAACAAGCATCCAAGCGTTGACACTGTCTGTGAATGATTTGAGGCTGCTTGTGGAGCAACAACAACCACACCAGCCGGCTGTTGAGGATGATAATGCAAGCATCAATGATGGACATAAGGCCGTTGCCCCTGATGTTGAAGAGTACCTCACCTAGGAGCTGAAGATAGAGAAGTTATGGCGCTTACATGACTATACTGAAGATAGAAAATTCAAGCCTTCTAGTTCAGAGTTTGATGGTTATGCATTACGATGGTGGGATGGCATTGTTCGTCCACAGCAAGAAGATGGTGAGCTTCCCATTATTACTTGGCGCACCATGAGGAGGTGATGCGAGATCACTTTGTTCCTGCTAATTACTTGCGTTCTATCTTTGACAAGTTGCAGCAACTGAGGCAAGGCACTATGACTATTGATGCCTATTACATGGAGATGGAGATGCTTCTACAACGAGCTCGGGTACGTGAGCCTATTGAGATGAACATGTAGTGTTTTGTCCATGGACTAAAGTATAACATCAAAAGCATTGTTCGGCACCATCAATATCATGATATGAATGAGCTGTTACATCATGCACGTGAGGATGAAGCACAGTTTGCCGAAGAAGCTTAATTCAATGCGCATTCTACTAGTGGTGGACGTTTTCCATCCAGATTGCTGCAATTGCTCCTGCACTAAGTTCTCGTTCAGATGTACGTTCCACTACTTCAACACGACCCGATTCTTGTATTTTCTCATGCAAAGAAATATGCACCCGCTGCTAGTGGTACATGTTCAAATATGTCTACAACACGTAATAGGGACATTGAGTGCCATACATGTGGCAGCAAGGGTCACTTCAAAAGGGAGTGTCCAAATAGAAAGGTGTTGTTTGTTAATGAACACGACGAGTATGAGACAGAAGATGATGTTGATCCGACTGCTTCAGATGATGATGGTTATGAGAGTGATGGTGTTGATGCATTTCCATCCACCGCCACCACTATTGTCTGTACTCCCCGTGTTCTCAATGTGTCTTCTAGTTCTGAAAGTCAATGATGCAATTTATTCCAAACGAAAACACTTGTTGGTCCAGGAAAGGCATGCAAGGTTATCATTGATGGTGGTAGCTGTCGCAATTTGGCTAGCAAGAAGTTGTGTGCAAAGCTGAAGCTGAAGTATCTACCACACCCCAATCCATATTTTATTCAGTGGTTAAGTGACAGTGGAGAGATGAAAGTCAACCACATGGTGCGAGTTAATTTTGAGATTGGACCATACAAGGACTCCATTGAGTTTGATGTGGTACCCATGACGGTGTGTCACCTATTGTTGGGTCGGCCTTGGCAGTACGATTGCCATGTGCAACACAATGGCTGAGCCATACCTATCACTTGGAGTTCCATGGAAAGAAAATAAATTTTCAACATATGTCACCACAGCAAATTGTAAATTGTCAGAAAACGGAAGTGAATCTAGAACATGTAGATAGGCGAGAGACTACTACTTCTGTGAGTGTGAGCCACCAGCCCAAATCGAGTGGTAAAAATAAGAGTGAGGGAGTGCATTCACTAGTTATATTAGCCACCAAAGAAGATATGAGAGAATTTCGAGAGGAGCCTACATCCATGCCTCTTGTGCTTATGTACAAGGGTGAGGTGTTAGTTTCTAATTACATGACCCCTCTTTCTTTTGGTGTTTCTAATGTTTTGCAGGAATTCAGTGACGTGTTTTCGGAGGAGGTACCTGCTGGTTTGCCACCCATGTGTGGCATAGAGCACTAGATAGATCCGATCACTGGCGCCACGTTGCCCAACCGTGCCCTTATAGAACCAACCCCAAAGAAACAAAGGAAATACAGAAACAAGTGCAAGCGCTTCTCGACAAAGGTTATATTCGTGTGAGCTTAAGTCCTTGTGTTGTTCCTGTTATTTTAGTTCCTAAGAAAGATGGTACATGGCGCATGTGTGTAGATTGTAGAGCGATAAATAACACCACTATTCGATATCGTCATCCTATTCCATGCTTGGAAGATATGCTAGATGAATTGGGTGGTGCTGCTATTTTCTCTAAGATAGATTTGCGTAGTGGTTATCATCAAATTAGGATGAAAGAAGAGGATGAATGGAAAACAGCCTTTAAAACAAAATTTGGTTTATATGAGTGGTTAGTCATGCCATTTGGATTAACTAATGCACCTAGTACTTTCATGAGATTAATGAACCATGTTTTGAGAAATTTTATTGGCAAGTTTGTGGTTGTGTATTTTGATGACATATTAATCTACAGCCGTAATGAATCTGAACATAGTGATCATATTAGACAAGTTTTGCAAGTGTTACGTGATGCTAAACTCTATGGTAATTTTGAGAAGTGCACATTTTGCAAAGATAAGGTCATATTTCTAGGATATGTTGTTTCTAAGCATGGAGTGGAAGTAGATTCATCTAAAATTGAAGCTATTCAAAATTGGCCTACTGCAATGAATGTTAGTCAAGCGTGAAGTTTTCAAGGTCTTGCTGGTTTCTATAGACATTTTGTGAAATACTTTTGTACTATTGCTGCTCCTTTGAATGCATTAACTAAAAAGGGTGTCGAATTTGCATGGGGCGTAGCCCAAGATCACGCGTTTGATGAGCTGAAATGCTTTGTTAACTTCTACACCATTGCTTGCACAAGCAATTTGAGATTGAATGTGATGCTAGTGGCATATGAATTGGTGGTGTGTTGATGCAAGAGGGTCATCCTATTGCATATTTTTTTGAGAAACTTTCTAGTGCAAGGTTGAACTATCCTATCTATGATAAAGAATTGTATGCGCTTGTTAGAGTCCTTGAGGTTTGGCAACATTATTTGTGGCCAAAAGAAATTAGCATACATTCTGATCATGAGGCTTTGAAATATCTAAAAGCTCAATCTAACTTGCATAGGCGTCTTGCTAAGTGGGTTGAGTTCATTGAGTCTTTCTCATACATAATTAAACATAAGAAGGGTAAAGACAATATAGTTGCTGATGCTCTATCTAGGAAGAACATGTTGTTAACACCATTGGATATTAAAGTTCCTGGTTTAGAGAGTTTGCGTGAGTTGTATGCTACTAATCATGATTTTACAACGCCTTATAGCATGTGTACTAATGGGAAGGCATGGGATAAATATCACATCCATGATGGGTTTTTGTTTCGTGCTAACAGACTATGTGTTCTAGAATCGTTTGTCCGTTTGTTGTTGTTGCAGGAATCACATGCAGGCGGTTTGATGGGCCATATTGGGCTTGATAAGATACTACTCATGCTCGCTGATCACTTTTACTGGCCTAGAATGAGGCAGGATGTGGACAGATTTGTGAAATGATGCATTGCATGTAACACGTCCAAGTCCAAGTTGAAGCCTCATGGTTTGTACACTCCATTACCTACACCTACTATACCATGGGAAGATATAAACATGGATTTTGTACTAGGTTTGCCTAAAACTAAAAGAGTCCACGATTCTATATTTGTGGTAGTGGATAGGTTCTCTAAAATGTCACACTTTATTGCCTGCCACAAAAGCGATGATGCGTCGCATATTGCTAATCTATTTTCAAGGACATTGTACGCTTACATGGAGTACCCAAAACAATTGTTTCTGATCGAGATGTGAAGTTTATGAGCTACTTCTGGAAGACACTATGGGGAAAGCTGGGCACGAAGATACTATTCAACACAACATGTCATCCCCAAACTGATGGTCAGATAGAGGTGGTGAATCGCACGCTCTCAACACTGTTGCGTGCTATGATCAAGAAGAACTTGCGTGAGTGGGAGGAGTATTTACCACATGTTGAGTTTGCATATAATAGGGCGATACACTCTACCATGCAGCTGTGTCCTTTTGAGGTGGTATATGGCTTCAAACCCATTACTCCACTTGACTTGTTGCCTCTACCCATACAAGAGAGAGTAAACATGAAGGCATCAAAGAGGGCAAATTTTGTGAGGAAGATACATGTGAAGACTAAAGAAGCTATTGAAAGGAAGGGCAAGAGCACCAATGATTGAGTTAACAAGAAGCGCAAGGAGGTGCTGTTTCAACCTAGTGACTTGGTATGGGTACATTTTCGCAAGGACAGATTTCTGGAGTTGCGTAAATACAAGTTACTTCCACGTGGTGCTGGTCCTTACAAAGTGCTTGCCAAGATAAATGATAATGCAAACAAGATAGATCTTCCTACAGATGAGTTTGGTGTCAGTAATAATTTCAATGTTGCTAATTTGACACCTTATGATGGAGATGACCTTGGAGCATCAAGGTCGATGCCTTTTGAAGGGGGGAGATGATGAGGACATCCATACTAATCCACTATCTCCTACTCCTATTGACAATGAAGTTGTTGCTACAAAGAACAAGTCCAATGAAATCAGGATTGGACCCATTACAAGAGCTCATGCAAAGCTACTTGAGCAACATGTGAATTCACTCTTAATTGAATTTGATGTTTACTTAATGAGAATTTTATACTACCTATGTCTATGAATCTTTTTATGATCAAGTTTATTGATAACACAAGCATTGCACGAGGAGGAGAAGAGTTGCAGCAACAATAAGTGCTAATTTCCAATATCAACAAGTGCACGAGGGAGGAGCGGGAGGCAGGCGCACTAGGAGGCAATGAGGAAATCACATAGGAGCAAGAGAGAAATATGGCGCACTAAGAATTACACGTTTGAGGTGTTTAACGACATTTGGGATGCGTGCCAATTAGGTCGAACCCATATATGGGTCGGTTTGTATCAGTTTGAGTCGAATCAGGTGTTTGGGCCAACTTATGGCTGTTATCAAGTCGGGATTAGACGGAGAGTTCTCAGATTCATACAAATTATCTTCATAATCTATATTGCCATCTACCCTAGCTCACTGAGAAGATCGGGGCACCCCTTATCATGAAGGGTGTTGCACTATGCTAGAGAGACACTAGCAAAGCTCGAAGTAAACAGGCACAAGATTGCTCAATCTACTGTGCACAAAGATATCACTAGGCCTCTTGCACAATTCTCCTTTTGTTTCTATTTTTCTTTTGTACTGATTTTTTATCTTTTTGTGTTTTCTTTTGCTATATCCTTTTTTTGAATATGTATCACACGATGATCATGGCCAAATTATAATGTACATCACAAAAAGCCCATGAGCAGCCTGTAAGAGCGGAAACTAGTCTCAATAGGTAGGTACCCCTTTGAATAGAATGGCTATAGCTAAGGTTTGGAAATTGCAAAATATCAAAATTATTATATTTGTGCCATGGCAGAAAAATAGGCCGAAAATGTGCCGCGACAGAACTGGCGACAGAACAACAGCACGTGATAGAGAAACAGGTGGAAATTGTTCCGCGGCAGGACACCAGCATGCGACAGATAAAATTGTGTTGCGGTAGGACTACGATCCACGACAGAGACAGACTCGCGGCAGAGAAACATGGTGTTTCTGTGCCACGACAGAGTCAACTACGATTTTTTTTTCAATTCCTACTTGCCAAATAGTAAACAACCAGGACTCTAGTGCTTGGCTCAGATTGGATCTTGTGGCGGCGAAAAACAATGGTGGGGAACACGTATGAAAGCAAATAAAACTAGATCTAAACCGAAACCTAGACTCCTACAGATTAACACTATAGATCGGATCTACGAGATAGAACGATCAACGACTAAAACTTGAAAGCAATGTAATCTAGGCTATGGCAAATATTTTTGTGGGGCTTTTTCTGTATAGGACAAAAAGTAACTAATCTATGGATGGATTGTGGATTCCTCACCGAGTAAACGAGGAAATCTGATACCAAGATGATATGGGGTGGCCCAATCTTCTGAGCAAACACTTGTCGATGATGATGGTGGATGATAGATAAGTAGCATGTAGCTATGAACTCTCCTGCTCGAACCCTGATGCCAATGCAACAACACTCGAACCCAATAGGATATTCAGAACACCACGCTCTTGCATAGCCGTTAACCACGAATGATAGTTTGCAATCTACTAATTCTCAATGGAACAACAGATCACACTCAATTGTAGTTGGTAATTCGATCACAGGTAATTCCAGAGGTTCCAAAAAGAAACAACTCCAAAATAGTTTTAACGTGGTCTCACCTAATTGAAGTGGCACCCCATCTATTTAAGGACTAAGGGGCGGCGGCCAGCCGAAGAGTTCTTAACACTCATGACTCAATTTAGTTACAAACCGACCCAATGGGTTCAGCCAAAGGTGCACAGGCATGCTCTGCCATGGCAGAGTTTGTGCCTATTTCTCTGCCACGACAGCCTGTCGTGGCAAAGATGGACTCTGTTTTTGCCGCGGCAAGAAAATGCATAGTTTCTCTATCGCGTCAGAGATCCTGCCATGTGTGGATCTCCTCCTTTGTAGCTCCTTGCTCTTCCTCCCTCTCCTCCCTCGCACATTCTTCATTGATCAACATGCCATGCTCCATATGCTTCAGCTCCTCTCTCTGTGCTACGCCTTCTTATCCCATGTACCTGATCATACAATGGCACAAAGACTTAGGCAGTATAAAGTTCTTATAAATGAAAGTATCATGCTCATCTAGGAATGTGAAAAGTGTGCCATGTTTGTAGACATAGTGAACCATGCATGTTTTACTTGCGATTCCTAGGTTCTTTGAGTTTTCAAGGTTTCGTAGATAAATTAACCCAATTAAATTATACTACTATCTCCAATTCAAATTAATATTCTTAGATTTGTCTAGATTCAGGTATATGTATCTAGCACAGAAACGTGACTAGATACATTTGAATCTAGACGAATCTGTGAACATTAATATGGATCGGAGGGAATCTGTCGAAATTAGGCCAAATTAATTCGAACCAGATGTGAGCTACCAATTGCTCTTAAAATTTTACAAAAATCTTTTGAAGTTGCCAACCAAACAATCAATATATCGAGAACACGACCGAGAGTTTTGAAAGATTCAACTTCTTTCTAGAATTTGCATGCTGATAAAGTTGACCATGCTTTGAAAAAAGAGAGAAATATGCAAAAAAATAGGGGGGCTCATGCATGGCGTCCTGTTGCATGAATTACCTGCCATGAAAAATAATAAACATGAGTTTTCACAACTTTTGAAAAAACCCACTTCACAAAATGGCCTACCATGTATAAGTATGAACACGTTTCAGGACGAGCAACCAAGCAAGGTCATGGACATATCCACATCATAGTTTATGGTAAATTGGTAGTACTACCAGAAAGTAGATGTGCATATCTTGGCATTGGTAGACATCTTTGCCAATGGGAGTTTCCAAATACTAGGAAAAGTAACAACTCCAATTTTCTAAGCGACGGAAATATTTTTTCTATAAAGCAAAGTACTCCACTTCCGTGCTACTACTCCAAAAGTAGGCATCACGAGAGCAGCGAGAGGAGGAGTCGAAGGCGGTGCGATGTCAGAGCAAAGCTATGATGGGCTGCTGGCATGAGGTACAGGGTACACTCCACTAGTAGTAAATGTATGGACCTACTACTAGTAATACGCACGCAAAACAAGTTGTGTTTTCTCTCTCCTTCGCTGCCTCTCACCATCCATCCTCAATCAATCTCTTCTTTGCAGCCACGGATGTACAGTCCGGCTTGTCTCTTCCATGTCCACAGCGTGGCGCTGCGCACATGTGCCTTGGTACGGCACACCGGTCTACTTCCAGCAACCGTTTCCCCCCCGAAAGTCAAGTGATCTATTGGATTAATAATCATCTACACCAATACAAAAAGTCTCAAAAATAATAATAATAATTACAAAAGGTCCTCAGACCACCTTGCGATGACTACAAACCCTAGGGCGCTAATTGGAGTGTCTCGCTCTTTCAAGACCTACGGTACCCCGGTTCCAATAAATAAATAAAGAATGCCACCGCCCCAATTTTCAGACAAAGTGTACCATGCTTTCTTACGATTCCCAAGTTTTAGGATTTTTCAAGCGGGCATAGAAAGGTTTTTCATTTTATTCCTGTTTAATTTTCTTGCATTTTGATGAGGTTGTTGTATGTAATGCTAGGTGTTCTATAGTTCAATTGCTAGGTATTATACATGTTGTTATAAGGCTGACAGTAGATGACGTGTCACTTTATTATACCTAACACTCACTTATACTATTGAACTAACTCTCATGCACTTGTAGAATATTAATTTAGACCTAATTTGATAAATCGATGAAAAGTTGTCCGAGTTGGTGAAATTAGCTAGAAAATTAAGCTTGAAAAATATAACATGTAATTTATCCTACCACTCTATGTACTATACTAAATAAATGGCACATGCTATGAACTCTAAGCCATATTAATCGTACTTCATCCCAAAAAATACTTTGACTTCTTTACCATGTTAACATGCACCAACCTATACCAAAATATGCGCATACCGTCATTATCTTGATAAAGACAGAGTATGTCCAACAATAGTTTCCAAAATATTTCCTTAATATTACTCCTTAATACTTCCAAAATTATTTTGAAGGTACTCAGGCAACCAATATATCATAGGCCAACAATAGTTTAAAAAAATGTCATTACTCATTAGTATTTGCATACCAGCAAATTGGACCGTGTATGAAAAACATTCAAAAAAAATAAAACATAAAACAAAAACACGAGACTTCATTACGACTGGTGTATACTTTTGCTAGTATTATTAATTGCCAAGAAAAATGATAAACATGATATTCGAAAAATTTATAAAAACAGATGCACATTATAGCCTATCATGTATGAATATTATTCTTGGGTTTTTGCCTAAACGACCAGTAAGGTCATTGTTATATATATCGACATATACTCTAGCTACACTTTTAGATAGGGTTCTAACATCGGGTAGATGGGTGCGTATTGGTCTAGTAAACAATGTTGCCCGTGGAAGTTCCGAACAATTAGGAAAAAAATATTTTTCACTTTTCCAAGTGATTACGGGGATTTTTGTACTAGCAGTAAAGAAAATCAGAAGGATGTGGCTCGGAATGCGACAAACGTGCCATGTTTCCAGACATAGCGAACCATGCATGTTTTACTTGCGATTCCTAGGTTCTTTTAGTTTTCAAGGTTTGTAGATAAATTAACCCAACTAAATTACACTACCGTCTCCGATTCAAATTAATGTTCTTAGATTTGTCTAGATTCGGGTATACGTATCTAGCACAGAAACATGATTAGATACATTTGAATCTAGATGAATCTATGAACATTAATATGGATCGGAGGGAGTCTGTGGAAATTAGGTCAAATTAATTCGAACCACATGTGAGCTACCAATTGCTCTTAAAATTTTACAAAAATCTTTTAAAGTTGCCCACCAGATAGCCAATATATCGAGAACACGGCCGAGAGTTTTGAAAGATTCAACTTCTGTCTAGAATTTGCATGCCGACAAAGTTGATCCTGCTTTGAAAAAAGTGAGAAATATGCAAGAAAAACAGGGGGCTCATGCATGGCATCCTTTTGCATGTATTACATGCCATGAAAAATAATAAACATGAGCTTTCACAACTTATGAAAAAATCCGCTTCACAAAAATGGCCTACCATGTATAAGTATGAACAGGTTTCAAGCCAAGCGACCAAGCAAGGTCATGGACATATCTGCATTATAGTTTATAGTAATTTCGTAGTACTATAAGAAAGTAGATGTGTGCATCTTGGCATTGGTAAACATCTTTGCCAATGGGAGTTTCCAAATACTAGTCCAATTTTCTAAGCGACGGAAATATTTTTTTCTATAAAGCAAAGTACTCCACTTCTGTACTACTACTCCAAAAGGGAGGCAGCGCGAGAGCAGCGAGAGGAGGAGTCGAAGGCGGTGCAATGTCAGAGCAAAGCTATGATTTGTTGCTGACACGAGGTACATGGTACACTCCACTAGTAGTAAATGTATGGACCTACTACTAGTATATGCACGCAAAAAAGTTGTGTTTTCTCTCTCCTTTGCTGCCTCCCACCATCCACCCTCAATCAATCTCTTCTTTGTAGTCGCGGATGCACAGTCTGGCTTGTGTCTTCCTAGTCCACAGCGTGACGCTACGTACGCGTGCCTTGGTACAACACACTGATCTACTTCCCGCAACCGTTTCCCCCCCGAAATTCAAGAGATCTACTCATTAATAATCGTCTACACCAATACAAAAAGTCTCAAAAGTAATGATAATAATGACAAAAAGGTCCTCAGACCACCTTGCGACGACTACAAACCATAGGACGCTAATTGGAGTGCCTCGCTCCTTCAGGACCTATGGTATCCTGGTTCCAATAAATAAATAAAGAATGCCACCGCTCCAATTTTCAGACAAAGTGTACCATGCTTTCTTACAATTCCCAAGTTTTAGGATTTTTCAAGCAGGCATAGACATGTTTTTCATTTTATTCCTATTTAATCTTCTTGATTTTTGATGAGGTTGCTACATGTAATGCTAGTTGTTCTATAGTTCAATTGTTAGGTATTGTACATGGTATTATAAGGCCGACAATAGATGACGTGTCACTTTATTATATCTAACACTCGGTTATACTATTGAACTAGCTCTCATGCACTTGTAGAATATTAATTTAGACCTAATTCGACAAATCGACGAGAAGTCGTCTGAGTGGGCGAAATTTGCTAGAAAACTAAGCTTGAAAAATATAACATGTAATTTATCCAACAACTTTATGTACTATAGTAAATAAATGGCACATGCTATGAACTCTAACCCATATTAATCGTACTTCATCCCAAATATACTTTTACTTCTTTACCATGATAACATGCACCGACCTATAACAAAATATGGGCATACCGTCATTATATTGATGAAGACAGAGTATGCCCAACAATAATTTCCGAAATATTTCCTTAATATTACTCCTTAATATTTCCAAAATTCTTTTAAAGGTACTCAGGCATCCAATATATCATAGGCCAACAATAGTTTTGAAAAATGCCATTACTGATTAGTATTTGCATACCGGCAAACTGGATCGCGTATGGAAAACATTCAAACAAAATAAAGCATAAAACAAAAACATGAGACTTCATTACAATTGGTGTATGCTTTTGCTAGTATTGTTAATTATCAAGAAAAATGAGAAACATGAGATTTGAAAACTTTAGAAAATTGGTTTCATATTATAGCCTATCATGTATGAACACTATTCTTGGGTTTTCGCCCGAACGACCAATAAGGTCATGGCTATATATATTGACATATACACTAGCTACACTTTTAGATAGGGTTCTAACATCGGGTAGATGGGTGCGTATTGGCAAAGTAAACAATGTTGCTCGTGGGAGTTTCGAACAATTAGGAAATAAACATTTTTCACTTTTCCAAGTGATTACAAGGATGTTTTGTACTAGTAGTAAAGAAAATTAGAAGGATGTGGCTCGAAATGCAACAAGCGCGCCATGTTTCCAGACATAGCGAACCATGCATGTTTTACTTGCGATTCCTAGGTTCTTTGAGTTTTCAAGGTTCGTAGACAAATTAACCTAATTAAATTACACTACTGTCTCCGATTCAAATTAATGTTCTCACATTTGTCTAGATTAGGGTATATGTTTCTAGAACAGAAACATGACTAGATACATTTGAATCTAGAAGAATCTATGAACATTAATATGGATCGGAGGGAGTCTGTCGAAATTAGGTCAAATTAATTCAAACCACATGTGAGCTACCAATTGCTCTTAAAATTTTACAAAAATCTTTTGAAGTTGCCCACGAGATAGCCAATATATCAAGAACACGACCGAGAGTTTTGAAAGATTCAACTTCTTTCTAGAATTTGCATGCCGACAAAGTTGACTCTGCATTGAAAAAGAGAGAGAAATATGCAAAAAACAGGGGGACTCATGCATGGCGTCCTTTTACATGTATTACCTGCCATGAAAAATAATAAACATGAGTTTTCACAACTTTTGAAAAAACCGCTTCACAAAACTGGCCTATAATGTATAAGTATGAACAGGTTTCAGGCCAAGCGACCAAGCAAGGTCATGGACATGTCCACATCATAGTTTATGGTAATTTGGTACTACTACAAGAAAGTTGATGTGCGCATCTTGGCATTGGTAAACATCTTTGCCAATGAGAGTTTCCAAACACTAGGAAAAGTAACAACTCCAATTTTCTAAGCGACGGAAATGTTTTTTCTATAAACCAAAGTACTCCACTTCCGTACTACTACTCCAAAAGGGAGGCATCACAAGAGCAGCGAGAGGAGGAGTCAAAGGCGGTGCGATGTCAGAGCAAAGCTATGATGGGCTGCTGACACGAGGTACATGGTACACTCCCCTAGTAGTAAATGTATGGACCTACTACTAGTAATATGCACACAAAAAAGTTGTGTTTTCTCTCTCCTTTGCTGCCTCTGACCATCTGATAAGGGGTGACCTCGAGGGTGGCCCGATCTTCACGGAACTCGTGGTCAAATCAATGGGAAATCGAGGGGAAAGGGGGGAAGATAGCGATGTGGACGCACACCTCACGAAGAACACGATGAACACACGCAATACCCACACGATACAAGGCCGATTGTCCCGCCGGTGGCCATCGGTCCGATAGAATCCTCGCAAGGAAAGATCGGTCAATGTGCTCCCTCAATCCCAAGCAGAGAGGGAAGAACACCTTGGAGAGGGTCTTTACAACTATGCTCACGTACTCGCAAACATAGGCCTTGTACAACAAAGAAGGGGAGATGCAAACTCCAATGAGGTGGTGATGATAGTCGATCCCCTTTGGTAAGGGGATGAGGCAAAACTAGAGATTCCACAAAGAGGGTGTCTTTAGTCTATCATCTATGCCTAAGGGATAGACGAGGGGTGGGGGCTCTATTTATAGGCTAGCCACTAGAATGGGGGTAGTTTGGGCATAATACTAGGGTTGGAACATAATAAGGGGGATACATGGGTTGTGGCCCAGTTGCTGTGTGCGCAGGCACTGTCATGACCGGTAGTACTGCTCGGTGGCGGTAGTATCGTAAGCCGGTACTGGGGTGTCTAGAGGCGATGGTGCGGGCTTCAGTCGGGACCGATAGTACCGCTGATGCCGAGCAGTAGTACGAGGGCGCGGTATTACTGCCGATGGGAGCGGTATACCGCTCGCGTCTGTCTTCTGGGGTGGCTTGGGGATGAGCTTTGGGACTTGGCATTGTAGATGTTGTAGTGTCCATATGATGGGATGCATCAGCTCCCCCCTTCGAAAAGAGTCATCCTTGACTCTATACGCTAGCCATGTAGAGGTGGTCGAGAGACATTCTTGATCCTGGGGTTCGCCATGTAGTCGTCCTCGAGAAGCTTGATGCTTCACTTTACATGTAGCCTACAAAAGCGAAGCAACACATAAAGAGTAGCCAATTCATGAAGACAATATGATGAGTCCTCAAGTAGAAGGAAGTCACCTTTTGGTGTAGAGATAGCTCGATGAAGGGCAACCATTGGTAACTCTCTACGGTTCGTCTTATCAACTCTTGGTCCATAGAGGTTGACCCGTAAGCAATTGTACCTTCACAAAACAAAGACCAAGCAACCTATGTTCGTGCGTGATATAGGAGCATGTCATTTGTGGCATGTCCATTCTTGTTCACAACACTATTAGCACAATCAAGTATAGAAAACTAAATGCATATGCAAGGTTAAAGTTCATGGAAATTGTTTGAACATCATCCAAATGTGGGAACTCAAAAACCTCCATATGGCGTCTTAGTGTGGCACTCAAAGCAATTTACTAACATATGGATCAACATCTTTGATGCAAAGCTTGGAGAATTCAGCAAAAACACATGAGGAATAATGTCCAAAACAACATCATTATGTGTGCAAACCAACCATTTGAAAGAGAAATTTTTCGATATGTTGGATTCCACACACAAATCATCAAACACAAAGATCATGGAAGTATGTGTATCACAAGCGGAAGAAAAAACAACAAGTTTGCAAACAAACCATGGAAAAGTGCAATTGTTCCTTATGTTTGTTGCAACATCTATACGAGGAACTTGAAATCTCTCATGACACATAATGGCATTATGGTTGAACACAAAACATCGGAAAGAGAAAATGTTCAACATTTTTGTTGCAACACACAAAGCATGAAAATCCAATAGCAAAGAAACATGATTGTCACAAGGTTAAAGAATACCATTAACATGCTTGCAATCAAACCATAGTAAAGAGCAATTTTTCAACATGTATGATGCAAAGCATGCAAAAGGTATAAGAGCTGGGTTCGATCTTGAACTCACTTGGGGGGTGCTCTCTACAACTCTTTTTGTCAACTCGTGCTCAACCGAGGTTGACATTATTGTGTGGGTACCTCACACATCATAAACAAAAGGAAGAATGTGTGTGCATGGTAGAGAAACACATCATCCATCATGACTTATCTCTTCTTGTGCACATCACCATTAGTGTCATAGATGCATGGTGAGTATGCAAGTGGGGAACATGCTTATTATGGAAATCATCAAAATCTCCAAAATTTGAGAAAGCTATGGGGGCCATCTCAATAGAAACCATAGGAGAATTATTGTTGCAAGCAAAACAAGTGAAAGAGCAATCATACATATTATTGTTAGCAACAAGATAAATTGTAAAACAACCATGACAAAGCATTGTCCAAGGGGTATCATTTTGATCATCATTGCAAACAAAACATTGGAAGAGCAATTGTTCAACAAAGTGTAAGTAATGATATCATCAATGTAACGTTTAGAGCATGGCATGTCTATGGTAACATCATATCAATCAAATAATTTCACATGCTCAACATTATGCAAAGCCAAAGTATCACATGGAAATATCAATGAAGCATATGTGATATGATAAACATCATCCACATCATGCCAATCAAGACAAGTCATCATGTCCACTAGTGGGATCATGGCATCATCAACACCCTTATTTTTACCTTGTTCATACCTCTCATATGAAGTGGGTGTTGTGGTAGTATTAGTGTCCATGTGGGCGATTTCTTCATCCAATATGGGGATGGCATCATCTTCATCCTCCATGTACATCTTCTTGGTTGGAGGCATCATCATCTCCAAACTTGATGCTTCTTGATCCATGGAACCTAGCACATCATGAGAGAACACACTAGAGGTAGAGGGTCAGTCGTTAGATATCAAAATTCTTGAGGGCTAACCTTGAGGATGGCTCGATCTTTCATGAATCCCTTGAAATCAAGGAGGGGGATGAGGGAGAGGATAAAATCCGCAAACTCACGCACGAAGAACACGATGAACACACAAACACACAAAGACACAATACACACCTATAGCTCATGCCAGCGATGACTGGTCCGGCACAATCCCTAGGATCGGCGTCGGGCGGAGGACTCTCTGTCGAACTAGCACGGAGAGTAGGGAGACTCAGTGAGATCTTGACATCAAGGCAAAGGGGCTCTGATGCCTAGGCCTTGTACACCAAGGGAGGCATGATGTAAACTCCAACGAGGTTTGTGATATTTGGGTTCTCCTTAATCAAGGAGCATGAGGCAAGAATTAGATAGATCCACAAGGGTGTCCACTAATTCCAAATATCATGCCTAAGCAATACAAGGGGGTATGGGGGATATATATAGGCCAACCACTAAGTCTGGGGTAGTTTGGGTACAAAGGGTAAAAACTGGACGAAATAGGAATATTCTCGGGAATCAAACCCTGGTTGACTTTGAGACAGGGCCATTCGGGCGATAAGTCCGGCATGACTGGAATGTACGCCAGAAATTCTGGTCACGGCTGGATGTTTTAGTCGGCCACCGGAAACGCATGCAGAGGTGCGCTTCGGTCTTCGCCTAGTGGTTTCGGTGGTCACCGGTAATTCCAGCACGGGTGCCGTTACGCTAGAATGGTCGCTGGTATTTCCGGCGTAGGAACCGGTCCACCGGGCGTGGGACCGGTTTGCGCTGGATCTTCGTCTTGCGCTGGCTTGGCTCCTTCTCCTGGTGCTTCTCCATGGGTTTCATACCTGAGGATGCATAGGGTATTGGAATGAAGTAGCAAGCCAACCAAATATGTATTGAAATCACATGAGACAAGGAGCGAATTCACCTTCGCTTGAAGGATCTTGGCTCGAGCACGAGTCATTGGTCCACTTGGGGGACTTGGTGGTGTAGATGTAGGAGCGTCCGTAGGACGGGCTGCATCAGCTCCTTGGGAAAGAGTCATCCTCGACTCTTCATGGCTATCATCTTGAACATCTCCATGGTAGTGTGAGAGGTCCTTGACATTGAATGTCTTGTTCACAAGATACTTCGAAGTCGGTATGTCGATGACGTATGCATTGTTGTTGATTCTCTTGAGGACCTTTAAGGGCCCATCACCTCTTGGCTTGAGCTTGGAGTCGCGATCTTTGGGGAAGCGTTCCTTGCTCAAGTGTATCCATACAAGATCACCTTCTTCAAAGACCATTTCTTTCTTGTCCTTGTTGAGCCTTGATGCTTTGCGAAGGACTTGTTGTTCGATAGTAGCCCTTTTTTCCTCGTGAAGCTTCTTCATAGCTTGGGCGCGCTTGTCAACATCCATGTTGGTGCGCTCATGAAGAGGTAGCGGTAGGATGTCGAGTGCGGTGAGGGGATCAAAACCATAGACGATCATGAAGGAAATCATCTTGGTTGTTGAGTGATTGGCATGATTGTAGGCGAACTCGACATGGGGAATGCATTCCTCCTAATCCTTGAGGTTTTTTTGATCAACACACGAAGGAGAGTTCCGAGGCTTCGATTGACAACTTCGGTTTGTCCATTGGTTTAAGGATGCTACGCGGACGAGAAGAGTAGCTTGACACCGAGCTTGGCCATGAGAGTCTTCCACAAGTATCTCATGAATTTGATGTCGCGGTCGGAGACGATTGTTCTTGGCATGCCGTGAAGATGGACGATTTCCCTAAAAAACAAATTGGAAATATGTGATGCATCGTCGGTATTATGGCACGGTATGAAGTGTGTCGTTTTGAAAAAACGATCCACGACAACAAATATAGAATCATGACCATGCTTAGACCTAGGAAATCCTAACACAAAATCGATGCTAATGTCGAACAAAGGTTCATGAGGAATAGGCAATGGCATATAAAGACAATAAGGGTTAGCTTGGGACTTAGCTTGAACACATGTAGTGCATCGTTGGACGTAGCATTCCACATCGCACTTCATCTTCGGCCAAAAGTAGTGAGTGGAGAGCATGTCCAATGTCTTGTCACGGCTAAAGTGAATCATGAGGTCTCCACCATGAGATTCTTGTAGAATCAAAAGTTGAAGAGACGACTTCGGAATGCAAAGCTCATTTTGTTTAAATAGAAATCCTTTATGCAAATAGAAATCATCAACTCCTTTGTCAATGGAGCACTTTGCGAAAATTGGTTCAAAGAACGCGTTAGAAGAATACAAAGTTTTGATTTCATCAAGACCCAACACGTTGATTTCAAGTCGAGTAAGAAGGTTTATGTGCTTGCGAGACAAAGCGTCCACAACTACATTATCTTTGCCCTTCTTATACTTGACAATGTATGGAAAAGTTTCCATAAACTCGACCCACTTAGCATGTATCTTACTCAAGTTGTCTTGGCCTTTGATATATTTCAACAACTCATGGTCAGTATGTATGATAAATTCCTTCGGCCAAAGGTAGTGTTGCCAAACTTGAAGGACACGAACTAAGGCAAAAGACTCTTTGTCATAAATGGATAGTTGAGGCGAGCACCATCAAGTTTCTCGCTATGGTAGGCAATAGGACACCCATTTTGCATTAGGACCCCTCCAATTCCAATACTGCTAGCATCACACTCTATCCCAAAAGTTTTAGTGAAATTCGGTAACGCAAGAAGGGTTGCTTCGGTGAGCCTCTTTTTAAGTTCATCAAAAGCTTTTTGTTGTGCTTTGCCCCACACGAAGGTGGCATTCTTCTTGGTCAACTTGTTGAGAGGAAAAGCAACTATAGAAAAGTCTTTCACAAAGCGAAGATAGAAACCGACAAACCCATAAAAACTTTGGAGTTCACTCACATTTGTGGGGATGGGACAATCTCGTATATCCTTCACTTTAGAAGCATCAACTTCAATGCCATTTGAAGAAACGACAAATCCAAGAAGAATTAACTTGCCTTTAGCAAAAGTGCACTTGGGAAGATTAGCATATAGCTTTCCATGTCGAAGGATTTGCAAAACTTCCTTGACATGTGTAACATGGTTCTCAAGTGACTTGCTATTAACAAGTATATCATCGAAATCGACAACGACACTCTTGCCAATGAGAGAACGCAAAATATGAGGTGGATAGGGCATTAGATAAGACAAAGGGCATGAACAACCATTCATAGAGACCAAGTTTAGTCTTGAAGGAAGTTTTCCACTCATAACCTTCTACCATGCGTATTTGATGGTAACCACTACAGAGATCATGTTTTAGAAAATAGTGGCTCCACACAACTCATCAATCATATCATCAAGATGTGGTGTAGGATGTTAATAACATACGATGATAGCTTTGATTGGACGACAGTCCATGCATAACCGTAACTTATCATCCATTTTTGGTACAAGAATCACGGGTACCGCACTTGGACTAGTGTTTACTTGGATCAAACCTTTGGAGACGAGTTGGTTGATTTGATGTTTGATCTCCTTCGTCTCCTTCGGGTTCGTGCGGTAGGCAGCGCGGTTTGGAAGTGGTGTGCCTGGTATGAGGTCAATGTGATGCTCAATTCCGCGAAGAGGCGGTAGTTCATGAGGAAGCTCTTCGGGAAACACATCCTTGAAAATCCTGCAAAACAGCCATCAAAGAGGGTGGAACATTGGTTATGTCATTAGATCCTTGCGCTAGTCCCTTACAAATGAGGACATAGTGCAAGATGGATGGGTTGTTCGTCACATCTCTCATCTCACTTTTGGTAGCAAGGAGAACACTCTTAGTTTTTCCACTCGAGTTTGGCTTGTGGCTCTCACTCACTATGAGGTGGTTCTCTCCCTCACCACTCTTCTCACAAGTTTGTGTTGTGGTTTGCGCCCTCGCTAAAGCCTTTGCATTGTCCGCAATTATTTGGCTAGGAGTCATCGGTTACAAAACACATGTCTTGTTAAGCCATTCAAAGGTGTAAAAATTTGTGCGACCATCATGTAGAGCACCTTTGTCGAATTTCCATGGTCGACCAAGCAACATGTGGCAAACCGTCATTGGGACTACATCACAATCCACCATGTCTTTGTATGGGCCAATAGAGAAGGTTACCGAGACGGTGTGCTTGATCTTCACGGACCCTTGGTCACTTAGCCATTGCACATTAAGGGGTGCTTGTGTGGATAGAGGGCGAGGTTGAGCTTCTCACACAACTCGTTGCTAACAAGCTTGTGGCAACTTTCTCCATCAATGATCACTTTGATAGATTTTCCATTGATGTCGGCTCGTGTTTGGAAGATATTTGTGTTGGAGATATGCCCAAGAGGCAATAATAAAAGTGGTTATTATTATATCTTTGTGTTTATGATGAATGTTTACATCCCATGCTATAATTGTATTATTAGGAAACACTAATACATGTGTGTTTTGTAAACATAAGAGAGTCCCTAGTAACCCTCTTGTTGAACTAGCTTGTTGATTGATTGATGATCATGATTTCCTGATCATGGACATAAGGATGTGATTAATAACAAGGTTATATCATTAGGAGAATGATGTGATGGACACACACCCATAGTAAGCGTAGCATAAGATCAAGTCATTAAGTTCGTATTGCTGTAAGCTTTTAAATGCATAGTAACCTAATCCTTCGACCATGAGGTTGTGTTAATCACCATCACCGGATGGGTACTTTGATGACATCAAACACCGCTTCGTAACTGGGTGGTCAGAAAGGTGTCATTGGGTATTCTGAAAGTATGTGTTGAAACGCATGGATCAAGATTGGGATTTGTCCATCCATATGACGGATAGATATGCTCTGGGCCCTCTCGGTGAAATGTCGTCTAGTTAGCTTGCAAGCATGTGACTGGGTCACAAGGGATGACATATCACGGAACGAGTAACGAGTACTTATCAGTAACGAGGTAGAACTAGGTATGGAGATGCTGATGATCAAACCTCGGATAAGTATAGTATCGCGTGACAAAGGGAATTGGTTTCGTATGTAAATGGTTCAATCGATCACGAAGTCATCGTTGAGTATGTGGGAGCCATTAGGGATCTCTAGGTCCCGCTGATGGTTATTGATAGGAGATGTGTCTCTGTCATGTCTACATATTCACGAACCGTAGGGTGACACACTTAAGGTTCGAAGTTGTTTTAAGTAGATATGGAATGTGCGTTGGAGACCAAATGTTGTTCCGAGTCTCGGAATGGATCCAGGACATCATGAGGAGATCCGGAATGGTCCGGAGAATAAGATTCATATATTGGGGATCATTTTCTAAGTTAGGAAATGTTCTGGAGTGTTTGTATGGAGATTCTAGAAGGCTTCGGAATGTTCCGGAAGGTTCTAGAGGATTTCTTGGAGTTTGCTTGAAAACCAAGAAAGGGTCAAAGGAAACCTAGTGGGGCAAGACACGGATTCGTGGGGGAGGAGGACTCCTCCCCCTTCCGACCGCCGGCCATAGGAGGGGAGTCCTACTAGGACTCCCCTCCCCAGGCGCGCCTCCCCCCCTTAAATAGAAGGGCAGGGGCGCCCCCTCCAGTGCTGCTCCCATAACACCAAAATCTCCGCCGCCTCTCTCCTCCTCCTTTCTTCTGCATAGGCATAGGAGAAGCCCTGCAGAATTCTCTACTCCACCACCACCACCACGCCGTCGTGCTACTGGGATTCCGTGGAGAAGATCTACTACCTCCGCTGCTCGCTGGAACGAGGAGAGGAAGGTCTGCTTCGACTCCGCACTTGTGACCGACTGCGGAAGCGCTGCCGAAATGCGGCGCCGGAAGGATCGTCAACTTGACCGACTGCGGGAGCGCTGCCGGAACGCGACGCCGGAAGGATCGTCCACACAATTTTGAGATCGGCAAGTGATTGACTACATCAACCACGAGATCTAATCTCGTTAACGCTTTCGGATCTACGAGGGTTAGTTCCTATCTATCTCGTTGCTCATGTCTAATAGATTAGATCTTGGCTTTTATCTAGATTAGATCTGAGTTTTGTTCGTTCTTGCGGTAGAATTTTTTTGTTTTCCATGCTACGAACCCATCAGTGGTATCAGAGCCGTATCTATGCGTAGATCTGTTGCACGAGTAGAACACAATGTTTTTGTGGGCTTTGATGCTTTTGTTGTCGGTGTCTTAGCGTGTACTTTGCATCTTGCGGCATGGTGGGATGAAGCGTCTCGGGCTAACATTACATGTCATTGCACATGAGACTTGCTCCACGCTTGACGTGCAACTTGCTTTGCACAAGTGGCTTTGCGGGTGTCTGTCTCTCCCACCATAGTTAAGATTCTATTTACAATGAGCATCTTGACAACACTTGTATCAACGTTGTGGTCCTTGTTCGTAGGTAAGATTGGTCTTATGCGAAAGCCCCAAACCACGTAAAACATGCAAAGAAAATTAGAGGCGTCTAACTTGTTTTTGCAGGGGTTTTGTGATGTGATATGGCCATCATGTGATTGTGATTGTATTTGATGTATGCAATGATCCTTGTTGTAATATGGCAACTGGCAGGAGCCTAATGGTTCGTGTAATCACCAAGACAATGTGAGGGATGTTGTTTTGAGTGGGAGTTCACCTAGTTAGTTTAAGAATTAAATTTGAACTCAATTTGTCATAAACTTAGTCTAAACTACTTGCAAATTGTTGTAGATTATGGCGACCCCCTCCATCAATTTCAATGCGTTCCTAGAGAAAGAAAACTTAAGAACAATGGAAGCAATTTCACGGACTGGTTCCGTGGACTGAAGATCGTCCTCAGGGCTGGTCAGTTGACCTATGTGCTCGAAGCACCGCTAGGTGACCCACATGCAGATGATGCCACCGATGATGTAAAGAATGTTTACGCCACTCGGAAAAATCATTACTCCACAGTTCAGTGTGCCATCTTGTACGGTTTAGAAGCGGAGCTCCAAAATCGTTTTGAGCACCACGACCCATTCGAGATCATTAAGGAGCTCAAGCTAATTTTTGAGACTCGCGCGGCCATGGAGAGCTATGAGGCCTCCGAAAAGTTCTTTAACTGTAAGATGGAAGAGGGAAGCTCCGTTAGCGAGCACGTGCTCACCATGTCTGGGTACGCAA
This sequence comes from Avena eriantha, assembly GCA_910589775.1. Classification (NCBI taxonomy): domain Eukaryota; kingdom Viridiplantae; phylum Streptophyta; class Magnoliopsida; order Poales; family Poaceae; genus Avena; species Avena eriantha. The sequence continues at coordinate 268,473,765 of OU342741.1, read as the reverse complement.
ACAAGATCCAAGAGTTGGGAATATCGATTCCTAATGAGTTGGGGATTCACCGTCTCCTCCAATCACTGCCACCAACTTACAAGAACTTTGTGATGAACTACAACATGCACTGCATGAACAAGACGTTGCCTGAACTGTCGTCCATGCTGAAAACTGCTGAAGTGGAGATCAAGAAGGAGCACCAATTGTTGATGGTCAATAAGAGCACCAATTTCAAGAGACAGGGCAAGCCTAAGAACAAGGGCAACTTCAAGAAGGATGGCAAGAAAGCTGCCGCACCTGCTAAGAAGCCCAAGGCTGGTCCTAAGCCTGAAACTAAGTGTTTCTACTGCAAGGGTGCTGGTCACTGGAAGCGTAACTGCCCCAAGTACCTGGCGGATCTGAAGAACAGCAACATCAAGAAGAAAAGTATATTTGATATATGTGTTATAGATGTGTATCTTACTAGTAATCGTAGTAGTGCCTGGGTATTTGATACTGGTTTGGTTGCTCATATTTGTAACTCGAAACAGGAGCTACGGAATAAGCGAAGACTGGCAAGAGATGAGGTGACGATGCGCGTTGGAAATGGCTCCAAGGTTGATGTGATCGCCGTCGGCACGCTCCCTCTACATCTACCTTCGGGATTAGTTTTAAATTTGAATAATTGTTATTTGGTGCCTGTGTTAAGCATGCACATTATATCTGGATCTTGTTTATTGCAAGACGGTTACTCTTTTAAGTCCGAGAATAAAGGTTGTTCGATTTATATGAGTAATATCTTTTATGGTAATGCACCTGAGATGAATGGTTTATTCTTATTGAATCTCGATAGTAGTGATACACATGTTCACAACATAGATGCTAAACGAATAAAATTGAATGATAATTCTACATACATGTGGCACTGTCGTCTTGGTCACATTGGAGTGAAGCGTATGAAGAAACTCCATTCTGATGGACTTCTTGAATCACTTGACTTTGAATCACTTGAAAGATGCGAAGCATGTCTAATGGGAAAAATGACTAAGACTCCATTCTCTGGAATAATGGAGCGAGCTACAGACTTATTGGAAATAATACATACCGATGTGTGCGGTCCAATGAGTGTAGCATCGCGTGGTGGATATCGTTATGTTCTCACTTTCACGGATGACTTAAGTAGATATGGGTATGTCTACTTTATGAAACATAAGTCCGAAACTTTCGAGAAGTTTAAGGAATTTCAAAGTGAAGTGGAAAATCATCGTAACAAGAAGATTAAGTTTCTGCGTTCTGACCGCGGAGGTGAATATCTAAGTTATGAGTTTGGCATGCATTTAAAGAAATGTGGAATACTTTTGCAGTTGACACCGCCAGGAACACCACAACGTAATGGTGTGTCCGAACGTCGTAATCGAACTCTCTTAGATATGGTTCGGTCTATGATGTCTCTTACAGATTTACCGCTATCATTTTGGGGCTGTGCATTAGAGACAGCCGCATTCACTTTAAATAGGGCACCATCTAAATCCGTTGAAACGACACCGTACGAATTGTGGTTTGGTAAGAAACCTAAGTTGTCGTTCCTTAAAGTTTGGGGTTGCGAGGCATATGTAAAGAAGTTACAACCTGATAAGCTAGAACCCAAAGCGGAGAAATGTGTCTTCATAGGATACCCTAAAGAAACAATTGGGTATACCTTCTATCATAGATCCGAAGGCAAAGTTTTCGTTGCCAAGAATGGATCCTTTCTTGAGAAGGAGTTTCTCTCGAAGGAGGTGACTGGAAGGAAAGTAGAACTCCATGAGGTTATTGAACCTTCTCTCGGATTTGAGAGTAGCGCAGCACCGGAAGATGTTTTTGTGCCGCCTGCACCAATTGGAGAGGAAGCTAATGATAATGATCATGAAACTTCAAACGAAGTTACTGCTGAACCTCGTAGGTCAACAAGGGTTCGTACCACTCCTGATTGGTATGACTCTGCCTTGAACGTCATGTTGGTGGACAATGCTGCTGACCCTGCGACGTATGAAGAAGCTATGGTGAGCCCAGATTCCGACAAATGGCTAGAAGCCATGAAATCCGAAATGGGATCCATGTACGACAACCAAGTATGGACTTTGGTGGACTTACCGGATGACCGTAAGGCTGTCGAGAACAAATGGATTTTCAAGAGAAAAACAGATGCTGATGGTAATGTTACCGTCTATAAAGCTCGACTTGTCGCGAAAGGGTTCCGACAAATTCAAGGAGTTGACTATGATGAGACATTCTCACCAGTAGCGAAGCTAAAGTCTGTGAGGATTTTGTTAGCAATTGCTGCACATTTTGATTATGAGATTTGGTAGATGGATGTCAAAACGGCGTTCCTTAATGGTGACATTGAGGAAGAGTTGTATATGGTACAACCCAAGGGTTTTGTCGATCCTAAAGATGCTGATAAGGTATGCAAGCTTCAGCGCTCCATTTATGGACTGAAGCAAGCATCCCGGAGTTGGAATCAACGTTTTGATAAAGTAATCAAAAATTTTGGGTTTATACAAACTTATGGAGAAGCTTGTATTTACAAGAAAGTGAGTGGGAGCTCTGTAGCGTTCCTAGTACTATATGTAGATGACATATTTTTGATTGGGAATGATATAGAACTTCTTAATAGCGTCAAAACCTATTTGAATAATAGTTTTTCAATGAAGGATCTTGGCGAAGCGGCATATATTCTAGGCATCAAGATTTATAGAGATAGATCAAGACGCCTAATAGCGCTTTCACAAAGTACATACTTAGACAAAGTTCTAAAGAAGTTTAGAATGGAAGATAGCAAGAAAGGGTTCGTGCCCATGTTGTCAGGTAAGACCTTGAGTAAAACTCAAAGTCCAGCTACGGCAGAAGATAGAGAGAAAATGAATAATATTCCCTATGCTTCGGCCATAGGTTCTATCATGTATGCCATGCTGTGTACAAGACCAGATATAGCACATGCTGTTAGTTTGACTATCAGATATCAAAGTGATCCTGGAATGGAGCACTGGACAGCGGTCAAGAATATCCTAAAGTACCTAAATAGGACTAAGGATATGGTTCTTTCTTATGGAGGTGATGAACAACTTGTTGTAAACGGTTACACCGATGCTAGTTGGAACACCGATCCGGATGACTCAAAGTGACTGTCGGGATACGTATTTATTTTGAATGGTGCTGCAGTGAGCTGGAGGAGTGCGAAGCAAAGCGTTGTGGCGAAATCTTCAACTGAATCGGAATACATAGCTGCTTCGGAGGCCGCACAAGAAGCCGTTTGGATGAAGGAATTCATTACTGAACTTGGCGTGGTTCCCAGTGTGTTGGACCCGATGGCCATCTACTGTGACAACACAGGTGCCATAGCTAATGCACAGGAGCCAAGGTCACATAGCAAGCTAAAGCACATCAAGCTACGTTTCCACGCTATTCGCGAGTATGTCCGAGATGGTGACATAAAGATTTGCAAAGTACACACTGATCTGAATGTGGCAGATCCGTTGACTAAACCTCTCCCTAGGGCAAAGCATGACCAACACCAGAACGCCATGGGTGTTCGGTATATTGCCATGTAATCTGGATTATTGACTCTAGTGCAAGTGGGAGACTGTTGGAGATATGCCCAAGAGGCAATAATAAAAGTGGTTATTATTATATCTTTGTGTTTATGATGAATGTTTACATCCCATGCTATAATTGTATTACTAGGAACCACTAATACATGTGTGTTTTGTAAACATAAGAGAGTCCCTAGTAAGCCTCTTGTTGAACTAGCTTGTTGATTGATTGATGACCATGGTTTCCTGATCATGGACATAAGGATGTGATTAATAACAAGGTTATATCATTAGGAGAATGATGTGATGGACACACACCCATAGTAAGGGTAGCATAAGATCAAGTCATTAAGTTCGTATTGCTGTAAGCTTTTAAATGCATAGTAACCTAATCCTTCGACCATGAGGTTGTGTTAATCACCATCACCGGATGGGTACTTTGATGACATCAAACACCGCTTCGTAACTGGGTGGTCATAAAGGTGTCATTGGGTATTATGAAAGTATGTGTTGAAACACATGGACCAAGATTGGGATTTGTCCATCCATATGACGGATAGATATGCTCTGGGCCCTCTCGGTGAAATGTCGTCTAGTTAGCTTGCAAGCATGTGACTGGGTCACAAGGGATGACATATCACGGAATGAGTAAAGAGTACTTATCAGTAACGAGGTAGAACTAGGTATGGAGATGCTGACGATCAAACCTCGGATAAGTATAGTATCGCGTGACAAAGGGAATTGGTTTCGTATGTAAATGGTTCAATCGATCACGAAGTCATCGTTGAGTATGTGGGAGCCATTATGGATCTCTAGGTCCCGCTGATGGTTATTGATAGGAGATGTGTCTCTGTCATGTCTACATATTCACGAACCGTAGGGTGACACACTTAAGGTTCAAAGTTGTTTTAAGTAGATATGGAATGTGCGTTGGAGACCGAATGTTGTTCTGAGTCTCGGAATGGATCCGGGACATCACGAGGAGATCCGGAATGGTCCGGAGAATAAGATTCATATATTGGGGATCATTTTCTAAGTTAGGAAATGTTCCGGAGTGTTTGTATGGAGATTCTAGAAGGTTTCGGAATGTTCTAGAAGGTTCTAGAGGATTTCTTGGAGTTTGCTTGAAAACCAAGAAAGGGTCAAAGGAAACCTAGTGGGGCAAGACACGGATTCGTGGGGGAGGAGGACTCCTCCCCCCTTCCCACCGCCGGCCATAGGAGGGGAGTCCTACTAGGACTCCCCCTCCCCAGGCGCGCCTCCCCCCTTAAATAGAAGGGCAGGGACGCCCCCTCCAGTGCTGCTTCCATAACACCAAAATCTCTGCCGCCTCTCTCCTCCTCCTTTCTTCTGCACAGGCATAGGCGAAGCCCTGCAGAATTCTCTACTCCACCACCACCACCACGCCGTCGTGCTGCTGGGATTCCGTGGAGAAGATCTACTACCTCCGCTGCTCGCTGGAACGAGGAGAGGAAGGTCTGCTTCGACTCCGCACGTGTGACCGACTGTAGAAGCGCTGCCGAAACGCGGCGCCGGAAGGATCGTCAACTTGACCGACTGCGGGAGCACTGCCGGAACGCGACGCCGGAAGGATCGTCCACACGATCTTGAGATCGGCAAGTGATCAACTACATCAACCACGAGATCTAATCTCGTTAACGCTTTCGGATCTACGAGGGTTAGTTCCTATCTATCTCGTTGCTCATGTCTAATAGATTAGATCTTGGCTTTTATTTAGATTAGATCTAGGTTTTGTTCGTTCTCGCGGTAGAATTTTTTTGTTTTCCATGCTATGAACCCATCAATTTGAGCGTTGGTCTTCATGCTCTTGTGCTTGATTGGTCAAGATCCTTGTGACGACAAGCGATGGACTTGCGCCATGTTCACACATGAGGAGTACTTGGTCATCTTCCACTCATTGCCTTGTCATTGCTTCCTTGACCCGGGCATCAAATTCATCTTCATTCAAATACTCGTCCTCACCATTATCATGGATAAACAATACTTTATTGTTTCCACACTTGGCCGACTTGTGTCCTTTGCCTCCAAACTTTTAGCGTTAGCCATTGAATGGCGTTGCATCCTTTGGCTACTTGCCACTCGGGGCGGTTTTGCTTGAGGAAGTGTGGGCATGAAGGAAGTCTTGGGTGTACTTGGTGAGCATCCATTGAAGGTTGGTGGTGTAGCAGTTGAAGCTTGCTTGTAGGTGAAGTATGTCTTTGGCTTGTTGTACTTGATGTCATCTTGCACCTGACGTTCAGCCTTGATGGCGATATGCACAAGCTCAACCATGTTATTGTATATTTGGAACTCGACGATGCGCTTGATTGGGTGGTTCAAGACAATAAGGAAACGTGCCACAGTTTTCTCTTTGAGCTCTTCAATGTTGGCGCAGATCATGTTGAGCACCATTTCCTTAAAGTACTCTTCTACGGTCTTTGTCCCTTGACGTAGCGATTGAAAGTTGTTCAAGAGTTCGTGTGTGTAGCGCGAAGGAACAAAGCAGGATCTCACATGAGCCTCCATGTCATGCCAAGTTGTGATTGGGGGATCTCCTCTTGCGTCACGAGCAACTTGAACTTGTTCCCACCAAAGGTTGGCGTACTCATCAATCTCAAGCGAAACCATGGAAACCATCTTCTTGTTGCTATAATTGTGCATATGAAAGATCTTGTCGACTTTGAGTGCCCATGAGAGGTATTCTTCAGGGTCATTTGATCCGGTGAACTTGGGCATCGTGAACTTGAGCTTGCCAAATGTTTCTTCCTCATTGTGATCATGGTGGCGGTGGTTGCCATGTTGATGACGGTCTTCTTCTTCCATGCAATCGTTGCGGCGAGCTTGTTGATCTTGTTGATGTGCTTGCGGTTGGGGAGCTGCATTTGGAGGTGGCGGAACTTGCTCTTGCTCTTGACGTGGTTGTTGACGGAGGAGGCACTTGGGCCATGTGACGATCATGAGGGGGTGGAGCCTCTTGAGGTTGTTGTGGACGAAGAGGAGGCTCGTTCCTCGGGTGTTGTTGTGGGTTAGGCACTTGGGCCTCACGACGAAGATCATGGTCTTGAGCCTCATGACGTGGTGGGCGTCGCTCAGCTTGTACCACTTGATGCTCCATGTTTTGATGTGGTGGTGGAGGCGCCTCGTGATGACCATTGTGTCGGTGCGGACGTTCATGTCGGTGATGATGAGGATGAGGATCTTGGAGAGCTTCATGTTGGTGACGAGCTTGATCCTCCAATTTGGAGTCAGCACTAGTTGTGCCAAGTATGTGTCATGGGCATGGTGGTGTACTTGAGGTTCCGCTTGTGGTTGCTCTTGTTGGATCACTAGAGCCCTTGCGTGATGACGTCGTCCTTCACGCCTTGTTTGGGGTCTTGAGGAGAAATCACCACATAGCTTGACATTGCAGCGTGCCGTGGGGAAGGTACATAGTTCGAAGAGCTTCCATCTTCAACCACAAAGGCATCATTGTGTCTTGGAGCACTTGCATGAGGGTCTTGACGAAGCGGAGAACGTTGGCGTGACGATCTTGACGAGCTTGATGCGCGTGAACACGGTCTTGCCATTCCGTCGATGAGGAGTCGAAGCTTGTCATTTGTTTCAGCGATGGAGCGTTGGAGCACTTCATTTTGATGGCCAAAGTTGTGATGCATCGTATGCATTTGTCGTTCGAGGCCATCGAAGCAGTTGTCAATGTTCTTGAACTCGGCATGCGTCTCACCGAATTGTTCATCTTGTCGCGTCTCAAGAGCCTCGCAACATCCACGGAACTCATGTTGGATGATGCAGTGACTTGCACGCGTCATGTACGGTCCATGTTCTTCTTCTTGGGAGGTGGTTAGCTCGACTCACCGTGCCTATCCATCATGCAAAACACACAAGGATTGTATATGGAAGTGGAATATGGTGGTGTTAGCCTTTTACCTCACCTTGGGGATTGCACCGAACTAGAAACCACAAGTGAGATCTATAAGCGTGCAAAGTGAAATCGCAAAGAAACCTCACATTAAAGAAAGAGCTGACTCTCAAAAGCTTTTGGTGGAAGGTTAGGGTGGTGGAAAACCAAACGAAATGATCCAAAGAAAAGGTTATTGCTAAAAGTGGTAGAGAACCAAAGATCAAAAGCAAAAAGGAAACAATCTACGAAAACACAAGGATACACACACGTGGAGACGGATGTGGTTAGGACGACTATAAAAATGAGCAAAAAATGTCCTAACAAAGACTACGCTCGGTGTCATTCCAACGTAAAAAGAGAGACCACAAATCATTCGCCAAAAGAGAAATAAGCAACGGATTTGTGCACTTGCCTTGGTCGCGCTCTATCACTCTCTTTGCTTACAAGCTTGAGACTCTTTTTGTATTGGGAGACTATGTACCTTGCTATTTTTCTTTTTCCCTTTATTTATTCTTTTTCTTCCTTTTCTATAATACTATGTCAACTCTTGAATTTGCTTACACACTCTCACTTTCCAAGGGCAAGTGCACAATGCTTAGGCAAACACAAGATGAGTTGCTCTCATAGGATAGATACAAACACGGAAGAAGGGTTAACAAGGTGGAGCAAGTTATACCTTCGGTATTGATGACTTGCTATCGGTGTAGGTGATGAAGTTCGGTGTCACTGTGTCGAGGAGCGCGGTATGTGATCACTTGCGGAAGCTTGAGGTTAGTTGGGGTGACACACACACGAGGCACGAACAACACAAGTGGAAAAACAGACAAAATTGGGTCAAATCAGAATTTTCGGTGGCCAAATCAGTGGCGCCGAGCCTAAGAGGGATTGTTTGTTTGCGGCCCAAAAGTTCATGGGCCAGTGCATGGAGGTACCCAAGTTCCCTATAATTGCCGTGTTTCATAAAGTTGGGCTACCAACTACTGGGAGGGGCCATTTCGAGGCAAACTCATCTCACCCCTGCCAAATTCAAACATTCTGTTAAACTGCCTCGTGAAGTAGACAGTCGGGACCCACATGTCGGTCATCTGTCCATGACGCGAGCGCCAACACGGCAACCTCTTAGGAAAATCGAGGAACTAAGTGGATTAGATGCGTTGACCAATTTCACAAATCCATTCCATCCTTTCCCCTAGCACCGACAGCGTCGAAATCCACCCTCCAGGCAGAACGATCCCTTTGCACATTTGACTTTCGGCACCAAGTTGCTGCGCCCAGTCGCTGATCCCGAGCTCCAATGTTGCATGCCGTAGCCGCCATTGCGAGGCTCTAGCCTGCCTCCGTCGCCGACGAGCCGAGGTGCTCGGGGGATGGCAGATCCTACTACCAAGGAAGAAGAAGTTCTGGCTACATGCGGGTGAGCTACTCTTCTCTTTGCTATTCACACTAATTATAACTGCTAGCTGGCTACTGAACCTAACATTGTTTGTTAGCCCAATGCTAACAAACATATTTTGTCCACAGTTTTCTGTCAAGTGGGATCTCTGCGGACCACCCTTACCTGGTTACGGTAGTCCTATTCAGGTATGACTCTAAATCAGCAAGGGTGAAGGGCAAGTGGTATGGACACCATTGTATCATGATGGAAGAAGCGCCTGCGTAGATCTGCACTATATCTGGTATGGTTGCTGCTCTGCGTAATCATGATGAAATATGGCCGAAGCAGACTGCAAAGTTCAGCTTCATGGATGAACGTGGCATCATGGTTCCTCTAACATGTGACAGTCAGCTAATTGGGTTGATGAAAAGGTATGCTTCGGCTTGCATGTTTGAGCTGAACTATGATGTACTGGATGTGGAAGCTGCTGCAACTAGGAGTTGCCCTTCTATTTTTGGACAGGGTGGTCGCTCGAACCCAATTAGCTCCTGGTAAGAAAAAGTATCTTGGGGTTCGCATGTTTGTGTTGAATTGTAATTTTTGCAAGTATTTACTCTGTAGATATTAGGCAGTTATGCAATAGTCCTGTTTCTCTGACACGAAGCGCCGCAAGGTTAGAAACATGACTGGCGGGTTAGTCATTTTGCTGCCCGAAGAAGGTAAAAACGAGTGGAAAGATGATGCTAGACACGATTCTGGCGCTGATTGTCCCGGCGATGCAGAGTACGTGAAGCTAAGAAAATTGGCACTGAGGAACAGGAAGAAGGCAGGAAATGAAGAAGCCAGTGGACGTGAAGGCTTGGCACCCAGGCTGCGGAAGAAGGCTGCTGGCCACGAAGATGCATAATAATGTGTTGAACTTGAACCTATATATGTAATTCGGTTAAATTCTGGAGCTCTGTGTGTGGAACTTTGCTGGGTGAAACAATCTACCCACATTCTCTAAGTAAAATGTACCGTGACTTAGGGTTTGGAAATGCCCGAGTCAGTAGTTGAATCCGAAATTGTGGTTGTGCCACTACTATCTAAAAACACGCAGCACCAGTTCCACGATTGCTGAGGGGCAGGATGTCTCCAAATTCGATGGAATGTAAGTGGCACAGAAATAAATTATTTAAGCTGTTACACTCCACGAAGCAGCAACTTATTTCAGCTGCTGCACAACGACATGGCAACATAAACAACAATGGCAACCAAGATGAGGAGGAAATCAGTTCCACTTTCTGGCCTAATCTTGAGCCCGTCTATCTCACCGCCTCCCTGCTCCTGCATCCCCTGTATCTGGCGAAGCTCCCGGATCTCCATTAACCGGGTGTACGTGCTTCCACTTTATAAATTGTGGTTGTGCCATTTGCATGCGGCGCAATCCACGTAGATTACGTTTAAACAAACCACCATTGTCAGAATACCACCATGATCAGATAAAAGGAAGTAATGCAGGGTTAAGACAGATTAACGGGAGACCAATTTTTTTCCTCCCAGGACTCCGGGACCACTAGTTCAGACCCCTAGGTCAACAAGTACTACTATTACAACTTAAAAAGGCATGAAGCTCAAGCTAAATAGAACTAGTTATCACACATCTCCTTGATCTTCCTAATCTTAGCCCGGTGTGCATCTTCCTGCGAGAGCAAGGATCGAATCGTTTGCTCCTTCCTTTTAGCATCTTCCTTGCACAACATCAATTGTTTCTCTGCATTTTTCCTCATGCACTTGCCAATACTCATAGTTGTGAACTGCAGGACTTTGGCCTAGTGACGATCATTCCTTGCTTGAGTCAGTTCTTGCTCTGCTTTAGCCTTCATGGCCAACACCACATCCCTCTCCTTCTCGACTTTGCTAACCTTGTCTTGCACCCTCCTTAGATCTCGGTTAACCTTGGTCGTGTCATCTGGTTCCCATAGCCGCATCTCAACACTGTCAAGAAGTGAGCTGAATACGGATTCTTTCAACTCAACAGTCATTTCCCATGGTTTGTCTTGCGTTTTCTACATCGATCTGGGCCACTCTGGATCTACCCATTTCACAACACCGCAACTTCCGCCTTGCATCATTGCACGATGTCCTTCACACCGTAAAAACCTCCTGCCTGCGTTTCGTCCTTCGAACGCTACAATTTTAGCGGGCACATATCCATGTTTACATAGTAGAGGACTGTCTTCATCCGCTAAATTGTGATAGTCAGAGTCATACATCGTCTGGTTGGCCTAACACATCATACGCGCATGAGTAAACATAGTAGATCTAGCTCAAAATAGATAACTGACCACATATGACACAGATAGAGATGAGACGACTGACATCGAAATCACCGTCCTTGTCATCACGACGCGTTTCCTCACCGTCTCCCCTTGAACCCATGGCGAGAGAGAGAGGCGGGGCATGTGCCTGCCGAAGAGATAGCTCGAGGCACCGTCGGCTTGCGGCTACGATAGGATGGGAGAGAAGTGGGGAAAGTGGCTTTGAGGGGAAGGAAGAGAAGTACATGGAGGGAGAGAAGTAATGGGGACGTGACACTAGCATATGGCCCCCTAAACTCGTGAGTCGTGACACTCGCAAAAGGGGAGCGCCCGGTGTTGTTAGTTTGTCCAGAGCAAGCGGGCAGCAAGCATGACCAATCATGCCGCAGAATAGCACCCTGATCACTCTCACGAAGACCATCCCAATCGTCCAAGCACCCCGATCAAACGGTATGTAACAATCGTCATGCAGAACAACTGTGTTAGGGCGTGCCTTCTAGAAGACTCGGTATGGTTCATGAAAAGAACACACATCCAATGAACTCTGGTGGATCCATATGTGGTTTGTGAGAAGAACACACATGTAATGAGTCTAACTGTGGTTTGTAAAAAGAACACACATGCAATCACACTGGTGGATCCATATGTGGTTTGTGAGAAGAACACGCATCCAATGACACTAGTGGATCCATGTGTGGTTTGTGAGAAGAATGCACATGCAAAACACACATGCAATGACAGTAGTGGATCCATATGTGGTCTGTGGAAAGAACATACATGCAATGACACTAGTTGTGGTTAATGAAAAGAACAGACATGTAATGACTCTGATGGATCCATATGTGGTTTGTGAAAAGAACACACATGCAATGACTCTAGTGGATCCATGTGGTTTGTGAAAAGAACACACATGCAATGACTCTAGCTATGGTTAATGAAAAGAACACACATGCAATGACACTGTTGGATCCATATGTGGTTTGTGAAAAGAACACACATGCAATCACACTAGTTGTGGTTTGTGAGAAGAACACACATGCAATCACACTGGTGGATCCATATGTGGTTTGTGAGATGATCACACATCCAATGACACTGGTGGATCCATGTGTGGTTTGTGAGAATAACACACATCCAATGACACTGGTGGATCCATATATGGTCTATGGAAAGAATAGACATGCAATGAGACTAGCTGTGGTTGATGAAAAGAATAGACATGCAATGAATCTAGTTGTGGTTAATGAAAAGAACACACATGCAATGACTCTGGTGGATCCATATGCTTTGTGAAAAGAACACACATGCAATGACTCCAGCTATCGTTAATCAAAAGAACACACATGCAATGATACCGTTGGATCCATATGTGGTCAGTGAGAAGAACACACATGCAGTGACTCTAGATGTGGTTTGTGAGAAGAACACACATGAAATCACACTAGTGGATCCATATGTGGTTTGTGAGATGAACACACATCCAATGACACTGGTGGATCCATGTTTGGTTTGTGAGAAGAACACACATGCAATGACACTGGGTGTGGTTCATGAAAAGAACACACATCCAATGAACTCTGGTGGATCCATATGTGGTTTGTGAGAAGAACACACATGCAATGACTCTAGATGTGGTTTGTGAGAAGAACACACATGCAATCACACTGGTCGATCCATGTGTGGTTTGTGAGAAGAACACACATGCAATGAAACCGGTGGATCCATGTGTGGTTTGTGAGAAGAACACACATGCAATGACACTGGATGTGGTTCATGAAAATAACACACATCCAATGAACTCTGGTGGATCCATATGTGGTTTTTGAGAAGAACACACATGCAATGACTCTAGCTGTGGTTTGTGAGAAGAACACACATGCAATCACACTGGTGGATCCATATGTGGTTTGTGAGATGAACACACATCCAATGACACTGGTGGATCCAGGTGTGGTTTGCGAGAGGAATACACATGCAATGACTCTAGCTGTGGTTTGTGAGAAGAACACACATTCAATGACACTAGCTGTGGTTTGTGAGAAGAACACACATGCAATCATACTAGTGGATCCATATTTGGTTTGTGAGATGAACACACATCCAATGATACTGGTGGATCCATGTGTGGTTTGTGAGAAGAACACAAATCCAATGACACTGGTGGATCCATATGTGGTCTGTGGAAGAACAAACATGCAATGACACTAGCTGTGGTTAATGAAAAGAAAACACACGCAATAACACTGGTTGTGGTTCATGAAAAGAACACACATGCAATGACACTGGTGGATCCTTATGTGGTTTGTGAAAATAACACACATGTAATGACTCTGGTGGATCCACATGTGGTTTGTGAAAAGAACACACATGCAATGACACTGGTGGATCAATGTGGTTTGTGATAATAATAGACATGCAATGAACTCTGGTGGGTCCATGTGTGGTTTGTGAGAAGAACACACATGCAATGACACTAGGTGTGGTTCATGAAAATAACACACATCCAATGAACTTTGTTGGACCCATATGTGGTTTGTGAGAAGAACACACATGCAATGACACTGGGTGTGGTTCCTGCAAAGAACACACATCCAATGAATTCTGGTGGCTCCATATGTGGTTTGTGAGAATAACACACATGCAATGACTCTAGCGGTGGTTTGTGAGAAAAACACACATGAAATGACACTGGTGGATCCATGTGTGGTTTGTGAGAAGAACACACATGCAATGACACTGGTGGATCCATGCGAGGTTTGTGAGAAGAACACACATGCAATGACACTGGGTGTGGTTCATGAAAAGAACACACATCCAATGAACTCTAGTGGACCCATATGTGGTTTGTGAGAAGAACACACATGCAATAACTGTGGCTGTTGTTTGTGAAAAGAACCCACATGCAATCACAATGGTGGATCCATATGTGGTTTGTCAGAAGAACACACATCCAATGACACTGGTGGATCCATGTGTGGTTTGTGGGAAGAACACACATGCAATCACACTGGTGGATCCATATGTGGTTTGTGAGAAGAACACACATGCAATGACACTGGTGAATCCATGTGTGGTTTGTGAGAAGAACACACATGCAATGCCACTGGGTGTGGTTCATGAAAAGAACACACATCCAATGACACTATTTGATCCATATGTGGTCTATGACAAGAAGACACATGCAATGACTCTAGCTGTGGTTTGTGAGAAGAACGCATATGCAATCACACCGGTGGATCCATATGTGGTTTGTGAGAAGAACACACATGCAATGACACTAGGTGGATCGATATGTGGTTTGTGAGAAGAACACACATGCAATGACACTGGGTGTGGTTCATGAAAAGAACACACATCCAATGAACTCTAGTGGATCCATATGTGGGTTATGAGAAGAACATACATGCAATGACTATAGTTGTGGTTTGTGAATAGAACACACATGCAATCACACTGGTGGATCCATATGTGGTTTCTAAGAAGAACACACATCAAATGACACTGTTGGATCCATGTGTGGTTTGTGAGAAGAACACACATGCAATGACACTAGTGGATCCATATGTGGTCTGTGGAAAGAAGAGACATGCAATGACACTAGCTATGGTTAATGAAAGGAACACACATGCAATGACTCTGATGGATCCATATGTGGTTTGAGAAAAGAACACACATGCAATGACTGTAGTTGTGGTTAATGAAAAGAACATACATGCAATGACTCTGGTGGATCCATGTGGTTTGTGAAACGAACACACATGCAATGACTCTAGCTATGGTTAATGAAAAGAACACACATGCAATGACACTATTGGATCCATATGTGGTTTGTGAAAAGAACACACATGAAATGACACTAGTTGGGGTTTATGAGAAGAACACACATGCAATAACACTGGTGGATCCATATGTGGTTTGTGAGATGAACACACATCCAATGACACTGGTGGATCCATGTGTGGTTTGTGAGAAGAACACACATCCAATGACACTGGTGGATCCATATGTGGTCTATGGAAAGAACAGACATGCAATGACACTAGTTGTGCTTAATAAAAAGAACAGACATGCAACGACTCTAGTTGTGTTAATGAAAAGAACACACATGCAATGACTATAGTGGATCCATGTGTGGTTTATGAGAAGTACACACATGCAATGACACTAGGTGTGGTTCATGAAAAGAACACACATCTAATGAACTCTGGTGGATCCATACGTGGTCTGTGTGGGGAACAAACATGCAATGACTCTAGCTGTGGTATTTGAGAAGAACACACATGCAATCATACTGGTGGATCCATATGTGGTTTGTGAGAAGACCATACATGCAATGACACTGGTGGATCCAAGTGTGGTTTGTGAGAAGAACACACATGCAATGACACTGGGTGTGGTTCATGAAAAGAACACACATCGAATGAACTCCGGTGGATCCATATGTGGTTTGTGAGAAGAACACACATGCAATGACTCTAGCTATGGTTTATCAGATGAACACACATCCAATGACACTGGTGGATCCATGTGTGGTTTCTGCAAGAACACATATCCAAAACACACATGCAATGACACTAGTGGATCCATATGTGGTCCGTGGAAAGAATAAACATGCAATGACACTAGCTTTGGTTAATGAAAAGAACAAACATGCAATATCTCTAGTTGTGGTTAATGAAAAGAACACACATGCAATGACTCTGGTGGATCCATGTGGTTTGTGAAAAGAACACACATGCAATGACACTAGTGGATCAATGTGGTTTGTGAGAATAACGGACATGCAATGAACTCTAGTGGATCCATGTGTGGTTTGTGAGAAGAACACACATGCAATGACTCTAGCTGTGGTTTGTGAGAATAACACACATGTAATGACACTGGTGGATCCATATGTGGTTTGTGAGATGAACATACATCCAATGACACTAGTGGATCCATGTGTGGTTTGTGAGAACAACACACATGCAATGCCACTGGGTGTGGTTCATCAAAAGAACACACATCCAATGAACTCTGGTGGATCCTTATGTGGTCTGTGAGAGGAACACACATGCAATGACTCTAGTTGTGATTTGTGAGAAGAACACACATGCAATCACACTGGTGGATCCTTATCTGGTTTGTGAGATGAACACACATCCAATGACACTGGTGGATCCATGTGTGGTTTGTGAGAAGAACACACATGCAAAACACACAAGCAATGACACTGGTGGATCCATATGTGGTCTCTGGAAAGAACATACATGCAATGACACTAGCTGTGGTTAATGAAAAGAACAGACATGCAATGACTCTAGTTGTGGTTAAGGAAAAGAACACACATGCAATGACTCTGGTGGATCCATGTGGTTTGTGAAAAGAACACACATGCAATGAATCTAGCTATGGTTAATTAAAAGAACACACATGCAATGACACGGGTGGATCCATATGTGGTTTGTGAGAAGAACACACATGCAATGACGCTGGTTGTGGTT
Source organism: Avena eriantha (assembly GCA_910589775.1). Lineage (NCBI taxonomy): Eukaryota > Viridiplantae > Streptophyta > Magnoliopsida > Poales > Poaceae > Avena > Avena eriantha. The sequence continues at coordinate 268,457,176 of OU342741.1, read as the reverse complement.
CATGAAAAGAACATACATGCAATGACACTGGTGGATCCTTAGGTGGTTTGTGAAAAGAACACATATGCAATGACTCTAGTGGATCCACATGTGGTTTGTGAAAAGAACACACATGCAATGCCACTGGTGGATCAATGTGGTTTGTGAGAATAACAGACATGCAATGAACTCTGGTGGATCCTTGTGTGGTTTGTGAGAAGACCACACACTCAATGACACTCGGTGTGGTTCATGAAAAGAACACACATCCAATGAACTCTGGTGGATCAATATGTGGTTTGTGAGAAGAACACACATGCAATGACTCTAGTTGTGGTTTGTGAGAAGAACACACATGCAATGACTCTAGTTGTGGTTTGTGAGAAGAACACACATGCAATCACACTAGTGGATCTATATGTGGTTTGTGAGATGAACACACATCCAATGACACTGGTGGATCCATGTGTGGTTTGTGAGAAGAACACACATGCAATGACACTGGGTGTGGTTCATGAAAAGAACACACATCCAATGAACTCTGGTGGATCCATATGTGGTTTGTGAGAAGAATATGAATCCAATGACTCTAGCTATGGTTTGTGAGAAGAACACACATGCAATCACACTAGTGGATCCATATGTGGTTTGTGAGATGAACACACATCCAATGACACTGGTGGATCCATGTGTGGTTTGTGAGAAGAAGACACATCCCAAACACACATGCAATGCCACTAGGTGTGGTTCATGAAAACAACACACATCCAATGAACTCTGGTGGATCCATATGTGGTTTGTGAGAAGAGCACACATCCAATGACTCTAGCTGTGGTTTGTGAGAAGAACACACATGCAATCACACTGGTGGATCCATATGTGGTTTGTGAGATGAACACACATCCAATGACACTAGTGGATCCATGTGTGGTTTGTGAGAAGAACACACATCCAAAACACACATAAAATGAGCAATCGATGACATGAGACAGAAAGCATTAGCAATTGATGCGGAGTTGAAGATCTTACGAGTTGAGTAGAATTCTCGAGAGCCCATAGTTAAAGAGACACTTCTAAATTGAAGATGAACCCTGACAATGACCAGTGAGTACAACGGTCCTATGAAATGATTCCTGCTATTTAGCCCAGGTTGTGTTTGGGGCCATGTAACAAAAATGGAGGGAGTATTTGTTTCGCATCATGCTTTTATCTATTTATGTGTGCTCCATGCACAAAAATCCTGTGCCCGAACATCACTCTCTCAGCCTTGGATTCATGAACCACACAAAGGTTTTTTCTTCTTTGTACAACCGCCAAATTCAAAAATTCAGTCCATTGACAAATTCTATCGCCTAACCCATTTTAAATGGAGATTATGTATCCAATTTGTTTGCCAATGTGGTCAGTATTTTGATGATTAGTTGATATGACTCTAAGCCTTAAATTCTTACAGAGGAGTACCATTAACGAAATTAAGAAATCTCAGGCAAGCGACAAAACCTGCAGCCAGTCCTGTTTGAATCGGAGTTATCCAATTTTCATTATGAATGATAATTTAATGTCACGCTTGGCCTTCAATTTCTGAATAGGGAGTACACCTTTTACCCAAATATTGCTTGGATGCTAGCCAAATTCAAAATATCAGTCTGTGCAATTATTATGCTCATGGATGATTAGTTGATGTGACTCTCGGACTTGAATTCCTAGACAGATAGCCTACGGTCTACTAGATTTTTTCTATTATTATTTGGCCGGTAGCCAAATTCAAAATCTCAATCGAGTGGCAAAATCATACATTGACCTTGAAGTATTCCCACCCCACCGTTTCAAAAACTTTGTGGCAAAATCTTCCACCGGGGAGTACCATTTTTCTGTTCTTATTATTTGGTCGGTAGACAAATTCAAAATCTCTATCGAGTCACAAATTCAAACACCGACTTTGAAGCATTTCCCGCCCCACCTTTTCAAAAACTTTGACGCCAAATCTCCCACCGGGGAGTACCACTTTTCTATTATTTTTTATTTGGTCGGTAGCCAAATTCATAATCTCCGTCGAGCGGCAAAATCACATACCAACCTTGAAGCATTTCCTGCCCCACCGTTTCAAAAACTTTGAGGCCAAATCTCCTACCGGGGAGTACAAATTTTCTATTATTATTATTTGGCCGGTAGCCAAATTGAAAATCTCTATCAAGCGGTAGAATCAAACACCGACTTTGAAGCATTTCCCACCCCACCGTTTCAGAAACTTTGAGGACAAATCTCCCACCGGGGAGTACCACTTTTCTATTATTATTATTTAGTTGATAGCCAAATTCAAAATCTCAATCGAGCAACAAAATCACACACCGACCTTGAAGCATTTCCCGCCCCACCATTTCAAAAACTTTGTGGAAAAATCTCCCAACAGGGAGTACCATTTTTCTGTTATTATTATTTGGCCGGTACCCAAATTTAAAATCTCTATCAGCGGCAAAATCAAACACTGACTTTGAAGCATTTCCCGCCCCACCATTTGAAAAAATTTGAGGCCAAATCTCCCACCAGGGAGTACCACTTTTCTATTATTTTTTATTTGGCTAGTAGGCAAATTCATAATCTCTGTCGAGCGGAAAAATCACACACCAACCTTGAAGCATTTCCTGTCCTACCGTTTCAAAAACTTTGAGGCCAAATCTCTTACCGGGGAGTACCAATTTTCTATTATTATTATCTGGCCGGTAGCCAAATTCAAAATCTCTGTCGAGCGGCAAAATCAAACATCGACCTTGAAGCATTTCCCGCCCAGCTGTTTCAAAAAATTTGTGGCCAAATCTTCCACCAAGGAGTACCATTTTTTCTATTATTATTATTTGGCGAGTAGCCAAATTCAAAATCTCTGTCGAGTGGCAAAATCACACACCGACCTTGAAGCATTTCCCGCCCCAATGTTTCAAATACTTTGAGGCTAAATCTCCCACCGGGGAGTACCATTTTTCTAGTATTATTATTTGGTCGGTAGCCAAATTCAAAATCACTATCGAGCGGCAAAATCACACACCGACTTTGAAGAATTTCGTGCCCCTCCATTTCAAAAACTTTTGTCCTTAGAATTCCCATTCTACCCATTGTTTAGACGCCCTATGGGCACGCTAAAGTCGGTAGCTTGGGGGCACGATCGTAATTATTTTTCTGTTCACCTCCATAGTCTTGATTCACGCAGTTTTTCCAGCTGGCGCTCCAAAAATCCTAGAATTATCTCCCACGCCCTCACCTCCATGACCACCACGCACACCGGTCGGCGTAAATTCCACGGCCGTTGGAGCCGTTTGAGCTGTGGTCTAGTGCACCGCCCAGAGCCGCTTCACCGGCGCCCACCCCATCGGATCTAGTTCATCGGGTCTCTCTACCACTCCACCAAAGATGTGGTCTTTTTGACTGCGCCTATGGCGTCGTCGATCGCCCTCGCTCTGTTTCCCCGCCGCAGAAAGCTACCTAACCGTATCAGAGCCGCTTCACCGTTGTCCACTAGACGGGATCTAGTTCAGCGAGTTCCAGGTCCACTGCTCTAGACCAGCTGCATGGGCATCGCCGATGACTGCACCGGCATCGACGACCTAAGATCTGCTTCCTCGATTCCAAGAGCCACCGCAACCGCAGCACCCTCGGTGACCTAGACGTCACTCGCACGATACCAATGATGCTTAGACGCCTCTCCGACCAAGGTAACCAAATCTCCAACATGTTTTTGTTTTGTCAGCGATATAGCAGGTTCAAGCCTATCACAGTGAACTACATTTTTGTAATCTTGCTAGTACATACAAGTCACTAGGCACACCTATTCTTTGTGCTAGTACATACAAGGTCATTAGACATGTTGGTTTGCATTTGCTGCTGGTAAGGGGTGGCCCGATCTTCTCAGCAAGCAATTAGCAATGATGAAGGTGGATGATAGATAACTAGCTTGTGGCTATGAACTCTCTTGCTCGAACCTTGATACAACAGCTCTCGAACCCCGTGGGATATGCACAACACCACGCTCTTGTGCACATAGCCGTCAACCACGAACGGTAGTTTGCAATCTACTGATTCCTAGTGAAACAATAAATCACACTCAATTGTAGTAGGTAATTTAATCACAAGTAATTCTAGAGGTTCTAATAAGAAACAACTCCAAAATATTTTAGCATGGTCTAAACACTAACTTGATGCGGCGCCCCATCTATTTAAGGACTAGGGTCGGCGGCCATCCTAAGAGTCCATAACACAAATGACAACTAGATACAAACCAACCCAAGATGGGTTCAGCCCAAGGCAAGTAGGCATGTCCTTCCATGGCAGAGAAAGTAGCAGTTTTTGTGGGGCGGCAGCCTGCTGTGGCTGAATATTCTATGCTGCGGTAGCCTGTCATGGTAGAAAACAGAGTGGTTTCTCTATCACGGCAGAGATCCTCTACGGTGTGTTGATCTTCTCCCTTTTAGATCCTTGCACTTCCTCTGTCTCCTCCCTCGCGCATTCTTCATCGATCAACACGCCATGCTCCATATGCCTCAGCTCCTCGCTCCGTGCTACGCCTTATTTTCCCATGTACCTGATCATACAATAACACAAAGACTTAGGCAGTATAAAGCTCTCATTAAGTAAAACATCAGGTTCATTAAGGGATTCAACTACAACATACAGTGAACACCAGTTTGAAAGATGTTGCATCACCACACCCACTTGGAAAAGAACACATGCAATGTCACTCCATCATGTGTCCAACCATGTCCAGGAACCCTAGCAAAATGCTAGGATTCATCTGCCACATGAATTGTAGCACCAGTTTGAAAGATGTTTCATCACCACACCCACTTGGATGTGTTAGTGTGTGTGTATATCATTGTGGTTTGGAAAAGAACACATGCAATGTCACTCTAGAATGTGACCAACCATGTCAAGGAACCCTAGCAACATGCTAGGATTCAACTGCATCTTGCAGTGGAGCACCAGTTTGAAAGATGCTACATAACCACACCCACTTGGAAAAGAACACATGCAATGTCACTCCAGCATGTGTCCAACCATGTCCACGAACCATAGTAACATGCTAGGATTCAATTGCCACATGCATTGTAGCACCAGTTTGAAAGATGCTGCATCACCACATCCGCTTGGATGTGTGTGTGTGTATATCATTGTGTTTTAAAAAATGACACATGTAGTGTCACTCCAGCATGTGTCCAACCATGTCCAGGAACCCTAACAACATGCTGGGATTCAACTTCAACATGCAGTGGAGCCCCAGTTTCAAAGATGCTGCATCACCACACCCACTTGGAAAAGAAAACATGCAATGTCACACCAGCATGTGTCCAACCATGTCCATGAACCCTAGCAACATGCTAGGATTCAACTGCCACATGTATTGTAGCACCAGTTTGAAAGATGTTGCATCACCACACCCACTTGGATGTGTGTGTGTATATCATTGTGTTTTAAAAAATAACACATGCAATGTCACTCCAGCATGTGTCCAACCATTTCTAGGAACCCTAACAACATGCTTGGATTCAACTACAACATGCAGTGGAGCCCCAGTTTGAAAGATGCTGCATCACCACACCCACGTGAAAAAGAACACATGCAATGTCACTCCAGCATGTGTTGAACCATGGCCAAGAACCCTAGAAACATACTGGGATTCAACCGCCATATGCATTGTAGCATGAGTTTGAAAGATGCTGCATCACCACACCCACTTGGATGTGTGTGTGTGTATCATTATGGTTTGGAGAAAACACATGCAATGTCACTCCAGCATGTATCCAACTATGTCTAGAAACCCCAACAACATGCTGGGATTGACTTGCAACATGTAGTGTAGCACCAATTTGAAAGATGCTGCATCACCACACCCACTTGGATGTGTGCGTATATCATTGTGGTTTGGAAAAGGACATATGAAATGTCACTCCAGCATGTGTCCATGTCCAAGAACCGTAGCAAAATGCTAGGATTCAACTACAACATGTAGCGTATCCTGCATCACCACACCCACTTGGATGCGTGTGTATATCATTGTGGTTTGGAAAAGAACACATGCAATGTCACTCCAACATGTGTCCAGCCATGTATAGGAACCCTAGCAACATGATGGGATTCAACTACAACATGAAGTGGAGCACCAGTATGAAAAATGCTGCATCACCACACCGACTTGAAAAAGAACACATGCAATGTCACTCTAGCATGTGTCCAACCATGTCTAGGAGCCCTAGCAACAAGCTGGGATTAAACTGCCACATGTGGCATCACCACACCCACTTGGATGTGTGTGTGTATATCATTGTGGTTTGGAAAAGAACTATTGAGGGGTAACCTCCTGGGTGGCCCGATCTTCACGGATCTCTTGGTCAAATCGATGGGAAAGTGAGGGAAAGGAAAAAGGTAGCAGAAGTGGACTCACACCTTGCGAAGAACATGATGAACACACGCAAAACTCACATGATACAAGGCCGATTGCTCCTGCTGGTGGCCACCGGTCTGATAGAATCCTCGCAAGTAAAGACCGGTTAACGTGCTCCCTCAATCCCAAGCGAAAAGGGAAGAACACCTTGGAGAGGGTCTTGACGTCTTGGCAAAGGGCACCGATGCCAAGGCCTTGTACAATGAGGGAGGCGTGATCCAAACTTCAACGAGGTGGTGACGATAGTCGGTCCCCTCGTGTAAGGGGATGAGGCACAACTAAAGATTCCACCAAGGGGGTTTTCTTTAGTCTATCATCTATGCCTAGGGATACATGAGGGGGTGGGGGCTCTATTTATAGGCTAGCCACTAACATGGGGGTAGTTTTGGGATAAACTAGGCAAAAGGGTAAGTCAAGGGAATATTCCAGGGCATCAAACCCAGATCTGTGCGCAGATGGGATTTCTGGCAATAAGTCTGGCAATGCTAGATCTGGCGCTGGTATTTCCGGTCGTAGCCGGTTATTCCGGTCGCTCGCCATAATGGGATTCTGTATGCGTTTCTGGTGGGGCGCCGGTTGGTCTGGCGGTCACCGGTTTTGTCAGTGTGGGGTCCGGTCCACCGGTTCTAGCGCCGGAAGTTTCGGTGATGGATCTGACAGCGCCGGAATCTCCGTCGGTTTGGCTCTGCCTCTTTTGTCTCCTCTTCCAAGCCTCTGTCTTGTCGGGCGTGGCTTCCACCCTTGCCTCCGTACTTGTCGGTGTGATCCTATAATGATAATGGGACGGAGTATGAAGTAGTATACCATTCAAGAGGGTAGGAAGTGGGCTCACATAAAGAAACGGATTCACCTTTGGAGTCCATGATGACTTGGCATAAGTGGAGGCCTTGATGTGGTAACGACCGTAGTTCAGGTTACATCATCTCCCCCCAACCCTTCAAAAAGAGTCGTCCTCGACTCTACATGCTCATCACAACATAGAGGATGTTGAGAGACCTTCTTGATCCTGGGGATCACCATATAGTCGTCCCCGAGGAGATTGACTTGACAACACCTCAATTTTCCTTCACCTTCCATGAAGCCTACAAAGCTCACCACAAAAGCGAAGCAATAGTCAAATGATAGCCAATTCATGAAGATTATAGCATGAGTCCTCAAGTAGAAGGAAGCCACCTTATGGTGTAGAGATAGATCGATTAAGGGCATCCATAGGTAACTCTCTTCGATTCGTCTTGTCAACTTATGGTCCATAGAGGTTGACGCGTTAGCAATTGTTCCTTCACACAAAAAAGACCATGCAACATATGTTATGTGTGATAGAGGAGCATGTCATTTGTGGCATGTCCATTCTTGTTCACAGCACTATTAGCACAACTCAAGTATAGCAAACGGGATGCATATGCAAGGTCCAAGTGCATGGAAATTGTTTGAACATCATCCAAATGTGGGAACTCAAAAACTCCATATAGCGTCTTAGTGTGGCACTCAAAGCAATTTACTAAAATATTGGTCAACATCTTTGATGCAAGAATAGGAGAATTCTGCAAAAACAAACGAGGAAGCATATCCAAAACAACAAACCAACCATTGGAAAGAGAAATTGTTCAATATGTTGGATGCCACACAAAAATCATCAAAAACAAAGATCACGGGCATAGGTGTGTCGCACGCGGAAGAAAAATCAACATGTTTGCAAACAAACCATATGAAAGAGCAATTGTTCCTTATGTTTGTTGCAACAACTATACGAGGTACATGGAAGCTCTCGTGACAATACATGTGCAAAATGGCATTATTGTTGCACACAAAACATCGGAAAAAGAAATTGTTCGACATTTTTGTTGCAACACACAAAGCATCAATATCCAATAGCAACGAAACATGATTGTCACAAGGTGAAAGAAGACCATCAACATGCTTGCAAGCAAACCATAGGAAAGAGCATTTTTTCGACATGAAAGATGCAAAGCATGCAAAAGGTATCGGAGATGGGTTCGATCTTGAAATCACTTGGGGGTTGCTCTCTAGAGCTCTTTTTGTCAACTCGTGCTCAACCAAGGTTGACATTCTTGTGCGGGTACCTACACACATCAAACACAAAAGGAAGAACGTGTGTGCATGGTAGAGAAACACATCATCCATCATGACGTATCTCTTCTTGTGCACATCACCATTAATGTCAATCAAGTGTAAAATAGATGCATGGTGAGTATGCAAGTGGGGAACATGCTTATCAACACAATCAAATAATTTCACATGCTCAACATTATGCAAAGGCATAGTATCACATGGAAATATCAATGAGTCATATGTAATGTCACAAGTAACATCCATAGCATGCCAATCATCACAAGTCATCATGTCCACTAGGGGGATCATCGCATCATCAACACCCTTATTTTTACCTTGTTCATACCTCTCATATGAAGTGGGTGGTGTGGTAGCATTGGCCTCCATGTGGCCGACTTCGTCTTCTTGATGTATCCATGGAGTAGCATCATCTTCAAGCACCATGTACATCTTCTCCGTAGGAGGCATGATCATCTCCAAGCTTGGCGCTTCTTCATTCATGGAACCTAGCACATCATGAGAAAACACACTAGAGGTAGTGATGCAGCCCATCCTACGGACGCTCCTACATCTACACCACCAAGTCCCCCAAGTGGACCCATGACTTCTGCCTGAGCAAAACTTCTACAAGCTAAGGTGAACTCGCTTCTCTCCTCGTGCCAATTTGATACATCCTTGGATGGTGTGCTACTTCATGAAACTACTCTATGCATCATCAGGTACGAAGCCCCAACACATCACCCAGCACCCAAGGATGGAGAACAAGGAGTAGGGCATGAGATAGAAGCTGTTGGAGCTGCTCAGACCAGAGTCTAAGGCTGTAGACCGGAGTCTCCGGTCCGCCAAAGTTTCTAGCTTGAAGACCCTGGAGTCTCTAGCCCACCTCTAGACTGACCCCCAAAATCGAGCTCGAGGACAATCAGAAGGCCCCTCTGGAGACGGACCGGAGACCGACCAGAATATCCAGCCCAGACCGGAGTCTCCGGACCGAGCGTCGCAGGCATGTGAAAGCCTTTGGGACTTTGGCCCATGTACCCCTTAGTCCGTCCAGAACTTATCTATTATCCCTAAGTACCCCTGACTTAGTGGCTGGCCTATATATTATCCCCCACCTCTATTGTAAACCCTAGGCTTGATATTTGGAATTAGTGGAAACCCCTTGTGGATCTAACTAGTTCTTGCATCATGCTCCTTTGACAAGGAGCACCAAATATCACAAACCTTGTTGGAGTTTGCATCATGCCTCCGTGTTGTACAAGGCCTAGGCATCGAAGTCCCTTTGCCTAGACGTCAAGATCTCACCGAGTCTCCCTACTTGTCGTGCCGTTTTGAGAGAGAGTCCTCCGCCTGATGATGATCCTAGGGATTGCGCTGGACCGGTCACCGCCGGCGTGAGATATTGGTGTGTATTGTGGTTTTGCGTGAGTGTGTTCACCGAGCTCTTCGCTTTCTCCCTCATCCCCTACTCACTCCACCTCGATTCCAAGGGATTCGTGAAAGATTAGGCCATCCCCAAGGTTGACCCCCAACATATTGGTATCTAGAGCTTCGTTGCTCATGAATTCCCCCACAAAATTTTCTTCTACCCACCAAAAAATCGAAAATCCCCAAAAAGAGCCCCAAATTTGCCTTTGGATCGATCTCTTGATTTGGAGTGTTATTTGTGGTTTTGATCTGACCAAATCTTGTCTTAGGTATTGGTCCAGCTTTATCTTGTGTTTTTCCAGCCCAATTTGTCCAATATTTCTCGGATTTGAGGACCTAAGGCGTGGATTTCCGCTCAAGAACACGACTAGTTCGAGCTCTGCCTTCAGACCGGAGTTTCCAAACTTGCAGACCGGAGTCTCCGGCGTACACCGGAGTTTCTGGCCTGAGCACACCGGAGTCTCTGGCCTAGACCAGAGTTTTCGGACCGAGACTCCAGAGTCTCCGGACCTGATGCCTGATTTTGAGAATTTTGTCTCTTATCTTGCATTGGCTAATTTCCTATTGTTTGTTTGTGCTCGTGTGCGTGTCATCAACTAACAACAAGCTTACGCATCAACAACTTCCACGCTCATTGACACCATGGCCCACGAACATCATCCCGCACCACCGATCTCAAGTTCATCATCACCAACGAAGGTATAACTTGCGTCACCTTGTTAACCCCTATCTTCCTTTGTGTGTACCTTTCCCACGAGAGTGGCTCATCTTGTGTTTGCTTGAGCATTGTGCATTTGTCCTTGGATAGTGAGAGTGTAAGAGCAATAGCTAGTGTGACTAGGTAGCATCAAGGGAGAGCCAAAAAAATATAGAAAAGAAAGAAAAAGATACAAAACAAAAGAAAAAGAAAAAATAGTCTCCCATAGCAAAAGAGAGTCTAAAAGCTTGTAAGCAAGAGAGAAAGAAGAGCGCCCAAGGCAAGTGCACAAATCCGTTGCTCACTTTTCTTCTTTGCAAACGAGCCACGGTCTCTCCTTGCATTGGCACGACACCGAGCGTAGTCTTCATTAGGACATTTTGTTTGCTCATTTTCATAGTCGTGTCAATCCCATTAATCTCCACGTGTGTGTATATAGTCGTAGGTTCACCCACTTTTGACTATCCATTTTCTTTTGGTTAGTTCTTTGGCATTCCATAATCCTAACCTACCACCAACAAGCTTTTTAGAGTTAGTTCTTTCTTTAGTGTGAGTTTTCTTTGCGATTTCACTTTGCAAGCTAATAGCTCTCACTTGTGGTTTCTAGTTTGGTGCAATCCCCAAGGTGAGGTTGAAGGTTCCAACAAGGAGCGGTTGGGAAGTGGTGCACCGGGGATGAGGTCAATTCGATGTTCGATGCCGCGAAGAGGAGGTAGTCCATGTGGAAGCTCTTCGCAGAACACATCCTTGAATTCCTGCAAAACATTCATCAAAGATGGAGGAACATTGGTTAATTCATTAGTTCCTTGCGCTAGTCCCTTGCATAGGAGGACATAGTGCAAGATGGATGGGTTGTTCCGAACATCTCTCATCTCACTTTTGGTGGCAAGGGGAACACTGTTAGTTTTTGCACTCGAATTTGGCTTGTGGCTCTCACTCACTATGAGGTGGTTCTCTCTCTCTGCTATTCTCACAAGTAGGTGTTGTGCTTTGCGCCCTCGCTAAAGCCTTTGCATTGTCCGCAATTATTTGGCTAGGAGTCATCGGTTGCAAAACACATGTTTTGTTGAGCCATTTGAAGGTGTATATATTGGTGCGACCATCATGTTGAGCAGCCTTGTCAAATTGCCATGGTCGACCAAGAAGCATGTGGCAAAGTGTCATAGGAACCACATCACACTCCACCGTATCTTTGTAAGGACCAATGGCGAAGGAGACCGATACTGTATGCTTGATCTTCACGGACCCTTGGTCACTTAGCCATTGCACGTGGTAGGGGTGCTTCTGTGGATGGAGGGTGAGGTTGAGCTTCTCACACAACTCGGTGCTAGCAAGGTTGTGACAACTCCCTCCGTCAATGATCACCTTGATAGATTTGCCATTGATGCCGGCTCGTGTTTGGAAGATATTGGAGTGTTGGTCTTCATGCTCTTGTGCTTGAGTGGTCAATATCCTTGTGACGGCAAGCGATGGACTTGCGTCATGCTCACACATGAGGAGTTCTTGATCATCTTCCACCCGTTGCCTTGCCATTGCTTCCTTGACACGGGCATAAAACTCATCTTCACTCAAGTACTCTTCATCACCATTGTCATGGATGAACAAGACTTTCTTGTTTCCACATTCGGCCGACTTGTGTCCTTTACCTCCACATTTGTAGCATTCACCGTTGAAAGGTGCATCACTTTTTTGCTTGCTTGCCACTTGGGGGCAGTTTTCCTTGAGGAAGTGTGGGCTTGAAGGAAGGCTTGGAGGTACTTGAGGAGCTACCATTGAAAGTTGTTGGTGTAGCGGTTGAAGCTTGCTTGTAGGTGAAGTACATCTTGGGCTTGTTGTACTTGATATCCTCTTGCACTTGACCTTCAGCCTTTGTTGCGATGTGCACAAGCTCAACCATGTTGTTGTAGGTTTGGAACTCGACGATGCGCTTGATTGGGTGATTCAAGCCAATAAGGAAACATGCCATTGTTTGCTCTATGCGCTCATCAATGTTAGCACGAATCAAGTTGAGTTCCATTTCCTTGAAGTATTCTTCCACGGTCTTTGTCCCTTGACGAAGAGCTTGAAGGTTGTTGAAGAGGTCACGCATGTAGTGCGCGGGGACAAACCGGGATCTCCTGTGAGCCTTCATGTCATGCCAAGTTGTGATTGGCGGTTCTTGTCTTGCATCACGAGCAACTTGAACTTGTTCCCACCAAAGGTTGGCGTAATCATCAAACTCTAGCGAAGCTATGGAGACCATCTTCTCGTTGCTATAGTTGTATGCGGAAGATCTTGTTGACTTTGAGTGCCCACGAGAGGTATTCTTCGGGGTCATTGAATCCGGTGAACTTTGGCATCGTGAACTTGAGCTTGCCAAAAGTTTCTTCATCGTTGCGGTCATTGCGACAAGCTTGGTGACCTTGTTCATGATCTTGTAGTTGGGGATGTGGAACTTGGTTGTCACGTCCTTGTTGCGGATCTTGCTCTTGATATTGTTGTTGAGGAGGAGCTTGCTCTTGCTCTTGGCGCGGTTGTTGACGTGGTTGAGGCGCTTGAGCCTCATGGTGGCGAGGGGGCGGAGCCTCTTGACGCGGTTGATGACGAAGAGGAGGCTTGTTCTCGGTTGGTGATGTTGGTTAGGCACATGGGCCTCACGGCGAAGAACACGGTCATGAGCCTCTTGACATGGTGGGCGTCGCTCAACTTATATCACTTGACGCTCCAAGTTTTTTTGATGTGGAGGAGGCGCCGCGTGATGACCATGGTGTCGTTGTTGATGTTCATGACGTTGATGACGAGGAGGAGGATCTTGGAGAGCTTCACGTCGATGACGAGATTGATTCTCCAAGTTGGAGTCATCACTTGTTGCTATGACCTTGGATTGAGTAAGGATCCTAAGTCCCTGTGATTAACATGCTAGTCCCTAGATCATTAGCTAGCACTCACAATCGATGAAATATCATGTAAAACACAAGTATTTATTACATGAATCGAATAATCCAGAGTTTACATTATTACAACATAAGCGAAACAAATACAACTTGGAGTCCCATCAATGCCACAGGCTAGTTGAGTGAAGACCCGCGATCCTAGCGCACCTTTCGACGATGATCTCCAAATTCTGCACATAAAACGTGCAGCCAAACGAGTTGGTCAATACTTTGAATGTATTGGCAAATGACACCGTGAAGGAAAATACTTGGCCTATTTCTACATGCAAGGCTAAGAGTAGCCTTTGGGGTTCATTTGTATAAACCCAATTTTATCAATGTAATAAGAAAAGAGGAAGATTTTTACCCTACTTTGTAAACATTTGCTTAAGTAAAATAGGGTCGAATGGAACACGAGGATATTACTCACCAAAGTGCCCAAACAACCTAACACTTGTATATTACTCACCAAGTTCCCAAAATCCCACCTATTGGCGATATTACTCACGCCAGGGGGTTTTAGAAAAACTTTGGAAAGAGAGAGGAAGATCCTTCAGAGGCTCCATCCTTCAGATGCTCAATGCTGTTCTGTTTCCGTGAACACGACTGATCGATCAGATTGCAATACTCTCGAGAGGTTGTGCACTTTCCCCACAATCCATGATCAAGTCCTTTTACAGAAACGACTATGGCGAAGCCTTCCCTTAGTAGCCCCTCTACCAGCTGGATCCAACCGTGCCAAGAACCTCCAAATGTAGGTACCCCGGTAAGGTTTCCCACTAAGTACTAAGCCAAGACAGAGCCCATATGTATTGTGGTAGCACTAGAAGCTTCTGAATTCTGAAACATGGCAGACTTCTTTGATTCCTGGGCAGCCGTCCTCCAGCAAAATTCCACTTGTTGTCCTGACAACCATTCCACCCAGAAGAAAACTTAGTTTTATTTTGAAGGAGGTTTTGGAGAAGAAAAGTTCGCTCGAGAGATCTCTCATACTTAGAAAATTTTGAGTCTTTCGAACCCCCAAACGGCACTTAGTGTATATATAGCATAGCAAGCAATATTTAGCAAAAATAGGGGAACCTAATAGGACATAAATTCCTAAGTATAAAGCTACTCATGGCATACTACAAAACCGCACTTGCAAAAATAGTAATAAGAAAATCTACTAAAGACCTACACATGCATACTACTAGATTTGAAGAGTAAAAACATGCATAGTCAAAAACTAGGACATAATATGTACAAGTGGTGTAAATTGCCTTATGTTAATAATATGTGTGACGATTGAATTCCTTCGCATCAACCGCACTCTCCGCACAATCTAACGCAAGGACAAGTAGTTCCAATAAAAACAATTGCAACCATAGCAAACAAAACAATGATTATCATAACCATGCATAATGATTTAATATTAGTTCTTGGAATGGTATTAGATCATATGATGCATGTTGGAGATTATTTAATGCAATAGGGTATTTCTTATTAAATATTGATGACCAAAAAAAGAGGTTTTAGTAGTTCCATTGTGACTTCTGTCCTAATTGTCGAATTCAATTTGGTTCTGGAGTTTACTGGATAGAGGACATTAATACGAACCAGTAGGAATTGGATTCAACCTAAACGGAGTAGTAAATCTTTTTCTATGATTTATTTACTAATTAACAAAGGTTAAATTATTTAAAATAGTTACTTTGTCAAAAATTATATCTAAGACCACATCTATATTCTATGTGAAATTTTGAATCCATAGACATATTATTTATATTTTTCCGATCTATAAAATTTTTTATTATGAATTTAATAGTCTAAATGCCCGCTAAAACAAATTAAACTACTACAGTAATTATACACTACGAGAATTATATCTAAGAGAATATTAATATTGCGTATGAAATTACGAATCCAGTGATACTTTATTTGTATTTTTTGGATATATAGATAATTTACTATGATTTATTTAGTCTAAAAGGGCTATTAAACCAATTAAATAAATATAGAAATAACATACTACGAAAAATAGATCTGATCACGAAATAGTGTTCTAAGGTAAATTATCTTTCTAACAGTATATTATATGATGTTTTTGGAGTTACAAATCTTTTTATATGAATTTTGCAAGATCTAATAATATTCTGTCTATTTAAATCTATTTTCCAAAAAGAGTGAAACGTGGCGATGACGTGGCGTGATGCGATTCGCTGATACCTCTTCATTTAAGTGAATCATCTGTAGCTTTAGGATCCCGATCGGACGGTGCTGAAGAGGGCTCGACCCTCTGCTTGGCTTCGACTCGAGTTCTTGGCTGGTGGCTCGGCTCCACATGGCTTGGCTCAGCTCGAAGCGATCTAGCCCATCGATGTGAGATCCAACGGCTAGGGACGAAAGCTTCCAGGTGGTCGCCGGGTTGACGTTGACGACGGCGGCGGACGCTCAGGTGGTGGCCACGGGCGGCGCTACGACGGTGTTCCGGCGTGGGAGAACGGAGGACGATGCTCGGGAGAGGACCGCGAGTGCGATGGTGGGCCCCGTGGTGTCTTCCGCGCCCAGGGGTGACGGCGGTGGGCAAATGGAGATGCCGGGTGTCGGTGGAGCTCCGGCGATACAACGGTGAAGAATTCCGGCAGATGTGGTGCTCCTGCGAGAGGGAAACGGGGTTATGAGACGCGGTGATGCATGGGGAAAAGCTCTAGAGGGGTTAGAGGGCAAGGGAGGGTCGGAACCGTGTCGGTGAGCTCGGTCCGAAGCAGGGGTGGCAGCGGAAATCTGGCGAGATCGGAATTCGGTGGAGCGACGGCTAGGGTTCGAGAAAAGAGAAAAAAACGAGAGGGGGCGGTTGGGAAAGAATATATGGAGTGGGTGCCGTGTTCAAGGGGGCAAGGGGCACGCGGATTCGACGCGGATTCTGTTCGAAATCGAAAGGGAGGAGGAGGCGTGTGCGTGCGGGAGTTCGTCCTGAGCTAGAAGACGACCGCTGTGGGGCCCACACGTCAGCGACCGTGGGGAGGGCAGCGGGCTATGGCGAGTGCTTTGCTGGGCCGCTACTGCACGCGCTTGTGCGGTAGGTAGGTGGGATTGGGTTGGGCCGGCTCGGGCTGGCCAGGTTCGTTATTTTTTCTTTTATTCTTTTTCCATTAGCTGTTTAGTATTTATTTTCTAGTATTAGTTTGGCAACTCCAAATTGAGTGAAACTTATTTCTAAATTTTTCTAAATTCAAGTAGAACATTTTAGGCTAGTGTTTTAACAAAGTTTGTTGTCTTATCAATAAAGGTTTTAATAAAGCCTGTTTAATTCCCTTTAGGAATAAAGTGGCACACAAAATTTTGGGGTTTTCAGTTCGTTATTTCGATTTGAAAATTGTGTGTGATGCATCAGAAAGTTTTTGGATTTACACAAAAACTTCCAACATAATTGGACAATCATGCTAATCCATTTTTTGTGACTTAGGAAAGTTTGAACAATCCTAAAAAGTTTATATTCAATCAAATTTCAACAAGGTCTCACAACTCAATCAACTTATTTAATTATTTTAACATTCCAAAATTTAGGGAATTTTTG
This sequence comes from Avena eriantha, assembly GCA_910589775.1. Lineage (NCBI taxonomy): Eukaryota > Viridiplantae > Streptophyta > Magnoliopsida > Poales > Poaceae > Avena > Avena eriantha. The sequence goes on along the minus strand of OU342741.1, from coordinate 268,440,110 downwards.
GGATGTTACAAGCTACCACCCTTGAAAGCAATCTCGTGCTCGAGATTCAAGAAGGCTAGAAAGAAATAGGTTCGGGATACACTAGGGTACTACCACCCTTAAAAGATTGTATTTGTTGGATTCTCCGGGTACAATAATTTGTAAGCTTAACTCACACTAACATAATTCACCATAGCCTGATGTATGGATTGGATTTCTTTCCATTGCCACCACCATTCTTCCTTTTCTCAGGATAGTTTGACGCGTAATGCCCTGTTTCACCACACTTGTAGCATGCCACCTGGCTAGGATCGCTATTGCCTCCATTACCATGGCGTTTCCTTGAGCCAGTTTGGGAAAGATGGCCATTCCTTTCATATTTTGAGTATCACAAAGTGATGACTTTGGGTGTGGTTTTTTAGAGTCTTGACTCCATCTCTAGACCTTGTGTCCTCTAAGAGCTTCATGAGGCCTTGGCACATTCCGTCTCTAACTAGCGGATTCACTTGTTGTAGCATCGGGTAGAGGTGACATTGCGATGGGTTGTGGTTGGTTCCTTCACACAAGAAGCATGTAACTTTAGAGGTGGGGCATTTTTCAAAGGGGTGAGTTGCTTCAAAGTAGGGGCACTGATCACGATGATCCTTGGAGGTGTGTCCTATTTCCCCACAAATCCTACAGGCTAAATGTTTTAGGTCTTCAACTCCTTGGGTTTTTTGATTTTCGAGGGACGAGACGAGATTGTAGTAGAACCACTTTAAATTCTTCCCAGGATATCATCCCTTGATGATCATCAATGGTGTTTTGCATATCCCACCAAGTTGCAGCTTCCTCCTTTAGGAATTGGGTGGCATAATGAACCATTTTATTGGCTCCAATGTTGGCATCCTTCATTCTTTCTTCAACCTTGTGCAGCCATTGCTTTGCATCGGCGTGGCTCACACACTTGGAGAAGTTGAGTTCCTTGTCTTCCTTGTTGGTACGGCCCATCTGTCGAGTTGACCAAGGTTTAGAGTAGGACGAGTGGATTATAGAAATAGGAGGAAGAAGATTACCCCATACAAGAAACTTTAGTTTTGAAAAATAGATTTTATTTGTTATTGTAACAAACCATACCAAGAAAGCAAACAATTTGTTGCATCTACATTGTAGCGAAATCTATCCAGATTTGGTTCCTAATAGGTCACTTGTAATCTTCGAGGCTTCGAGTCTTCAAAAGTCTTTGTGCTTTTGATAATCTTCATGTTCTTCATAATCTTCAATCTTTCAAGGTCTTCCGTTAATAACCTTGACTTGAGGCCTTCGAAGTCTTCAGTACTTGTAGCTTTGAAGCCTTCAATTCTCTTAGCTGTCTTGGGACATCTTTTGTGGAGATCTTCTAGTCCTGATTTGAGCGAAACATTGATATCATCTTCTTTGGAAAGGTAGTCTTGATAGAAGCTTCTTCTTGAAGTGCATAGTGGTCATTTCTAATGTTGAAAAGAAGAGACTGAAGAAATTTTAAACTCCAAAGATAGATGATAAGAAGTATCAGAGTTTTTCTGAAATAACTTAGAAAATATTACTCCTAAGGTTTTTTCCATGTCTAGGGTCACGATCTACAGTCAACTTATGCTCTGATACCATCTATTATGACCTTGGATTGAGTAAGGATCCTAAGTCCCTGTGATTAACATGCTAGTCCCTGGATCATTAGCTAGCACTCACAGTCGATGAAATATCATGTAAAACACAAGTCTTTATTACATGAATCGAATAATCCAGAGTTTACATTATTACAACATAAGCGAAACAAATACAACTTGGAGTCCCATCAATGCCACAGGCTAGTTGAGTGAAGACCCGCGATCCTAGCGCACCTTTCGACGATGATCTCCAAATTCTGCACATAAAACGTGCAGCCAAACGAGTTGGTCAATACTTTGAATGTATTGGCAAATTACACCGTGAAGGAAAATACTTGGCCTATTTCTACATGCAAGTCCAAGAGTAGGATTTGGGGTTCATTTGCATAAACCCAATTTTATCAATGTAATAAGAAAAGAGGAAGATTTTTACCCTACTTTGTAAACATTTGCTTAAGTAAAATAGGGTCGAATGGAACACGAGGATATTACTCACCAAGTGCCCAAACAACCTAACACTTGGATATTACTCACCAAGTTCCCAAAATCCCACCCATTGGCGATATTACTCACACCATGGGGTTTTAGAAAAACTTTGGAAAGAGAGAGGAAGATCCTTCAGAGGCTCCATCCTTCAGATGCTCAATGTTGTTCTGTTTCCGTGAACACGGCTGATCGATCAGATTGCAATACTCTCGAGAGGTTTTGCACTTTCCCCACAATCCACGATCAAGTCCTTTTACAGACAAGACCATGGAAAAGCCTTCCCTTAGTAGCCCCTCTACCAGCTAGATCCAACCGTGCCAAGAACCTCCAAATGTTGGTACCCCGGTGAGGTTTCCCACTAAGTACTAAGCCAAGATAGAGCCCATATGTATTGTGGTTGCACTGGAAGCTTCTGAATTCTGAAACATGGCAGACTTCTTTGATTCCTAGGCGGCCGTCCTCCACCAAAATTCCACTCATTGTCCCGACAACCATTCCGCCCAGAAGAAAACTTAGTTTTATTTTGAAGGGGGATTTGGAGAAGAAAAGTTCGCTCGAGAGATCTCTCATACTTAGAAAATTTTGAGTCTTTCGAACCCCCAAACGACACTTAGTGTATATATAGCATAGCAAGCAATACTTAGCAAAAACAGGGGAACCTAATAGGACGGAAATTCCTAAGTATCAAACTACTCATGGCATACTACAAAACCGCACTTGCAAAAATAGTAATAAGAAAATCTACTAAAGACGTACACATGCGTACTACTAGATTTGAAGAGTAAAAACATGCATAGTCAACAACTGGGACATAATATGTACAAGTGGTGTAACTTGCCTTATGTTAATAATATGTGTGGCGATTGAATTCCTTCACATCAACCGCACTCTCCGCACAATCTAACGCAAGGAGAAGTAGTTCCAATAAAAACAATTGCAACCATAGCAAACACAACAATGATTATCATAACTATGCATAATGATTTAATATTAGTTCTTGGAATGGTATTAGATCATATGATGCATGTTGGAGATTATTTAATGCAATAGGGTATTTATTATTAAATATTAATGACCAAAAAAAGAGGTTTTAGTAGTTCCATTGTGACTTCTGTCCTAATTGTCGAATTCAATTTGGTTCTGGAGTTTACTGGATAGAGGACATTAATACGAACCAGTAGGAATTGGATTCAACCTAAACGGAGTTGTAAATCTTTTTCTATGATTTATTTACTAATTAACAAAGGTTAAATTTTTTAAAATAGTTACTTTGTCAAAAATTATATCTAAGACCACATCTATATTCTACGTGAAATTTTGAATCCATAGACATATTATTTATATTTTTCCGATCTATAAAAAAAATTATTATGAATTTAATAGTCTAAATGCCCGGTAAAACTAATTAAACTACTACAGTAATTATACACTACGAGAATTATATCTAAGAGAATATTAATATTGTGTATGAAATTATAAATCCAGTGATACTTTATTTGTATTTTTTGGATATACAGATAATTTACTATGATTTATTTAGTCTGAAAGGGCTATTAAACCAATTAAATAAATAGAGAAATAACATACTACGAAAAATAGATCTGATCATGAAATAGTGTTCTAGGGTAAATTATCTTTCTAACGGTATATTATATGATGTTTTTGGAGTTACAAATCTTTTTATATGAATTTTGCAAGATCTAATAATATTCTGTCTATTTAAATCTATTTTCCAAAAGATTAAAACGTGGCGATGACGTGGCGTGATGCGATTCGCCGATACCTCTTCATTTAAGTGAATCATCTGTAGCTTCTAGATCCCGATCGGACGGTGCTGAAGAGGGCTCGATCCACGGCTTGGCTTCGACTCGAGTTCCTGGCTGGTGGCTCGGCTCCACACGGCTTGGCTCAGCTCGAAGCGATCTGGCCCGTCGATGCGAGATCCAATGGCTGGGGACGAAAGCTTCCAGGTGGTCGCCGGGTTGACGTCGACGACGGTGGCGGACACTCAGGTGGTGGCCACGGGCGGCGCTACGATGGTCTTCCGGCGTGGGAGAACGGAGGACGATGCTCGGGAGAGGACCGCGAGTGCGATGGTGGGCCCTGTGGCGTCTTCCGCGCCCAGGGGTGACGACGGTGGGCAAATGGAGATGTCGGGTGTCAGTGGAGCTCCGGCATACTCCGATGAAGAATTCCGGCAGATGTGGTGCTCCTGCGAGAGGGAAACGGGGTTATGAGACGCGGTGATGCATGGGGAAAAGCTCCAGAGGAGTTAGAGGGCAAGGGGAGGGTCGAAACCGTGTCGGTGAGCTCGGTCCGAAGCAGCGGTGGCGGCGGAAATCCGGCGAGATCAGAATTCGGCGGAGCGGCGGCTAGGGTTTGAGAAAAGAGAAAAAACGAGAGGGGGCGGTTGGGAAAGAATATATGGAATGGGTGCCATGTTCAAGGGGGCAAGGGGCACACGTATTCAACACGGATTCTATTCGAAATCGATCGGGAGGAGGAGGCGTGTGCGTGCGGGAGTTCGTCCTGAGCTAGAAGACGACCGCTGCGGGGCCCACACGTCAGCGACCGTGGGGAGGGAAGCGGGCTATGGCGAGTGCTCTGCTGGGCCGCTGCTGCACGCGCGTGTGCGGTAGGTAGGTGGGATTGGGTTGGGCCGGCTCGGGCTGGCCAGGTTCGTTTTTCTTTTATTCTTTTTCCATTAGCTGTTTAGTATTTATTTCCTAGTATTAGTTTGGCAACTCCAAATTGAGTGAAACTTATTTCTAAATTTTTCTAAATTCAAGTAGAACATTTTAGGCTAGTGTTTTAACAAAGTTTGTTGTCTTATCAATAAAGGTTTTAATAAAGCCTATTTAATTCCCTTTAGGAATAAAATGGCACACAAAATTTTGGGGTTTTCAGTTCGTTATTTCGATTTGAAAATTGTGTGTGATGCTTCAGAAAGTTTTTGGATTTATACAAAAACTTCCAACATAATTGGACAATCACGCTAATCCATTTTTTTGTGACTTAGGAAAGTTTGGACAATCCTAAAAAGTTTCTTTTCAATCAAATTTCCACAAGGTCTCACAACTCAATCAACTTATTTAATTATTTTAACATTCGAAAATTTAGGGAATTTTTGGGATGTTACACTTGTTGTGTCAAGTATGTGTCGCGGTCGATGGTGGTAGACTTGCGGTTGTACTTGCGGTTGCGCTTGCGGTTCCTCTTGTGGTTGGTCTTGTCAGATCACTAGTGCCCTTGCGTGATGACGGTGCGCTTCTTACCTTGCTCGTGGCCTTGAAGACAGGTCACCATCATAGCTTGACGTTGCGGCATGCCGTGGGGAAGGTACATAGTTCGAAGAGATTCCATCTTCAACCAAGGGGGCATCATTGCGTCTTTGAGCACTTTGATGTAGATCTTGTGGAAGAGGTGCATGACGATGCGAAGAACTTGCCGAGCTTGATGCGTGTGAACGTGGTCTTGCCATGCCGTCGATGAGGCGTCGAAGATTGTCATTTGTTTCGGCGACGGAGCGTTGGAGCGCTTCATTTTGGTGGCCGAAGTTGTGATGCATTGCATGCATTTGTCGTTCGAGGACATCGAAGCGGTTGTCGATGTTCTTGAACTCGGCTTGCGTCTCCCCAAATTGTTCATCTTGTCGCGTCTCAAGTGCTTGGCAACGTTCACGGAACTCTTGGCGGACGATGAAGTGACTTGCGCGCGTCATGTACGGACCTTGATCTTCTTCTTGGGGAGGTGGTTGGCTCGTCTCACCGTGCCTATCCATCATGCAAAACACACAAGTATTGTATATGGAAGTGGAATATGGTGGTGTTAGCCTTTTACCTCACCTTGGGGATTGCACCAAACTAGAAACCACAAGTGAGAGCTATAAGCGTGCAAAGTGGGAATGCAAAGAAAACTCACACTAAAGAAAGAACTAACTCTCAAAAGCTTGTTGGTGGTAGGTTAGGGTTGTGGAAAACCAAAGAACCAACCAAAAGAAAAGGGATAGTCAAAAGTGGGTAAAATCCAACAAAGCTCAAGTCAAAGGCGAAGGTCAACAACTCAAAAGGGTGACGGGAACCTACAACTATATACACACACGTGGAGAAAGTTGGGATTGACACGACTATGAAAATGAGCAAACAAAATGTCCTAACAAAGACTAAGCTCGTTGTCGTGCCAATGCAAGGAGAGACCATGGCTCGTTTGCAAAGAGGTAAAGTGAGCAACAGATTTGTGCACTTGCCTTGGGCGCTCTTCTTTCTCTCTTGCTTACAAGCTTTGAGACTCTCTTTTGCAAGGGGAGACTATTTTTCTCTTGCTTTTTCTTTGTATCTTTTTCCTTTTTTTTGCTCTCCCTTGATGCTACCTAGTCATACTTGCTATTGCTCTTGCACTCTCACTATCCAAGGACAAATGCACAATGCTCAAGCAAACACAAGATGAGCCACTCTCATGGGATAGGTACACACAAAGGAAGATGGGGTTAACAAGGTGACGCAAGTTATACCTTCTTTGATGATGAACTTGGCGTCAGTTGTGCGGGATGATGTTCGTGGTCCGTGGTGTCGATGAGCGCGGCAGTTGATGATACGGAAGCTTGCTGGTAGTTGCTGACACGCACACGGGACACGAGCAAACAAAGGAAATTAGCCAATGCGAAAAATGAGGCAAAACAGTCAAAACAGGCATTACAGCCGGACACTCCGGTCTGTCTTGGTCGGATACTCCGGTCAGGCCAGACACTCCGGTCTGGTTCGGCCGGACACTCCGGTCGGTACGAGCCGGACACTCCGGCGCGGGTTTCCTGCTCGTGTTCTTGAGCGGAAATCCTCGCCTTCGGGCCTCAAATCCGCCAAAAACTGGCCAAATCGGGCTGGGGAAACACATGATAAAGCTGGACCAACTCCTTAGATAAGGTTTGGTCAGATCAAAACCACAAATAACACTCCAAATCAAGAGATCGATCCAAAGGAAAATATGGGCTGTTTTTGTGGGGATTTTCGAATTTTTGGTGGATAGAAGAAAAATTTGTGGGGAAATCGTGAGCAACGAAGCTCTTGATACCAATATGTTGCGGGCAAACCTCTAGGGTTGCCCGATCTTTCACGATTCCCTTTCAAATTGAGAGTGGAGTGCGGGGGAAGGAGGGAAGGATGAACACGACGAACATACGCACGAAGAACACGATGAATACACACATGCAAAACCACGATAAACACCAATAGCTCACGCTAGCGGTGACCGGTCCGGCGCAATCCCTAGGATCGGCGTCGGGCGGAGGACTCTCTCTCTCTAACCGGCACGACGAGATGGGAGACTCGGTGAGATCTTGACGTCTAGGCAAAGGGACACCGATGCCTAGGCCTTGTACAACGCGGAGGCACGATGCAAACTCCAACGAGGTTTGGGGATATTGGTGCTACTTAGTCAAAGAGCATGAGGCAAGAATTAGATAGATCCACAAAGGGGTTTCCACTAATTCGAATATAGCGCCTAGGGTTTACAATGGAGGTGGGGGTCTATATATAGGCCAACCACAAAGCCAGGGGTAATTCAGGCATTAAAGTAGAGTTCTCGGTGAAATAGAGGGGTACATGGGCCATAGGGCCCAGCTAGGCTCGCAGGCCCATCACTTGGGCCGGACAGTCCGGGTCGGCACGACCGGACAGTCCGGGTCGGCACGATCGGACAGTCCGGGGTGGCCGGACACTCCGGGTGGTGTCCAGGAAGTGCCCGATTTGACCTTCAGAATGTCCACGCCAGGTTCGGGCTGGGGCAGGCCGGACACTCCGGCAGAGTCGCGCCGGACACTCCGGCTGGATTCGGGCGGACACTCCGGCTCAGGCAGCTTCTGCTCAGGTGCAGCTTTAGGGCTTGTGGGTCGACGCGGTGGGGATTCGTACCTGATGATGCACAGAGTAGAGGTATGAAGTAGCACACCATCCAAGGAGGTATCAAATTGGCATGAGGAGAGGAGTAAGTTCACCTTAGCTTATAGGAGTTTGGCTCGGGCACGAGTCATGGGTCCACTTGGGGGACTTGTTGGTGTAGATGTAGAAGCGTCCGTAGGACGGGCTGCATCAGCTCCCCCCCCCTTGGGAAAGAGTCGTCCTCGACTCTTCATGGATATCATCTTGAACATCTCCATGGTAGGGTGAGATATCCTTGACATTGAGTGTATTGCTTGCAAGGTACTTGGAGGTTGGTATATCGATGATGTAGGCGTTGTTGTTGATTCTTTTGAGGACCTTGAAGGGACCATCTCCGCTTGGCTTGAGCTTGGAGTCACGTTCCTTGGGGAAGCGGTCCTTGCTTAGGTGTATCCACACAAGGTCACCTTCTTCAAATATCATCTCCTTCTTGTCCTTGTTTAACCTTGAAGCGAAGGACTTGTTGTTCGATAGTAGCTCTTGTTTCTTCATGAAGCTTCTTCATAGCTTGTGCGTGCTTCTCGACGTCCATGTTCATGTGCTCATGGAGAGGTAGTGGTAGGATGTCGAGCGTGGTGAGGGGCTCGAAACCATAGACGATCATGAATGGACTCATCTTGGTTGTTGAGTTCTTGGCTCGATTGTAGGCGAACTCGGCGTTTGGAATGCATTCCTCCCAATCCTTCAGGTTTTTCTTGATCAACACATGAAGGAGAGTTCCGAGGCTTCGGTTGACAACTTCGGTTTGGCCATCAGTTTGAGGATGTGATGCCGATGAGAAGAGGAGCTTGACGCCGAGCTTGGCCATGAGGGTCTTCCACAAGTAGCTCATGAATTTGACGTCGCGGTCGGAGATGATTGTCCTTGGCACAACATGAAGACGGACGATTTCCCTGAAAAACAGATTTGCAACATGTGAAGCATCATCGGTCTTATGGCACAGTATGAAGTGTTTCATTTTGGAAAAACGATCCACAACAACAAATATAGAATCATGACCATGCTTAGATCTAGGCAATCCTAACACGAAATCCATGCTAATGTCGGACCAAGGTGTATGAGGAATAGGCAATGGCATATAAAGACCATAGGGATTAGCTTGCGACTTAGCTTGAACACATGTCGTGCATCATTGAACGTAGCGCTCCACGTCACGCTTCATCTTGGGCCAAAAGTAGTGATTGGAGAGCATATCCAATGTCTTGTCGCGACCAAAGTGACCCATCAGGCCTCCACCCTGAGATTCTTGGAGAAGCAAAAGTTGAAGCGACGACTTCGGGATGTATAGCTTGTTTTGTTTAAATATAAAGCCCTTATGCAAATAGAAATCATCAACTCCTTTGTCATTGGAGCACTTTGCGAAAATTGGTTCAAAGAACGGATCAGAAGCATACAAAGATTTTATTTCCTCAAGACCCAACACGTTGATTTCAAGTCTCATAAGAAGGCTTGTATGTTTGCGAGACAATGCATCCGCAACTACATTATCTTTGCCCTTCTTATACTTGACAATGTATGGAAAATACTCCATGAAATCAACCCACTTAGCGTGTCTCTTGCTCAAGTTAGCTTGGCCTTTGAGATATTTCAACGACTCGTGGTCGGAATGTATGATAAATTCCTTGGGCCAAAGGTAGTGTTGCCAAACTTGAAGGACACGAACTAAGGCAAAAAGCTATTTGTCATAAATCGGATAGTTAAGGCGAGCACCATCAAGTTTCTCGCTATGGTAGGCTATAGGACGTCCGTTTTGCATAAGGACTCCTCCAATGTCAATACCACTAGCATCACACTCTATTTCAAAAGCTTTTGTGAAATCTGGTAAAGCAAGAAGAGGTGCTTCGGTGAGCCTCTCTTTAAGTTCATCAAAAGCTTTTTGTTGTGCTTTGCCCCACACGAAGGTGACATTCTTTTTGGTCAATTCATTAAGGGGACAAGCAATGGTTGAAAAGTCTATCACAAAGCGAGGATAGAAACCGGCCAACCCATGAAAACTTTGGAGTTCACTCACATTTGTTGGTATGGACCAATCTCGTATGTCCTTTACCTTAGAAACATCAACTTCAATTCCCTTCGAAGAAACGACAAATCCAAGAAAAATCAACTTATGTTTAGCAAAATTGCACTTGGGAAGATTAACATAAAGCTTTTCATGTCGAAGGATTTGCAAAACTTCCTTGACATGTATTAAATGGTCCTCAAGTGATTTGCTATAAACAAGAATATCATCGAAATAGACAACAACACTTTTTCCAATGAGAGAACACAAGATGTGATTCATAAGGCGCATGAAGGTGGATGGGACATTTGATAAACCAAAGGGCATAACCAACCATTCATAGAGACCGAGTTTGGTCTTGAATGCGGTTTTCCACTCATCACCTTCAGCCATGCGTATTTGATGGTAACCACTACGAAGATCAATTTTCGAAAAAATAGTGGCTCCACACAACTCATCAAGCATGTCATCGAGACGTGGTATGGGATGTCAATAACGCACGGTGATAGCATTGATTGGACAGCAGTCCATGCATAACCGTAACGTATCATCTGTGTTTGGAACAAGAATCACAGGTACGGCACTTGGACTAGTGCTAACTTGGATCAAACCTTTGGAGACGAGTTGGTTGATTTGACGTTCGATCTCCTTCGTCTCCTCCGGGTTCGTGCGGTAAGCGGCACGGTTGGGAAGTGGTGCACCGGGGATGAGGTCAATTCGATGGTCGATGCCACGAAGAGGAGGTAGTCCATGTGGAAGTTCTTCGGGGAACACATCCTTGAATTCCTGCAAAACATTCATCAAAGATGGAGGAACATTGGTTAATTCATTAGTTCCTTGCGCTAGTCCCTTGCAAAGGAGGACATAGTGCAAGATGGATGGGTTGTTCCAAACATCTCTCATCTCACTTTTGGTGGCAAGGAGAACACTGTTAGTTTTGGCACTCGAATTTGGCTTGTGGCTCTCACTCACTATGAGGTGGTTCTCTCTCTCACCGCTCTTCTCACAAGTCGGTGTTGTGCTTTACGCCCTCGCTAAATCCTTTGCATTGTCCACAATTATTTGGCTAGGAGTCATCGGTTGCAAAACACATGTTTTGTTGAGCCATTTGAAGGTGTATATATTGGTGCGACCATCATGTTGAGCAGCCTTGTCAAATTGCCATGGTCAACCAAGAAGCATGTGGCAAAGTGTCATAGGAACCACATCACACTCCACCGTATCTTTGTAAGGACCAATGGCAAAGGAGACCGATACGGTATGCTTGATCTTCACGGACCCTTGGTCACTTAGCCATTGTACGTGGTAGGGGTGCTTGTGTGGATGGAGGGTGAGGTTGAGCTTCTCACACAACTCGTTGCTAGCAAGGTTGTGACAACTCCCTCCATCAATGATCACCTTGATAGATTTGCCGTTGATGCCGGCTCGTGTTTGGAAGATATTGGAGCGTTGGTCTTCATGCTCTTGTGCTTGAGTGGTCAAGACGCTTGTGACGACAAGCAATGGACTTCCGTCATGCTCACACATGAGGAGTTCTTGATCATCTTCCACTCGTTTCCTTGCCATTGCTTCCTTGACACGGGCATCAAACTCATCTTCACTCAAGTACTCTTCATCACCATTGTCATGGATGAACAAGACTTTCTTGTTTCCACATTTGGCCGACTTGTGTCCTTTACCTCCACACTTGCAGCATTCACCGTTGAAAGGTCTATCACTCTTTTCTTGCTTGCCACTTGGGGGCAGTTTTCCTTGAGGATGTGTGGGCTTGAAGGAAGGCTTGGAGGTACTTGAGGAGCTATCATTGAAAGTTGTTGGTGTAGCGGTTGAAGCTTGCTTGTAGGTGAAGTACGTCTTGGGCTTGTTGTACTTGATATCCTCTTGCACTTGACGTTCAGCCTTTGTTGCAATGTGCACAAGCTCAACCATGTTGTTGTAGGTTTGGAACTCGACGATACGCTTGATTGGGTGATTCAAGCCAATAAGGAAACGTGCTATTGTTTGATCCATGCGTTCATCAATGTTGGCACGAATCAAGTTGAGTTCCATTTGCTTGAAGTACTCTTCCACGGTCTTTGTCCCTTGACGAAGAGCTTGAAGGTTGTTGAAGAGGTCACGCATGTAGTTCGCGAGGACAAACCGGGATCTCATGTGAGCCTTCATGTCATGCCAAGTTGTGATTGGCGGCTCTTGTCTTGCATCACGAGCAACTTGAACTTGTTCCCACCAAAGGTTGGCGTAATCATCAAACTCAAGCGAAGCCATGGCGACCATCTTCTCGTTGTTATAGTTGTGCATGCGGAAGATCTTGTCGACTTTGAGAGCCCACGAGAGGTATTCTTCGGGGTTATTGGATCCGGTGAACTTGGGCATCGTGAACTTGAGCTTGCCAAAAGTTTCTTCATTGTTGCGGTCATTGCGACGAGCCTAGTGACCTTGTTGATGATCTAATAGTTGGGGAGGTGCAACTTGTTTCTCACGTCCTTGTTGCGGAGCTTGCTCTTGATATTGTTGTTGAGGCTGCTCTTGCTCTTGGCGCGGTTGTTGACGTGGTTGAGGCGCTTGAGCCTCATGGTGGCGAGGGTGTGGTGCCTCTTGACGCGGTTGATGACGAAGAGGAGGCTCGTTGATACAGCCCGTCCTACGGACGCTTCTACATCTACAACAACAAGTCCCCCAAGTGGACCCAAGACTCGTGCCCGAGCCAAACTCCTCCAAGCTAAGGTGAACTCGCTCCTCTCCTCGTGCCAATTTGATACCTCCTTGGATGGCGTGCTACTTCATACCACTACTTTGTGCATCATCAGGTACGAGCCCCACCGCGTTGACCCACGAGCCCTGAAGCTGCACCTGTGCTGAAGCTGCTAAAGCTGGAGTGTCCGGCGCGACTCAGCCGGAGTGTCCGGCGCAGCCAGAGTGTCCGGCGCGACTCAGCCGGAGTGTCTGGCCTGCCTGAGCCTGAACCTGGTGCGGACATTCTGTGTGCCAGTTCGGACACTGCCCGGACACTACCTGGAGTGTCCGGCCACCCCGGAGTGTCCGGCCCACTCGACCCGGAGTGTCCGGCCCAATTGACCCGGAGTGTCTGGCCCAAGTGATGGGCCTGCGAGCCTAGTTGGGCCCTATGGCCCATGTACTCCTCTATTTCGCCCAGAACTCTACTTTAATGCCTGAATTACCCCTAACTTTGTGGTTGGCCTATATATAGACCCCCACCTCCATTGTAAACCCTAGGCTTGATATTGGAATTAGTGGAAACACCTTTGAGGATCTATCTAATTCTTGCCTCATGCTCCTTGACTAAGGAGCACTAATATCCTCAAACCTCGTTGGACTTTGCATTGTGCCTCCGCGTTGTACAAGGCCTAGGCATCGGTGTCCCTTTGCCTACACGTCAAGATCTCACCGAGTCTCCCATCTCGCCGTGCCGGTTCGAGAGAGAGTCCTCCGCCCAAAGCCGATCCTAGGGATTGCGCCGGACCGGTCACCGCCGGCCTGAGCTATTGGTGTTTATCGTGGTTTTGCGTGTGTGTGTTCGTCGCGTTCTTCATGCGTGTGTCCGTCGTGTTCATCCTTCCCTCCTTCCCCCGCACTCCACCCTCGATTTGAAAGGGAATCTTGAAGGATCGGGCCACCCTAGAGGTTTGCCATCAACATATTGGTATCAAGAGCTTCGTTGCTCACGATTTCCACCACAAATTTTTCTTCTATCCACCAAAAATTCGAAAATCCCCACAAAAAACAGCCCATATTAGCCTTTGGATCGATCTCTTGGTTTGGAGTGTTATTTGTGGTTTTGATCCAACCAAACCTTGTCTAAGGAGTTGGTCTAGCTTTATCCTGCGTTTCCCCAGCCCGATTTGGCCAGTTTTACGTGGATTTGAGGCCCGAAGGCGAGGATTTCCGCTCAAGAACACGAGCAGGAAACCCGCGCCAGAGTGTCCGGCACGTACCGACTGGAGTGTCCGGCCCGACCGGAATGTCCGGCCGAACCAGACCGGAGTGTCCGGCCCAGACATACCGAAGTGTCCGGCTGTAACGCCTGTTTTGACACTTTTGCCTCATTTTTCGCATTGGCTAATCTCCTTTGTTTGCTCGTGTCCCGTGTGCGTGTCAGCAACTACCAGCAAGCTTCCACATCATCAACTTCCGCGCTCATCGACACCACGGACTACGAACATCATCCCACACCACCGACGCCAAGTTCATCATCAAAGAAGGTATAACTTGCGTCACCTTGTTAACCCCATCTTCCTTTGTGTGTACCTATCCCATGAGAGTGGCTCATCTTGTGTTTGCTTGAGCATTGTGCATTTGTCCTTGGATAGTGAGAGTGCAAGAGCAATAGCAAGTGTTACTAGGTAGCATCAAGGGAGAGCAAAAAAAGTGAAAAAGATACAAAGAAAAAGCAAAAGAAAAATAGTCTCCCCTTGCAAAAGAGAGTCTCAAAGCTTGTAAGCAAGAGAGAAAGAAGAGCGCCCAAGGCAAGTGCACAAATTCATTGCTCACTTTTAATCTTTGCAAACTAGCCACGGTCTCTCCTTGCATTGGCACGACAACGAGCTTAGTCTTCGTTAGGACGTTTTGTTTGCTCATTTTCATAGTCGTGTCAATCCCAACTTTCTCCACGTGTGTGTATATAGTCGTAGGTTCCCGTCACCCTTTTGAGTTGTTGACCTTCGCCTTTGACTTGAATTTTGTTGGATTTTACCCACTTTTGACTATCCCTTTTCTTTTGGTTGGTTCTTTGGCTTTCCACAATACTAAACTACCACCAACAAGCTGTTGAGAGTTAGTTCTTTCTTTAGTGTGAGTTTTCTTTGCAATTCCACTTTGCACGCTTATAGCTCTCACTTGTGGTTTCTAGTTTGGTGCAATCCCCAAGGTGAGGTACAAGGCTAACACCACCATATTCCACTTCCATATACAATACTCGTGTGTTTTGCATGATGGATAGGCACGGTGAGACGAGCCAACCACCTCCCCAAGAGGAAGATCAAGGTCCGTACATGACGCGCGCAAGTCACTTCATCGTTCGACAAGAGTTCCGTGAACGTTGCCAAGCCCTTGAGACGCAACAAGATGAAAAATTTGGCGAGACGCAAGCCAAGTTCAAGAACATCGACAACCGCTTCGACGGCCTTGAACGACAAATGCATGCAATGCATCACAACTTCGGCCACCAAAATGAAGCGCTCCAACGCTCCGTCGCTGAAACAAATGAAATTCTTCGACGCCTCATCGACGGCATGGCAAGACCACGTTCACGCGCATCAGGCTCAGCAAGTTCTTCGCATCATCATGCACCTCTTCCACAAGATCTACATCAAAGGGCTCAAAGAAGCAATGATGCCCCGGTGGTTGAAGGTGGAATCTCTTCGAACTATGTACCTTCCCCACGGCACGCCGCAACGTCAAGCTATGAAGGCCACGAGCAAGGCAAGAAGCACACCGTCATCATGCAAGGGCACTTGTGATCCGACAAGAGCAACCATAAGAGGAACCGCAAGCGCAACCGCAAGTCTACCACCATCGACCGTGACACATACTTGACACAACAAGTGATGACTCCAACTTGGAGAAGCAAGCTCGTCATCGAGGTGAAGCTCTCCAAGATCCTCCTCCTCGCCATCAACATCATGAATGTCAACAACGACACCATGGTTCACGCGGCGCCTCCTCCACATCAACAAAACTTGGAGCATCAAGTGATACAAGTTGAGCGACGCCCACCATGTCAAGAGGCTCATGACCATGTTCTTCGCCGTGAGGCCCATGTGCCTAACCAACATCACCAACTAAGGAATGAGCCTCCTCTTCGTCATTAACCGCGTCAAGAGGCTCCACACCCTCGCCACCATGAGGCCCAAGCGCATCAACCACGTCAACAACCACGCCAAGAGCAAGAGCAAGCTCCTCCTCAACAACAATATCAAGCGCAAGCTCCGCAACAAGGACGGGAGAACCAAGTTCCACCTCCCAAACTAAAAGATCATCAACAAGATCACCAAGCTCGTCGCAATGACCGCAACGATGAAGAAACTTTTGGCAAGCTCAAGTTCACAATGCCCAAGTTCACTGGATCCAATGACCCCGAAGAATACCTCTCGTGGGCACTCAAAGTCGACAAGATCTTCCGCATGCACAACTATAGCAACGAGAAGATGGTCGCCATGGCTTCGCTAGAGTTTGATGATTACGCCAACCTTTGGTGGGAACAAGTTCAAGTTGCTCGTGATGCAAGACAAGAGCCTCCAATCACGACTTGGCATGACATGAAGGCTCACATGAGATCCCGGTTTGTCCCCGCGCACTACACGCGTGACCTCTTCAACAACCTTCAAGCTCTTCGTCAAGGGACAAAGACCGTGGAAGAATACTACAAGGAAATGGAACTCAACTTGATTCGCACCAACATTGATGAGCACATGGAGCAAACAATGGCACGTTTCCTTATTGGCTTGAATCACCCAATCAAGCGCATCGTCGAGTTCCAAACATACAACACATGGTTGAGCTTGTGCACATCGCAACAAAGGCTGAACGTCAAGTGCAAGAGGATATCAAGTACAACAAGCCCAAGATGTACTTCACCTACAAGCAAGCTTCAACCCCTACACCAACAACTTTCAATGGTAGCTCCTCAAGTACCTCCAAGCCTTCCTTCAAGCCCACACTTCCTCAAGGAAAACTGTCCCCAAGTGGCAACCAAGCAAAGAGTGATCCACCTTTCAACGGTGAATCCTACAAGTGTGGAGGGAAAGGACACAAGTTGGTCTAATGTGGAAAC
Source organism: Avena eriantha (assembly GCA_910589775.1). Lineage (NCBI taxonomy): Eukaryota > Viridiplantae > Streptophyta > Magnoliopsida > Poales > Poaceae > Avena > Avena eriantha. Next base: position 268,423,298 of record OU342741.1, on the reverse strand, counting down.
AAGAAAGTCTTGTTCATCCATGACAATGGGGATGAAGAGTACTTGAGTGAAGATGAGTTTGATGCACGTGTCAAGGAAGCAATGGCAAGGCAACGAGTGGAAGATGATCATGAACTCCTCATGTGTGAGCATGACGCAAGTCCATCGCTTGTCATCACAAGGATCTTGACCACTCAAGCACAAGAGCATGAAGACCAACGCTCCAATATCTTCCAAACACGAGCCGGCATCAACAACAAATCTATCAAGGTGATCATTGACGGAGGGAGTTGTCACAACCTTGCTAGCACCGAGTTGTGTGAGAAGCTCAACCTCACCCTCCATCCACACAAGCACCCCTACCATGTGCAATGGCTAAGTGACCAAGGGTCCGTGAAGATCAAGCATACCGTATCGGTCGCCTTCGCCATTGGTCCTTACAAAGATACGGTGGAGTGTGATGTGGTTCCTATGACAGTTTTCCACATGCTTCTTGGTCGACCATGGCAATTTGACAAGGCTGCTCAACATGATGGTCGCACCAATATATACACCTTCAAATGGCTCAACAAAACATGTGTTTTGCAACCGATGACTCCTAGCCAAATAATTGCGGACAATGCAAAGGCTTTAGCGAGGGCGTAAAGCACAACACCGACTTGTGAGAAGAGCGGTGAGAGAGAGAACCACCTCATAGTGAGTGAGAGCCACAAGCCAAATTCGAGTGCCAAAACTAACAGTGTTCTCCTTGCCACCAAAAGTGAGATGAGAGATGTTCGGAACAACCCATCCATCTTGCACTATGTCCTCCTTTGCAAGGGACTAGCGCAAGGAACTAATGAATTAACCAATGTTCCTCCATCTTTGATGAATGTTTTGCAGGAATTCAAGGATGTGTTCCCCGAAGAACTTCCACATGGACTACCTCCTCTTCGTGGCATCGACCATCGAATTGACCTCATCCCCGGTGCACCACTTCCCAACCGTGCCGCTTACCGCACGAACCCGGAGGAGACGAAGGAGATCGAACGTCAAATCAACCAACTCGTCTCCAAAGGTTTGATCCAAGTTAGCACTAGTCCAAGTGCCGTACCTGTGATTCTTGTTCCAAACACAGATGATACGTTACGGTTATGCATGGACTGCTGTCCAATCAATGCTATCACCGTGCGTTATTGACATCCCATACCACGTCTCGATGACATGCTTGATGAGTTGTGTGGAGCCACTATTTTTTCGAAAATTGATCTTCGTAGTGGTTACCATCAAATACGCATGGCTGAAGGTGATGAGTGAAAAACCGCATTCAAGACCAAACTCGGTCTCTATGAATGGTTGGTTATGCCCTTTGGTTTATCAAATGTCCCATCCACCTTCATGCGCCTTATGAATCACATCTTGTGTTCTCTCATTGGAAAAAGTGTTGTTGTCTATTTCGATGATATTCTTTTTTATAGCAAATCACTTGAGGACCATTTAATACATGTCAAGGAAGTTTTGCAAATCCTTCGACATGAAAAGCTTTATGTTAATCTTCCCAAGTGCAATTTTGCTAAACATAAGTTGATTTTTCTTGGATTTGTCGTTTCCTCGAAGGGAATTGAAGTTGATGTTTCCAAGGTAAAGGACATACAAGATCGGCCCATACCAACAAATGTGAGTGAACTCTGAAGTTTTCATGGGTTGGCCGGTTTCTATCGTCGCTTTGTGAAAGACTTTTCAACCATTGCTTGTCCCCTTAATGAATTGACCAAAAAGAATGTCACCTTCGTGTGGGGCAAAGCACAACAAAAAGCTTTTGATGAACTTAAAAAGAGGCTCACCGAAGCACCTCTTCTTGCTTTACCAGATTTCACAAAAACTTTTGAGATAGAGTGTGATGCTAGTGGTATTGGCATTGGAGGAGTCCTTATGCAAAACGGACGTCCTATCGCCTACCATAGCGAGAAACTTGATGGTGCTCGCCTTAACTATCCGATTTATGACAAAGAGCTTTTTGCCTTAGTTCGTGTCCTTCAAATTTGGCAACACTACCTTTGGCCCAAGGAATTTATCATACATTCCGACCATGAGTCGTTGAAATATCTCAAAGGCCAAGCTAACTTGAGCAAAAGACACGCTAAGTGGGTTAAGTTCATGGAGTCTTTTCTGTACATTGTCAAGTATAAGAAGGGCAAATATAATGTAGTTGCGGACGCATTGTCTCGCAAACATGCAAGCCTTCTTACGAGACTTGAAATCAACGTGTTGGGTATTGAGGAAATAAAATCTTTGTATGCTTTCGATCCGTTCTTTGAACCAATTTTCGCAAAGTGCTCCAATGACAAAGGAGTTGATGATTTCTATTTGCATAAGGGCTTTCTATTTAAACAAAACAAGCTATGCGTCCCAAAGTCATCGCTTCAACTTTTGCTTCTCCAAGAATCTCATGGTGGAGGCCTTATGGGTCACTTTGGTCGCGACAAGACATTGGACATGCTCTCCAATCACTACTTTTGGCCCAAGATGAAGCGTGACGTGGAGCCCTACGTTCAACGATGCACGACATGTGTTCAAGCTAAGTCTCAAGCTAATCCCTATGGTCTTTATATGCCATTGCCTATTCCTCATACACCTTGGTCCGACATTAGCATGGATTTCGTGTTAAGATTGCCTAGATCTAAGCATGGTCAAGATTCTATATTTGTCGTTGTTGATCGGTTTTCCAAAATGGCACACTTCATACCATGCCATAAGACCGACGATGCTTCACATGTTGCAAATCTCTTTTTCAGGGAAATTGTTCGTCTTCACGGTGTGCCAAGGACAATCGTCTCCGACCACGACGTCAAATTCATGAGCTACTTGTAGAAGACCCTCATGGCCGAGCTCGGCGTCAAGCTCCTCTTCTCATCCGCATCACATCCGCAAACTGATGGCCAAACCGAAGTTGTCAACCGAAGCCTCGGAAATCTTCTTCGTGTGTTGATCAAGAAAAACCTGAAGGATTGGGAGGAATGCATTCCACACGCCGAGTTCGCCTACAATCGAGCCAAGCACTCAACAACCAAGATGAGTCCATTCATGATCGTCTATGGTTTCGAGCCCCTCACCGCGCTCGACATCCTACCACTACCTCTCCATGACCGCACGAACATGGACGTCGAGTAGCGCGCACAAGCTATGAAGATGCTTCATGAAGAAATAAGAGCTACTATCGAACAACAAGTCCTTCGCCAAGATTCAAGATTAAACAAGGACAAGAAGGAGATGATATTTGAAGAAGGTGACCTTGTGTGGATACACCTAAGCAAGGACCGCTTCCCCAAAGAACGTGACTCCAAGCTCAAGCCAAGAGGAGATGGTCCCTTCAAGGTCCTCAAAAGAATCAACAACAACGCCTACATCATCGACATACCGACCTCCAAGTACCTTGCAAGCAATACATTCAATGTCAAGGACCTTGCACCCTACCATGGAGATGCTCAAGATGATATCCATGAAGAGTCGAGGACGACTCTTTCCCAAGGGGGGGAGCTGATGCAGCCCGTCCTACGGACGCTTCTACATCTACAACAACAAGTCCCCCAAGTGGACCCATGACTCATGCTCGAGCCAAACTCCTCCAAGCTAAGGTGAACTCGCTCCTCTCCTCGTGCCAATTCGATACCTCCTTGGATGGCATGCTACTTTATACCACTACTTTGTGCATCATCAGGTACAAGCCCCCACCACGTCGATCCACGAGCCCTGAAGCTGCCAAAGCCGGAGTGTCCGGCGCGACTCAGCCGGAGTGTCCGGCCTACCCGAGCCTGAACCTGGCGCGGACATTCTGTGTGCCAGTTCAGACAATGCCTGGACACTACCCGGAGTGTCCGGCCACCTCGGACTGTCCGGCCCACTCGACCCGGAGTGTCCGGCCACCCCGGACTGTCCGGCCCACTTGACCCGGAGTGTCCGGCCCAAGTGATGGGCCTGCGAGCCTAGCTGGGCCCTATGGCCCATGTAACCCTCTATTTCTCCTAGAACTCTACTTTAATGCTTGAATTACCCCTGACTTTGTGGTTGGCCTATATATAGAGCCCACCTCCATTGTAAACCCTAGGCTTGATATTGGAATTAGTGGAAACCCCTTTGTGGATCTATCTAATTCTTGCCTCATGCTCCTTGACTAAGGAGCACCAATATCCCCAAACCTCGTTGGAGTTTCCATTGTGCCTCCGCGTTGTACAAGGCCTAGGCATCGGTGTCCCTTTGCCTAGACGTCAAGATCTCACCGAGTCTCCCATCTCGCCGTGCCGGTTTGAGAGAGATTCCTCTGCCCGACGCCGATCCTAGGGATTGCGCCGGACCGGTCATCGCCGATGTGAGCTATTGGTGTTTATCATGGTTGTGTGTGTGTTCGTCGCGTTCTTCGTGCGTGTGTTCGTCGTGTTCATCCTTCCCTCCTTCCCCCGCACTCCACCCTCGATTTTAAAGGGAATCGTGAAAGATCGGGCCACCCTAGAGGTTTGCCCTCAACACTCGTTCCTCGGTTGGTGATGTTGGTTAGGCACATGGGCCTCACGGCGAAGAACATGGTCATGAGCCTCTTGACGTGGTGGGCTTCACTCAACTTGTATCACTTGACGCTCCAAGTTTTGTTGATGTGGAGGAGGCGCCTCGTGATGACCATGGTGTCGTTGTTGACGTTCATGACGTTGATGACGAGGAGGAGGATCTTGAAGAGCTTCACGTCGATGATGAGCTTGATTCTCCAAATTGGAGTCATCACTCGTTGTGTCAAGTATGTGCCACGGTCGATGGTGGTAGACTTGCGGTTGCACTTGTGGTTCCTCTTGTGGTTGCTCTTGTTGAATCAATAGTGCCCTTGCGTGATGACGGTGTGCTTCTTGCCTTGCTCGTGGCCTTGAAGAGAGGCCACCATCATAGCTTGATGTTGCGGCGTGCCGTGGGGAAGGTACATAGTTCGAAGAGGTTCCATCTTCAACCATGGGGGCATCATTGCGTCTTGGCGCACTTGGATGTAGATCTTGTTGAAGGTGTGCATGACGACGCGATGATCTTGAAGAGCTTGACGCGCGTGAACATGGTCTTGCCATTCCGTCGATGAGGCGTCGAAGATTGTCATTTGTTTCGGCGACGGAGCGTTGAAGCGCTTCATTTTGGTGGCCGAAGTTGTGATGCATTGCTTGCATTTGCCTTTCGAGGCCGTCGAAGCGGTTCTCGATGTTCTTGAACTCAGCTTGCGTCTCGCCAAATTGTTCATCTTGTCGCGTCTCAAGTGCTTGGCAACGTTCACGGGACTCTTGGCGAACGATGAAGTGACTTGCACGCGTCATGTACAGACCTTGATCTTCTTCTTGGGGAGGTGGTTGGCTCGCCTCACTGTGCCTATCCATCATGCAAAACACACGAGTATTGTATATGGAAGTGGAAAATGGTGGTGTTAGCCTTGTACCTCACCTTGGGGATTGCACCAAACTAGAAACCACAAGTGAGAGCTATAAGCGTGCAAAGTGGAATTGCAAAGAAAACTCACACTAAAGAAAGAACTAACTCTCAAAAGCTTGTTGGTGGTAGGTTAGGATTGTGGAAAGCCAAAGAACCAACCAAAAGAAAAGGGATAGTCAAAAGTGGCTAAAATCCAACAAAACTCAAGTCAAAGGCGAAGGTTAACAACTCAAAAGGGTGACGGGAACCTACGACTATGTACACGTACGTGGAGAAAGGTGGGATTGACACGACTATGAAAATGAGCAAACAAAATGTCCTAACAAAGACTAAGCTCATTGTCGTGCCAATGCAAGGAGAGACCGTGGCTTGTTTGCAAAGATGAAAAGTGAGCAACGGATTTGTGCACTTGCCTTGGGCGCTCTTCTTTCTCTCTTGCTTACAAGCTTTGAGACTCTGTTTTGCAAGGGGAGACTATTTTTCTTTGTATCTTTTTCTGTTTTTTTGCTCTCTCTTGATGCTACCTAGTCACATTTGATATTGCTCTTGCACTCTCACTATCCAAGGACAAATGCACAATGCTCAAGCAAACACAAGATGAGCCACTCTCATGGGATAGGTACACACAAAGGAAGATGGGGGTAACAAGGTGACGCAAGTTATACCTTCTTTGATGATGAACTTGGCGTCGGTGGTGCGGGATGATGTTCGTGGTCCGTGGTGTCGATGAGCGCGGTAGTTGATGATGCGGAAGCTTGCTGGTAGTTGCTGACATGCACACGGTACACGAGCAAACAAAGGAGATTAGCCAATGCGAAAAATGAGGCAAAATTGTCAAAACTGGCGTTACAGCCGGACACTCCGGTCTGTCTAGGCCGGACACTCCGGTCTAGGCGGACACTTCGGTCCGGTTCGGCCAGACACTCCGATCGGGCCGGACACTCCGGTCGGTACGAGCCGGACACTCCGGCGCGGGTTTCCTGCTCGTGTTCTTGAGCGAAAATCCTCGCCTTCGGGCCTCAAATCCACGAAAAACTGGCCTAATCGGGCTGGGGAAACGCAGGATAAAGCTGGACCAACTCCTTAGATAAGGTTTGGTCTGATCAAAAACACAAATAACACTCCAAATCAAGAGATTGATCCAAAGGCAAATATGGCCTATTTTTTGTGGGGATTTTCGAATTTTTGGTGGATAGAAGAAAAATTTGTGGGGGAAATCGTGAGCAACGAAGATCTTGATACCAATATGTTGAGGGCAAACCTCTAGGGTGGCCCGATCTTTCACGATTCCCTTTCAAATCGAGGGTGGAGTGCGGGGGAAGGAAGGAAGGATGAACACGACGAACACACGCACGAAGAACATGATGAACACACACACGCAAAACCATGATAAACACCGATAGCTCACGTCGGCGGTGACCGGTCCGGCGCAATCCCTAGGATCGACGTCGGGCGGAGGACTCTCTCTCTCGAACCGGCACGGCGAGATGGGAGACTCGGTGAGATCTTGACGTCTAGGCAAAGGGACACCGATGCCTAGGCCTTGTACAACGCAGAGGCACAATGCAAACTCCAACGAGGTTTGGGGATATTGGTGCTCCTTAGTCAAGGAACATGAGGCAAGAATTAGATAGATCCACAAAGGGGTTTCCACTAATTCCAATATCATGCCTAGGGTTTACAATGGAGGTGGGGGTCTATATATAGGCCAACCACAAGTTCAGGGGTAATTCAGGCATTAAAGTAGAGTTCTAGGGGAAGTAGAGGGGTACATGGGCCATATGGCCCAACTAGGCTCGCAGGCCCATCACTTGGGTCGGACAGTCTGAGTCGGCACGACCGGACAGTCCAAGGTGGCCGGACACTCTGGGTGGTGTCCGGGAAGTGTCCGATTTGACCTTCAGAATGTCCACGCCAGGTTCGGGCTGGGGCAGGTCGGACACTCCGGCTGAGTCGTGCCGGACACTCCGGCTACGCCGGACACTCCGGCTCAGGCAGCTTCAGCTCAGGTGCAGCTTTAGGGCTCGTGGGTCGACGCGTCGGGGATTCGTACCTGATGATGCAAAGAGTAGAGGTATGAAGTAGCACGCCATCCAAGGAGGTATCAAATTGGCACGAGGAGAGGAGTGAGTTCACCTTAGCTTGTAGGAGTTTGGCTCGGGCACGAGTCATCGGTCCACTTGGGGGACTTGTTGGTGTAGATGTAGAAGCGTCCATAGGACGGGCTGCATCAGCATGAAGAGTCGAGGATGACTCTTTCCCAAGGGGGGAGCTGATGCAGCCCGTCCTACGGACTCTCCTATATCTACACCACCAAGTCCCACAAGTGGACCCATGACTCGTGCCCGAGCCAAACTCCTACAAGCTAAGGTGAACTCGCTCCTCTCCTCGTGCCAATTTGATACATCCTTGGATGGTGTGCTATTTCATGAAACTACTATGTGCATCATCAGCTACGAAGCCCCAATACATCACCCAGCACCCAAGGATGGAGAACAAGGAGCAGAGCATGAGACAGAAGCTGTTGGAGCTGCTCAGACCTGAGTCTACGACCTGCGCACACCGGAGTCTCCAGTCCGCCAAAGTCTCTGGCCTGAAGACCCTGGAGTCTTCGGCCCACCTCCAGACTGACCCCTAAATCAAGCTCGAGGACAGTCAGAAGGCCCCTCTGAAGATGGACCGGAGAATGGCCGGAATCTCCGGCCAGACCGGAGTCTCCGGTCCGCCACACCAGATTCTCTGGACCGAGCGTTAGCAGGCATGTGAAAGCCTTTGGGCCTTCGGCCCATGTACCCCTTAGTCCGTCCAGAACTTCTCTATTATCCCTAAAGTACCCCCTGACTTAGTGGCTGGCCTATATATAGCCCCCCGCCTCTATTTTAAACCCTAGGCTTGATATTTTGAATTAGTGGAAACCCCTTGTGGATCTATCCAGTTCTTGCCTCATGCTCCTTTGATAAGGAGCACCAAATATCACAAACCTTGTTGGAGTTTGCATCATGCCTCTGTGTTGTACAAGGCCTAGGCATCGGAGTCCCTTTGCCTAGACGTCAAGATCTCACCGAGTCTCCCTACTCGTCGTGCCAGTTCGAGAGGGAGACCTCCGCCCAACGCTGATCCTAGGGATTATGTCGGACCGGTCACCGTTGGCATGAGCTATTGTTGTGTATTGTGGTTTTGCGTGAGTGTGTTCATCGATTTCTTCGCTTTCTCCCTCATCGCCCACTGACTCCGCCTCGATTCCAAGGGATTTGTGAAAGATCGGGCCATCCCCGAGGTTGCCCCGCAACAGGTAGAGGGTAAGCCATTAGAAATCAAAATGGCCTCACATGACCTATCAACTACCACTCTCAACTCACTCGGTGTATCACTCATGCCCTCCAAATGGAAGCACTCAATCTCATGTATGGTGGAGTCACTCATCTCACTCTTGCTTTCACAAAAGTGGGCTAAGTGGATCTCATACTCACATGGGATTGGTACCACATCATCACTCAAGCATATAGGGATAGGCTCGGTGTGCTCAACTCCATGCGCCTCCTTGACCTTGTCATCGCCATCTTGCACTTTGGCTTGTGTAGACATCCTCTTGACATACTCATCCAACCTAGCAAAGTAGAGGTCATCATCGTCCTGCTCCATGAAGTTGCATGCGTCATCTAGGATATCAAGTCTTGGCGTTGAATTTTAATGGCGTGGAGGGGAGCTTGCTCTTGGTGCCATTTTGGTGGTGGCACGAGTAGTAGAAGGCGCCTTATGATGGTGTTGACAGAGGTCATTGTTGTGCCTTGCCGAAAGTTGATGTAGATGACGCACTTGGTCATCCACATGACACTCGCAACGATGCTCCTTGTCCTTGGCGCTCTTCTTGGTGAGGCGTTGTAATCAGCGCAAGGCATCATTAGTCTTGGCCATCATGCTCATGGTTTTGGCGAAGTCGTTGTCCATGTCATACTTGAAGTTGTCCATTTGATGTGGACCTTGGTGCTCTCGAGGTGGAGGCTCCGTCTTGGTCGACCTGACTTGAGGAGCTTGTCGTTGTCGTCCCTAAAGTCATCCATGCCTAGGGAGCTATTGTTGTTGTAGAACTCCATATCTCCCAAGCATGTGGAGCCATTGTTGGTGTAGTGATCCATCATGCCATCCATGCTTGTGGAGGCATATGCACGGTGGCTCATCGTGGATTCTTCAGAGAAATCATCCTCATCTCCGGAGTCCCTAGACATGCTTTACAAGACCAAGTGGTGTATATGGAGGTGTTAGGGGGTTAGGGGAACAATGTCAAACCTTACTTTACCTTGGAAGACAATATCATGCAAGTGGCCACATTTGAGAGCAATCAAAACCAAGTAAAGTGAAGTTCACGCGGAACACCAAAACCAACTAACCACTAAAAACACACACACACGAAGCTTATGGTGGAGTGTCCAAGAATAATCCGGAATCAAGATATTGTAATGGCAAGTAAAGAACCACGATGATCACACAGAAAAACAAGTCAATCCACAAGATAGGAATTATGTACAAGGAAACACATACGGTGGGATAAATGGGACTTGTGCAACGGAAAAGGTGAGCTAAGAACCAAATGATTACCTAGCGAAGATTATAAGCTCGTGCCACACAAGTGCAAGGACAAAATCTAGTTCGATTGTAATAAAAATTAGCGGGCTACAAGATATGCACAATAAGTACCACCTATATGATGTTCATCGAGCTTGCGCTTCCTATTCTATGAGGCACTTGTTTGTTTCTTTCTCTTTTTTTCTTTTTTCTATATATATATTTTTCTTTTTCTTTCTATTTTTCACTTGCCTCTTCCTTGTGCCAACAACTATACACGATCAAACTATATGAGATAGCGCACTCACAACTTTTGCTCGTAATCCTACAAGTAACAAATGTGCATGGACCAAGCAATCATAGGAGGAACTAGTCTGAATAGGTATTTGTTGATCGCAAAGATAGTGTAGCTCACAAAGGAATGCAAGTGGGGCTAAGTCATGCAATTTTTATATGTTTCCTCGCTGATCTTCACCCTTTATTGTTGGATTCCGCCTTCACAGAATTAGGATGGAGTAGATAGCACGAACCACTTGGATGATGATGTAGAGCTCTTTCTCCTCTTCAAAACGAGCTAAAGAACACCAAAATCCGAATTCGTATGCAAACGTTATGCTCAAAACGGTGTGGAGCTGAAGCAGTTGGCAACCAAATCGGCGGACCGGAATTGGAGCCAGAAATTCCGGCAGTAGAGCCGATGACGCAGGAAATTTGATCAGAAATTCCGGAGGTAACCTTGGTCCGCCGGGCCTGGCGCCGGAACGAGTTCGGGGACGCGAAAACTATGATTTCTGCGGAAAAACTTGATGGAAAACTTCAGATCTAAGGGGGAAATCAAGGAATTAGGCCATGATAATGCAGGGGAAGGTAGATCAACAAGTTTAGCAAGTAATCCACGGATCAAAACCTACCAAAACGCACTCAAATCATAGATCGATCCAAAACACGAATTGGGGCTATTTTGGTGTAAATTTTCGAATTTATGTTGAAAAGACCAAATCGATGAGGAATCCATGGCAACCAAAAGCTTCTGATACCAGATATTGTGGGGTAACCTCGTGGGTGGCCCGATCTTCACGGATCTCATGGTCAAATCGATGGGAAAGCGAAGGGAAAGGAAGAAGGTAGCGGAAGCGGACTCACACCTCATGAAGAACATGATGAACACACACAAAACTCACACGATACAAGGCTGATTGCTGCCACGGATGGCCACCGGTCTGATAGAATCCTCGCAAGGAAAGATCGGTCAACGTCCCCCCTCAATCCCAAGCGGAAAGGTATGAACACCTTGGACAGGGTCTTGACATCTTGGCAAATGGCACCGATGCCAAGGCCTTGTACAACGAGGGAGGCGTGATGCAAACTCTAACAAGGTGGTGATGATAGTCAGTCCCCTTGTGTAAGGGGATTTGGCACAACTAAAGATTCCACAAAGGAGGGTTTTCTTTAGTCTATCATCTATGCCTAGGGATACATAAGGGGGTGGGGGCTCTATTTATAGGCCAACCACTAACATGGGGGTAGTTTGGGGATAAACTAGGCAAAAGGGTAAGTCAAGGGAATATTCCAGGGCATCAAACCCAGATCCGTGCACAGACAGGATTTCTGAGAATAAGTCCGGCGGCATCAGATCTGGCGCTGGTATTTCTGGTTGTAGCCGGTTATTCTGGTTGTTCTCTGGAATGGGCTTCTATATGTGTTTCCGATGGAGCGCCGGTTGGTCCGGCGGTCGCCAGTTTTGTCGGCGTGGGCTCCGGTCCACCGGTTCTTGCATCGAAAATTCCGACAGTGGATCTGATGGCGCCAGAATCTCTGTCAGTTTGGATCTGCTTATTCTGTCTCCTCTTCCAAGCCTCTGTCTTGTCGGGCGTGAGGCCTCGGGCTTCATCCCTTGCCTCCGTACTTGTCGGTGTGATCCTATCATTATAATGGGATGGAGTATGAAGTAGTATACCATTCAAGGTAGGAAGTGGGATCGCATAGAGGAATAGATTCTGATAAGGGGTGGCCCGCTCTTCTCAGTAAGCGGATGGCGATGATGATAGTGGATGGTAGATAACTAGTGCGTAGCTATGATCTCTCCCGCTCGATCCCTGATGCCAGTGCAATAGATCTCGAACCTTGTAGGATATTCACAACACCACACTCTTGCGCACGCAGCCGTGACCACGAACGATAGTATGCAATCTACTAATTCCCAATGGAACAACAGATCACACCCAATTATAGTTGGTAGATTCGAACACAGGGTAATTCCAGAGGTTCTATGAAAGAAACAACTCCAAAATATTTTAACGTGGTCTAAAACCTAACTAGGGGTCGTCCTAGGGCTTATAAGGGTAGCTGGGGCGGCCAGAAACCAAAACTAAATGCAAACGACTGAAACTGATACAAACCGACTCGGACCAGATTCGGTCGGCGGGCGCACACTTCGGTCGAAATCGGCCGGACACTCTGGGTGAAGTGTGCCGGACAGTCCGGTCTGGCCGGAAACTTTAAAGTTTCCGGGTGATGTTCGGGTAGTATCTGAACTGGCAGACAGAATGTCCACGCCAGTTTGCCTCTCGACCAGGCCGGACAGTCCGGGTGGATCCGGCCGGACACTCCTGTCATGGCAGATCTTTTTGCCTCCGTCTTGATGATCTTCTCTTGCGCCTTCCACCCGCTCCTCCCTCGCGCATCCTTGGGCGATCATCATGTTGGGCTTCTCTGGTAGCCCTTCTCCTCCTCGCGCCATGCTTGTTTCTCCAACGAACTTGATCATACATAAATGCATAGACTTAGGCAGTATAAAGTTCTCATCAATCAGTGTACCAAATTTTTTTAGGAGTAAATTCACTTGTTGTTCTAGTAGCTTAGCACGAGCTCTTGTAATAGGTCCAATTCTAATCTCATTGGACTGATCCTTTCTTGCAACAGTTGTAGCATCTTTAGTAGTCATTAGGGTAGGTGTAATTGTAGGGATGTCCTCATCATCTCCCCCCTTCAAAAGGCATCGACCTCGACGCTCCAAGGTCTTCTCCAGCATATGGTGACAAATCAGCAACGTTGAACTTGTTGCTAACTCCACCAAACTCCTCAATAGGTATATCAACCGAGTAGGTGTTATCATTAATCTTGGCTAACACCTTGTAAGGACCAGCACCACATGGCTTCAATTTGGACTTTTGAAGTAGTGGAAACCTATCCTTGCGTAGATGCACCCAAACCATATCTCCAGGCTCGAACAACACTTCTTTCCTTGCAGCAGCAATGTTCTTGCCTTTCTTCTCAATAGGCTCTCGAGTCTTCTCATGTATTTTCTTCACATAATCAGCATGTTTTGATGCCTCCATATCAAGTCTCTCATGTAATGGCAGAGGCAACCTATCAAGTGGCGTCAATGGTTTGAAAACATACACCACCTCAAAAGGACAAAGCTGAGTAGTTGAATGCACAGCCCTATTGTAAGCAAATTCAACATGTGGCAAACACTCTTCCCACTCCCGCAGATTCTTTTTAATCATGGTCCTTAGCAGCTGTGACAATGTTCGATTCACCACCTCCGTTTGACCATCTGTTTGGGGATGACATGTAGTACTGAACAGCAACTTCGTTCCTAGCTTTCCCCATAAGGTCTTCCAAAAGTAGCTCATGAACTTCACATCCCGGTCAGAAACAATCGTCTTTGGTACTCCATGTAATCTCACGATGTCCTTGAAAAACAGGTTAGCAACATGCGACGCATCGTCGCTTTTGTGGCAGGCAATAAAATGAGCCATCTTAGAGAACCTATCCACTACCACAAATATGGAATCATGACCTCTCTGAGTTTTAGGGAGACCTAGCACAAAATCCATATTAATGTCTTCCCATGGAGTAGTAGGTGTAGAGAGAGGTGTATACAAACCGTGAGGCTTCAGCTTAGATTTCAACTTGTGGCATGTAATACATCGGCTCACAAATCTATACACATCACGCCTCATCTTGGGCCAATAAAAGTGATCAGCAAGCATGAGCAACGTCTTCTCACGCCCAAACTGACCCATCAAACCACCAGCATGTGACTCCTGCACTAAGAACAAACGCAACGATGATTCTGGAATACATAGTTTGTTAGCTCGAAACAAATATCCATCATGTATATGATACTTATCCCATGTGTTTCTAAGAGCAAACAAATGATATGGTTCAGCAAAATCATGGTCAGTTGCATAAAGTCCACAAATGGCTTCTAATCTAGGAATTTTAACATCAAGATTGGTTAACAGCATGTTCTTCCTAGATAGAGCACCAGCAACAACTTTCTCTTTTCCCTTCTTATTGTCAATGATGTAAGGAAAAGACTCAATGAAGTCAACCCATTTAGCTAATCTTCTATGCAAGTTTGATTGAGCTTTCAAGTATTTCAATGCTTCATGATCAGAATGTATGATGAATTCCTTTGGCCACAAATAATGTTGCCAAACCTCAAGTACTTGAACAGGTGCATACAATTCTTTATCATAGATAGAATAATTCAAACGAGCACCAGTCAATTTCTCAGAAAAATAAGCTATAGGCCGACCCTCTTGCATCAAAACGCCACCTATGCCTATACCACTAGCATCACATACAAACCGAATTTAGTTTTGAAAGCAGTTTTCCATTCATCCCCTTCTTTCATCCTAATTTGATGATAACCACTACGCAAGTCAATTTTAGAGAAAACAACAGCACCACTCAATTCATCTAGCATATCCTCTAAGCGTGGAAGAGGATGACGATATCAAATAGTGATGTTATTAATCGCTCTACAATCAACACAAATGCACCAAGTACCATCTTTCTTAGGAACTAAAATAACAGGAACAGCACAAGGTCTAAGAGAGACACGGATGTACCCTTTATCCAGCAACGCTTGTACTTGCTTCTGAATTTCCTTATTTTCTTCGGGATTAGTCCTGTAAGGTGCACGATTGGGAAGTGTGGCGCCAGGAATCAGGTCCACTTGATGTTCTATACCATGCAATGGAGGCAAACCTGCGGATACGTCTTCTGGAAACACATCCCCAAAGTCCTGCAAAACAGAAGAGACACCAAGAGAAATAGGGGTCATGTCGTTAGAAACCAATACCTCGCCCTTATACATGAGCACAAGTGGCATGGCTGTAGGATCCTCATGAAACTCTCTCATATCCTCCTTGGTGGCTAATATCAATAACCTAGGCACTCTCTCACTTTTCGTTATATCACTCAATTTAGGCTCAATTACATCAGGAACAGCTGTGACACAGTCTCGCCGAGTGGTAGTATCTTCCTTTAAGTTCACCTCTATCTTCTGGCGAGAATCATTCACAATTTCTTGTGGTGTCATTGGCTGCATAGTAATATTCTTTCCTTTGAATTCCAAGTGATATGTATTGGCTCGGCCATTGTGTTGCACAAGGCGATCATAGAGCCAAGGCCGACCCAATAGTAGGTGACAAACAGTCATAGGAACCACATCAAAATCAATAGAATCTTTGTATGGCCCTATTTGAAAATTCACACGTACCATATGATTTACCTTCATCTCACCATTGTTGCTCAACTATTGTATGTAGTATGGCTTGGGATGAGGTAAGTATGTCAAATTCAGTTTGGCACATAGTTCCTTACTTGCAAGATTTCTGCAGCTACCTCCATCAATAATTACCTTGCAAGCTTTGTTTGGTACAACTAGAGCTTTTGTTTGGAACAAGTTGCAACGCTGGGATTCCTCAACCGGTTGCACACTAAGTACATGTGAAGATACGACAATAGTGGGTGCACGCTCAGCATATGCATCAGCAGCAACATCGCCGTCATCAATATCATCATCAGAAGCTTCATCTCCACTTTATACTTCACCTTGTTCATTAACAAACATAACCTTGATGTTTGGACAATCTTTCTTGTAGTGACCTCTACCTCCACAAGTATGGCACACCACATCACGAGTACGTGCAGTAGACATATTGGAACCCGAGCTAGCAGCAGGAGCAGCGGGTTTCCGAGCATTAGAACCAAACGAAGGTGTACTTGCTGGCTTGGCTGATGGTATAAAGGGAGCAGCAGGTGGTGGCGCGGCTGTAGAAGGTGTAGACCTGGCCGAAAATCTGCTGGAGGACGGAAAACGAGCACGTGACTTCGCCTCTTCTGCCAACTGGGATTCGTCCTCTCTAGCATGATGCAACAACTCCTTCATGGTCTCATACTTGTGATGACGAACAATGCTCTTGATCGGTAACTTCAAATTGTTTAGGAATCGCTGCATGGTCATCTCAATGGACTCAGTAATTCTAGCATGCTGCATAAGCATCTCCATCTCCATGTAGTACTCATCAACTGTCATGGTGCCTTGCTTCAGTTGCGTCATTTTATCAAAAACTGATTGCAAGTAGTTGGTTGGTACAAAAAGAGCTTTTAGGATTTGCTTCATCTCGCGCCAATCCCTCACAGGAAGTTCATGGTCCTCCCTCCTATGTTGCACAAGAGCATCCCACCAGCGTAAAGCATAACCATCAAATTCCGATGCTGCAAGCTTGACCTTCTTATCTTCTGGATAGTCAAATAAGTGCCAGAGTTTCTCAATCTTCAACTCCCATGTGAGGTAATCTTCAGGATCAATGGAACCATCAAACTTAGGAATTGAAAATTTTGGCTTTCCCAAACCGTCATCAGCAGCTTGGATGGGCACACGTTGACCACGACCAAGATGGGCAAACCCATGACCATGAGCAGGTGCATGGACAGGGGGAATAGCACGTCCCCTGCCAACATGTGGAGCAGCATCAACAGCGCTACCCTCATGGAAATCATCAAAGGCATCATCATGTTGAGGATCTTCCCTTCAATGTAAGGCGGCTGTCAAACCCTCAATGGACTGATGCAAAGCGGTGACATTGACATTGAGCGTAGCCACTTGCGTTTGGATAGTATCAACCGTCCCAACATGCTGATCCAATCTCATATTCATATCTTGGAGATTCTTGTCAATGGCATATGTCGTGTTAGTAAACACACGTGTCAAGTGGGATTCCAAAGCCTCATATTCACGCCAATTGACGAGCTCCTCATCCTTCTTTTTCTGCAACACAACATCATCATCACTAGTAGACATGATTAGTAGGTTAGTGCGAAAATCAGAATGTGTATGGTGGAAACTCTCACAACTCACTCACAACTAATAAGAAAGGAGATCTTACCGTTCCAAAGTGAATAGAGATGCTCTACCAAACGAAATCAAAGACTGATGCACTTGATGTGATGAAGTGAATATCAAAGGTATAGAGAACGATCGCAGGGCACACAGGTTATGTAAAGGTGGAGCTATAGGTATGGTATCCTATCTACACCACAAACAAGTCCTAGTGCTGATCGTACAAATACCCAAGAAACACACATAGTGGAGATAAACGTGGCAAAGCAACTTATGAAAAGGAATATTGCAATGCACAAGAGAGACGCTAGTAATGGCTCAAATAGAACAGGCATAAGATTGCTCAGTCTACTAGTGCTATACACAACAAGGCCTCCAATATTGCACACTTCGATATCTCTTTTTGTCAGGCTTGTAGCTCTTTCTCTCTTTTTTTAATACTGATTCTCTTTTTTTTCTTTTTTTTGATTTTTCAACTATATTACTCAATGCAAACAAGTACAGCAACGTATAACAGAACTGGGCCGGATAGTCCGGTT
Source organism: Avena eriantha (assembly GCA_910589775.1). Taxonomy (NCBI): domain Eukaryota; kingdom Viridiplantae; phylum Streptophyta; class Magnoliopsida; order Poales; family Poaceae; genus Avena; species Avena eriantha. Next base: position 268,405,640 of record OU342741.1, on the reverse strand, counting down.
GATATGCGCCGGAGACCCCGGTTGGGCCGGATAGTCCGGTTTTGCCTGTCGAAAATTTCTGCACTTCAAAAACCTAATGAGCATCCTGTCGGAGCAAAGCAACTAGTCTCGTGGGTACGTTCCTAGGGACAGATGCTGTAGATAGGCTATGTCTATGGTATGCAAACAAAAGTACGCTATATGGACTCGGAAAAACGATAAAGACTTGCGGAAACAGTAACGGTGGGAACAGCGGAAAACAAGATCAAACCCTAAACCTAGACACAAACGGAAACTAGACTCCTACGAGGAAAACCTGCAGATCGGATCTACGAGAAGATACAATCAGCAACTAAAACTCGAAAACGATGCAAACTAGTCTATGGCAAATCTTTTTGTAAGGCTTTTTCTGTATAGGACAAAAAACACTCTCTAATCTATGGATGGATTTGTGGATGCTTACCGAGGCAACACTGGAAATCTGATACCAAGATGATAAGGGGTGGCCGGATCTTCTCAGTAAGCAGATGGCGATGATGATGGTGGATTGTAGATAACTAGTGCGTAGCTATGATCTCTCCCGCTCGATCCCTGATGCCAGTGCAACAGATCTCGAACCTTGTAGGATATTCACAACACCATACTCTTGTGCACGCAGCCGTGACCACGAACGGTAGTATGCAATCTACAAATTCCCAATGGAACAACAGATCACACTCAATTATAGTTGGTAGATTCGAACACAGGGTAATTCAAGAGGTTCTATGAAAGAAACAACTCCAAAATATTTTAACGTGGTCTAAAACCTAACTAGGGGTCGTCCCAGGGCTTATAAGGGCAGCTAGGGCGGCTAGAAACCGAAACTAAACGCAAACGACTCAAACTGATACAAACCGACTCGGACCAGATTCGGTCGGCGGGCGGACACTCTGGTCGAAATCGGCTGGACAGTCCGGTCAGGACGGACACTCTGGGTGAATTGTGCTGGACAGTCCGGTCTGGCCGAAAACTTTGAAGTTTCCGGGTGATGTCCGGGTAGTATCCGAACTGGCAGACAGAATGTCCATGCCAGTTTGCTCTCGACCAGGCCGGACAGTCCGGGTCGAACTAGCCGGACACTCCGGTCGTGGCAGATCCTTTTGCCTCCGTCTTGATGATCTTCTCTTTCGCCTACCTCCCGCTCCTCCCTCGCGCATCCTTGGGCGATCATCATGTTGGGCTTCTCTTGTAGCCCTTCTCCTCCTCGCGCCATGCTTGTTTCTCAAACGAACCTGATCATACATAAATGCATAGACTTAGGCAGTATAAAGTTCTCATCAATCAATGTACCGGATTCGTTTAGGAGTAAATTCACCTGTTGTTCCAGTAGGTTAGCACGAGCTCTTGTAATAGGTCCAATTCTAATCTCATTGGACTGATCCTTTCTTGCAACAGTTGTAGCATCTTCAGTAGTCATTGGGGTAGGTGTAATTGTTGGGATGTCCTCATCAGATTCACCTTTGGAGCCCATGACGACTTGGCATCAGTTGGAGATCTTGATGTGGTAACAACCGTAGGTCGGGATGCATAAAGAACTCATGTAATGTCACTCTAGCATGTGTCCAACCATGTCCAGGAACCCTAGCAACATGCTAGGATTCAACTGCAACATGAAGTGGAGCACCAGTTTGAAAGATTCTACATCACCACGCCCACTTGAAAAAGAACACATGCAATGTCACTCCAGCATGTGTCCAACCATTTCTAGGAACACTAGAAACATGCTAGGATTCAACTGCCACATGCATTGTAGCACCAGTTTGGAAGATGCTGCATGAGAGAATATCTAGTGCTCCCACCCCTTAGGTGCTACCATGCTCCCACTTTTCAAAATTCAAATTTTGTGTTGCAAAAAATATCGGAAAACATCCGTGGATGTTCACGAGATCTTTGTCTACAATCCCTAGTACTTGCATAACCAAGTTCATGACACACAGAGATACAAAAAAGACAAATCTAGCATGAATAGTGCACAAAAGGACAGAAACAGAAAATGCCCACAAAATGACACTATTAATGCTGGATGTGTCTTTTTTATTTCTCTGTGTGTGTCATAAACTATTAGGGATCGTAGACAAGGATCTCGTGAACATCCACAGATTTTTTCCAAAAATTTTTGAAGCACAAAATTTGAATTTTAAAAAGTGGGAGCATGGTAGGACCTAAAGGGTGGGAGCACTGGATATTCTCTTGATGCTGCATCACCACACCCACTTGGATGTGTGTGTATATCATTGTGGTTTGGAAACAAACACATGCAATGTCACTCTAGCATGTGTCCAGCCATGTCTAGAAACCGTAGCAACATGTTGGGATTCAACTGCAACATGCAGTGTAGCACTAGTTTGAAAGATGCTGCATCAGCACACCCACTTGGATGTGTGTGTGTGGCCATGTGTATCATTGTAGTTTCAAAAAGATGTTGCATCACCCCATGGCAAAGCATGCATGCAAGGTTTGATCGTAACCTTAGCACCCAATGGTGATCATTAGATGGAGTCTTCTATAAGGCACGCCCCATGACACTTGTTGTGCATCCCGATTCTTATAGACCATTCGATCGAGGCACCTGGCCGATTTGGATGGTTCTCCGTAAGAGCGATCTGCAAGTAGGCTTTTCCGGGACATGATTGGTCACGCTTACTATCCACTTGCTCTGGACAAACTGGCAATATCGCGTGTTCCCGCTTCCCTGTGTCACGTGTTCCATGGGCCCACCGCGAGTGTCACGTGTCCTTTACTTCTCTTTCTCCCCATAGTTCTCTTCCTTCCCCTCGAAGCCACTTCCCCACTTCTCTTCCATCCTGTCATATCTGCAAGCCGACGGGTTCAAGTGGAGCCGATGAGGAAACGTGTTGTGATGAGGAAACGTTTTGTAGGGTATTAAGGACATGGTGCAATGTTGCCACGTAGAAGTAGTGGTGTTGTCAAATGGGTAGATCTAGAGTGGTCCAAATCAATGCAGAACACGCTGGACAAACTATGGGATATGGCTGTTGAGTTGAAAGAATCCATAGTCAGCTCAATTTTTTAGAGTGCTGAGATGATGTTATTTAACCATGTTCTCAGGAGGGTGCAACACAAGGTTAGCGTAGTTGAGAAGGAAAGGGACGTGGCGTTGGCTCTGAAGGCTAAAGCAGAGCAAGAACTGACTCAAGCAAGGATTGAACTTCACCAGGCCAAAGTCCTGCAGTTCACAACTATGGGTATTGACAAGTGCATGAGGAAAAATGTAGAGAAACAATTGAAGTTGTACAAGAAAGATGCTAAAAGAATGGCGCAGACGATTCAATCTTTTCTCTCACAAGAAGATGTGTGTCAGGCTAAGATTAGGAAGATCAAGGAGATGTGTGATAACTAGTTCTATTTAGCTAGAGCTCCATACTTTTTTTATTGTAATAGTAGTACTTGTTGACCTAGCGGTCTGAACTAGTGGTCTCAGAGTCCTGGTAGAAAAAAATTGGTCACCCGTTAATCTGTCTTAACCCTTCATTATTTCTTTTTCTCTGATGATGGTGGTAATCTAAATTTGTTGGTTTGTCTAAACGTAATCTACGTGGATTCTACCGCATGCAAATGGCACAAACACAATTTATAAAGTGCAAGAATGTACACCCTATTACTGGAGATCCGGGAGCTTCGCTAGATGCATGGGAGGCAGGAGCAGGGAGGTCGTGAGCCAGACAGGCTCAAGATTAGGGCACAAAGTGGTATCGATTTCCTCATTATCGGTTGCCATTACTGTTTATGTTGCCATGTCATTGTCTAGCAGCTAAAATAAGTTGCTGCTTCGTGGAGTGTTGCATCTTAAATAATTTATTTCTATGCCCCTAACTGATGAGGACATCCCTATAATTATACCTACCCCAATGACTACTGAAGATGCTACAACTGTTGCAAGAAAGGATCAGTCCAATGAGATTAGAATTGGACCTATTACAAGAGCTCGTGCTAAGCTACTAGAACAACAAGTGAATTTACTCCTAAACGAATCTGGTACTTTGATTGATGAGAACTTTATACTGCCTAAGTCTATGCATTTATGTATGATCAGGTTCGTTGGAGAAAAAAGCATGGCGCGAGGAGGAGAAGGGCTACAAGAGAAGCCCAACATGATGATCGCCCAAGGATGCGCGAGGGAGGAGCGGGAGGTAGGCGCAAGAGAAGATCATCAAGACGGAGGCAAAAGGATCTTCCACGACCGGGGTGTCCGGCCAGTTCCACCCGGACTGTCCGGCCTGGTCGAGAGGCAAACTGGCGTGGACATTTTGTCTGCCAGTTCGGATACTACCCGGACACCACCCGGAAACTTCGAAGTTTCTGACCCGACCGGACTGTCCGGTAAACTCCACCCGGAGTGTCCGTCCTGACCGGACTGTCTGGCCGATTTTGACCGGAGTGTCTGCCCGCTGACCGAATCTGGTCCGAGTCGGTTTGTATCAGTTTGAGTCGTTTGCGTTTAGTTTCGGTTTCTAGCCGCCCCAGCTGCCCTTATAAGCCCTGGGACGACCCCTAATTAGATTTTAGACCATGTTAAAATATTTTGGAGTTGTTTCTTTCATAGAACCTCTTGAATTACCCTGTGTTCGAATCTACCAACTATAATTGAGTGTGATCTGTTGTTCCATTGGGAATTTGTAGATTGCATACTACCGTTCGTGGTCACGGCTGCGTGCGCAAGAGTATGGTGTTGTGAATATCCTACAAGGTTCGAGATCTGTTGCACTGGCATCAGGGATCGAGCGGGAGAGATCATAGCTACGCACTAGTTATCTACAATCCACCATCATCATCGCCATCTGCTTACTGAGAAGATCCGGCCACCCCTTATCATCTTGGTATCAGATTTCCAGTGTTGCCTCGGTAAGCATCCACAAATCCATCCATAGATTAGAGAGTGTTTTTTGTCCTATACAGAAAAAGCCTTACAAAAAGATTTGCCATAGACTAGTTTGCATCGTTTTCGAGTTTTAGTTGCTGATTGTATCTTCTCGTAGATCCGATCTGCAGGTTTTCCTCGTAGGAGTCTAGTTTCCGTTTGTGTCTAGGTTTAGGGTTTGATCTTGTTTTCCGCTGTTCCCACCGTTACTGTTTCCGCAAGTCTTTATCGTTTTTCCGAGTCCACATAGCGTACTTTTGTTTCCATACCATAGACATAGCCTATCTACAGCATCTGTCCCTAGGAACGTACCCACGAGACTAGTTGCTTTGCTCCGACAGGATGCTCATTAGGTTTTTGAAGTGCAGAAATTTTCGATAGGCAAAACCGGACTATCCGGCCCAACCGGAGTCTCCGGCGCATATCAACCGGACTATCTGGCCCAGTTCTGTTATACGTTGCTGTACTCGTTTGCATTGAGTAATATAGTTGAAAAATCAAAAGAAAAAGAGAAAAGAAAAGTGAATCAGTATTAAAAAAAACAGAGAAAAGGAGCTACAAGCCTGACACAAAGAGATATCGAACTGTGCAATATTGGAGGCCTTGTTGTGTATAGCACTAGTAGATTGAGAAATCTTGTGCTTTTTCTATTTGAGCTATTACTAGCGTCTCTCTTGTGCATTGCAATATATCCTTTTCATAAGTTGCTTTGCCACGTTTATCTCCACTGTGTGTTTCTTGGGTATTTGTACAATCAGCACTAGGACTTGTTTGCGGTGTAGATAGGATACCATACCTATAGCTCCACCTTTACATAACCTGTGTGCCCTGTGATCGCTCTCTATACCTTTGATATTCACTTCATCACATCAAGTGCATCAGTCTTTGATTTCGTTTGGTAGAGCATCTCTATTCACTTTGGAACGGTAAGATCTCCTTTCTTATTAGTTGTGAGTGAGTTGTGAGAGTTTCCACCATACAAATTCTGATTTTTGCACTAACCCAGTAATCATGTCTACTAGTGATGATGATGTTGTGTTGCAGAAAAAGAAGGATGAGGAGCTCGTCAATTGGCGTGAATATGAGGCTTTGAAATCCCACTTGACACGTGTGTTTACTAACACGACAGATGCCATTGACAAGAATCTCCAAGATATGAATATGAGATTGGATCAGCATGTTGGGATGGTTGATACTATCCAAACGCAAGTGGCTACGCTCAATGTCAATGTCACCGCTTTGCAGCAGTCCATTGAGGGTTTGACAGCCGCCTTACATAGAAGGGAAGATCTTCAACATGATGATGCCTTTTATGATTTCGATGAGGGTAGCGCTGTTGATGCTGCTCCACATGTTGGCAGGGGACGTGCTATTCCCCCTGTCCATGCACCTGCTCATGGTCGTGGGTTTGCCCATCTTGGGCGTGGTCAACGTATGCCCAACCAAGCTGCTGATGGTGGTTTGGGCAAGCCAAAATTTTCAATTCCTAAGTTTGATGGTTCCATTGATCCTGAAGACTACCTCACATGGGAGTTGAAGATTGAGAAACTCTGGCGCTTATTTGACTATCCAGAAGATAAGAAGGTCAAGCTTGCAGCATCAGAATTTGATGGTTATGCTTTACGTTGGTGGGATGCTCTTGTGCAACCTAGAAGGAAGGATAATGAACTTCCTGTGATGGATTGGCGCGAGATGAAGCAAATCATGAAAGCTCGTTTCGTCCCAACCAACTACTTGCGATCAGTTTTTGATAAATTGACGCAACTGAAGCAAGGCACCATGACAGTTGATGAGTACTACATGGAGATGGAGATGCTTATGTAGCGTGCTAGAATTCGTGAGTCCATTGAGATGACCATGCAGCGATTCCTAAACAATTTGAAGTTACCGATCAAGAGCATTGTTCGTCATCACAAGTATGAGACCATGAATGAGTTGTTGTATCATGCTAGAGAGGCCGAATCCCAGTTGGCAGAAGAGGCGAAGTCACGGGCTCGTTTTCCGCCCTCTAGCAGATTTTTGGCCAGGTCCACACCTTCTACAGCCGCGCCACCAGCTGCTGCTCCCTTTACACCATCGGCCAAGCCCGCAAGTACACCTTCGTTTGGTTCTAATGCTCGGAAACCCGCTGCTCCTGCTGCTAGCTCAGGTTCCAACATGTCTACTGCACGTACTCGTGATGTGGTGTGCCATACTTGTGGAGGTAGAGGTCACTACAAGAAAGATTATCCAAACAGCAAGGTTATGTTTGTTAATGAACAAGGTGAATTATAAAGTGGAGATGAAGCTTCTGATGATGATATTGATGACGGCGAGGTTGGTGCTGATGCATATGCTGAGCGTGCACCCACTATTGTCGTATCTTCACATGTACTTAGTGTGCAACCGGTTGAGGAATCCTAGCATTGCAACTTGTTCCAAACAAAAGCTCTATTTGGACCAAACAAAGCTTGTAAGGTAATTATTGACGGAGGTAGCTGCAGAAATCTTGCAAGTAAGGAACTATGTGCCAAACTGAATTTGACATACTTACCTCATCCCAAGCCATACTACATACAATGGTTGAGCAATAATGGTGAGATGAACGTAAATCATATGGTACGTGTGAATTTTCAAATAGGGCCATACAAAGATTCTATTGATTTTGATGTGGTTCCTATGACTGTTTGTCACCTACTATTGGGTCGGCCTTGGCTCTATGATCGCCTTGTGCAACACAATGGCCGAGCCAATACATATCACTTGGAATTCAAATGAAAGAAGATTACTATGTAGCCAATGACACCACAAGAAATTGTGAATGATTCTCGCCAGACGATAGAGGTGAACTTGAAGGAAGATACTACCACTCGGTGAGACTGTGTCACAGCTGTTCCTGATGTAATTGAGCCTAAATTGAGTGATATAACGAAAAGTGAGAGAGTGCCTGGGTTATTGATATTAGCCACCAAGGAGGATATGAGAGAGTTTCGTGAGGATCCTACAGCCATGCCACTTGTGCTCATGTATAAGGCGAGGTATTGGTTTCTAACGACATGACCCCTATTTCTCTTGGTGTCTCTTCTGTTTTGCAGGACTTTGGGGATGTGTTTCCAGAAGACGTACCCGCAGGTTTGCCTCCATTGAGTGGTATAGAACATCAAGTGGACCTGGTTCCTGGCGCCACACTTCCAAACCGTGCACCTTACAGGACTAATCCTGAAGAAACTAAGGAAATTCAGAAGCAAGTACAAGTGTTTCTGGATAAAGGGTACATCCGTGTCTCTCTTAGCCCTTGTGCTGTTCCTGTTATTTTAGTTCCTAAGAAAGATGGTACTTGGCGCATGTGTGTTGATTGTAGAGCGATTAATAACATCACTATTCGATATCGTCATCCTCTTCCACGCTTAGAGGATATGCTAGATGAATTGAGTGGTGCTGTTGTTTTCTCTAAAATTGACTTGCGTAGTGGTTATCATCAAATTAGGATGAATGGAAAACTGCTTTCAAAACTAAATTCGGTTTGTATGAGTCGTTAGTCATGCCGTTTGGTCTTACTAATGCACCTAGTACTTTCATGCGTTTGATGAATCATGTTTTGAGAGAGTTTATTGGTCGTTTTGTGGTTGTTTACTTTGATGATATACTTATATACAGCCACACCGAATCTGAACATTGCACTCATATTAGACAAGTTTTGCAAGTGTTACGTGATAATAAACTGTATGCTAATCTTCAGAAGTGTACATTTGCAAAAGATAAGGTCATATTCCTAGGATTTGTTGTTTCTAAGCATGGAGTAGAGGTAGATCAATCTAAAATTGAATCAATTCAGAATTGGCCTACTCCAATGAATGTTAGTCAAGTGTGTAGTTTCCACGGTCTCACTGGTTTCAATAGGCGCTTTGTGAAAGATTTTAGCACCATTGCTGCACCATTAAATGATTTGACAAAGAAAGGTGTTCCTTTTGTGTGGGGCGCGGCCCAAGACATTGCATTTGATACATTAAAACGTTTGCTTACTTCTGCACCATTACTTGCATTACCTGATTTTTCAAAGCAATTTGAAGTTGAATGTGATGCTAGTGGTATAGGCATAGGTGGCGTTTTGATGCAAGAGGGTCGGCCTATAGCTTATTTTTCTAAGAAATTGACTGGTGCTCGTTTGAATTATTCTATCTATGATAAAGAATTTGTATGCACTTGTTCGAGTACTTGAGGTTTGGCAACATTATTTGTGGCCAAAGGAATTCATCATACATTCTGATCATGAAGCATTGAAATACTTGAAAGCTTAATCAAACTTGCATAGTAGATTAGCTAAATGGGTTGAGTTTCATTGAGTCTTTTCCTTACATCATTAACTATAAGAAGGGAAAAGAGAACGTTGTTGCTGGTGCTCTATCTAGGAAGAACATGCTATTAACCAATCTTGATGTTAAAATTCCTAGATTAGAAGCCATTTGTGCACTTTATGCAACTGACCATGATTTTGCTGAACCATATCATTTGTGTGCTCTTAGAAACGCATGGGATAAGTATCATATACATGATGGATATTTGTTTCGAGCTAACAAACTATGTATTCCAGAATCGTCGTTGCGTTTGTTCTTAGTGCAGGAGTCACATGCTGGTGGTTTGATGGGTCACTTTGGGCGTGAGAAGATGTTGCTCATGCTTGCTGATCACTTTTATTGGCCCAAGATGAGGCGTGATGTGTACAGATTTGTGAGCCGATGTATTACATGCCACAAGTAGAAATCTAAGCTGAAGCCTCACGGTTTGTATACACCTCTCTCTGCACCTACTACTCCATGGGAAGACATTAGTATGGATTTTGTGCTAGGTCTCCCTAAAACTCAGAGAGGTCATGATTCTATATTTGTGGTAGTGGATAGGTTCTCTAAGATGGCTCATTTATTGCCTGCCACAAAAGCGATGATGCGTCGCATGTTGCTAACCATTTTTCAGGGACATCGTGAGATTACATGGAGTACCAAAGACGATTGTTTCTAACCGGGATGTGAAGTTCATGAGCTACTTTTGGAAGACCTTATGGGGAAAGCTAGGAACGAAGTTGCTGTTCAGTACTACATGTCATCGCCAAACAGATGGTCAAACGGAGGTGGTGAATCGAACATTGTCACAGCTGCTAAGGACCATGATTAAAAAGAATCTGCGGGAGTGGGAAGGAGTGTTTGCCACATGTTGAATTTGCTTACAACAGGGCTGTGCATTCAACTACTCAGCTTTGTCCTTTTGAGTTGGTGTATGGTTTCAAACCATTGACGCCACTTGATATGTTGCCTCTGCCATTACATGAGAGAGTTGATATGGAGGCATCAAAACGTGCTGATTATGTGAAGAAAATACATGTGAAGACTTGAGAGGCTATTGAGAAGAAAGGCAAGAACATTGCTGTTGCAAGGAAGCAAGCAAGGAAAGAAGTGTTGTTCGAGCCTGGAGATATTGTTTGGGTGCATCTACGTAAGGATAGGTTTCCATTACTTCGAAAGTCCAAATTGAAGCCACGTGGTGCTGGTCCTTACAAGGTGTTAGCCAAGATTAATGATAACGCCTACTCGGTGGATATACCTATTGAGGAGTTTGGTGGAGTTAGCAACAGCTTCAACGTTGCTGATTTGTCACCATATGCTAGAGAAGACCTTGGAGCGTCGAGGTCGACGCCTTTTGAAGGGGGGGAGATGATGAGGACATCCCTACAATTATACCTACCCCAATGACTACTGAAGATGCTACAACTGTTGCAAGAAAGGATCAGTCCAATGAGATCAGAATTGGACCTATTACAAGAGCTCGTGCTAAGCTACTGGAACAACAGGTGAATTTACTCCTAAACGAATCTGGTACTTTGATTGATGAGAACTTTATACCGCCTAAGTCTATGCATTTATGTATGATCAGGTTCATTGGAGAAACAAGCATGACGCGAGGAGGAGAAGGGCTACAAGAGAAGCCCAACATGATGATCGCCCAAGGATGCGCGAGGAAGGAGCGGGAGGTAGGCGCAAGAGAAGATCATCAAGACGGAGGCAAAAGGATCTGCCACGACTGGAGTGTCCGACCAGTTCGACCCGGACTGTCCGGCCTGGTCGAGAGGCAAACTGGCGTGGACATTCTGTCTGCCAGTTTGGATACTACCCGGACACCACCCGGAAACTTCGAAGTTTCCGGCCCGACCGGACTGTCCGGCACACTCCACCCGGAGTGTCCGGCCTAACCGGACTGTCCGGCCGATTTCGACCGGAGTGTCCGCCCGCCGACCGAATCTGGTCCGAGTCGGTTTGTATCAGTTTGAGTCGTTTGCGTTTAGTTTCGGTGTCTGGCCGTCCCAGCTTCCCTTATAAGCCCTAGGACGACCCCTAGTTAGGTTTTAGACCCATGTTAAAATATTTTGGAGTTGTTTCTTTCATAGAACCTCTGGAATTACCCTGTGTTCGAATCTACCAACTATAATTGAGTGCGATCTGTTGTTCCATTGGGAATTAGTAGATTGCATAGTACTGTTCGTGGTCACGGCTGCGTGCGCAAGAGTGTGGTGTTGTGAATATCCTACAAGGTTCGAGATCTGTTGCACTGGCATCAGGGATCGAGCGGGAGAGATCATAGCTACGCACTAGTTATCTACCATCTACCATCATCATTGCCATCCGGTTACTGAGAGTGATGGCTCCAGTATTATTCTCCACAGCATCTTGTATGTCGGTGATATTTCTATCAACAGACTCTCTCCAAGTAAAAAGCTCCTCCACCTGCTTTTTCTGTGACACAATTTCATCATCACTCAAAGACATGATTAGTAAGTTAGTGCAAAAATCAAAATCAGTATGGTGGAAACTCTCACAACTCACTCACAACTGATAAGAAAGAAGATCTTACTGTTCCAAAGTGAATAGAGATGCTCTACCAAACGTAATCAAAGACTGATGCACTGAAGTGATGAAGTGAATATCAAAGGTATAGAGAACGATCACAGGGCACACATGTTATTTATGGTGGAGCTATAGGTATGGTATCCTATCTACACCGCAAACAAGTCCTAGTGCTGATCGTATGACATAGACCCACGGAAACACACATGGTGGAGATAAAATGGGGCAATTGAAACTATGAAAATGAGCTCAAAAAAAGTAAGGTATGTGGGAGGAATGCTCGTGTTGCAATGCACAAGGAGAGACGCTAGCAATGTCTCAACGAAACGGGCACACGATTGCTAACTGAGCAGCCCACAGAGCACTAAGCACGCTAGTCTCGTAGGATAGTTATAGACACAAAGAAAGGCTTACTAAGGCTCACAAGGATAGGTACGCTATGTGGACTCAGTAAAAAAAACAAAAAAAGAAAAAAGTTTGACCTGAGAATTGGTCTCTGCCACGGCAGAAAAATGGCCTAAAATCCTGCCGCGGCAGGATGGCGGCAGAATTTTTTTTCTCGTACTCGCACAGACTGGTCTGTGGTAAGGCGACGGTTCGATTTTTTTTTCGGAATTTTTTTTGGGTCACGCTGTAGCACAGACTTGTCTGCGGTCAGGCGTGAGGTAGCGAGCCGATTTTTTTTATTCCGACTCACCAAGTAGTACACAACTAGGACTCTTTACTTGGATCGGATCTGACTTGATGGTAGCGGAAAAAGATGGTGGAAAACAACTAGAACAACTAGAAAACAAATCTACGAAGAACAAATCTAGATCTAATCTAATAGAGGAACGCGACCAGCAACTATTACTCGAATACGATGTAATCTAGGCTATGGCAACTCTTTTTGTGAGGCTTTTTCTGTATCGGATGAAAAACACTCTCTAATCTATGGATGGATTGTGGATTGCTTACCGAGGCAACAAGGAAATCTGATACCAAGATGATATGGGGTGGCCCAATCTTCTCAGCAAGCTCTTGTCGATGGTGATGGTGGATGATAGATAACTAGTGCGTAGCTATGATCTCTCCCGCTCGATCCCTGATGCCAATGCAACAACTCTCGAACCTTGTATGATATTCACAACACTACACTCTTGTGCACGCATCCGTGACCACGAACGGTAGTCTGCAATCTACTAATTCCCAATGGAACAACAGATCACACTAAATTATAGTTGGTAGATTCGAACACAGGGTAATTCCAGAGGTTCTATGAAAGAAACAACTCCAAAATATTTTAACGTGGTCTTAAACCTAACTTGTGATGGCTATAGAGGTTTATATGAGGGCTGGGGCGTCCTCCCCTCTAAACGGGCCTAAAACCAGCCATAACTTGGCCCAAACTGACTCGGTTCGATTCAAACTGATACATACCGACCCATATATGGGTTCGGCCTTATTGGCACGCAGTCCAAACGTCGTGGAACACCTCAAACATGTAATTCTTGGTGCGCCATCTCTCTCTCTTGCTCATACGTGATTTCCTCATTGCGTCCTAGTGCGCCTGCCTCCCGCTCCTCCCTCGTGCACTTGTTGATATTGGAAATCAGCGCTTGTCCTTCTTGCTGCAACTCTCCTCCTCCTCGCGCAACGCTTGTGTTATCAATAAACCTGATCATACAAAGATGCATAGACTTAGGTAGTATAAAGTTCTCATTAAGTAAAACATCAGGTTCAATTAAGAGGGAATTCACCTGTTGCTCAATCAGCTTTGCACGAGCTCTTGTAATGGGTCCAATCCTGATTTCATTGGACTTGTTATTTACAACAACATCTTCATTGTGAATAGGAGTAGGAGATAGTGGAATAGTATGGATGTCCTCATCACAAGGAGCCAGAATACGAGACGGAGAGGGGCTGCCACACCACCTGGCCACACGGCCCAGCATGGCCTGTGCCAGGGGGTGGTCTGGCCGCCTCCGGCACCCTCTCGGCCTCCCCTTTCGCCTATAAGGTGCCTCCGATACAGAAACCCTAAGTACCCGATCAAAATTCCACGAAAGAGTCTGTAGCAGCCGTCATCTCCATCCCTAGATCGGGAGGGATCTGAAGCTCTTCCCGGCACCCTGCCGGAGAGGGGAATTCACCCTGGAGGCCTTCTTCATCACCATGCAAGCCTCCGGTGTGATGCGTGAGTAGTTCATCTCTGGACTACAGGTCCATGTAGTAGCTAGATGGCTGGTTCTCCTCCTTTGTGCTATCATGTTTAGATCTTGTGAGCTCTGTTCTTGATCAAGATCATCTATTTGTAATTCTACATGTTGTGTCTACGGGGATCTGATGGATATTGAGATGCTATTTCAGATTGATTATTGATTCTATCATGTCTTTGTTATTTGTGATCTTGCATGATTTCCGTTGTTAGTAGCTATCTTGGCCAAGTAGATGCTAGCAACTCCAAGAGTTAGTATTTATGTTCGATAGTGGGTTCGTGCCTCTAGTAATCTGGGGAAGTGACAGAAATCTCTAAGGTTCTAGATGTGCTGTTCCTACTAGGGAGAAAACAATAATCCTTTGTTCATAGAACAATCGTATTGTTTACTTTACACGCAATGCGTAATGCAATTATCTATTGCTTACAACTTAATACTGGAGGGGGTTCGGATGATAACCTGAAGGTGGATTATTAGTCATAGATGCAGTTGGATTACGGTCTATGTATAATGTTGTAATGCCCAATCGAATCTCAAAGGAGTCAAGATGAGTAGTATATACATATTGCTTTCTCTATGTTTGTCAATTGCCCCGCTATAATTTGTTCACCCAACATGTCATCTATCTTAAGGAGAGCCACCACTAGTGAACTATGGACCCCGGTCCTTTCTTTTACCATTAATCTACAATCAATTGTTTACTGCTTTCTGTTTACTTTCTGCAAACTATTACTTTCTTCCACACAATACGTATAATCCTTTGTTTTCAGCAAAACCGGTGAGATTGACAACCTCATTGCAAGTTAGGGGCAAAGTTCGGTGGTTGTGTTGTGCAGGTCTCCACGTTGCTGCTAACGCCGGTAGTGCGCCCTGCCAAAGTCTAGCTAGCAACACCTTTGAGGTGTTTCCTTGCTCCTACTGGATTGATAACCTTGGTTTCATAACTGAGGGAAAACTTGCTGCTGTGCTCATCGTACCTTCCTCTTGGGGTTCCCCAACGAGCTCGATATATTTTGGGCTAAGCAACTTATTTTCTAGCGCCGTTACCGGGGAGTCAAGGACATCTTCACAAGGGGAGTCCTTCATAACCAATCTCTTTACTTTGTTATTTTTGTTTTGCTTAGATTATTTCTGCTTTGTTTGCTTGTTTCTTTATCAAAAACACACAAAAAATAGTTTTACAACTTTGCTTTCTTTATTAAAAACACAAAAAAATGACTACTTTGGAAAATACTAAGTTGTGTGACTTCACTAGCACCAACAACAATGATTTCATGGGCACACCTATTGCTCCACCTGTTCCTGAAGCTACTTTGTTTGAAATAAAACCTGCTTTACTCAATATTGTTATGAGAGAACAATTTACTGGTATTGGTAATGAAGATGCTGCTACTCATCTAAATAACTTTGTTGAACTTTGTGAGATGCAAAAGCATAGGGATATAGATGGAGATATCATTAAGCTTAAATTGTTTGCTTTCTCTTTGAGAGGAAAAGATAAAGAATGGTTGAATTCCTTAACTAGGAATAGTATTGGTTCTTGGACTAAATGCAAGGATGCTTTCATTGGAAAATACTATCCTCCTGCTAAGATTATATCTATGAGAAGTAAAACAATGAAGTTTCAACAATCTGATAATGAACATGTTGCTCAAGCTTGGGAAAGAATGAAATCTTTAGTAAAGAATTGTCCCACTCATGGACTAACTGCTTGGATGATTATCCAAACCTTTTATGCAGGATTGAAGTATTCTTTAAGAAATCTATTGGATTCTACTACTGGAGGTACCTTTATGACCATTACTTTGGGTGTTGCAACAAAGCTTCTAGATAATATGATGGTTAATTTTTCTGAATGGCACATCGAAAGAGCTCCACAAGGTAAGAAAGTAAATTCTATTGAAGAAACCTCCTCCTTGAGTGATAAAATTGATATTATTATGTCTATGCTTGTTAATGGGAAAGCTCATATTGATCCAAATCATGTCCCCTTAGCCTCTTTGGTTGCTCAAGAAGAGCAAGTTTGTGTGAACTTTATAAGAAATAATAATTTTAGCAACAATGCAATTATAGGCCATATCCTCCCAACAATGGTAATGCTTATGGAAATTCCTACAACAATAATAGGAGTGCTCCCTCTGAACTTGAAGTCATGCTTAAAGACTTTATTAGTAAACAAACTGCTTTCAATAAAACTATCAAGGAAAAACTCTCTAATGCTGAAAGAAATATAACATCATTGGCTGAAGCACAATCTTCTTTGAATAAAATGGCTACTAGACCTGAAACTAATGAGAATCACTTTGCTTCTACTAATGCCATACAAGTTAGAATTGATGAAAATGTTAGACTATTAGCTGAATTGCATGCTAAGTGGGAAAGGGAAGATGGAATTGCTAGAAACATTAGTGTTTCTACTATCACTACCACTAGTGTTGAGGCTAGTAATAGCTCTACTACTTTAGATGATAATTATGATTTTGATCTTGATGGTTGTAACATCTCTAAAGTAATTAAGTTTCTACAAAAGCTTGCTAAAAGTCCTAATGCTAATGCTATGAATATGGCCTTTACAAAACACATTACTGACGCTCTCATAAAGATTAAAGAAGAAAAGATGAAACATAAAGCTTCTATTCCTATAAAACAAGAAGATGTTTGGGAACCCATCATTAATATGAAAGTGAATGATTTTGATTTCAAAGCTTTATGTGATCTTGATAGTAGTGTTCCTATTATGCCTAGAAGTATTTATGATATGATTGATTTGCCACCATTGGAAGATTGTTATTTGAATGCCCCACTTGATGATAATGCTAAAAATAAACTCATGGGGAGTATTAATAATGTTCTTATTATGGTTAACAATGCCTATGTCCCTGTTAATGATCTTAGCATGTGTCCAACAATGTCCAGGAACCCTAGCAGCATGCTAGAATTCAATTACAACATGAGTGGAGCACCAGTTTGAAATATATTGCATCACCACACCCACTTGGATGTGTGTGTCCATGTGCATTATTGTGGTTTTGGAAAATAACACATGCAATGATGCCACTCCAGCAAGTGTCCAACCATGTCCAGGAACCCTAGTAGCATGCTTGGATTCAACTGCAACATACAGTCGAGCACAATTTTGAAAGATCTTGCATCACGATATCAACTTGGATCTATGTGTCCATGTGCATCATTGTGGTCTTGTAAAATAACACATGAAATTATGCCAATCTAGCATGTGTCCAACCATGTCCAGGAACCCTAGCAGCTTGCTGGAATTCAATTGCAACATGCAGTGGAACACTAGTTTGAAAGATGTTGCATCACCACACCAACTTGGTTATGTGTGTGTCTATGTGCATCACTGTGGTTTTGGAAAATAAGACATGCAATGTTGCCACTCAAGCATGTGTCCAACCATGTCAAGGAACCCTAGCAGCATGCTAGGATTCAACTGCAACATGCAGTGGAGCACCAGTTTGAAAGATCTTGCATTACCACACCCACTTGGATGTGTGTGTGTGTCCATGTGCATCATTGTGGATTTGGAAAATAACACATGCAATGATGGCAGTCCAGCATGTGTCCAACTATATCGAGGAACCCTAGCAGCATGTTGGGATTCAACTACAACATGTAGTGGAACACTAGTTTGAAAGATGTTGCATCACCACACTAACTTGGGTGTGTGTGTCCATGTGCATCATTGTGGTTTTGGAAAAGAACACATGCAATGTGCCACTCCAGCATTTGTCCAACCATGTCTAGGAACCCTAGCAGCATGTTGCGATTCAACTACAACATGCAATGTAGCACCTGTTTAAAAGATGTTGCATCACCACACCCACTTGGATGTGTAGGTGTGTCCATGTGCGTCATTGTGGTTTTGGAAAAGAACACATACAATGATGCCGCTCTAGCATGTGTCCAACCATGTCTAGGAACCCTAGTAGCATGCTAGGATTCAACTACAACATGTAGTGGAGCCCCAATTTGAAAGATGTTGCATAACCACACCCACTTGGATGTGTGTGTCCATGTGCATCATTGTGGTTTTGGAAAAGAACACACGCAGTGACGCCAATCCAGCCTGTGTCCATCCATGTCCAAGAACCCTAGCACCTTGCTGGAATTCAATTGCAACATGTAGTGGGACACTAGTTTGAAAGATGTTGCATCACCACACCAACTTGGGTGTGTGTGTGTGTGTCTATGTGCATCACTGTGGTTTTGGAAAACAACACGTGCAATGTTGCCACTCCAGCATGTGTCCAACCATGTAAGGAACCCTAGCAGCATGCTGGGATTCAACTGCAACATGCAGTGGAGCACCAGTTTGAAAGATCTTGCATTACCACACCCACTTGGATATGTGTGTATCCATGTGCACCATTGTGGATTTGGAAAATAACACTTGCAATGATGCCAGTCCAGCATGTGTCCAACCATGTCCAAGAACCCTAGCAGCATGTTGGGATTCAACTACAACATGTAGTGGAACACTAGTTTGAAAGATGTTCCATCACCACACTAATTTGGGTGTGGGTGTCCATGGGCATCATTGTGGTTTTGGAAAAGAACACATGCAATGTTGCCACTCTAGCATTTGTCCAACCATGTCCAGGAACCCTAGCAGCATGCCGGGATTCAACTGCAACATGCAATGTAGCACCTATTTGAAAGATGTTGCATCACCACACCCACTTGGATGTGTAGGTGTGTCCATGTGTATTATTGTGGTTTTGGAAAAAAACACATGCAATGATGCCACTCCAGCATGTGTCCAACCATGTCTAGGAACCCTAGTAGCATGCTAGGATTCAACTACAACATGTAGTGGAACACCAGTTTGAGAGATGTTGCATCACCACACCCACTTGGATGTGTGTGTCCATGTGCATCATTTTGCTTTTCGAAAAGAACACATGCAATGATGCCACTCCAGCATATGTCCAACTATG
Organism: Avena eriantha; assembly: GCA_910589775.1. Classification (NCBI taxonomy): domain Eukaryota; kingdom Viridiplantae; phylum Streptophyta; class Magnoliopsida; order Poales; family Poaceae; genus Avena; species Avena eriantha. Next base: position 268,386,715 of record OU342741.1, on the reverse strand, counting down.
TCCAGGAACCCTAGCAGCATGCTGGAATTCAACTGCAACATGCAGTGCAGCACTAGTTTGAAAGATCTTGCATTCCCACACTGATATGGGCACGATATGCGCGAGGGAGGAGCGGGAGGTAGGCGCAAGGGAGATCATCAAGAAGAAGGAACGTTTAATTCGGACAGACAGAAGTCCTGAAATTGAAACGGACGAGGATTCCTCATACAAACTCCGAATCAAGAAAATAAGCACTTGTTGGATAGATAATTCCAAGATCTTTCCAATGAGTACTTCCACGGCTCAAGACCCCGGATAATCCGGTCCCCCACACCCCGGATAATCCGGCCCTGCTTTGGTATTTCTGCTAAGGACTTCGTGCGTGACGTTCTGTATGGCCCCCGGATAATCCGGCCCACTTAGACCGGATAATCCGGCCCTAAAAGTCTTCATCGGATCTGGAGGGATCTAACCGTGTTAGTCACGTTTTCGTTTCGTGTTGTTTCGACGTTCCAGCCGCCATATAAGCCCAGGAACGCCCTCTAGATTAGGGGAAGCTAGAAATTGAGTCTAAAACTATTGTGTGAGTTGCTTGGTGAGCATCCCTCCGGGGACGGCGATGTTGTGTTATCTATCCTATTGATATTGTCGTGGAGGTTCTTGTGTTCATCAAGGTTTGAGGCGTGGTGATCTTCTCCATGTTGCTTGCTGGATTCGTTCCTCTTCTTCAGGTGACGCTCATTAGCGTTGTTGGAAGAATTCCTATCCAGGTTACTCGCTGTGAAAGATTAGGACAAAACTATAGGATCATCGGCTTGATCCTTATCAGGTGGTATCAGAGCACTAGGTTGCTCACGGAGAGGTTGTGTTGATTGATCGGCTGAGTGTGTTCTTTGTGGAGATCAGAGAGTAGTGGCGGTGCAGATTGGATCTCGACATCCGCGCACCGGAGTGTTCGACGAATTCCGCCCGAAGTATCCGGCCGACCCAGATAGTCCGGCCGTCCAACATCGGACAGTCCGGCCCAAACATTTTTCTATTCTGCAGTCATGCTAGGAAGCATGCCATCGTGTCAGGGTGATTTTTTTGGCAAACGGTGCACTTCTGGGAAGAGATCTTGTGATGTGTACAATGATTATCTCGACATCTTGCGTGGTGTAGTATGTGATGATTCTCAAATCAGTTGGAGACTGGGCCATATGGCGACATATGAGGAATATGAGTCATGGGAACGTCATATGCAAGATGGTTTTTACAGATGTGATACATATGAGTATTCAGATAATCCTACACGTATGCGTCTTGCATTACGACGTGTGGATGAGGAGATAGCTCGTTGGTGGGATAAAGAGGTGCGTGAGAAGGATATTGTTGATGCAACTTGGCAGTACTTCAATAATTTTTTGCGTGGCTGTTTTATGCCTCCTGGACGTAAGGTATTTTGTACCAAGCCCATGAAGGCAGTCCAGCAGTCGCCCAAGGTTACAGTTATGTCTATTCCATCTCATGTAAAGGAGGTTCCAGCAGTTTTTCCAGTGCAAACGTTCAGCGTGGCAGTGCCTATTGTTGCCAAGGCTGTTGTGTGTGCTGAAACTACAGTGGAGGATATTGTACCATTGAGTGGGCTGAATTTGCAACTCAAGAAAGTACAAGGCGATGCTTGCATGACAGCTGATAGAGGCCAGCGCTGGAATTTATTTCAGGCGCAGTCTATGATCAAAGGCAAAGCATGCAAGTTGATTGTTGATGGATGGAGCTGTACTAATGGCATTAGCAAAGCAATGGTGGCAGCGTTGGGGTTGTCCACATGGCATATACCTGAACCTAAGCATCTACAGTGGTTAAATAGCTGTGGTATGGTGAAGGTAACTCATAAGGTGTGTGTGCCATTTATAGTTGGTGATTATGTTGATGAGATTGAGTGGGATGTGTTGCCATTGGAGGTATGTGGGCTATTACTTGGTCGTCCATGGCAGTATGATCGCAACGCTACACATGCTGGACGAGCAAATACATATTCTTTTGTGCATGGTGGCAAACAGCAGACTTTCAAACCTATGCAGGATGATCACATAAAGTCTGATGTAGAGATGTTGGTACATAAGGAGAAGGTGCGCAAGGCTAAGCCAAAATCTGGGCTAGCTAAGGTGCAGGATGGAGAGTATGATGCACAGTGCGACAATGTTGATATTGCTTCAGCTATGCCTGTAGATGACAAGCTAGTAGAACTTGTTAGTGACAAGCCAGTTGAAGTGCATCCTCTTATTGCTGAGAGGAAGGATGTTGCAACATGTGTTCAGAAGGTTGTTTGTGTTGACACAGGTGTTCAGACAGATGATAGTTGTGCTCCTGATGTTCTAGTGCATGAGGTGAAGTGGGGTAACAAGAAAAGTTTTGTTAGCACACCTGTGAGGCATTTTGTTAGGACTGTTACGCGGATGCATAGAGGCAAGGATGGACATGTTCATCAGTTGTGTAGTCCAGGCATTACTCATCTTATGCCAGGTCGTGCAAAGAAGGTCCATGTTTAGCAACCACGAGTTCCAACAAGAGTTGAGAAGAAGAAGACGGTGGTGCCTAGGTCAAAGCTCGTATGGAGACGCAAGGAGGTGCAGGCGCCAGGGGCTATTTCAAGTCAAGCACGCTGAGAGGGAGGTTGCGGAGTAGAAGGCAGGCAAGACTTGAAGATGGCGAAGACACGTGAAGCGATTGTTCATATCACGCCACCTTTCTGACCCGACCCACAAGCGTTGGGGACAACGCTTCTTGAAGGGGGGATGATGATATGGGCACGATATGCGCGAGGGAGGAGCGGGAGGTAGGCGCAAGGGAGATCATCAAGAAGAAAGAACGTTCAATTCGGACAGACAGAAGTCCTGAAATTGAAACGGACGTGGATTCCTCATACAAACTCCGAATCAAGCAAATAAGCACTTGTTGGATAGATAATTCCAAGATCTTTCCAATGAGTACTTCCACGGCTCAAGACCCTGGATAATACGCACCCCACACCCCGGATAATCTGGCCCTGCTTTGGTATTTCTGTTAAGGACTTCGTGCACGACGTTCTGTATGGCCCCCGGATAATCCGGCCCACTTAGACCGGATAATCTGGCCCTAAAAGTCTTCATCAGATCCGGACGGATCTAACGTGTCAGTCACGTTTTCGTTTTGTGTTGTTTCAATGTTCCAGCCGCCATATAAGCCCTAGAACGCCCTCTAGATTAGGGCAAGCTAGAAATTGAGTCTAAAACTATTGTGTGAGTTGCTTGGTGAGCATCCCTCCGGGGACGGCGATGCCGTGTTATCTATCATATTGATATTGTCGTGGAGGTTCTTGTGTTCATCAAGGATTGTCGTGTTTTGGTTTGAGGCATGGTGATCTTCTCCATGTTGCTTGCTGGATTCGTTCCTCTTCTTCAGGTGACGTTCATTAGCGTTGTTGGAAGAATTCCTATCCAGGTTACTCGCTGTGAAAGATCGGGACAAAACTATAGGATCATCGGCTTGATCCTTATCAAGCACCCTGACACGATGGCATGCTTCCTAGCATGACTGCAGAACAGAAAAATGTCTGGGCCGGACTGTCCGATGTTGGAGGGTCGGACTATCCGGGTCGGCCGGATACTCCGGGCGGAATCCGTCGAACACTCCGGTGCGTGGATGTCGAGATCCAATCTGCACCGCCACAACTCTCTGATCTCCACCAAGAACACACTTAGCCGATCAATCAACACAACCTCGCCGTGAGCAACCTGGTGCTCTAATACCACCTGATAAGGATCAAGCCGATGATCCTATAGTTTTGTCTCGATCTTTCACAATGAGTAACCTGGATAGGAATTCTTCCAACAATGCTAATGAACGTCACCTGAAGAAGAGGAACGAATCCAGCAAGCAACGTGGAGAAGATCACCATGCCTCAAACCAAAACACGACAATCCTTGATGAACACAAGAACCTCCGCGATAATATCAATACGATAGATAACACGGCATCTCCATCCCCGGAGGGATGCTCACCAAGCAACTCACACAATAGTTTTAGACTCAATTTCTAGGTTCCCCTAATCTAGAGGCCGTTCCAGGGCTTATATGGCGGCTGGAACGTCGAAACAACATGAAACAAAAAACGTGACTGACACGGTTAGATCCGTACGAATTTGATGAAGAATTTTAGCGCCGGATTATCCGGTCTAAGTGGGCCGGATTATCCGGAGGCCATACAGAACGTCGCGCACGAAGTCCTTAGCGGAAATACCAAAGCAGGGCCAGATTATCCGAGGTGTGAGGGCCGGATTATCCGGGTTCTTGAGCCGTGGAAGTACTCATTGGAAAGATCTTGGAATTATCTATCCAACAAGTGCTTATTCGCTTGATTCGGATTTTGTATGAGGAATCCACGTCCGCTTCAATTTCAGGACATCTGTCTGTTCGAATTGAATGTTCCTTCTTCTTGATAATCTCCCTTGCGCCTACCTCCCGCTCCTCCCTCGCCCATATCGTGCCCATATCACACACCCACTTTGTTGTGTGTATGTGTGTCCATGTGCATCATTGTGGTTTTGAAAAAGAACACATGCGATGATGCCACTCCAGCATGTGTCCAACCATGTCCAGGAACCGTAGCAGCATGCTAGGATTCAACAGCAACATGAAGTGGAACACTAGTTTGAAAGACGTTGCATCACCACACCCACTTGGATGTGTTTGTGTCCATGTGCATCATTGTGGTTTTGGAAAAGAACACATGAAATTATGCCACTCCAGCATGTGTCGAACCATGTCTAGGAACCCTAGCTGCATCCTAGGATTCAACTACAACATGCAGTGGAGCAATAGTTTGAAACATATTCCATCACCACACTCACTTGGATGTGTAGGTGTGTCCATGTGCAACATTGTGGTTTTGGAAAAGAACACATACAATGACGCCACTCCAACATGTGTCTAACCATGTCTAAGAACCCTAGCAGCATGCTGGGATTCAACTACAACATGTAGTGGAGCACCAGTTTGAAAGATGTTGCATCACGACACCCACTTGGATGTGTAGGTGTGTCCATGTGCATCATTGTGGTTTTAGAAAAGAACAACTGGAATGATGCCACTCCGGCATGTGTCGAACTATGTTTGGGAACTCTAGCAGCATGCTGGGATTCAACTGCAACATGCAGTGGAGCACGAATTTGACAGATCTTACATTACCACGCCCACTTATATGTGTGTGTTTCCATGTGCATCATTATGGTTTTAGAAAAGAACACATGCAATGATGCCACTCCAGCATGTGTCCAACCATGTCTAGAAACCCTAGCAACTTGTTGGGATTCAACTACAACATGAAGTGAAGCATCAATTTGAAAGATGTTGCATCACCACACACACTAGGATATGTAGGTGTGTCGTTGTGCATCATTGTGGTTTTAGAAAAGAACACATGCAATGATGCCACTCCAACATGTTTCTAACCATGTCTAGGAACCCTAGCTGCATGCTGGGATTCAACTTCAACATGTAGTGGAGCACTATGTTGAAAGATGTTTAATCACCACACCCACTAGGATGTGTGTGTCTCCATGTGCATCATTGTGGTTTTGGAAAATAACACATCAAATGATGTCACTCCAGCATGTGTCCAACTATATGTCCAGGAACCGTAGCAACATGTTGGGATTTAACTGAAATATGCGGTGGAGCATCAGTTTGAAAGATCTTGCATTACCACACCCACTTGGATGTGTGTGTGTTTCCATGTGCATCATTGTGGTTTTGTAAAATAACATATGCAATGAGCCCACTCTAGCATGTGTCCAACAATGTCCAGGACCCTAGCAGCTTGCTGGGAGTCAATTGCAACATGTAATGGAACACTATTTTGAAAGATGTTGCATCATCAAACCCACTTGGATGTGTGGGTGTGTCCATGTGCATCATTGTGGTTTTGGAAAAGAACACATGCAATGATGCCACTCCAGCGAGTGTCAAACCATGTCCAGGAACCCTGGCAGCATGCTGGGATTCAACTGCAACATGCAGTGGAGCACCAGTTTGAAAGATGTTACATAACCACACCCACTTGGGTCTGTAGTTCTGTCCATGTGCATCATTGTGATTTTGGAAAAGAACACATCAAATGATGCCACTCCAGCATGTGCCAAACGATGTCCAGGAACCCTAGCAGCATGCTGGGATTCAACTGCAACATGCAGTGGAGCACCATTTTGAAAGATCTTCCATTACCACACCCACTTGGATGTGTGTGTGTCCATGTGCATCATTGTGGTTTTGGAAAAGAACACATGCAATGATGCCACTCTAGCATGTGTCCAACCATGCCTAGGAACCCTAGCAGCATGCCGTGATTAAACTACAACATGTAGTGGAGGACCAGTTTGAAAGATGTTGCATCACCACACCCATTTGGATACGTGGGTGTGTCCATGTGCATCATTGTGGTTTTGGAAAACAACACATGCAATGATGCCACTCTAGCATGTGTCCAACCATGTCCAGGAACCCTAGCAGCAGGCTAGGATTCAACTACAACATTTAATGGAGCACCAGTTTGAAAGATGTTGCATGACCACACCCACTTGGATGTGTAGGTGTGTCCATGCGCATCATTGTGGTATTGGAAAAGAACACATGCAATGATGCCACTCCAGGAAGTGTCGAACCATGTCCAGGAACAATAGCAGCATGCTGGGATTCAACTACAACATGCATTGGAGCACCAGTTTGAAAGATGTTGCATCACCACACCCACTTGGATTTGTAGGTGTGTCCATGTGCATCATTGTGGTTTTCGAAAAGAACAGATCAAATGATACCACTCCAACATGTGTCAACTATATGTCTAGGAACCCTAGCAGCATGCTGGGATTCAACTACAACGTGTAGTGGAGGACCAGTTTGAAACATGTTGAATCACCACACCCACTAGGATGTGTGTGTCTCCATGTGCATCATTGTGGTTTTGGAAAAGAACACATGCAATGATGCCACTCCAGCATGTGTCCAACCATGTCTAGGAACCCTAGCAGCTTGCTAGGATTCAATTGCACCATGCAGTGGAACAGTAGTTTGAAAGATGTTGCATCACCACACCAACTTGTGTGTGTGTCCATGTGCATCATTGTGTTTTCAAAAACAACAAATGCAATGTTTCCACTCCAGCATTTGTGCAACCAAGTCCAAGAACCCTAGTAGCTTGCTAGGATTCAACTACAACATGTAGTGGAGCACCAGTTTGAATGATGTTGCTTCACCACACCCACTTGGATGTGTAGGTTTGTCCATGTGCATGATTGTGGTTTTGGAAAATAACATATGCAATGATGCCACTCCAGCATGTGTCTAAGCATGTCCATGAACCCTAGTAGCATCCTGGGATTCAATCTCAACATGCAGCGGAGCACCTATTTGAAAGATGTTGAATCGCCACACCCACTGGGATGTGTGTGTGTCCATTTTCATCATTGTGGTTTTGGAAAATAACACATGCAATGATGGCACACCAGCATGTGTCCAACCATGCCTAGAAACCCTAGCAGCATGTCAGGATTCAACTACAACATGTAGTGGAGCACCAGTTTGAAAGATGTTGCATCACCACACCCTCTCGGATGTGTGGGTGTGTTCATGTGCATCATTGTTGTTTTGTAAAAGAACACATGCAATGATGCCACTCTAGCATGTGTCCAACCATGTCTAGGAACCCTAGCAGCATGCTAGGATTCAACTGCAACATATAGTGGAGCACCAGTTTGAAAGATGTTGCATCACAACACCCATTTGGATGTGTAGGTTTGTCCATGTGCATCATTGTGGTTTTGGAAAAGAAAACATGCAATGATGCCACTCCAGCAAGTCTCCAACCATGTCTAGGAACACCAGTTTGAAAGATGTTGCATCAGCACACCCACTTGGATTAGTAGGTGTGTCCATGTGCATCATTGTGGTTTTGGAAAAGAAGACATCAAATTATGCCACTCTAGCATGTGTCCAACTATATGTCTAGGAACCCTAGCAGCATGCTAGGATTCAACTACAACATGCAGTGGAGCACCAGTTTGAAAGATGTTGCATTACCACACCCACTTGGATGTGTGTGTGTGTGTCCACGTGCATCATCGTGGATTTGGAAAAGAACACAAGCAATGATGCCACTCTAGTATATGTCCAACCATGTCCAGGAAATCTAGCAGCTTGCTGGCTTTCAATTGCAACATCAAGTGGAACACTAGTTTGAAAGATGTTGCATCACCACACCTACTTGGGTGTGTGTGTGTGTCCATGTGCATCATTGTGGATTTCGAAAAGAACACATGCAATGTTGCCACTCCAGCACTTGTCAAACCATGTCCAGGAACCCTAGCAGCATGATCAGATTCAATTGCAACATGCAACGGAGCACCAATTTGAAAGATGTTGAATCACCACACCCACTGGGATGTGTGTGTGTGTCCATGTGGATCATTGTGGTTTTGGAAAATAACACATGCAATGATGCCACTCCAGCATGTGTCCAACCATACCTAGGAACCCTAGCAACATGCTAGGATTCAACTACAACATGTAGTGGAGCACCAGTTTGAAAGATGTTGCATCACCACACCCACTTGGATGTGTGGGTGTGTCGATGTGCATCATTGTGGTTTTGTAAAAGAACACATGCAATGATTCCACTCCAACATGTGCCCAACCATGTCTAGGAACCCTAGCAGCATGCTGGGATTCAACTACAACATGAAGTGGAGCACCAGTTTGAAAGATGTTGCATCACCACACCCACTTGGATGTGTAGGTGTGTCCATGTGCATCATTGTGGTTTTGCAAAAGAACACATGCAATGATGCCACTCTAGCATGTGTCTAAGCATGTCTAGGAACCCTAGCAGCATGCTGGGATTCAACTGGAACATGTAGTGGAGCACTAATTTGAATGATGTTGCATCACCACACCCATTTGTATGGGTAGGTGTGTCCATGTGCATCATTGTGGTTTTGGAAAAGAACACATGCAATGATGCCACTCCAGCATGTGTCCAACCATTCCAAGGAACCCTAGAAGCATGCTAGGATTCAACTACAACATGTAGTGGAGCACCAGTTAAAAAGATGTTGCATCACCACACGAACTTGGATGTGTGGGTGTGTCCATGTGCATCATTGTGGTTTTGAAAAAGAACACATGCAATGATGCTACTCCAGCATGTGTTCAACCATGTCCAACAACCCTAGCAGCATGTTGGGATTCAACTGCAACATGCAGTGGAGCACTGGTTTGAAAGATGTCCCATCACCACACCCACTTAGATGTGAGTGTGTGTGTCCATGTGCATCATTGTGGTTTTGGAAAATAGCACATGTAATAATGCCACTCCCGCATTTGTCTAGGGATCCTGAATCAGTGCGAAGTATAGGAGGTCGCTACGACACTCAAGCCTTAGCGAAGTTGCAATCATGGCTAACTTTTAGTCTAAACAAAATCCGAGTTCTAATGATGGCTAGGAGGGTGTTTATATGGAGGAAGAGAGGGAATTTTCGTTCAACCCTAATGGGCCATCTGAAAACACCTCTAGATGGGCCTTCCTCCACTCAAACAGCCTCCAGAAACTCCCTATATTATCTAGCTCGAAAATACATGGGTATGACCCATCAAATAAGGTGACGCAGCACCAAATAAAGCCTTAGACGAATAATACGAGTAGTTATCTTGTGAAATTCTTCCAAGCATCCATTGCAGCCTTATGGTGGCTTCAAAGTCCTGAAATCTCCACTCGCGGCGTCATCATCCATCCTCAAACACTCATGGCCTTCTCCATGGACGCCCATGCTCCAATGCTTGTCCCTTTCTTCCTTACTAGATCCATCATTCCTAAGTAACATAAACATGACTAATTTAGGCAGCATCATATTCTCATTTATATTAGGAAGAGTTCCTAGAAATAAAAGTACATGATAATTGTGTAGTCATGCATAAGCTCTTGTGAGAGGTCCCCATAACATTGTCATAGGAGTACCGAGTGTATCAGTAGTAGGGATGTCCTCATCAGAAGTGGAGAACCAGTTTCAAAGATATTGCATCACCACACCCACATAGGTTTGTGTGTCCATGTGCATCATTGTGGTCTTGGAAAAGAACACATGCAATAATGCCACTCCCGCATTTGTCCAACCATGTCCAGGAACCCTAGCAGCATGCTGGGATTTAACTAGAACATGTAGTGAAGCACCAGTTTGAAAGATGTTGCATCACCACACCCACTGGGATGTGCGTGTGTGTCCATGTGCATCATTGTGGTTTTGTAAAAGAACACATAGAATGATGCCACTCCAGCATGTGTCCAACCATGTCTAGGAACCCTAACAACATGCTGGGATTCAACTGCAATATGCAGTGGGGCACTAGTTTGAAAGATGTTGCATCATCACACCCACTTGGATGTGTGTGTGTCCATGTGCATCATTGTGGTTTTGGAAAAGAACACATTCAATGATGCCACTCCAACATGTGTCCAGCCATGTCCAAGAACCCCGAGCATCATGCTAGGATTCAACTGCAACATGTGATGGAGCACCAGTTTAAAGATGTTGCATCACCACACCCACTAGGATGTGTGTGTGTGTCCATTTGCATCATTGTGATTTTAGGTAAAGAACACACGAAATGATGCCACTCTAGCATGTGTCCAACCATGTCTAGGAACCCTAGCAGCATGCTGGGATTCAACTACAACATGCAATGGAGCACCAGTTTGAAATATGCTGCATCACTACACCAACTTGGGTGTGCGTGTCCATGTCCATCATTGTGGTTTTGGAAAACAACACATGCAATGATGCCACTCCAGCATTTCTCAAACCATGTCTAGGAACCCTAGCAGCATGCTAGGATTCAACTTTAACATGTATTAGAGCACTCGTTTGAAAGATGTTACATCACCTCACCCACTTGGAAGTGTGGGTGTGTCCATGTGTATCATTGTGGTTTTGGAAAAGAACACATGCAATGATGCCACTCCAGCATATGTCCAACCATGTCCATGAACCCTAGCAGCAGGCTAATATTCAACTGCAACATGAAGTGGAGCACCAGTTTAAATATGTTGAATCACCACACCCACTAGGATGTGTGTGTCCATGTGCATCATTAAGGTTTTGGAAAAGAGCATGTGTAATGATGCCACTCCAACATGTGTCCAACCATGTCCTTGAACCCTAGCAGCATGCTGGGATTCAACTACAACATGTAGTGGAGCACTAGCTTTAAAGATGTTATATCACCACACCCACTTGGATGTTTGTGTGTCCATGTGCATCATTGTGGTTTTGGATAAGAACACATGCAATGATGCCACTCTAGCATGTGTCCAACCATGTCCAGGAAACATAGCAGCATGCTAGGATTCAACTGCAACATACAGTGGAGCACCAGTTTGAAAGATGTTGCATCACCACACCCACTTGGATGTGTGGGTGTGTCCATGTGCATTATTGTGGTTTTGGAAAAGAACACATGCAATGATGCCACTCTAGCATGTGTCCAACGAAGTACAGGAACCCTGGCAACATGCTGGGATTCAACTACAACATGCAGTGGAGCACTAGTTTGAAAGATGTTGCATCACCACACCAACTGGGATGTGTGTGTGTCCATGTGCATCATTGTGGTTTTGGAAAAGAACACGATTTTCTTGGTTGAAGGCCCGTTTTTCGTGGCCAAAGAGCCTTCCGCGACGGATGGCCTTCGTGTAAAATCCCCATCACAAATGAATTAACCACGATTTTCTTCGACCGTGGCGGATTGCACCCTTCAGCCATGAAACCTTGTTCTGTCGTAGATCTGTTCGCCAGCCGTGCTGACTGCTGACGTCATGCGAACTGCTAGGTGGCAGCACCGTTAGCAGTCGGTTACCGCCGTTAACAGCCATAGAAACCGTGGCAGAAGCCATGCCCAGCCAAGGCCTGCTAAATACTAACTAGGCCAGCCCATAAGGGGAGCCCAATAAGAAGATGGCCCATTACTGTCATGTACTGTTTGAAATGGGCCTAAAAATGCAACCAGCAGTGGCCCGCAAACTTTCAGGCCTGATTTTGTTTCGGCCTACATAAGGCCCATGTTTGTCCAACACTGTGCGGCCCATTAGCAGTCTGCGCCAAGTCGCTCCTATAAACATAAGGCCTGCGGTCAACCCATCACTGTTATCGCAGCCCACAATCGACCGCCTACTGACGGCCCTTCTCTAAGATGGTCCGTTACTATCCTGGCCTTTTATTGTTCTGGGCTTTTAGCTATTTAGGCCCACAAAAGGCCCTTTACTGTTCTAGCCTGGTAAATTTGTTGGCCTGTTACTACCCTCGTTCGGGAATTTCTCGGACCGTACTGTTTAGGCTCGTCACTGTTCTGGCCATTTACTGTTGTGGCCCGCTACTGTTTTGGCCTGTTACTATTTTGCGATTTGTGCAGTTTCTTGCCTGTCACTGTAATGGGATGTTTCTGTTCTGGCCTGCTACTATTACGACCTACTTCAGTAATGGCCTGTTTCTATTACGGACCATTAGGCCTGTTACCACATGTGCATTGGCCCGTTACGTTTACGGCCTTTTGCAGTTTCATCAGTTCTGAAGCCCATGACAATATCATAAAACAAATATAATAATCTAGCATTTTTTACTGTTCGTTGTCGGCCGAATACAGCATGGTTCTGTTCCCTAATCGACCTGCCTGTCCTAGTTAGCGTAACGACTACCGCAATGTGTGGACATCGTCAACTAAATGCCTACATGGCCTACAGAAGTTATCTAGATATTACATCAGTTGCAAACTTCTTAAAATTATTACATATTATCAACTCAGGGGAAATAAAAATGGCATTTCAGTTAACAATCAAGTTGATAGCAGAGTCCTCAATTTGCTTTCTCAATCGATCACCTTCATCTTCGATTGAGTGTGACAACTACATTAGAGGAGACATGATCTTGCAGCCCCCTTTTTGGTGGGGCTAGCAATAATTGTAGTCTGAAACAAAGTAATAACAAGTTAATACATCAAACAAGACAAACTACTCATTTGACTGATATGATAGGAGCTATGAACTGGAGTAATCAAGTATTGACCAAATGGTCAATGGTTCAATTATTGACCAACACATCAAACAAACATGACAAGCAAGCACGCATTAAACAAGTGTGACTACCGTGAAACGAGCAATCAAAAAATGTGTGTGTGTGGCTTAGAATTTCAGCAGAGATAAACTAGCCAGGTCATTTTAAACAAATATATATGGAAGCAGTTCTATACCCTAAAATGTAAGAGACGTTGGGTTACTCGGAATTTGCACTGATCCACAAAATGGCATGCAGTTACTGTCATAGCGAAGAATGAACCAGATAGAAATTATAACCGCATCATACGAGAACCTGTAGAGCAGGAATGCAAACCATAGATGAAATATATATTGTAGAGGATAGTTATGTCATGACTTAGGATGAACCAGACCCAGAACCAGATGCAAGATATAATGGCGTCGCTCGTGAACCTGTAGAACAGGACAACCAAGCATTAGACAAGTGTGCCTAGAATGAAATGAGCAATCAAACAAAGTGTTTCTTAGAATTTCAGCAAATATATATGGAAGTTGTGGCATCTTCTGGAATGCATAGAGTCGTTGGGTGACTCAAAATTTGCGGTGAGCTACACAATGGCAAGTAGTTACCGTCATAGATAAAAATCAACCAGATAGAAATTATAATGGCATCATAAGAGAAATTCTAGAGCAGGAATGCAAACCACGAGTAAACTACATAGTTGAGGACAGTTATGCCGTTCCTCAGGACGAACCAGCGCCAGATAAGGAAGTAATGGCATCCCTTGTGAACCTGTGGAATAGGCTATGCAAACAAACATGTTCATTGTTCCATTTTGAGCTCTATGCAAGAAAAAAGAAATAGTTAGTGATGTAGCTTTTGAAGAGCCAGATGGCATTATGGAAAAAACAAAATTATAATCGAATTAGTACAAAGAGTTTAAACGGCTACTACATGATAGGAGAACGATGCCAAGGAGAAAATAATAGTAGGAACTGATCTCAGGACGAACCAGATAGATTCAGCAACTGTAGAGCAGGGAATCCACACTAATATTTTCCACTAACTACAGATTTTACAACAATTACATGGTAGCAGACAATTACACGGTAGCAGGCAATTACTGTTGTATGGAGTAGCTAAGATAAGAACATGTGCATGACAAAATAACAGACATATGCATGACTTGAAATTTTTAGAGCAGTGAATGCAAACCAACATGTCTAATGACCTTGCATGTACTAACACGAAGAACAGGCGTTCCCAGTGACTTGTATGTACTAACACGAATACAAAAATGCAGTTCACTTCGACATGCTTGAACCTGCTATACAACTGAAAAAACAAAAACGGGTAGGAGATTAGGTTAACCTTGGTCGGAGAGGCGTCTAAGCATCATCGGTACCGTCCGAGTGACGTCCAGGTCACCAAGGGTGCTGCGGTTCCGGTGGCTGTTGGCATCGGGGAAGCAGATCTTGCGTCATTGAGGCAGATCCGGTGCAGTGAACAGCGACGGCCGTGCAGCTGGTCTAGAGCGGTGGACATGGAACTCCTCGAACTAGATCACGTCAGGTGGACACCGGTGAAGCGGATTCGGTACGGTTGGGTAGCTTTCGGCGGCGAGGAAGCAGAGCTTGGGTAGTCGATGACGCCATCGGCGGCAAGGAAGCACAGCTTGGGCGGTCGATGATGCCATCGGTGTGGTGAACGACACCGCAGCTCCGGTGCAGTGGTAGAGAGACCCGGTGAACTAGATCCGTTGGGTCAGCTTCGGTAAAGCGGCTCTGCGACGGTGCACGAGACCAGAGATCAAGCCAGTGCACGCGGTGGCCATGGAGGCGACAGAGGACCTTGGGATTTTTGGGAGGGCCAGGGTGAAAACTTTGTGAATCGGGACCATAGTATAGGTGAATACCAATATAATTACGATCGTCCCAAGGTACTGACTTTAGCGTGCCCATCTATCATCTGAACAATGGGTAGAACAGGAAATTTAAAGACAAAACTTTTTGAAACAGAGGGGCGTGAAATGCTTCAAGGTCGGTATGTGATATTGCCGCTCGATTGAGATTTGAATTTGGCCCGCGTCCAGCTAATAATAATAGAAAAATGGTACTATCCGGTGGGAGATTTTGGCTCAAAGGTTTTGAATCAATGGGGCGGGAAATGCTTCAAGGTCGGTGGGTGATTTTGCCGCTCGATTCAGATTTTAAATTTGGCTAGCGTCCATCTAGTAATAGAAAAAGGTAGTAGACCTTAAGCTATCTGTCCAGAAATCAAAGCCGAGAGTCACATCAACTGATCATCCATATCCATACTAGTAAAAGGCACGTGACACAATTTCCATACCACTATATAGTGCTTAACACTTCTTTTCAAAACAAAAAACGACTATGTTTCTTCACAATTTCCATACCACTATATAGTATACGAATAACTTCAAACATCCGCAGTTGGATATAGATTAGCAAAACCCGACATTGTTGGCCATTGGATCTCTTTCAGTATATTTGATTATGTCATGTCTAGCATATAGAAGATCCCATTATTGTTAGCCTCTAGCACCATGAATATACTATGAACAGAAACTACAGAGAACATGGTTTTGAATGCCACAAGCCAAGTTTCTAGATATACTGGACAATATTTTATGTATGATTCCCAAGTTTTATGAGTTTTCAAAGCTTCCGAGCTAACTCGGACCACTCAAATGACTTTATGTCTCTATTAACAAAATCATGTAATATTGGAACTAGAAGCTCTAAAAAGTGGTAGATTTCTATCGAAGTTCTACAAAAAGATTTTGGTGGTACGCATCAGGTAGTTAATATATCGAAAACAATCGAGAGTTTTGAAAAATTCAACTTCCTGCTAAGAATTTGTATCTTGACAATTTTGAACACGTTTTGAAACAATCGCATGTAATAAAGAAAAACAGAAAAACAAATATTTACGCATGGCATCCTATCACGTCACGTGTACAGCCTGCTAGGAAACTGATAACCATGAGATTTGACAACTTCTATAAACCAGCCATGCCATATTTTCCCACCATGTATGAATATTATTAGGTTTCAACCCCGATGACCAAAAAAGGTAATGGCCATATCGACATCATAGTTAATGTACTATTCCCACATTAATTTGGTATATGGGTGCATCTTGGTGTAGTAGGAAATGTTGTCAGTGGGAGTCTCAACATTGGGCCTTTTTTTTAACGGGCAAGGGATGAGTTTGCCATTTTTCTCCGATTAAGTCTGCATTGTAGCAAGACTAACGATTAAGTCTGCATTTGTGGGCATACCTTGTTCTTACATCAATGCATGTGTGACCAACATATATGCAAACCCAAGAATTCCATGCCTCATCTAGATTGAGAAGGCCATGTTTCAAAATAAAAGCAAAACAATCTACTGCCATTGATCAAAACAATTACCAGTACAAGAGTATTAGTTCTACAAAATACTTTAATAATAGCAACATCAGCACAATTGAGAGATTTGGTAGCTTTGGAAAGATTCAGCAGTACAGACTATATTCTGCACTCGACTGAATAATTCCCAGGACATAGGAATTATTACAAAATATATTAGAAGTTGCAGAACTCCATACAAAATACTCGGTAGAAGTATAAAACTACTCTTAGTAGAACCTTAATCTAGCTAGGAACGATTACATGTCCCATCATATAATCCAAACATGCATGAGAGAAAGAGAGAGGTAAGAATCACCACAAGATCTGTATGCCAATGAGTCAGCATGTCCAAGTCGTGGCCGGGTAGCGCTTTCTTTCCCGCCTGGCACGCTTCTCTCATTTTACCGTCGTCTCTGGGTCCTCGTAATAGGCTTTCTCCTGTTCACCCTTAGCAAGATAGATGTAAAATTCACGGACCTTTCCAGCCATTTCCACCACTCTGATTGCGAAAGGAATCTGCCACTAAAATAAATAAAGTAATTAATATTAGAATAGTGGGACTATAAAATGACATATACATTAATATTAGGATCATCAAGAGAATATTAAGATGTGATATCTCACAATGGGTTGATGTCATCGTATATCCAACATTCAAACTCCACGAGGAACTCCGACCAACAATTGAGGAGCTTGACAATAAGTCCTCGCTACCGACAGGTAATAGTTGAGCCCCTCCAGCGTGGCTTCGGCCGGTGGCTGCCCAATCTTTAGCTTAGTATCAAACTTGAGCGGATAGAACCCACGACAATCGACCAATGATGATATCCTCACCTCGTAGTCCTCCAATTCCCACACCGTGAACCTTACGCGGCTGATGGACAGGACAATCTCCATGTTGTGCCCGTCAACCTGGCTGATGAATAGCATGCCTGTCTTCCCGATGCCAATGAAATTTGTTCTCCGCGAGCACCCTGCAGGCACCGGCTTAGACGGGTCCCATTGTTTGACGCTGTAGAGAACTGTGGGCACCTCGATCGAGTGGGTGGATTTGAGGTGCAGATACAACGTTAATTTGTTGCCGACCCAGTTGCATCCTGGCTCCGTGCAGATAAATAGGCTATGGATGCAGGAGATCATGTGGCCATAGAGTTCGTTGAAGGAGACCACTTCCGAGCAGTTGTAGTTCAGGCAGTTGTAACCTTCTCCGCCGACGACTTGGCGGTGTAGCTCCTTGGAGCATGCGGCCAGCTAGACGGTGCTTTTAGCATCGAGACGCTCAGCGGTTTGATTGACAACATTGTCGCTGACTTTGTTAAAGCCGCTACACCGCCGGCTCTCCCTCGAACCTCTCCAAATTTTGTACAGATGATCCGCCATCGCGTCGAGGAGGATTGGGGGCGAGGGCGGATCTATATAGAACTGTTTGGGTTTTCTTGGAGGAGAGGGTGGTGGTCTGGAAGGAGAGATGTGCCGGGCAAGATGGCGAGGAAAATGGGTGATCAGCACGGTGGAGAGGATCCCAAATGTGGCCAGGCAGTGTCGGCGAGTGTGCATAAACTAAACGGAGATGGGGACGACGCGATGGCTCTTTGAATGAGGTTTTTTATTTTCTTCTAATAAATTAACCATGTCACCTTTTAGCGCAGTATAGTCTCATCAGGTCGGCTTGACTAGACACATTATTTATTTACAGATCCTACTGTAGTACTATTTGCATAAGTAGGAGCGCGAAGTAGGAGTAGTAGGTAGGAGTAGTACTCTACCTCCATCCCGAGGAAGGCATCCTTGTTTTGGGTGTTTTTTCTTTGACCAAGATTTACTCTAAATATATAGTATAAAGAATGTTGGTAGAAAATTAGCATTATTGGAAAGTTTTACTATACCTCCAATAGTACGAGTACTAATTTTACACAAATTAATCAAGCGTATTAGTTACTCTATTTATTCGGTCAAATTTTACACAATGTAATCAAGTATGTATCTTCTCAGCACCCCTGCGCACACCTGCTAGTTGATCTCTCCCTCGTCCGGAGTGTGGCGCTCAGCACATGTGCCATGGTTAGGGTTGCGACCGGGATCCCAAAAAAGTCTTGCCTCTAGTTCATTTTGAAGTTTCTATAGGAGTACTTCAAAATGAACTATAAGCGGAACTTCTGTGGGATGCCGCTTTCAACTCTAACATTGGTACGACGGCTATGTGTCTATCTATCATGTGTTCATCATCTACGTTTTGTTGGTGTGCATATGAAGGAACCACTTTGGGTGTTGTGCTGGGCGGCAGAAAAAAGTAGTCGCGGATCAAACTTTTTGGGTTTCGATTTTTTCACTTACTTCATCCCAAACATCGCATGGAAGGTTATTACAAGGATCAACACTCACAACACTAGAGAAGGGATACTGTACTTAGTATGTATATATAAATATATACATGTAGGCAGCCCGAGAGAAGGCATCCCAAGAGGGCTACAACGAAGGTTATTACAAACTACTGTAGAAGAGATTATGGGTTAGAGAAGGCAACCTAAGAGGGCTGCAGCGAATAGGTGTTGAAAGCGGTTCAATGTTAGAGCAAAGTTATGAAAAAAAAGATAGAAATAGAGCCGTCGTAGTACCATGGCACACGTGCGCAGTGCCACACTGTGGACGAGGGAGATATCAGCTAGAGGATTGGTGTGATGCAGCAAAGGAGAGAGTAGTATACAATTTATTTTCCTTGCATAGAGGAGGAGTAACATACTGTAAGGCTGCAGGAGCGAGCACCACGCTGATTTTCTTTGTTAAGCAAGTACAAGTGGACCTCATAAAAAATGAAAATTGCATCCAAGTCCGTGCAGTTAGCACAAGGACCCTGAAACTTAGCAATGAAGTGTGTGTTTTGAGGTTTGCGTATACTAGCGTTCATCGTGCTAAAGTAGAATCTTTCTAGATGGTAAAAATGGAAAAGAAGATCCAATGGTTAGCAATGTTTGGATTTTCCTGTCTTGATCAAACATGCATTGCTCCATACACCATGCAGTGGTATATATGGTATTGTAAGAGATAAGAGACAAGATAAATATAAGATAAGAAGTACTGCGAATGGCCAATCTAACTTTAGGTCTCGTAGGAGTGAGGTGCTCGAGAGTTAACACGGTCGGTGGAAGTATAGGTTACGTCAAGGACCTCGTAAAAAATATAAAAATTACATCCAAGTCCATGCATTTAGCACAAGGACCCTGAAACTAAGCAATGAAGTGTGTGTTTTGAGGTTTGCGCATACTAGCGTTCATCCTGCTAAAGACTTTCAGTAGAATCTTTCTATATGCTAAGAATGGAAAATAAGATCCAATGGTTGTTAGCAATGTTTGGATTTGCCAGGCTTGATCAAACGTTCAATGGTTTGTACACTCTATAGTGAAGGTATGATATTGTAAGAGATAAGAGAAGATAAAGATAAGATAAGAAGTATTATGAATGGCTGATCTAATGGTAGGTCTCGTAGGAGCGAGGTTCTTGAGAGTTAACACGGTCGGTGGAAGTACAAGTTACATCAAGGACCTCATGAAAATGCTAATTATTGCATCCAAGTCCATGCATTTATTAGCACAAAGACCCTGAAACTTAGAGCAATGAAGTGTGTGTTTTGAGGTTTGCGCATATACTAGCATTCATCATGCTAAAAACTATCAGTAGAATCTTTCTAGATGCTAAGAATGGAAAAGAAGATCCAGCGGTTGGCAATGTTTGGATTTGCTACTCTTGATCCAATGGTCAATGTTCAAAGTTAATCCGTACACTATGAAGTGGTTTATTGTATTGTAAGAGATAAGACATGATAAAGAGAAGATAAGAAGTACTGCGAATGGCCTATCAACTGGTAGGTCTCGTAGGAGAGAGTTTCTTGAGAGTTAACACGGTTGGTGGAAGTACAAGTTACATTAAGGACCTCATAAAAATGAAAATTGCGTCCAAGTCCATGCATTTATTGGAACAAGGACCTTGAGAACTGAGCAATGGAGTTTGTGTTTTGAGGTTTGCGCATACTAGCGTTCATCGTGCTAAAGTACACCATCCGACCCAAATTAGTTGACTTAGTTTTATCTAGATTCAAACGTATCTAACACTAAAACAAGTCTAGATACATTCGAATCTAGACAAATCCAAGTCAACTAATTTGGGTCGAAGGGAGTAGAATCTTTCTGATGCTAAAAATGGAAAAGAAGATCTAGCGTTTGGTAATGTTTGGATTGCTAGACTTGATCCAACGATCAATGTTCAATGTTAATCCATACACTATGCAGTGATTTATTTTATTGTAAGAGATAAGACACGATAAAGAGAAGATAAGAAGTACTACAAATGGCCTACCAAATGGTAGGTATCGTAGGAGAGAGGTGCTTGAGAGTAAACACGGTCAGTGGAAGTACAAGTTACATCAAGGACCTCATAAAAATGAATATTGCATCCAAGTTCAAGCATTTATTAGCACAAGGACCCTGAAAACTTAGTAATCGGGTTTGTGTTTTTAGGTTTACACATAGTAGCGTTCATCGTGCTAAAGTAGAATCTTTCTAGATTTTAAGAATGGAAAAGAAGATCAAGAGGTTGGCAATGTTTGGATTTGCTAGTCTTGACCCAACGGTCAATGTTCAAAGTTAATCCGTACACTATGAAGTGGTTTATTGGATTGTAAGAGATAAGACACGATAAAGAGAAGATAAGAAGTACTGCGAATGGCTATCAAATGGTAGGTCTTGTAGGAGAGAGGTGCTTGAGAGTTAACACGGTCGGTGGAAGTACAAGTTACATCAAGGACCTCATCATAAAAATGAAAATTGCACCCAAGTCCATTCATTTATTAGCATAGGGACCCTAAAAACTGAGCAATGGAGTTTGTGTTTTTAGTTTTGCGCATAGTAGCGTTCATCGTGCTAAAGTAGAATCTTTCAAGATGCTAAGAATAGAAAATAAGATCAAGAGGTTGGCAATGTTTTGATTTGCTAGTCTTGATCCAACGGTCAATGTTCAAAGTTAATCTGTACACAATGAAGTGGTTTGTTGTATTGTAATAGATAAGACACGATAAAGAGAAGATAAGAAGTACTGTGCATGGCTATCAAATGGTAGGTCTCGTAGGAGAGAGGTGCTTGAGAGTTAACATGGTCGGTGGAAGTACAAGTTACATCAAGGACCTCATAAAAATGAAAATTGCACCAAGTCCATGCATTTATTATGAGCAATGGAGTTTGTGTTTTTAGGTTTGCACATGCTAGCGTTCATCGTGCTAAAGACTATCAATAGATCAAATCTTTCTCGACGCTAAGAATGGAAAAAGATCCAACGGTTAGCAATGTTTGGATTTGCTAGTCTTGATCCAACAGTTAATATGTTCAAAGTTAATCCCTACACTATGTAGTGGTATGGTATTGTAAGAGATATGAGACAAGATAAAAGATAAGATAAGAAGTACAGCGAATGGCTGATCTTATGGTAGGTCTCGTAAGAGCGAGGTGCTTGAGAGTTAACACGGTGGGTAGAATTACAATTTACATCAAGGACCTCATAAAAAATGAAAATTGCATCCAAGTCCATGCATTTATCACAAGGACCCTGAAACCGAGTAATGAAGTACTGTGTGTTTTGAGGTTTGCGCATACTATAGAATCTTTATAGATGCTAAGAATGGAAAAGAAGATTCAACGGCTAGCAATGTTTGGATTTGCCAGTCTTGAAATCCAATGGTCAATGTTCAAAATAAGTTAATCCCTACACTATGTAGTGGTGGTATATATGGTATTGTAAGAGATAAGAGACAAGATAAAGGTAAGAAGTATTGCAAATGGCCGATCTAATGGTAGGTCTCGTAAGAGCGAGGTGCTAGAGTGGTCGGTGGAAGTACAAGTTACATCAAGGACCTCATAAAAAATGAAAATTCCATCCATGTCCGTGCATTTGGCACAAGACCGAGTAATAGTGAAGTACTGTGTGTTTTGAGGTTTGTGCATACTAGTGTTCATCATGCTAAAGACTATTAGTAGAATCTTTCTAGATGCTAAGAATGGAAAAGAAGTTCAAGACGTTGGCAATGTTTTGATTTGCTAGTCTTGATCCAACGGTCAACGTTCAAAGTTAATCGGTGAGCAAAGTTTGACCTAATTTCATTAAATAGTTAGGATGCAAAATCTTAGCAAGAAGATGAACCTGTCATCAAAACTCTCGGTGGTTTATGATATATATTAATTGACCCTTCCCCCCGATGGGTACCTCCAAGAGATTTTTCGTAAAACTTTCTAAGCGACATACAATTTACCTGTAGATGTCCTTGGTCGTTCGGGTTGAAGTAAACCTGATAGTGTCCATAAACATGGTAGGACAATATTGTGAAGCTATTTTTTCCAAAACTTATCTAATCCCATGATTACAGTTTTCATGGCACGTGGTGCACAAGACATGATAGGACATCATGAGTAAAACTTTTGTTTTTTGTTTTTCATTTATTCAATGTGATCAATGTTCAAAACTGGTTCAAAATTGCCTTCCTTCCGGATGTTTGGCCGATATTTTGGATAACCTTCCCTCCCGATGTTTGGGAAGTAAGTTAAAATTTCAAAAACCGGAAAAGTTTGAATTTTTTTGCCACCAAGGACGAAAGTGGTTTCCTTCCTATGTACTCCTCATCGTCCCTACTCCACACCAACACGTGGCTGCCGAACACGCTAGAGACACAGAGCCGCCGTACCAAGGCACACGTGTGCAGCACCACGCTGTGGACGAGGGGAGAGAGATCAGCCGGACCGGTGCGTGAGGGGAAAGGGGAGGAGAGATGGAGCATAGGGAAGGAAAGAGAAAACACACGGTTTGTTTTGCGTGCATAGGTCCTGAAATTTATTACTAGTAGAGTGTACATTGTAAGGCCACAGGAGTACCTCATGTCAGAAACCAATCATAACTTTGCTCTGACATGGAACCGCCTTCAACTTCTCTTCGTTGCTGCCCTCTTCCCCTGCCAACGTTTTATTCTCTCAGCATGTACAACACGTGGACAAAGGAGACCATATGTCTAAGCAAAGAAATATACTACTCCTACATTGTGTAAAAAAGCACACCTTAATAAGGCACATATAGTAAATCGTATGCCATATCATCACTATATAAAATTATAATTGGTAAAGCACAAAAAATTATAAATTTGATCAACATCTATTGTATAAAGTATGGGTGTATATTTGTTCCTTGTACTTTGTATCATCATGTGTAGAAGTCAAAGATTATTAGCTACCTAACACTTGAAATGTTTGGTAACATGGTCTAGAGAAACGAGGGAGAAGATTCTAGTATGATCGAGAAGTGTGTTTGGAGAGGTTTATGCATAGTGCATTCATTGTGTTCAAGACTATCAATAGAATCTTCTAGATGCTAGAATGGAAAAGAAGATCCAACAGCTAGAAATGCTGGGATTCGCGAGTCTTGATCCAACGGTCAACATTCAAAGTTATCCGTACACTATATAGTGGTAAGATAAGATAAGATAAGATAACATCATGTAGAAGTCAACGATTATTAGCTACGAGGGAGAAGATTCTAGTATGATGGAGAAGTGTGTTTTGAGGTTTGTGCATAGCATTCATTATGCTGAAGACTATCAATAGAATCTTCTAGATGCTAGAATGGAAAAGAAGATCCAACGGCTGGAAATGTTGGGATTCACGAGTCTTGATCCAACGGTCAATATTCAAAGTTATTCATGCACTATATAGTCGTAAGATAAGATACCTCTATCTCTACTACTATAGTGGATCAGTTTTGAATTGGATCCATAGCACCAATCCTGACCATTGGGCTGTTGAATCCAATGGTTCAGAGAAGCTGGATTTGTGTTGAATAGTACCTAGAGCAAACTCCACCATGCATGTTCTAGAACCATCATGTCAGCACTCCCAAAATTTCATAGCACAATAGACTGTATTCTCTCTACTTATACTACTATAGTGGAGCAGTTTTGAATTGGATCCATACCACTAATCATGACCGTTGGGTTGTTAGATCCAATGGTTCAGAGCAACTGGATTCGTGTTGAATAGTACTCCCTCCGGCAAAATATAAGGCACCTAAGGATAGGCAAAAGTCAACATTTTTTAAGTTTGTCCATGATTATACACAAAATATAAACATTTAGAGTACTAAATTAATATCAAAAGATTCACCTAAAGTATATCTTAATATGTCTTAATATTGTAGATGTAGATATTTTTTTCTAAATATTTGGTCAAAGTTAGTAATATTTGCCTTTTTTACCAATCCTTAGGCGCCTTATGTTTTGGGACGGAGCGAGGGAGTACAAACCTAGATGCTAGAATGGAAAAGAAGATCCAACGGTTAGCAATGTTTGGATTTGCTAGTGTTGATCCAACGGTCAATGTTCAAATAAGTTAATCCCTACACTATTTAGTGGTGGTATATATGGTATTGTAAGAGATAAGAGACAAGATAAAGATAAGAAGTATTGCGAATGGCCGATCTAATGGTAGGTCTCATAAGAGCGAGGTGCTCGAGTGGTTGGTGGAAATACAAGTTACATCAAGGACCTCATAAAAAATGAAAATTCCATCCAAGTCCATGATGGGTTCATAGCATGGAAAACAAAAAAATTCTACCGCAAGAACGAACAAAACCTAGATCTAATCTAGATAAAAGCCAAGATCTAATCTATTAGACATGAGCAACGAGATAGATAGGAACTAACCCTCGTAGATCCAAAAGCGTTAACGAGATTAGATCTCGTGGTTGATGTAGTCGATCACTTGCCGATCTCAAGATCGTGTGGACGATCCTTCTGGCGTCGCGTTCCAGCAGCGCTTCCGTAGTCGGTCAAGTGGATGATCCTTCCGGCGCCGCGTTTCGGCAGCGCTCCCGCAGTCGGTCACACGTGTGGAGTCGAAGCAGACCTTCCTCTCCCCGTTCCAGCGAGCAGCGGAGGTAGTAGATCTTCTCCACGGAATCCCAGCAGCACAACGGTGTGGTGGTGGTGGTGGAGTAGAGAATTCTGTAGGGCTTCGCCTATGCCTGTGCAGAAGAAGGGTGGAGGAGAGAGGTGGCATAGATTGGAGTTATGAGCGCAGGGGAGGAGGGGCGCCCCTGCCCTTCTATTTAAGGGGGGAAGGGCGCCTTGGGGAGAGGGAGTCCTTGTAGGACTCCCCTCCTCTAGGCCGGCGGATTGGGGAGTGGGGGGAGGAGTCCTCCTCCCCCACGACTCCTTGTCTTGACCCACCAGGACTCCTTGATCCCTATCTTGATTTTCAAGCAAACTCCAAGATATCTTCTAGAACCTTCCGGAACATTCCGAAACCTTCTAGAATCATCGTACAAACACTCCGGAACATTTTCTAACTCAGAAAATGATCCCCTATATATGAATCTTATTCTCCGGACCATTCAGGATCTCCTCGTGATGTCCCGAATCTAATCTGAGACTCCGAACAACATTCGGTCTCCAACGCATATTCCATATCTACTTAAAACAACTTCGAACCCTAAGTGTGTCACCCTACGGTTCATGAATATGCAGACATGATAGAGACACATCTCCTATCAATAACCATCAGCGGGACCTGGAGATCCATAATGGCTCCCACATACTCAACGATGACTTCGCGATCGATTGAACCACTTACATACGAAACCAATTCCCTTTGTCTCGCAATACTATACTTATCCGAGGTTTGATCGTCGGTATCTCCATACCTAGTTCTACCTCGTTACTGATAAGTACTCTTTACTCGTTCCGTGATATGTCATCCCTTGTGACCTAGTCACATGCTTGCAAGCTAACTAGATGACATTCCACCGAGAGGGCCCAGAGCATATCTATCCATCATATGGATGGACAAATCCCAATCTTGGTTCATGCGCTTCAACACATACTTTCAGAATACCCAATGACACTTTTATAACCACCCAGTTACGAAGCGGCGTTTGATTTCATCAAAGTATCCATCCGGTGATGGTGATTAACATAACCTCATGGTCGAAGGATTAGGTTACTATGTATTTGAAAGCTTACAGCAACACGAACTTAATGACTTGACCTTATGCTACGCTTACTATGGGTGTGCGTCCATCACATCATTCTCCTAATGATACAACCTTGTTATTAATCACATCCTAATGTCCATGATCAGGAAACCATGATCATCAATTAATCAACAAGCTAGTTCAACAAGAGGCTTACTAGGGACTCTCTTATGTTTACAAAACACACATGTATTAGTGTTTCCTAATAATACAGTTATAGCATGGGATGTAAACATTCATCATAAACACAAAGATATAAGAATAATCACTTTTATTATTGCCTCTTGGGCATATCTCCAACAGTCTCCCACTTGCACTAGAGTCAATAATCCAGATTACATGGTAATATACCGAACACCCATGGCGTTCTGGTGTTGGTCATGCTTTGCCCTAGGGAGAGGTTTAGTCAACGGATCTGCCACATTCAGATCAGTGTGTACTTTGCAAATCTTTATGTCACCATCTCTGACATACTCGCGAATAGCGTGGAAACGTAGCTTGATGTGCTTCAGCTTGCTATGTGACCTTGGCTCCTGTGCATTAGCTATGGCACATGTGTTGTCACAGTAGATGGCCATCATGTCCAACGCACTGGGAACCACGCCAAGTTCAGTAATGAATTCCTTCATCCAAACGGCTTCTTGTGCAGCCTCCGAAGCAGCTATGTATTCCGATTCAGTTGAAGATTTTGCCACAACGCTTTGCTTCGCACTCCTCCAGCTCACTGCAGCACCATTCAAAATAAATACGTATCCCGACTGTGACTTTGAGTCATCCGGATCGGTGTTCCAACTAGCATCGGTGTAACCGTTTACAACAAGCTGTTCATCACCTCCATAAGAAAGAACCATATCCTTAGTCCTATTTAGGTACTTCAGGATATTTTTGACCGCTGTCCAGTGCTCCATTCCAGGATCACTTTGATATCTGCTAGTCAAACTAACAGCATGTGCTATATCCGGTCTTGTACACAGCATGGCATACATGATAGAACCTATGGCCGAGGCATAGGGAATATTATTCATTTTCTCTCTATCTTCTGCCGTAGCTGGACTTTGAGTTTTACTCAAGGTCTTACCTGACAACATGGGCACGAACCCTTTCTTGCTATCTTCCATTCTAAACTTCTTTAGAACTTTGTCTAAGTATGTACTTTGTGAAAGCGCTATTAGGCGTCTTGATCTATCTCTATAAATCTTGATGCCTAGAATATATGCCGCTTCGCCAAGATCCTTCATTGAAAAACTATTATTCAAATAGGTTTTGACGCTATTAAGAAGTTCTATATCATTCCCAATCAACAATATGTCATCTACATATAGTACTAGGAATGCTACACAGCTCCCACTCACTTTCTTGTAAATACAAGCTTCTCCATAAGTTTGTATAAATCCAAAGTTTTTGATTACTTTATCAAAACGTTGATTCCAACTCCGGGATGCTTGCTTCAGTCCATAAATGGAGCGCTGAAGCTTGCATACCTTGTCAGCATCTTTAGGATCGACAAAACCCTTGGGTTGTACCATATACAACTCTTCCTCAATGTCACCATTAAGGAACGCCGTTTTGACATCCATCTGCCAAATCTCATAATCGAAATGTGCAGCAATTGCTAACAAAATCCTCACAGACTTTAGCTTCGCTACTGGTGAGAAAGTCTCATCATAGTCAACTCCTTGAATTTGTCGGAGCCCTTTCGCGACAAGTCGAGCTTTATAGACGGTAACATTACCATCAGCATCTGTTTTCCTCTTGAAAATCCATTTGTTCTCGACAGCCTTACGGCCATCCGGTAAGTCCACCAAAGTCCATACTTGGTTTTCGTACATGGATCCCATTTCGGATTTCATGGCCTCTAGCCATTTGTCGGAATCTGGGCTCACCATAGCTTCTTCATACGTCGCAGGGTCATCAGCGTTGTCTACCA
Source organism: Avena eriantha (assembly GCA_910589775.1). Taxonomy (NCBI): domain Eukaryota; kingdom Viridiplantae; phylum Streptophyta; class Magnoliopsida; order Poales; family Poaceae; genus Avena; species Avena eriantha. The sequence goes on along the minus strand of OU342741.1, from coordinate 268,358,248 downwards.
ACATGACGTTCAAGGCAGAGTCATACCAATCAGAAGTGGTACGAACCCTCGTTGACCTGCGAGGTTCAGCAGTAACTTCATTTGAAGTTTCATGATCATTATCATTAGCTTCCTCTCCAATTGGTGCAGGCGGCACAAAAACATCTTCCGGTGCTGTGCTACTCTCAAATCCGAGAGAAGGTTCAATAACCTCATCGAGTTCTACTTTCCTTCCAGTCACCTCTTTCGAGAGAAACTCCTTCTCAAGAAAGGATCCATTCTTTGCAACGAAAACTTTGCCTTCGGATCTATGATAGAAGGTATACCCAATTGTTTCTTTAGGGTATCCTATGAAGACGCATTTCTCCGCTTTGGGTTCTAGCTTATCAGGTTGTAACTTCTTTACATATGCCTCGCAACCCCAAACTTTAAGGAACGACAACTTAGGTTTCTTACCAAACCATAATTCATACGGTGTCGTTTCAACGGATTTAGATGGTGCCCTATTTAAAGTGAATGCGGCTGTCTCTAATGCATAGCCCCAAAATGATAACGGTAAATCTGTAAGAGACATCATAGACCGAACCATATCTAAGAGAGTTCGATTACGACGTTCGGACACACCATTACGCTGTGGTGTTCCCGGCGGTGTCAACTGCGAAAGTATTCCACATTTCTTTAAATGCATGCCAAACTCATAACTCAGATATTCACCTCCGCGGTCAGAACGCAGAAACTTAATCTTCTTGTTACGATGATTTTCCACTTCACTCTGAAATTCCTTAAACTTCTCGAAAGTTTCGGACTTATGTTTCATAAAGTAGACATACCCATATCTACTCAAGTCATCCGTGAAAGTGAGAACATAACGATATCCACCATGTGATGCTACACTCATTGGACCCACACATCGGTATGTATTATTTCCAATAAGTCTGTAGCTCGCTCCATTATTCCAGAGAATGGAGTCTTAGTCATTTTTCCCATTAGACATGCTTCGCATCTTTCAAGTGATTCAAAATCAAGTGATTCAAGAAGTCCATCAGAGTGGAGTTTCTTCATACGCTTCACTCCAATGTGACCAAGACGACAGTGCCACATGTATGTAGAATTATCATTCAATTTTATTCGTTTAGCATCTATGTTATGAACATGTGTATCACTACTATCAAGATTCAGTAAGAATAAACCATTCATCTCAGGTGCATTACCATAAAAGATATTACTCATATAAATCGAACAACCTTTATTCTCGGACTTAAAAGAGTAACCGTCTCGCAATAAACAGGATCCAGATATAATGTTCATGCTTAACGCAGGCACCAAATAACAATTATTTAAATTTAAAACTAATCCCAAAGGTAGATGTAGAGGGAGCGTGCCGACGGCGATCACATCAACCTTGGCGCCATATCCAACGCGCATCGTCACCTCGTCTCTTGCCAGTCTTCGTTTATTCCGCAGCTCCTGTTTCGAGTTACAAATATGAGCAACCGAACCAGTATCAAATACCCAGGCACTACTACGATTACTAGTAAGATACACATCTATAACACATATATCAAATATACCTTTCTTCTTGATGTTGCCGTTCTTCAGATCCGCCAGGTACTTGGGGCAGTTACGCTTCCAGTGACCAGCACCCTTACAGTAGAAGCACTCAGTTTCAGGCTTAGGACCAGCCTTGGGTTCTTAGCAGGTGCGGCAGCTTTCTTGCCGTCCTTCTTGAAGTTGCCCTTGTTCCTAGGCTTGCCCTTTTTCTTGAAATTGGTGGTCTTATGGACCATCAACACTTGGTGCTCCTTCTTGATCTCCACTTCAGCAGTTTTCAGCATGGACGACAGTTCAGGCAACGTCTTGTTCATGCAGTGCATGTTGTAGTTCATCACAAAGTTCTTGTAACTTGGTGGCAGTGATTGAAGGAGACAGTGAATCCCCAATTCATTAGGAATCGATATTCCCAACTCTTGGAGCTTCTTTGCATACCCAGACATGGTGAGCACGTGCTCGCTAACGGAGCTTCCTTCTTCCATCTTACAGTTAAAGAACTTTTCGGAGGCCTCATAGCTCTCCATGGCCGCGTGAGTCTCAAAAATTAGCCTGAGCTCCTTAATGATCTCGAACGGGTCATGGTGCTCAAAACGCTGTTGGAGCTCCGCTTCTAAACCGTACAGGATGGCACACTGAACTATGGAGTAATGATTTTTCCGAGTGGCGAAAACATTCTTTTCGTCATCGGTGGCATTATCTGCAGGTGGGTCACCTAGCGGTGCATCGAGCACATACGTTAACTGACCAGCCCTGAGGACGATGTTCAGTCCACGGAACCAGTCCGTGAAATTGCTTCCATTGTTTTTAAGCTTTTCTTTCTCTAGGAACGCATTAAAATTGATGGAGGGGGTCGCCATAATCTACAACAATTTGCAAGTAGTTTAGACTAAGTTTATGACAAATTGAGTTCAAATTTAATACTTAAATTAACTAGGTGAACTCCCAGTCAAAACAACATCCCTCACATTGTCTTGGTGATTACACGAACCAAGTCCACTACACCAAGTCCGATCTTCACGAGAGAAGATGTAGTTTCATCGGCGAACAATCTTCATGTTCATCATATCATTTATATGACTCATGCTCTACCTTTCGGTATTCCGTGTTCCGAGACCATGTCTGTACATGCTAGGCTCGTCAAGATAACCTTAGTTTCCGCATGTGCAAATCTGGCTTGCACCCGTTGTATGCACACGTAGAATCTATCACATCCGATCATCACGAGATGCTTCGAAACGACGAGTCTTAGCAACAGTGCCAACTAAGGGTGAACACTTTATTACTTGATATTTAGTGAGAGGGATCATCTTATAATGCTACCGTCATGATCTAAGCAATACAAGATGCATAAAGGATTAACATCACAGGCAATTCATAATTAGTGTGATATGATATGGCCTTTTCTTCTTGCGCCTTTGATCTCCATCTCCAAAGCACGAACATGATCTTCATCATGACCAGCATTGCGTCAAGGTCAATGGCGCTGCTTCATGGTTGTCCATCATCACCAGCAACTATTACAACTACTTGGAATAAAGCTATTACAAGATGAATAGACACGCAGGCCTTAACAGAATTAAAGACAACCATTAGGCTCCTGCCGGTTGCCATATTACAACAAGGATCATTGCATACATCAAATACAATCACAATCACATGATGGCCATATCACATCACAAAACCCCTACAAAAACAAGTTAGACGCCTCTAATTTTCTTTTGCAAGTTTTACGTGGTTTGGGGCTTTCGCATAAGACCGATCTTACCTACGAACAAGGACCACAACGTTGATACAAGTGTTGTCAAGATGCTCATTGTAAATTGAATCTTAACTATGGTGGGAGAGACAGACACTCGCAAAGCCACTTGTGCAAAGCAAGTTGCACGTCAAGCATGGAGCAAGTCTCATGTGCAATGACATGTAATGTTAGCCCGAGCCGCTTCATCCCACCATGCCGCAAGATGCAAAGTACACGCTAAGACACCGACAACAAAAGCATCAATGCCCACAAAAACATTGTGTTCTACTCGTGCAACAGATCTACGCACAGATACGGCTCTGATACCACTGATGGGTTCGTAGCATGGAAAACAAAAAATTTCTACCGCAAGAACGAACAAAACCTAGATCTAATCTAGATAAAAGCCAAGATCTAATCTATTAGACATGAGCAACGAGATAGATAGGAACTAACCCTCGTAGATCCGAAAGCGTTAACGAGATTAGATCTCGTGGTTGATGTAGTCGATCACTTGCCGATCTCAAGATCGTGTGGACGATCCTTCCGGCGTCGCGTTCCAGCAGCGCTTCCGCAGTCGGTCAAGTGGACGATCCTTCCGGCACCGCGTTTCGGCAGCGCTCCCGCAGTCGGTCACACGTGCGGAGTCGAAGCAGACCTTCCTCTCCCCGTTCCAGCGAGCAGCGGAGGTAGTAGATCTTCTCCACGGAATCCCAGCAGCACGACGGTGTGGTGGTGGTGGTGGAGTAGAGAATTCTGCAGGGCTTCTCCTATGCCTATGCAGAAGAAGGGTGGAGGAGAGAGGTGGCAGAGATTGGAGTTATGAGAGCAGGGGAGGAGGGGGCGCCCCTGCCCTTCTATTTAAGGGGGGGAGGGCGCCTTGGGGAGGGGGAGTACTTGTAGGACTCCCCTCCTCTAGGCTGGCGGATTGGGGAGTGGGGGGAGGAGTCCTCCTCCCCCATGACTCCTTGTCTTGACCCACCAGGACTCCTTGATCCCTATCTTGATTTTCAAGCAAACTCCAAGATATCTTCTAGAACCTTCCGGAACATTCCGAAACCTTCTAGAATCCTCATACAAACACTCCGGAACATTTTCTAACTCAGAAAATGATCCCCTATATATGAATCTTATTCTCCAGACCATTCCGGATCTCCTCGTGATGTCCCGAATCCAATCCGAGACTCCGAACAACATTCGGTCTCCAACGCATATTCCATATCTACTTAAAACAACTTCGAACCTTAAGTGTGTCACCCTACGGTTCGTGAATATGCAGACATGATAGAGACACATCTCCTATCAATAACCATCAGCGGGACCTGGAGATCCATAATGGCTCCCACATACTCAACGATGACTTCGCGATCGATTGGACCACTTACATACGAAACCAATTCCCTTTGTCTCGCGATACTATACTTATCCGAGGTTTGATCGTCGGTATCTCCATACCTAGTTCTACCTCGTTACTGATAAGTACTCTGTACTCGTTCCGTGATATGTCATCCCTTGTGACCTAGTCACATGCTTGCAAGCTAAATAGATGACATTCCACCGAGAGGGCCCAGAGCATATCTATCCATCATATGGATGGACAAATCCCAATCTTGGTTCATGCGCTTCAACACATACTTTCAGAATACCCAATGACACTTTTATAACCACCCAGTTACGAAGCGGCGTTTGATGTCATCAAAGTATCCATCCGGTGATGGTGATTAACATAACCTCATGGTCGAAGGATTAGGTTACTATGTATTTGAAAGCTTACAGCAATATGAACTTAATGACTTGACCTTATGCTACGCTTACTATGGGTGTGCGTCCATCACATCATTCTCCTAATGATACAACCTTGTTATTAATCACATCCTAATGTCCATGATCAGGAAACCATGATCATCAATTAATCAACAAGCTAGTTCAACAAGAGGCTTACTAGGGACTCTCTTATGTTTACAAAACACACATGTATTAGTGTTTCCTAATAATACAATTATAGCATGGGATGTAAACATTCATCATAAACACAAAGATATAATAATAATCACTTTTATTATTGCCTCTTGGGCATATCTCCAACAGTCCATGCATTTGGCACAAGACCGAGTAAGAATGAAGTACTGTGTGTTTTGAGGTTTGCGCATACTAGTGTTCATCGTGCTAAAGACTATCAGTAGAATCTTTCTAGATGCTAAGAATGGAAAAGAAGATCAAGAGGTTGGCAATGTTTTGATTTGCTAGTCTTGATCCAACGGTCAATGTTCAAAGTTAATCGGTTAGCAAAGTTTGACCTAATTTCATGAACAGTGAGCAAAGTTTGACCTAATTTCATTAAATAGTTAGGATGCAAAATCTTAGCAAGAAGATGAACATGTCGTCAAAACTCTCGGTGGTTTATGATATATATTAATTGACCCTCCCCCCGATCGGTACCTCCAAGAGCTTTTTTGTAAAACTTTCAAAGCAACCTACAATTTACCTGTAGTAGTCTAAATTTTACCTAATTTCGATAAATCGACATAAAATCATTCAAGTGGGTGAAGTTAGCTTGGAAATTTGAGAACTAATAAAACATGGTAAATCGTAAGTGCATCGTGTTGGTCTACTATATATGTGTGACAACTTTGCTTGTGGCATTCAGATCCATAGTCTTTGGACTTTCTTTAGGGGAAAGAACAATCTTGTAATCACTCGAAAAAAGAATGTTCTTTCCTAAGATAGTTGGAAACTCACACTGGTGGCATTGTCTTCTACAAGAAGATACACCTATATCTATCCCCGAAAAGACTTTCAAATCAAGAGAAATCTATTGCACTTACTTGTAGCTAAAGTTTGGCCTAGTTTTGGTAAACTGGCAAGATGCAAAATCTTAGCAAGATGTTGAATTTGTCGTCAAAAATCTCGTTGGATGGTTTCTCATATATTAATTGTGACTCCCCGATGGGTACCTTCAAAAGCTTTTTCGTAAAATTTTCACAGTAACCAACAATTTGCTTGTAGTAGTTCAAATTTGACCTAATTTTGATAAATCGACATAAGGTCATTCAAGTGGGCGAAGTTAGGTAGCAAGTTTGAGAATTCATAAAACACAGGAAATCATAAGAACAATATGTTTGTCCACTATATATATATATATGTGTGTGTGTGAAAACTTGGCTTCTGGCATTTAGATCGATATTCTTCGAACTTCCTTTACGAGAGAGAATAATCTTGACATCACTCGGAAAATTGATAATGGTCTTTCCTGATAGTTGGAAACTTACACCGACGACATTGTTTACTACAAGAAGATGCACCCATCTACCTCTGAAAGACATTTAATTCAAGAGCAATCTATCGCGCTTACATGTAGCTCAATTCTGACTTAATTTTGTTAAATTGTCAAGATGCAAAATCTTAGAAAGAAGTTCAACCTATCATCAAAGCTCATAGTGGTTTCTGATATATTAATTCACCCTCCCCCGAAGGGTAGCTCCAAAAGCTTTTTCATGAAACTTTCAAAGCAACCTACAATTTACTTGTAGTTCAAATTCAACCTAATATAATTTCGATAAATCGGGATAAATTCATTCAAGTTGGCAGAGTTATATAGGAAGTTGGAAAGCACATAAAACATGGGTATCATCAGTACAACATGTCGGTCCACTATATATATATATATATATGTCTAAAAACCTGGATTGGGGCATTCAGATCCATATTCTTCGGACTTTCTTGACGGAAAATAACAACCTTGCTTGGCATCTCTCAGAAAATTGAGAATTGAATGTTCTTTCCTGATAGTTCGAAACTCACACCGACGACATTGTTTACTGTATATTGTTCTTTTCAATGAGTATACTATTTAATACTGTATATAGTTGGTCAAACTTTGTAACGATTTACTTTGACTAAACCTAATATGATGATTAATACTCCCTCATTTTAGAAATATAAGACGTTTTAGCTTTGTGAATCGAATGTATCTAGACGTATTTTAGTGTATGGGTTCGTAGAGATTCAGAGTCAACCTATAGACTAAAAGGCGTCTAGATACATTCATTTCACAAAGCTAAAACGTGTTATATTTCTAAACAGAGTGAGTATTAAATAAATGGAGTATAGGATAAGATTAGGAAAATAACTTTTTTTAGAACCCTCACAAGCTTTCTCTTAGCATCACAAATCTGAATATTACATTGACACTAATGATTAACCAAACTGCAAACAGAGCAAACCCAAACACATATGGAGTAGTAGTAGTACAACTTAACGACTTCTAGGTGGACTCCGCGGTCTTCTCAAGCAACTTGTGTTGGGGGCAAACCTCTAGGGTGGCCCGATCTTTCACGATTCCCTTTTAAATCGAGAGTGGAGTGCGGGCGAAGGAGGGAAGGATGAACACGACGAACACACACACGAAGAACGCGATGAACACACACACGCAAAACCACGATAAACACCAATAGCTCACGCCGGCGGTGACCGGTCCGGCACAATCCCTAGTATCGGCGTCGGGCAGAGGACTCTCTCTCGAACCGGCATGGCGAGATGGGAGACTCGGTGAGATCTTGACGTCTTGGCAAAGGGACACCGATGCCTAGGCCTTGTACAACGTGGAGGCACAATGCAAAATCCAATGAGGTTTGGGGATATTGGTGCTCCTTAGTCAAGGAGCATGAGGCAAGAATTAGATAGATCCACAAAGGGGTTTCCACTAATTCCAATATCAAGCCTCGGGTTTACAATGGAGGTGGGGGTCTATATATAGGCCAACCACAAAGTCATGGGCCATAGGGCCTAGCTAGGCTCGCAGGCCAATCACTTGGGCCGGACAGTCCGGGTCGGATCAACCGGACAGTCCGGGGTGGCCGGACACCCCGGGCAGTGTCCAGGCCGTGTCCAAACTGGCACACAGAATGTCCGGGTCCAAACGGGCCGGGGGTAGGCCGGACACTCCGATTGAGTCATGCCGGACACTCCGACTTGATCCGGGCGGACACTCCGGCTCTGGCAGCTTCAGGACAGGTGCAGCTTCAGGGCTCGTGGGTCGACGCGGCAGGGGCTCGTACATAATGATGCACAAAGTAGTGGTATGAAGTAGCATGCCATCCAAGGAGGTATCAAATTGGCACGAAGAGAGGAGCGAGTTCACCTTAGCTTGGAGGAGTTTGCCTCGGGCACGAGTCATGGGTCCACTTGGGGGACTTGTTGTTGTAGATGTAGAAGCGTCCGTAGGACGGGCTGCATCAACTTGACAACATCCTCCGTGGGCAACTTGGTTGCGTACTCTGCGGTACCATCGCCAAGCAGGGACTCGTGAATGTTGGGCAGGACACTGTTGTGCGCGATGGTAACACCGGCCAGCAGCTTGCGTTGATGTGGAGGAGGCGCCGCGTGATGACCATGGTGTTGTTGTTGACGTTCATGATGTGGATGACGAGGAGGAGGATCTTGGAGAGCTTCACGTCGATGACGAGCTTGATTCTCCAAGTTGGAGTCATCACTTGTTGTGTCAAGTATGTGTCGCGTTCGATGGTGGTAGACTTGTAGTTGTACTTGCGGTTGCGCTTGCGGTTCCTCTTGTTGTTGCTCTTGTCGGATCACTAGTGCCCTTGCGTGATGACGGTGCGCTTCTTTCCTTGCGCGTGGCCTTGAAGAGAGGTCACCATCATAGCTTGACGTTGCGGCGTGCCGTGGGGAAGGTACATAGTTCGAAGAGATTCCATCTTCAACCACGGGGGCATCATTGCGTCTTTGAGCACTTTGATGTAGATCTTGTGGAAGAGGTGCATGACGATGCGAAGAACTTGCCAAGCTTGATGCGCGTGAACGTGGTCTTGCCATGCCGTCGATGAGGCGTCGAAGATTGTCATTTGTTTCGGCGACGGAGCGTTGGAGGGCTTCATTTTGGTGGCCGAAGTTGTGATGCATTGCATGCATTTGTCGTTCGAGGCTGTCGAAGCGGTTGTCGATGTTCTTAAACTCAGCTTGTGTCTCGCCAAATTGTTCATCTTGTCGCGTCTCAAGTGCTTGGCAACGTTCACGAAACTCTTGGCGGACGATGAAGTGACTTGCGCGCGCCATGTGCGGACCTTGATCTTCTTCTTGGGTAGGTGGTTGGCTCGTCTCACCGTGCCTATCCATCATGCAAAACACACAAGTATTGTATATGGAAGTGGAATATGGTGGTGTTAGCCTTGTACCTCACCTTGGGGATTTCACCAAACTAGAAACCACAAGTGAGAGCTATAAGCGTGCAAAGTGGGAATGCAAAGAAAACTCACACTAAAGAAAGAACTAACTCTCAAAAGCTTGTTGGTGGTAGGTTAGGGTTGTGGAAAGCCAAAGAACCAACCAAAAGAAAAGGGATAGTCAAAAGTGGGTAAAATCCAACAAAGCTCAAGTCAAAGGCGAAGGTCAAAAACTCAAAAGGGTGATGGGAACCTACGACTATATACACAGACGTGGAGAAAGTTGGGATTGACACGACTATGAAAATGAGCAAACAAAATGTCCTAACGAAGACTAAGCTTGTTGTCGTGCCAATGCAAGGAGAGACCGTGGCTCGTTTGCAAAGAGGTAAAGTGAGCAACAGATTTTTGCACTTGCCTTGGGCGCTCTTCTTTCTCTCTTGCTTACAAGCTTTGAGACTCTCTTTTGCAAGGGGAGACTATTTTTCTTTTTCTTTTTCTTTGTATCTTTTTCCTTTTTTTGCTCTCCCTTGATGCTACCTAGTCACACTTGCAATTGCTCTTGCACTCTCACTATCCAAGGACAAATGCACAATGCTCAAGCAAACACAAGATGAGCCACTCTCATGGGATAGGTACAAACAAAGGAATATGGGGTTAACAAGGTGACGCAAGTTATACCTTCTTTGATGATGAACTTGGCGTCGGTTGTGCGGGATGATGTTCGTGGTCTGTGGTTTCAATGAGCGCGGAAGTTGATGATGCGGAAGCTTGCTGGTAGTTGCTGACACGCACACGGGACACAAGCAAACAAAGGAGATTAGCCAATTCGAAAAATGAGGCAAAACAGTCAAAACAGGCGTTACAGCCGGACACTCCGGTCTGTCTTGGCCGGATACTCCGGTCAGGACGGACAATTCGGTCTGGTTCGGCCGGACACTCCGGTCGGGCGGGACACTCCGGCGCGGGTTTCCAGCTCGTCTTCTTGAGCGGAAATCCTCGCCTTCGGGCCTCCGATCTGTGAAAAACTGGCCAAATCGGGCTAGGGAAACGCAGGATAAAGCTAGACCAACTCCTTAGACAAGGTTTGGTCGGATCAAAACCACAAATAACACTCCAAATCAAGAGATCGATCCAAATGCAAATATGGGCTGTTTTTTGTGGGGATTTTCGAATTTTTGGTGGATAGAAGAAAATTTTGTGGGGGAAATCGTGAGCAACGAAGCTCTTGATACCAATATGTTGGTGGCAAACCTCTAGGGTGGCCCGATCTTTCATGATTCCCTTTCAAATCGAGAGTGGGGTGCGGGGGAAGGAGGGAAGGATGAACACGATGAACACACGCACGAAGAAGGCGATGAACACACACACGCAAAACCACGATAAACACCAATAGGTCACGCTAGCGGTGACCGGTCCGGTGCAATCCCTAGGATCGGCGTCGGGCGAAGGACTCTCTCTCGAATCGGCACGGCGAGATGGGAGACTCGGTGAGATCTTGACGTCTAGGGAAAGGGACACCGATGCCTAGGCCTTGTACAACGCGGAGGCACAATGCAAACTCCAACGAGGTTTGGGGATATTGGTGCTCCTTAGTCAAGGAGCATGAGGCAAGAATTAGATAGATCCACAAAGGGGTTTCCACTAATTTCAATATCAAGCCTCGGGTTTACAATGGAGGTGGGGGTCTATATATAGGCCAAACACAAAGTCAGGGGTAATTCAGGCATTAAAGTAGAGTTCTGGGCAAAATAGAGGGGTACATGGCCCATAGGGCCTAGCTAGGCTCGCAAGCCCATCACTTGGGCCGGACAGTCCGGGTTGGATCGACCGGACAGTCCGGGGTGGCTGAACACTCCAGGCAGTGTCCGGGCTGTGTCCAAACTGGCACACCAAATGTCCGGGTCCAGACGGGGCGGGGGCAGGCCGGACACTCCGGCTGAGTCGTGCCAGACACTCCGGCTGAGTCGGACACACCGGCTTGATCCGGGCGGACACTCCGGCTCTGGCAGCTTCAGGACAGGTTCATCTTCGGGGCTCATGGGTCGACGCGGCGGGGGCTCGTACCTGATGATGCACAAAGTAGTGGTATGAAGTAGCACGCCATCCAAGGAGGTATCAAATTGGCACGAAGAGAGGAGCGAGTTCACGTTAGCTTGGAGGAGTTTGGCTCGGGCACGAGTCATGGGTCCACTTGGGGGACTTGTTGTTGTAGATGTAGAAGCGTCCGTAGGATGGGCTGCATCAGCTCCCCCCTTGGGAAAGAGTCGTACTCGACTCTTCACGGATATCATCATGAGCATCTCCACGGTAGGGTGAGAGGTCCTTGACATTGAATGTATTGCTTGCAAGGTACTTGGAGGTCGGTATGTCAATGATGTAGGCATTGTTGTTGATTCTTTTGAGGACCTTGAAGGGACCATCTCCTCTTGGCTTGATCTTGGAGTCATGTTCCTTGGGGAAGTGGTCCTTGCTTAGGTGTATCCACACAAGGTCACCTTCTTCAAATATCATCTCCTTCTTATCCTTGTTTAACCTTGAAGTTTGGCGAAGGACTTGTTGTTCGATAGTAGCTCTTGTTTCTTCATGAAGCGTCTTCATAGCTTGTGCGCGCTTCTCGACGTCCATGTTCGTGCGCTCATGGAGAGGTAGTGGTAGGATGTCGAGCGCGGTGAGGGGCTCGAAACCATAGACGATCATGAATGGACTCATCTTGGTTGTTGAGTGCTTGGCTCGATTATAGGCGAACTCGGCGTGTGGAATGCATTCCTCCCAATCCTTCAGGTTTTCTTGATCAACACACGAAGGAGAGTTCCGAGGCTTTGGTTGACAACTTCGGTTTGGCCATCAGTTTGAGGATGTGATGCGGATGAGAAGAGGAGCTTGACGCCGAGCTTGGCCATGAGGGTCTTCCACAAGTAGCTCATGAATTTGATGTCGCGGTCGGAGACGATTGTCCTTGGCACACCGTGAAGACGGACGATTTCCCTGAAAAACAGATTTGCAACATGTGAAGCATCGTCGGTCTTATGGCACGGTATGAAGTGTGCCATTTTGAAAAAACGATCCACAATAACAAATATAGAATCATGACCATGCTTAGATCTAGCCAATCCTAACACGAAATCCATGCTAATGTCAGACAAAGGTGTATGAGGAATAGGCAATGGCATATAAAGACCATAGGGATTAGCTTGCGACTTAGCTTGAACACATGTTGTGCATCGTTGAACGTAGCACTCCACGTCACGCTTCATCTTGGGCCAAAAGTAGTGATTGGAGAGCATGTCCAATGTCTTGTCGCGACCAAAGTGACCCATAAGGCCTCTACCATGAGATTCTTGGAGAAGCAAAAGTTGAAGCGACGACTTCGGGATGCATAGCTTGTTTTGTTTAAATAGAAATCCCTTATGCAAATAGAAATCATCAACTCCTTTGTCATTGGAGCACTTTGCGAAAATTGGTTCAAAGAACGGATCGAAAGCATACAAAGATTTTATTTCCTCAAGACCCAACACGTTGATTGCAAGTCTCGTAAGAAGGCTTGTATGTTTGCGAGACAATGCGTCCGCAACTACATTATCTTTGCCCTTTTTATACTTGACAATGTACGGAAAAGACTCCATGAACTCAACCCACTTAGCGTGTCTCTTGCTGAAGTTGGCTTGGCCTTTGAGATATTTCAACGACTCGTGGTCGGAACGTATGATAAATTCCTTGGGCCAAAGGTAGTGTTGCCAAACTTGAAGGACACGAACTAAGGCAAAAAGCTCTTTGTCATAAATCGGACAGTTAAGGCGAGCACCATCAAGTTTCTCGCTATGGTAGGCTATAGGAGGTCCGTTTTGCATAAGGACTCCTCCAATGCCAATACCACTAGCATCACACTCTATCTCAAAAGTTTTTGTGACATCTGGCAAAGCAAGAAGAGGTGCTTCGGTGAGCCTCTTTTTAAGTTCATCAAAAGCTTTTTGTTTTTCTTTGCCCCACACAAAGGTGACATTCTTTTTGGTCAATTCATTAAGGGGACAAGCAATGGTTGAAAAGTCTTTCACAAAGCGACGATAGAAACCGGCCAACCCATGAAAACTTCAGAGTTCACTCACATTTGTTGGTATGGGCCAATCTCGTATGTCCTTTACCTTGGAAACATCAACTTCAATTCCCTTCGAAGAAATGACAAATCCAAGAAAAATCAACTTTTCTTAAGCAAAGGTGCACTTGGGAAGATTAGCATAAAGCTTTTCATGTCGAAGGATTTGCAAAACTTCCTTGACATGTGTTACATGGTCCTCAAGTGATTTGCTATAAACAAGAATATCATCGAAATAGACAACAACACTTTTTCCAATGAGAGAACGCAAGATGTGATTCATAAGGCGCATGAAGGTGAATGGGGCATTTGATAAACCAAAGGGCATAACCAACCATTCATAGAGACCAAGTTTGGTCTTGAAGGCGGTTTTCCACTCATCACCTTCAGCCATGCGTATTTGATGGTAACCACTACGAAGATCAATTTTCGAAAAAAATAGTGGCTCCACACAACTCATCAAGCATGTCATCGAGACGTGGTATGGGATGTCGATAATGCACGGTGATAGCATTGATTGGACGGCAGTCCATGCATAACCGTAACATATCATCCGTCTTTGGAACAAGAATCACGGGTACTGCACTTGGACTAGTGCTAACTTGGATCAAACCTTTGGAGACGAGTTGGTTGATTTGACGTTCGATCTCCTTCGTCTCATCCGGGTTCGTGCGGTAAGCAGCGTGGTTGGGAAGTGGTGCACCGTGGATGAGGTCAATTAGATGTTCGATGCCACAAAGAGGAGGTAGTCCATGTGGAAGTTCTTCGGGGAACACATCCTTGAATTCCTGCAAAACATTCATCAAAGATGGAGGAACATTGGTTAATTCATTAGTTCCTTGCGCTAGTCCCTTGCAAAGGAGGACATAGTGCAAGATGGATGGGTTGTTCCGAACATCTCTCATCTCACTTTTGGTGGCAAGGAGAACACTCTTAGTTTTTGCACTCGAATTTGGCTTGTGGCTCTCACTCACTATGAGGTGGTCCTCTCTCTCTCCTCTCTTCTCACAAGTAGGTGTTGTGCTTTGCGCCCTTGCTAAAGCCTTTGCATTGTCCACAATTATTTGTGATGAGGATATATACATGGATTATGATGATTCTGACTGCCTGAACTAGAAGGAAATATTGAGTCAAATCAATAATGACTATCAGGTGAATTCATTCCTAATTGAACCTGATGTTTTACTTAATGAGAACTTTATACTACCTAAGTCTATGCATCTTTGTATGATCAGGTTTATTGATAACACAAGCGTTGCGCGAGGAGGAGTAGAGTTGCAGCAAGAAGGACAAGCGCTGATTTCCAATATCAACAAGTGAGCGAGGGAGGAGCGGGAGGCATGCGCACTAGGAGGCAATGAGGAAATCACGTATGAGCAAGAGAGAGAGATGGCGCACCAAGAATTACATGTTTGAGGTGTTCCACGACGTTTGGACTGCGTGCCAAAAAGGACGAACCCATATATGGGTCGGTATGTATCAGTTTGAGTCGAACCGAGTCAGTTTGGGCCAAGATATGGCTGTTTTTAGGCCCGTTTAGAGGGGAGGATGCCCCAGCCCTCATATAAACCTCCGTAGCCGTCACGTTAGGGTTTAGACCACGTTAAAATATTTTGGAGTTGTTTCTTTCATAGAACCTCTGGAATTACCCTGTGTTCGAATCTACCAACTATAATTGAGTGTGATTTGTTGTTCCATTGGGAATTAGTAGATTGCATACTACCGTTCGTGGTCACGACTGCGTGCACAAGAGTGTGGTGTTGTGAATATCCTACAAGGTTCGAGATCTGTTGCGCTGGCATCAGGGATCGAGCGGGAGAGATCATAGCTACGCACTAGTTATCTATCATCCACCATCATCATCGCCATCCGCTTACTGAGAAGATCGGGCCACCCCATATCATCTTGGTATCATATTTCCAGTGTTGCCTCGGTAAGCATCCACAAATCCATCCATAGATTAGTTGTTTTTGTCCTATACAGAAAAATCCACACAAAAATATTAGGGTTCATAGTTTATTGCCGTAGCCTAGATAACACTGTTCGTGAGTTTTAGTTGCTGATCGTAATCCTTTTGTGTAGCCTTTCTTCTAAATCTGAGTCGTAGTTTTTGTCTAGTTTTCGTCTGTTTTTGATCCGTTGTCGAAGTCCCTAGACTATTTCTAGATTGTTCGTCGTGTTCTTGAGTCTTAGATCTAGTAGATCTGTTTTCTTTTAGTCTTAGGTTGTAGATCGGTTTGAAAGAAGGAGAAAAAAACAAACCGATCGGATCTAGACTTGTACTGAGTTTGCTTCACGTTGAAGTAAAAAAACAAAACAAATAAAAATTCGGCTCGCTGCCTCACGCCTGACCGCAGACAGGTCTGTGCTCCAGCGTGAAAGATAAAAAAAATACGAAAAAAAATCGAACCGTCGCCTTACCACAGACAGGTCTGTCGTCATACGAGAAATTTTTGTGTCTGCTGACATCCTGCCGCGGCAGGATTTTAGGCCGTTTTTCTGCCGTGGCAGAGACCAATTCTCAGGTCAAATTTTTTTCTTTTTGTTTATTTTTTTTACTGAGTCCACATAGCGTACCTATCCTTGTGAGCCTTACTAAACCTTTCTTTGTGTCTAAAACTATCCTACGAGACTAGCGTGCTTAGTGCTCTGCGGGCTGCTCAGTTTAGCAATCTTGTGTCCGTTTCGTTGAGACATTGCTAGCGTCTCTCCTTGTGCATTGCAACACGAGCTTTCCTCTGACATACCTCACTTTATTGAGCTCATTTTCATAGTTGCAATTGCCCCATTTATCTCCACCGTGTGTGTTTCCGTGGGTCTTTGTCATACGATCAGCACTAGGACTTGTTTGCAGTGTAGTTAGGATACCATACCTACAGCTCCACCATAAATAACCTGTGTGCCTTACGATCGTTATCTATACCTTTGGTATTCACTTCATCACATCAGTGCATCGGTCCTTGATTTCGAATTGGTAAGCATCACTATTCACTTTGGAACGGTAAGATCTGCTTTCTTGTCAGTTTTTGAGTGAGTTGTGAGTGTGCCACCAAAACAGTTTTGTGTTTTTGCACTAATGTACTAATCATGACTTCTACTAGTGTTGATGTCATGTAGAAATCAGATGATGTTTACCATGACTATTTAGCTATTGTGGTTGGCATGGCATATGATCCAACTACAATCAAGTGGCGATTGGAAAGTTCTGCCACACCCGCAGAATATCGGATTTGGGAAATTGATATGGGATTTGGTTTTGCGAGGTGTCGTACTTTCTATAGCAAGTTTAATGGCCATATAGAATACATTCTTGCTCACCGACGTGTGGATGAAGAGGTAGCTCGTTGGTGGAAGGACGCAAGGATTGTGTATGGTGTCATGGGTAAAAAAATCATTTGGGAAGATTTCAAGCAATTTCTACGTTCTATGTTTTTGAACAACTACAAACGCACTAGTTATCTATCATCCACCATCATCATCGCCATCCGCTTACTGAGAAGATCGGGCCACCCCATATCAATTTGGCTAGGAGTCATTGGTTGCAAAACACATGTTTTGTTGAGCCATTTGAAGGTGTATATATTGGTGCGACCATCATGTTGAGTAGCCTTGTCAAATTGCCATGGTCGACCAAGAAGCATGTGGCAAATTGTCATAGGAACCACATCACACTCCACCGTAAAGGACCAATGGCGAAGGAGACCGATACGGTATGCTTGATCTTCATGGACCCTTGGTCACTTAGCCATTGCACGTGGTAGGGGTGCTTATGTGGATGGAGGGTGAGGTTGAGCTTCTCACACAACTCGGTGCTAGCAAGGTTGTGACAACTCCCTCCATCAATGATCACCTTGATAGATTTTCCATTGATGCCGGCTCGTGTTTGGAAAATATTGGAGCGTTGGTCTTCATGCTCTTGTGCTTGAGTGGTCAATATCCTTGTGACGACAAGCGATGGACTTGCGTCATGCTCACACATGAGGAGTTCTTGATCATCTTCCACTCGTTGACTTGACATTGCTTCCTTGACACGGGCATCAAACTCATCTTCACTCAAGTACTCTTCATCACCATTGTCATGGATGAACAAGACTTTCTTGTTTCCACATTCGACCGACTTGTGTCCTTTACCTCCACACTTGTAGCATTCACCGTTGAAAGGTGCATCACTTTTTGCTTGCTTGCCACTTGGGGGCAGTTTTCCTTGAGGAAGTGTGGGCTTGAAGGAAGGCTTGGAGGTACTTGAGGAGCTACCATTGAAAGTTGTTGGTGTAGCGGTTGAAGCTTGCTTGTAGGTGAAGTACGTCTTGGGCTTGTTGTACTTGATATCCTCTTGCACTTGACGTTCAGCCTTTGTTGCGATGTGCACAAGCTCAACCATGTTGTTGTAGGTTTGGAACTCGACGATGCGCTTGATTTGGTGATTCAAGCCAATAAGAGAACGTGCGATTGTTTGCTCCATGCGCTCATCAATGTTGGCGCGAATCAAGTTGAGTTCCATTTCCTTGAAGTATTCTTCCACGGTCTTTGTCCCTTGACGAAGAGCTTGAAGGTTGTTGAAGAGGTCACGCGTGTAGTGCGCGGGGACAAACCGGGATCTCATGTGAGCCTTCATGTCATGCCAAGTTGTGATTGGCGGTTCTTGTCTTGCATCACAAGCAACTGGAACTTGTTCCCACCAAAGGTTAGCGTAATCATCAAACTCTAGCGAAGCCATGGCGACCATCTTCTCATTGCTATAGTTGTGCATGCGGAAGATCTTGTCGACTTTGAGTGCCCATGAGAGGTATTCTTCGGGGTCATTGGATCTGGTGAACTTTGGCATCATGAACTTGAGCTTGCCAAAAGTTTCTTCATCGTTGCGGTCATTGCGACGAGCTTGGTGACCTTGTTGATGATCTTGTAGTTGGGGAGGTGGAACTTGGTTCTCGCGTCCTTGTTGCGGAGCTTGCTCTTGATATTGTTGTTGAGGAGGAGCTTGCCCTTGCTCTTGGCGCGGTTGTTGACGTGGTTGAGGCGCTTGAGCCTCATGATGGCGAGGGTGTGAAGCCTCTTGACACGGTTGATGACGAAGAGGAGGCTCGTTCCTCGGTTGGTGATGTTGGTTAGGCACATGGGCCTCGCGGCGATGAACCTGGTCATGAGCCTCTTGACGTGGTGGGCGTCACTCAACTTGTATCACTTGACACTCCAAGTTTTTTTGATGTGGAGGAGGCGCCGCGTGATGACCATGGTGTCGTTGTTGACGTTCATGACGTTGATGACGAGGAGGAGGATCTTGGAGAGCTTCACGTCGATGACGAGCTTGATTCTCCAAGTTGGAGTCATCACTTGTTGTGTCAAGTATGTGTCGCGGTCGATGGTGGTACACTTGCCGTTGTACTTGCGGTAGCGCTTGCGGTTCCTCTTGTGGTTGCACTTGTCGGATCACTAGTGCCCTTGCGTGATGACGGTGTGCTTCTTGCCTTGCTCGTGGCCTTGAAGAGAGGTCACCATCATAGATTGACATTGCGGAGTGCCGTGGGGAAGGTACATAGTTCGAAGAGATTCCATCTTCAACCACAGGGGCATCATTGCATCTTTGAGCACTTTGATGTAGATCTTGTGGAAGAGGTGCATGACGATGCGAAGAACTTGCCGAGCTTGATGCGCGTGAACATGGTCTTGCCATGCCGTTGATGAGGCGTCAAAGATTGTCATTTTTTTCGGTGACGGAGCGTTGGAGCGCTTCATTTTGGTGGCCAAAGTTGTGATGCATTGCATGCATTTCTCGGTCGAGGCCGTCGAAGCGGTTGTCAATGTTCTTGAACTCGGCTTGCATCTCGCCAAATTGTTCATCTTGTCGCGTCTCAAGTGCTTGGCAACGTTCACGGAACTCTTGGCGGACGATGAAGTGACTTGCGCGCGTCATGTACGGACCTTGATCTTCTCCTTGGGGAGGTGGTTGGCTCGTCTCACCGTGCCTACCCATCATGCAAAACACACAAGTATTGTATATGGAAGTGGAATATGGTGGTGTTAGCCTTGTACCTCACCTTGGGGATTGCACCAAACTAGAAACCACAAGTGAGAGCTATAAGCGTGCAAAGTGGGAATGCAAAGAAAACTCACACTAAAGAAAGAACTAACTCTCAAAAGCTTGTTGGTGGTAGGTTAGGGTTGTGGAAAGCCAAAGAACCAACCAAAAGAAAAGGGATAGTCAAAAGTGGGTAAAATCCAACAAAGCTCAAGTCAAAGGCGAAGGTCAACAACTCAAAAGGGTGACGGAAACCTACGACTATATACACACACGTGGAGAAAGTTGGGATTGACACGACTATGAAAATGAGCAAACAAAATGTCCTAACGAAGACTAAGCTCGTTGTCGTGCCAATGCAAGGATAGACCGTGGCCCGTTTGCAAAGAGGTGAAGTGAGCAATAGATTTTTGCACTTGCCTAGGGCGCTCTTCTTTCTCTCTTGCTTACCAGCTTTGAGACTCTCTTTTGCAAGAGGAGACTATTTTTCTTTTGCTTTTTCTTTGTATCTTTTTCCTTTTTTTTGCTCTCCCTTGATGCTACCTAGTCACACTTGCTATTGCTCGTGCACTCTCACTATCCAAGGACAAATGCACAATTCTCAAGAAAACACAAGATGAGCCACTCTCATGGGATAGGTACACACAAAGGAAGATGGGGTTAACAAGGTGACGCAAGTTATACCTTCTTTGATGATGAACTTGGCGTCGGTTTTGCGGGATGATGTTCGTGGTCCGTGGTGTCGATGAGCGCGGAAGTTGATGATGCAGAAGCTTGCTGGTAGTTGCTGACACGCACACGGGACACGAGCAAACAAAGGAGATTAGCCAATGCGAAAAATGAGGCAAAACAGTCAAAACAAGCGTTACAGCTGGACACTCTGGTCTGTCTTGGTCGGATACTCCGTTCAGGCCAGACACTCTGGTCTGGTTCGGCCGGACACTCCGGTCGGTACGAGCCGGACACTCCGGCACGGGTTTCCTGCTCGTGTTCTTGAGCGAAAATCCTCGCCTTCGGGCCTCAAATCCACGAAAAACTGGCCAAATCAGGCTGGGGAAACGTAGGATAAAGCTGCACTAACTCCTTAGACAAGGTTTGGTCGGATCAAAACCACAAATAACACTCCAAATCAAGAGATCGATCCAAAGGCAAATATGGGCTGTTTTTTGTGGGGATTTTCCAATTTTTGTTGGATAGAAGAAAAATTTGTGGGGGAAATCGTGAGCAACGAAGCTCTTGATACCAATATGTTGGGTGAAAACCTCTAGGGTTGCCCGATCTTTCATGATTCCCTTTCAAATCGAGAGTGGAGTGCGGGGGAAGGAGGGAAGGATGAACACGATGAACACACGCACGAAGAACGCGATGAACACACACGCAAAACCATGATAAACACCAATAGCTCATGCCGGCGGTGACCGGTCCGGCGCAATCCCTAGGATCGGCGTCGGGCGGAGGACTCTCTCTCGAACCGGCACGGCGAGATGGGCGACTCGGTGAGATCTTGATGTCTAGGCAAAGGGACACCGATGCCTAGGCCTTGTACAACGCGGAGGCACAATGCAAACTCCAACGAGGTTTGGGGATATTAGTGCTCCTTAGTCAAGGAGCATGAGGCAAGAATTAGATTGATCCACAATGGGGTTTCCACTAATTCCAATATCAAGCCTCGGGTTTACAATGGAGGTGGGGGTCTATATATAGGCCAACCACAAAGTCAGGGGTAATTCAGGCATTAAAGTAGAGTTCTGGGCGAAATAGAGGGGTACATGGGCCATACGGCCCAGCTAGGCTCGCAGACCCATCACTTGGGCCGAACAGTCTGGGTCGGATCGACCGGACAGTCTCGGGTGGCTGGACACTCCGGGCAGTGTCCGAACTGGCACAGCAAATGTCGGGGTCCAGACGGTGCGGGGGCAGGCCGGACACTCTGGCTGAGTCGCGCCGGACACTCCGGCTCTGGCAGCTTCAGGACAGGTGTAGCTTCAGGGCTCGTGGGTCGACGCGGCGGGGGTTCGTACCTGATGATGCACAAAGTAGTTGTATGAAGTAGCACGCCATCCAAGGAGGTATCATATTGGCACGAAGAGAGGAGCGAGTTCACCTTAGCTTGGAGGAGTTTGGCTCGGCCACGAGTCATGGGTTCACTTGGGGGACTTTTTGTTGTAGATGTAGAAGCGTCCGTAGGATGGGGTACATCAACTTGGCAACATCCTCCGCGGGCAACTTGGTTGCGTACTCCGCGGTACCATCGCCAAGCAGGGACTCGTGAATGTTGGGCAGGACGCTGCTGTGCGCGATGGTAACACCGGCCAGCAGCTTGCTGGGCTCCTCGTCGCGCATGACGTCGAGCATCACATTCCTCAGGATGATGTAGATCTTCTTGCTATCCTTCGCGGCTTGCCCGGCGAGCTCTAGCACCTCGGCGGTGAGCTACTCGAGAACGGGCGCGAGGTAGATGGGAGCCCTGAAGCCTATGCGCTGGGAGTACTGGCCCTCCTTGAGGTAGCGCCCGATCCGGCCGACAGGGAAATGCAGCTCGGCCTTGATGGACCTCGACACCTACTTCTTCCTATGGCTGCCTGGTGCGAGACTGCGACTTGGAGTGGACAGAGCAAGATTGGAAGCCGACGACATGACTTCTTTTTCTCCACGACCTTTGTCGCTGCCACCTGGGTCTTCTTCTTTCCATGGGGAGCTCCGGTCTTTGGAGCCATAGCTGCGAAGTCTAAGAGGAAGAAAGGTTAATTATGGAGGGTCGGTGAAGGTGCCCAGGTCCCTTGTATTGAAACTTTAACAGTGTTGTCTTTACTATTTTACAAGTATGAATTTTTAATAGGAGTACTACTAAAAGGCTGTGTGCATGTTTCCTTATTTTCTTTCACTTTTTTGAAACATGGTTAGATGTGTCAGCATGAAAATTCAAAGTAAGAAGTTGTATCTTTCAAAACAATAGTCGGTTTTCACTATGACTGCGTGGGTACAATAATTAGTACTATATGAATTTCTTACAAATTTACAAGCAATCTATCACACACTTGTAGTTCAAAATTTACCTACTTTGGTTTTATTGAGAAAATGTCATTTAATTATGCGAAATTAGCTAGAAGGCCTGAAAATTCATGAAACTTGTTAACCATGAAACATACTCTATTTTGTGTGAAATTTAGTGTGTTGTCGCATTCAGAGCCATACTCTTTGCCTTTTCTTTAAAAAATAATTATATGTGGCACTTCTAAATAATTTAACAAAATTTTATACATAAAAGTAGAAAAGTCCAATTAACAACATTAGTATGCCATGCCAAGATGCACCCCCGTCTACCCGAAATGGACACGACCTTTGTCATTATTTAACTTGAAACCCAAGTACTCGCTCCGTCTCAAAATAGATGTCGCAATTTTTTTAAAATTTAGATGTATCTAGACTAGATAGTGGCTCGATACATCCAAATTTAAACAATTTTGAGACATGTATTTTGAGACGGAGGGAGTATGTTACACATCACTGGTCATATTGTGAAGAAGTGTTTTTAAACCTTGTGAAAATTCATGTTTATCATTTACAGAAGAGGACACCATACATAAGTGCTTAACATTTTTTATTGGTTTCTTTACTTTTATTTAATTTATCCCAATAAACAGGACGAGTGATGCAGATATGACCTTGACGTTGGTAACTTGGCTTAAAATGTGAACAATGTTCATACATGGCTATGACCATATTATGTATCAAGTTTTTCGAAAGTTGTCCAAATCCATGTTTGTAGTTTTCGTCCAAACAAGCACAAATATAAGAGGACACCATTTAAGATTCAACTATGTATCATTACCACCCCACCCCTCTCCCGGAAAAAAACCATGTATCATGACACACATTGAAATAAGTATTTTCATATAGTACTAACATGTGGTGGAAATTATCTTTATTTTACTAGAATACTGTGAGTGCACTCTAAGCAAAATTATCTGGATGTACTTAATTACGAGATATAGTACATTGTCCGCCTCTTCACTGGACGCCATTTAATTTTGCACTCGGGCACGCTTCTTCCATGGGGGCAGGAAGGGACCTCCTCGTCATTGTCCTCGGCCTCCTCCCCGCCATCATCCTTGGCCTCCTCCCTGTCATCGTCTTCGGCCTCCTCCTCAAGGTCGACCTCAGACTCCTCCTCTTCCCCAGTCTCATCTTCCGTCTTATTGGAGTCGCTCGGCGTTGGTGGTGGTGTACCTACGAAAAAGCACTACTAGTGGCTATCTTCTTCATCAGAGGAGTCAGACAGCGGCGACAGCCATGGCCCGTCGACTGAGTCTGGGCTTCCAGGTGGAGTTTCGGGGCCTTTCCCATTTGTTAGGTCAATCGACGTGTTCTGGAGAGAGTTGCCATACGACATTTTGGAAGGAAATAGAGAGAGATCGAGTTCTAAGCAACAGTGGGTTGGGTGTTTTGGGTGAAAGTAGGGGTGCATACTGTTGCAATTTATAATGTCTATTTATAGTCGTGTTTGTGTTAATACCCTGAAAACGATCTCAAAATATCATAAATAGATTGTACTAGACTCGTCCCGTCAACAAAAAAGATTATACCAGACTTGTCGGTTCTTGATTTTTCTCGGCCTAGAGAATTCAGGAGGTGCCCCGCTTTATCCAAAAATGAAGAGAATCATGCAGATTGTGCTGAATTACTCAGCATCGCTTACTTCCTCTGTTAAAAATTAAGTGTCTATAGTAGTACATACTTACCTAGATACAGTACTACTAGTATACGTATACTCTTCACAAAGTTGCGTCACCAAACTTGATTGATGGTGGTATGGTGTGGGCCTCATCTTTTTCTACACCGCTGCATCTCAGACTAGAAGTATAATCATTGCGTGAAAGCTTATACGGGAAGAAAGGAGAAATGGAGAGGATAGTGGATGGATGGTCATAGGGGGCGAAGGAGAGAGAAAATTTACTACGTAGTACTGTAGTATGTGTACTAGTACCGCGTGTCACGACCCATCGTAATATGTAAACTTTTAGCCAAAGTTAGATAGGAACCATGATCAACTACAGTGTGTGTGCCTTGTGGCATTCTGAACCATATTATTTGGACTTTCTTCACAAAAAAACATCACCATCCTCACTTGGAAAATTGAAATTCTTTTTTACCTAATTGTTGGAAACTCCCACATGCAACAATGCTTACTACGCCAAGATGCGCATATCTACCAAACTATCATGGGAACTCTATCAAATTGTAAACTATGATGTCAATATGGCCTTGATGACCTTGGTCGTTCGGGTTGAAATAAACCCGATGTTTGGCCGATCTTTTGGATAACCTTCCCTCCTGATGTTTGGAAAGCAAGTGAAAATTTCAAAAACCGGAAAAGTTTGAATTTTTGTGCCACCAAGGACCAAAGTGGTTTCCTTCCTATGTACTCCTCCTCATCCCTACTCCACACCAACGCGCACCTGCCGAACACGCCAGAGACACAGAGCCGCCGTACCAAGGCACACATGCGCAGCGCCACGCTGTGGACGAGGGGAGAGAGATCAGCCGGACCGGTGCGCGAGGGGAAAGGGGAGGAGAGATGGAGCATAGAGAAGGAGCGAGAAAACACGATTTTTTTTGCGTGCATAGGTCCTGAAATTTACTACTAGTAGAGTGTACACTGTAAGGCCACAGGAGTACCTCATATCAGAAACCCATCATAACTTTGCTCTCACATGGAACCGCCTTCAACTTCTCTTTGTTGCTGCCCTCTTCCCTTGCCAACGTTTTATTCTCTCAGCATGTATAGTGCCTGGATAGAGGTGACCATATGTCTAAGCAAAGAAATATACTACTCCCGTATTGTGTAAAAAAGCACACCTTAATAAGGCTCAGATAGTAAATCATATGAAATATCATCACTATATAATATTATAATTGGTAAAGCACAAAAAATTATAAATTTGATCAACATCTAGTGTATAAAGTATGGGTGTATATTTGGTCCTTGTACTTTGTATCATCATGTGTAGAAGTCAAAGATTATTAGCTACCTAACACTTGCAATTTTTGGTAACATGGTCTAGAGAAACGAGGGAGAAGATTCTAGTATGATCGAGAAGTGTGTTTGGAGAGGTTTATGCATAGTGCATTCGTTGTGTTCAATACTATCAATAGAATCTTCTAGATGCTAGAATGGAAAAGATGATCCAACAACTAGAAATGCTGGGATTTGTGAGTCTTGATCCAACGGTCAACATTCAAAGTTATTCGTACACTAATCTCATCATCACTCGGAAAATTGAAAATGTTCTTTCCTGATAGTTGGAAAGTCACATCGGCAGTACTGATTACTACAAGAAGATGCATCCATCTACCTCCAAAGAGACATTTAATTAAAGAAAAATCTATCACGCTTACTTGTTACTCATGTTTGAGCTAATGTTTCGTTAAATTTTCAAGATGCAAAATCTTAATTAGAAAGGAGTTCACTAGGAATTTTATCAACATCTATAAATTGGTAAAGCACAAAAATATATATATTTGATCAATATCTATAAAGTATGGGTGTATATATTTGGTCCTTGTACTTTGTATCATCAAGCAGAAGTAAAAGATTATTAGCTACCTAACACATGAAAGTTTTGATAACATGGTCTAGAGAAACAAGGGAGATTATTCTAGTATGATGGAGAAGTGTGTTTTGAGGTTGTGCATAGCATTCATTATGCCGAAGACTATCAATAGAATCTTCTAGATGATAGGATGGAAAAGAAGATCCAACGACTCGAAAAGCTGGGATTCACGAGTCTTGATCCAACGGTCAACATTCAAAGTTATTTGTACACTATATAGTGGTTTGTAATGAAGACTATCAATACAATCTTCAAGGTGGTAGAATGGAAAAGAAGATCCAACGGCCGAAAATGTTGGGTCGCGAGTCTTGATCCAACGGTCAATATTCAAAGTTGTTTGTACACTATATAGTGGTAAGATCATGTAGAAGTCAACGGTTATTAGCTACTAGTAAGTTGCACATCAGACTCAGATAGTAGACGTATGACATATCATCATCACTATATACAATTATAATTGGTAAAGCACAAAAAATATAAATTTGATCAACATCTATAAAGTATGCGTGTATATTTGGTCCTTGTACTTTGTATCATCATGTAGAAATCAAAGATTATTTAGCTACCTAACACATGAATTTTTTGATAACATGGTCTAGAGAAACAAGGGAGAAGCTTCTAGTAAGATGGAGAAGTGTGTTTTGAGGTTTGTGCTTAGCATTGATTATGTCAAAGACTATTAGTAGATTCTTCTAGAAGCTATAATGGAAAAGAAGATCGAACGGCTAGAAACGCTGGGATTCGCGAGTCTTGATCCAATGGTCAACATTCAAAGTTATTCGTACACTATATAGTGGTAAGATAAGATAAGATATGCACGCAAAACAAGGTTTGTTTTCTCTCTCCTTCACACTGCCCCATCACCATCCACACACACCCCAACCGGCCGATCTCTCCATCGTCCACAACATGGTGCTGCCCACGTGCGTCGACATGCCTTGTCGTTACATTTCACACCCTACAAAGATAAAGCACCAAGCACACCCCAGCACACTGGTTCGAAAGTGTGAGGAGTATTTTTCCGTGTGTGTGAAGCAAGTACACACTAGTACGAAGGGTATATGACTAAGTTTCTCTCTCGAGAAGGACCAGACTGCTTTTCCTTGCTTAACTTTAGAGCCCTTTATGCTAAATTTATGGACATCTATGTAATTTTTTTAGGTCTTCGATGCAAATCATACATTCTCCCACCGTCCATATCAAATTTTAACTACTAGTAAGTGCGATAGATAGATTCCTCTTAAAATGTCCCAACAAACTTTTGAAGCTCTAACCAGGAATTCAGTACATCGAAAACCACCGAAAGCTTTTTCGTAAAACTTCCAAAGCAATCTATAATTTACCTGTAGTTCAAATTTGACCTAATTTCGATAATTTGCATAGACTCATTCAAGTCGGTAGAGTTAGCTAGGAAGTTTTAAAATTTGCAGTACATGGGAAAATAGAGAATGTTCTTTCTTGATAGTTGGAAACTCACACCTAGAACATCGTTTACTAAAAGAAGATGCACCCATCTACCTTCGACAAGACAACTAATCCAAGATCTATCTATCACACACTTACTTCTATCTCAAGTTTGACCTAATACAATTTCATTAAGTTGTCAAGATGTAGAATCTTAGCAAGAAGTTGAACCTATTGTCAAAATTTCGGGACCTTTACTATATATATGCACGCAACACAAATTATGTTTTCTCTGTCCTTTCCTGCCTCATCACCATCCACACACACCCTACTGGCCCGCTGATCTCTCGTATACAACGTGGCGCTACCCACGTGCGTCGACCTGCATTGTTGTTCCATTTCACACCCTGCAAAGAGGAAGCACCAAGCACACCCTAGCATGCTGGTTTGAAAGTGTGAGGAGCGTTTTGTGTGTTTGTGTGTAGCAAATATAGTAGTACGAAGGGTATGGCTCAGTTTCTCGCTCGAGAAGGACCCGAGTGCTTTTCCTTGCTTAACTTTAGGGCCCTTTGTGCTAAGTTTATGGACCTCTATGTAATTTTCTCTTTTTTGAGGTCTTTGATGTAAACCGTACTCCCACCGACTGTGTCAAATTTTAACTACAAGTAAGCATGATAGATAGATTGCTCTTAAAACTTTCCAAATACTTTTTAGGATAACCAGGAATTCAATAGTACATCGAAAGATTTTTCTTAAAAGCTCCCAGCTTATAGACAAATTATGCCACCATAGGTGATGCCCTAATACTAGTATGAAAATAGAAGCTGACATGACAAAAAATTACTGCGCTAGGAAATGACATGTTTAATTTATTGCATAGGGGCGCGTTTTACACGCATTCACGCTTAGCCGGCGTCCTCGATGCAGCCACTTCTTACAGCAGAAGAAAAGAAAAAACCTCTTTCAAAGAGCCATCCTATCTTCCCCATCTCCGTTTAGTTTATCCCCACTCGCTGATGCCGCCTGCCCGCATCTCAGGCACATGCTTCACACATTTTACTCCCCATATTGCACGCTGCATCACTCCCTCCAGGCCACCAGATCCCTCCTCCAAAAATCACCAACAACTCTATATAGATCCACCCTTGCCCCCAATCCGTCCGGACGGGATGGCGGATTCAAGGTGCAACCCGCGGCACTACGGGTGGAGCAAGGTCAGCGATGACGTCTTCAACAAAATATCTATGCGTCTGGACACTATCAGCACCATTAGGCTGGCCGCATGCTCCATGGAGCTGTACCGCCAGGTCGCCGGTGGGAAAGGTAACAAGTGCCCCAACGACCGCTATTGTTCATTGGTCTCCTATAATGATGTCTACAAGCACAAGATCCAGTGCTGCTACACCCCATGCGCAGCCTGCACGAAGTGAGGACGCCAGTTCGCCAACCGGCCATTGAATTTGCATGAGCTCTTTGACCACTTGAAACTAGCCCACAAGATCTACTATTTGCCCCAAGTGACCTACTCCAACAAGTATTGGTACCCGACTAACCGGGTGCACGCACCAGAGATCATCGGCATCGGGAAAGAGGGCACGGAGTTTGTCGCCCTAATTGGACGGTACACCATGGATATCTTCCTATCCGTCAGGTACGTCAGGTCGACGACGTGCGAATCTCCGTGGTACAAGGTGATGTTATGGTTGCTACCGTCATGGAATAAGCTCCATTCGGTCGAAATGGCAGCAACATCTAAGCAGACGAGTAGGCCTTCATTGGCTAAAGTCACGCTGAAAGGGCTCATGTCGTACCTGTCAAAACCGAGGCGTTACCTACGAGCTTCTCAAGATGTTGCCGGAATTCCCCTGGATTACAAGAATATCAAGAGTGAGTTAACACATATAAATCTTCTTGTGATGATCCTAATATGAATATATGTAATGTCGTACTAATTAATTACTTTATGTTGGTGACAGACCCAATTGGTATGGGCTATCTAGCCAAATATGTCTTCATCTTCAATGCTCGCTAACGTAGTCCAATGGAACTGCGTGGTGCCTGGCTGCGAGTTTGCTGCAATTCCATTTGTACTCCACTCCCACCTCGGAGAAGCCCACGCCATGAGGTTGCGCATTTTACACTATGGTAGGAAAGGCAGGTACATCTCTAAGCCGGTGCCGGCACCGGGCTCGCAAAATGTAGATATCGGGTTAATCGGGTTCGATGACACGGTGTTCTGCTTGCTATTCGACGAGCACAACAGTGTCATCTTGATATCTGTCGTGTGCGTCAGGCTGGCGGAACGCGTGTCGCCGCAGTTCATGGTGAAGTTGAGCTCTGCACATCCAAATGGCTTGTGTGAGAAGGTATTCTATGCGAATTCTAAAGCCACTTGCTCTTTGTTGGTTTGTCGGTCTAATATGGTCGCTCATCGTCGGAATCGACCATCGGAGTTCACCGTGGAATACAAGCTTCGTGTCGACAAGATGTAGAGGTGGGATATGTGGGAGACTTCTAAACTAACTCTAAACTAAGTGAGATAAGCGAGATAAGTGAAATTTATTAAATCCTGCTTGTCCCACTTCTCCCACTTAGATTAGAGTTAGTCTAGGGGTCTAAAATTAAGGATCCCTCCTGTCCCATTTGTCCCACTTCTGCATCCCTATTTCTTAGCGATTAACCCATCTTTATCTTCTTGTGATGATCCTAACTTGAACACATGTACTCCTCGACCGGATTTTGCTTACCTTTTTGGGACATGTGGTTCCTAGCTTAAGGTAGTTCTGAGTATTTTGTATGGACTTATGTTACTGCTAATCTATTTTGTAGTAGGAGTAATACCTATGTACTGGTACTTGTTCAGACCGACGGATCTAGTGCAGAATAAGGTCTCTCTTTCCTTTTGAATTATGGCCTTGCTACATCTACCAAATTTCAATGTATGCATTGCTGAATCTGTCAATTCCTTTGGTCCTTATCTGTACTGCTAAATCGGTCACTTTGAAATGGTGCTAAATCTGTCAAGTGCTGCTTATTATGAATTGGGAATCTGATGATATTTTTTGTCTTATTCAGTACTGCTGAATCTTTCAAGTGCCATTGAATCTGTCGAACGTTCTGTTGTTGCTATTACTAAAATATTTTTGGAACTAATAGTGATGTATTGGTTCTTGTTTAGATCAAAACCAGTAGGTGGTCTTGCTCTTCTTTTGGAACATCGCTAGAATATGTTCTCTCTGTCCTTTTGAATTATGGCCTTGCTACATCTATTGGATTTGAGTGTCTGCATTATTAAATCTGTCAATACTTTTGTTCATTATCTGTACCGCTAAATCGGTCACTTTGAAATGCTATTGAATCTATCAAGTGCCTCTGATTATGTGTTTGGAATCTATTGATATTTTTCTGTTTTATTCAGTGCTGCTGAATCTTTCAAATGGTAGTGAATCTGTCAAATGTTCTGTCGTTTTTATTATAGTACTAAAGTATCTTGTAGAATTAATACTGACGTACTGATACTTTTTAGATCAAGGGCAGTAGATGGTCTTACTATTCTTTTGAAACATGGCCTTGTCACAATCTAGATGAGGCTTGGGGCATTTTGGTTTGCATATGTGGGTCACTCAATCATTGATGTGAGTAGAAAGTATGCACAGAAAAGCAGGCTTGCTGGTCAGTTTTTCTTGCTCTGATAATCGAGTGTGTTCGGAGAAAAGCGACTGATCCCGCACCAAGGTTTTTAGTGCTGAAACAAGAATTGATTCTCGTTGTCCTGCTATTGAATTTTAGAGTCTATATTGCTGAATCGGTCACTTTGAAATGCTGCTGAATATGAATTGGGAAAAAACTGAATATGAACTAGGAACCTGTCGTTATTTCACCAAGCATGATGCAATTTAGGCCATGGGTTCTTTCCTTTCTAGAAGTTTCAACAATTTTAGCTGGCTTCCAATCTTTGCAAAGGGGTACCTTTCTAGAAAGTTCATATGAGGTTCAACATCTTGGTATTTTGGTATGTACTATGAAGTACCGAAAAATGTAAGTGACTCAACTTACAACTACTCTGTCTAACTGATGTGAATCTAGATAAAGTTAAGGCCATTAGAATACGAACTGGAGGAAGTAGTATAAAATGGAAGCAGTAAATAAGTCATCTCTTAGTTCTAATAATTGAGATGTGATGAGAGAACACTCCATGGCAGCGTGCCACTCTAGAGTACGTATAGTAGTACTCCCGTACTCCATAACTCTAGTTGGCGTGCTTGATGCAGTACGCCCGGTGGAAGATAGCCGTAGGAGCATGACAAAAACCCCTCCTTAAGATCCATTCCCAACTCTGAGAGGCCGCATTTGGATCTTCTCTAGTGCGCACTTCACATATTTTTCTCACCATCTCACCCACTATATCGATCCTTCTAGGCTGCCACCCCTCTCC
The DNA here is from genome assembly GCA_910589775.1 of Avena eriantha. Taxonomy (NCBI): domain Eukaryota; kingdom Viridiplantae; phylum Streptophyta; class Magnoliopsida; order Poales; family Poaceae; genus Avena; species Avena eriantha. The sequence goes on along the minus strand of OU342741.1, from coordinate 268,326,239 downwards.
TCAAATAAGCCCAACAGTCATATATAGATCCGTCCTTGCCCCCAATCATTCGGACGTGATGGCTTTCGATTCGAGGCATAACCGGCTGAACAACGTCTGGACGAATGTCGGGGACGACGTCTTCAATGAAATAGCTAAGCGTTTGGACACTACCAGTGCTATCCGGCTAGCCGCATGCTCCAAGGAGCTGTACCTCCAAGTCACTGGTGGAAAAGGTAGTAGATGCCCCAATGGCATCTACTGGACTTTGGTCTCCTACAAGGACGTCTACGACCACAAGATCGCGTGCAACTACCGCCGATGTGTCTGCATGGAGCCAGGATGCAAGTTCACCGGCGTCAAGAAAGTGTTCGTCGAGCACCTCATATCTGCCCACTCGATGACAGTGCCCACATACAGCCCCAAAAAATGGGACCCGTTTGTGCCGGTTCGTGCACTGGGCTCGCTCCGAGCTGAGGTCATCGACATTGGGAAGGAGAGCAAGCTGTTCATCGCCCAAATTGACGGGGATAACACGGACTTGCTCCTGTCCGTCAGGCCGGTCAGTTCGGCGGCCAGCGAATCACCGCGGTATGAGGTGAGGTTTTGGTCATTGGGTCTTGTTCGCTAGTTTTAATCAAGTTGTTGTAAAGAGGTCACCCGAGACAACGATTAGGCCGTTGCCGGCCAACACTACGCAGGAAGTGCCCATGTCTTTTTTGTCCAAGCCGCGTCTTTACTGCATACTATTGAACCTGTTGTCGGACAAGATTTGCCTGTGAGATATCACATCTTAATCCTCTTATGATGATCCTACTATGAGTGTACGTAATGTTGTACTAATTAGCTAGTTTACGTTGGTGACAGATTCCCTTCGTAATTGGAATTGCCAAATTAAGGATCCTGAACTTTCTGGTTTGTCGTATGAATTTTACATGTATGTTGCTGACCTAGAGGCCGACATGCGACAATGAAACGGGAGACGCGTCCTAGGCAGGAAACCAAGGGTGCAGCCCGGCCAGCACTTTGACATGCTGAAGCATTCTCGTTTCTTTGAGTACGTACGATGGGACATGTAGTGGTTTCTAGCTTAGTGTAAGCTTGTAGTTCTACACTTCTACTAAGTATTTTGTATCGAGTTCAGCTACTGCTAAGATATTTTGTAGTAATACCTATGTACTTGGACTTATTCAGATCGAGTGGAGAAAATGCATGGTCATGCTTTCCTTTTGAAACTTGGCTTTGCCACATTACTGTACATCCGTTGAATTTCAATGTCGGCATTGCTGAATCTGTCAATTCTTTTGGACATTTTCTGCCACTGTTGAATCGATCACTTTAAATTGTTGCTGAATCTGTCATGTGCTACTGAATGTGAAACAGACGAGTGATCGTCGCCCTTGTACATGGTTGTGTCACAATCTAGATGAGACTTGGGCATTTTGGGTTGCATATGGGGGTAGGCATTGATGTGAAATTAAGGTACTCAAAGCAGACTTGATCGTTAGTTTTGCTTGCTCCAATGGTCGAGTGTTATTGGTGAAAACAACAAACTGATCATACGATAAGGTTTTTAGAGCTGAAATAAAAACTGGTTATCTTTGTACTGCTATTTGTATTTCATTGTCTGTATTGCTGAATTGGTCACTTTTGAAATGCTGTTGAATTGGTCAAGTGCTCCTGAATATGAACTTCGAATCTATTGATAAGTTTTCTACCTTATTCTGTACTGCTGAATTTTGACATGAATAGCTGCCAAAAAGAATTATCGCTTTTTCCCGTCCCTCTCTGAGCTCTTTGTTTTGAATCCGGCCGAGCACATCACAATGCAATTTTTATTATCCATGAGAAGACATCTAGTACTCCGTAGCTCATTTGACCCCTCTTTAGCCTAGAACATTTTTATTTGGTCTTTACAGGGTCAGGGGACTGCGGACCACAGCCCAGTGAAATTTCAGAAAGGAGCCCATGGTGCATAGCCGAGAACATATTAATTCGGCCTTTTAGGGGTCAGGGGACTGTTAAGCACATCCCACTAAAATTTGAGAATGAAGCCCATGGAGCCTGCCCTACAGAATATAACCCACGTAGAGCAGCCTATGTAGAATTGCCAAACTCTTTTTAATTCGGCCTTTTGGGCATCGCCCTCCATCTCTCAAAAAAAAATCTGCCTACCCATATTTTTAAGAAAATACTCCATTATGTGGCATTTTATAAAATGAGATGCTTCGTGCGCTGCCCTTTTATATTTTAAGAGAGATAAACATAGACACCCAAAATATTTTTAAGAAGACTAATACATAAATTGTAGTACTAATAAAAGTTTAATGATATTTACTCTATAAATATTTTTGTTGTAGTGGCAACACACTTAGTTTATTTTTATTTGATTCGCAGGTCTTTTGTTCGAACCGTATCTTGGATTTACAATTTTTTCTTCTAGCAATATCGCATTACGGAGAGGCTGACATCACGGACTCACAGCATGCAGCGTCCCTGGAGTTTGTTTTGAGGGTGGGTTCGAAACAAAAGTTTAAATACTTGTATAGAGAGGCTCGCATCAGGGACCCACCAGACAGAACATACAAGGCTGTATCGGGGACCCACAAGCCAGAACGTGCCAGAGAGGCTGACATAAGGGCCCCAACAGTGAGACCATTCACGGTTGCCACGGTGAAAACAGCGGACGCATCTTGAAAAAAAGTCCATCATACACACGTAGCACTTATAGAGAAGCTGACATGGCGGACCCATCAGGCCCAAGCATAACCCATGAAATTAGCCTATCAGCCCCAAGCATAGCCCAATACCTTCTAATTCGGCATTTTTGTGGTCTTGTGGCCATCGAGCATAGCCCATTCAACTTAGGAGTGAGCCCATGGAATATAAGCCATGACGAATAGCGCATCCGCCCTGAGTTTATCCTAGAATCTTTTTAATTTGGCCTTTATGAGGATTGAGCTGGTTGATATCTGGGACCCAACAAGTTCCCAAGGTCAAAACAGTGGACATGGCCAAAAAAAGTCCACCATACGCACCTTTCATTTACAGACAGCCTGATATGTGGGACCTAGCAGCACGACCTTATACAGATGCTGCATCGAGCAACGTAGCCAGTTCGAAACAGGGAGGCGCGAGCGAGAAAAAAGTTCAGCATGTACACATTTCTTTTAATGAGAAGCTGAAATGGGGGACCCAGCAGCGTGAGCAAACGGCAGATTTATCGAGCAACGTTATCTAGTTCAGAACAGGGTAGCGCTAGAGAAGAAAAAATTCCATCGTACCCACGATTCTTCTAATGTGAGGCTGACATGTCGGGCCCACCAGCCTGTATAAACGGCTGAAGCAGCGAGCAACGCTATCAAGTTCGGAACACGAAGGCGCGACAGAGGGTAAAAAATCCATCATACACATGTTTCTTCTAACGAGAGGATAACATGTGGGGCCCAGCGTCGTGATTAAACGGTAGATGCATCGAAAAGCGTTATCAAGTTCGGAACAGGGTAGCGCGAGCGAAGGAAAAAAATCCATCATACACACGTTTCTTCTAATGAGAGGATGACATCTGGGGCTCAGGAGGTTGGTTAAACGGTAGATGCGTCAGGCAGCGCTATCAACTCGGAACAGGGTAGCGCGAGCTAAGGAAAAAATCCCATCATACACACGTTTCTTCTAATGAGAGGATGACATGTGGGGCCCAGCATCGTGATTAAACGGTAGATGCATCGAACAACGCTATCAAGTTCGGAATAGGGTAGCACGAGCGAAGGAAAAAAATCCATCATACACACATTTCTTCTAATGAGAGGATGACATGTGGGGCTCAGGAGGTTGGTTAAACGGTAGATGCGTCGAGCTGCGCTATCAACTCGGAACGGGGTAGCGCCAACGAAGGAAAAAATTCCATCATACACACATTTCTTCTAATGATATGATGACATGTGGGTCCCAGGAGATTGATTAGACGGTAGATGCATCGAGCAGCACTATCAACTTCAGAACAGGGTAGCACGAGCGAAGAAAAAAATTTCATCATACACACGATCCTTCTAATGAGAGGCTGACATGTGGGACCTAGCAGCCTTACTAAACGGCAGACGCCTCAAGCTACGTTATCGAGTTCAAATTAGGGAGGCACGACCAAAAAGTATGGTCCGCTAGAGACGCTAACGTCCGGGACCCACACGCCTCAAAAGACTTCGGTGAGTCAACATCGCGTGAGGAAATTAATATCTTGCTTCTGCCACGCGCCAGCCGAGCATCCTCCATGTTTTTAGCAGATCCATCGTACTAGAGGGCCCTAAAACCGAAAAAAAAAGATTTCCATCGGCCATGGCCGAGCCAAGAATTCCGTCGCGGAAGATGCGCCTTCTACGGCGACCGTCGGGCTAATTCATTGCGGAAGGAAACTTTTCTTGTATTGTGTAATGATTCCACTCTAGCATGTGTCCAACCATGTCAAGGAATCCTAGCGACATACTGGGATTCAACTACAACATGCAGTGGAGCACCAGTTTGAAAGATGTTGCATCACCAAACCCACTTGTGTGTGTGTGTCCATGTGCATCATTGTGGTTTTGGAAAAAAAATACATGCAATGATGCCAGTCCAGCATGTGTCCAACCATGTCTAGGTACCCTAGCATTCAACTGCAACATGCAATGGAGCACTAGTTTGAAAGATGTTGCATCACCACACCTACTTGGGTGTGTTTGTCCATGTGCATCATTATGGTTTTGGAAAAGAACACATGCAATTACACTGGTGTGGTTTACAAAAATAACACATGGAATGACACTGGTGGATCCAAGTGTCAAACCATGGTCACAGAGACCAAAAATACATAGAAAAGCAACTTGCACAATGCATGTTGCACCAGTTTGGCAGAAGTTGCATCACAGAATCCACTTGTTTGATCGTAACCTTAGCGCCCAATGGTGGCTGTTAGATCGAGTCTTCTAGAAGGCACGTCCCAAGACACTTGTTCAATATCACGATTATTATAGACCATTCGATTGGGGCGATTAGACTATTGGGATGGTTCTTCTTAAGAGAGATCCCCGAGTAGGTTGTTCTGTGACATGATTGGTCGTGCTTACTGTCCGCTTTCTCTGTACAAATTGAAAATACCATGCGCTCCCACTTGCCAGTGTCACGTGTTCCTTGGGCCCACTTGCCAGTGTCACGTATCCATTACTTCTCTTCCTCCCCATACTTCTCTTCCTTCCCCTAGAAGCCACTTTCCCCACTTCTCTTCCATTCTTCCATAGACGCAAGCCGACGGTGCCTCCAACAATCTCTCCCACAGCCACCCCAGTCCCCCACCCCCTTTCGCCAGGGGTTCAAGACGATATAGTGAGGAAATGCGTCACGACGATAGCGACGGTGATTTCGATGTGAGTCGTCTCATATCTAACATCTGTGGCCATTTATCTATTTGAGCTAGATCTACTTTGGTTACTCAGGACATAGGAAGATGTGCATCGGGCTAAGATTAGGAAGAACAAGGATATGTGTGATAACTAGTTCTATTAAGCTAGAGCTCCGTACTTATTTAATTCTAATAATAGTACGTGTTGACCAAGTGATCTGAACTAGTGGTCTGGGAGTCCTGGGAGAAAGAAATTGGTCGTCTATTCCTCTATCTTGTTATAATAGTGCTTGTTGACCAAGTGGTCTGAACTAGTGGTCTGGGAGTCCTGTGAGAAAGAATTTGGTCGTCTATTCCTCTGTACTAGCCCTTCATTTCTTTCTTTTGTCTGATAATGGTTGTAATCTAACTTTGATGGTTTGTTTAAACATAATCTACATGAATTGTGCCGCATGAAAATGATACAAATAAAATTTATAAAGTGGAAGCACGTACACCATCTTTTTGAAGTAGGAAGCACGTACACCCTGTTATTGTACTTAACACAACTATCCATAATTCTCATTATAGCTCGCCAAATCCATTATAATAATCGTAATCATAGTAAACACAACCAAAATTGCAACTAGCCTAAACAACATCTAAACCCATATCACACCTAAACTAATACTACTAGTAGTTTCATCCTACACATTCTACACATTCACGTGCTCCCAGGGAAATTAAATACAATGAGGTTATAATACTACCACTAGTATCATCCTACACATTCGCGTGCTCCCAGGAGTATATACGCTGGTGTGTACGTCCGTTGTCCCATAATTAGTGTGCGTGTGTATGCGTGTGCCCGTGCCAATTTGATGAAACGCGGTTGCGGTTGTCGTCATCTCGTTTCGCTTCGCTTTGCTTGGCTTTCTCAAGCGTTTGTTTAAATGTGTGTCTCTGGAAACGCCTGTTGTCCTGTAATTAGTGCGCGTGTGCATGCACGTGCCCAACCTAGTTTGATGAAACGCGGCCGCGGTTGCTGTGTGCATATCGTCATCTTGTTTCGCTTTGATTTACCAGGCGTTTGTTTAAATGTGTTTCTCTGGAACGGCTTCCTCTGCCAGTCGACGGGACTGAGACCACACAAACACCATCATCCATGGCCGGCAAGAAGCAGCAGGACTCTCCGTGGGCGGGTCTCCCTAAGAGACTTGTCCAAAAGATAGGTCTCATCTTCATTTCGACGGACGACTTCGACTACTACGCTGCCTTCTAGGCAGTCTTTAATGCTTGACGCAGCTACATGGAGGAGCGCTTTATGCCAGCCAACGGGATTGTTCTAGAGCACCAGTTGTCGGAGGAGTATCAAGTATATGACACCACCATCACATTGCTAAACGTGAGAACTGGCCACCACCTTGAGAAGAAGATTAGCCGGGTTATTCGCAGGTGCTTTCTTCATTTTCATCTATATATATGCGACCATTTTTTTTGCGTTCACCTCCTATACTATCTGTTTTTTAAGTTCTGCTTCTTCATCTACTTGTTGGCTAGGGTTTTGCTCCATGGTTTACTTTGATTGAATCTCAGTCTGTTTACCTTGACTGAATCTCTATTTCTCATCTCTCTCTCTCTCTCTCTTGAAGGTACATTTATGTCGGTAGCACAACCGACGGCCTCCTTGTGCTTGGACAGAGGGTGCAGCTGTACAAGACCCAGTTGTACTACCCCTTCTCTGGCGCTATCAAGCACCTGAGGGTGGAGATATTGAACAAGCAGGTGGCTTCTGTCGCTGTTATGATTTTCCCGTCGTTGATGGTGTTTACATCAAACCATCAGAACACCACCATTTAGTTTGTAGATGAGGACACGGAGGAAGGGAGTCGCCCGGTCTTTGGTGAAGGGTTGTACTTGCCATATGACTTCATGGAACTCTAAAGAATGACTTCTTACACCGGTGATATTTTTTCGCAAATAGATACGGGTCTATCCTCTCGACTATGTGTGGTGCGGCTCATGGAGATCTCCAGCTGCAGCACTCCTCATGGACCCTCGAGATGCATCACACTGTTGTAGGCCCTATTCCGGGCTGCCAGTTCCTAGAGAATCATTTTTACCTCGTCGAGTCCGACGGGGAGTTGTTGTTCATTGTGAGTGGACCCGTCTATGATGGTAGGCCGGTTGTTTACTGGGTTGATACCCAGAACAGTGTCCTTCATCCGGTCAGAGACATCGGAAGTAGTGCTCTCTTCGTTGCTAACAATCGGTGCGTCCGCGTCGATAGCGCTAGGGTACCCAGGGTGAAGGCCGGCAACATATACTATGCGAACCTATCCGATATTAGATCTTACAAATTTGATGCTCTTGCGTGGGAAGAGGAGCCAAGGGTTGTACATGGGTATGGAGTAGGATGTTTATGGATGACTGATCGTTCTTCCCAACCCGATCGATTGCTGGCAGAGTATTGCAAAATCATCGAGCATTCTAAGATGGAGATGGTGCCGCCTTATGGCGAGGATGGTACCACCCACTATGATTACTACGACGGCTATCCGTCAGATTGATGGATCGTGTGGGTCTTCTCCTGATGTATACTCTTCAGGTCAACTTTGTGTGTTCACTTTGTTGAATGAACGTCTTTGAATTATGCAAGTTCTATGGTGCCCGTGTAATACGATGGATGTTCTCCCTGTTTCCAGAAGATCATGTGTTGTACCTCTTACAGTTTCACTGTTTTCTCATGTACGTGTAGTAATTCTAATAGATGCTTGGTTTTTAACAATCCTCAAACAACTTACAACTACGAATTACAATAGATTATTATAATCCTCAGTAAACTTTACAGTAGTAAAATGAAGCATAGAAGTTGCACTCGCACTAAACACAACCAAAATTGCAACCAAACTAAACAACATCTAAACCCATATCACACCTAAACAACAGTTTTGGCAACAATAGCGGGGTAGCCTCCGGAAGCTTTAGTTTGCTCAACAACAGGAGGGATTGGGTCAACAACATGGGGACTTCTTGGACTACTAGTAGCATCAGCCAGAGCAACAACAGTACGGGGACTCCCAGTAGCATCAACCAGAGCAACAAAAGCACGGGGAGTCCCAGTAGTAGTAGCTTCCACATCCAGTACATTGCAATTTAGGAAAAACATGCAAGGTGAAGAAGACTTATTCATCAACCCAATTAGCTCACTATCATACGTTACAGGAACCAGGAAGCCTCGTTCATCCATGACGCTGAACTCTGCAGTCTACATCCACCCTATTTCCACATTTTTACGTAGAGTAGCAACCATACCAGGGATAGTGCAGATCTAAGCAGGCGCTTCTTTCATCGTGAGACAATGAAGTTGATTCCACTTGCCCTTCGCATCTGCTAATTTAGAGTCGTAGATGAAGAGGGTTACTGTAACCATGTAAGGGTGGTCCGTGCAGATCCTACTTGATAGAAATTTTGGGACAAAAGATAAGAATTGATTGTCAGCTTTGGGATAGCAAAAAATTCTAGGTTCAATCTATTTCTATAATGTTAATAGCCAGCTAGCAGTTATAGTTAGTGCGAATAGCAAAGATAATAGTAGCTCACCCGCATATAGCAAAAAATTCTTCTTACTTGGTAGTAGGATTTGCCAACCTCCGTGGCTGCTCAACTCGTCAGCGATGGAGGCAGGCTAGAGCCTCGCAATGGCGTGCACGACATGCGGCATTGGAGCTCGGGATCAGGGAGTGGGCACAACAACTTGGCGCCGGAAGTCCAATGTCCGATTGGATCATTCTAGTTGGAGGGTGGATTTTGACACCACCGGTGCTAGGGTTCATGCGAGACGAGGGAGTAGATTTGTGAATTTGGTTAACACACCAAGGCCCTTAGTTCGGTGTTTTGCCTATGTGGTTGCCGCGTTGGCACTCGCGACACGGACAAATTACTAACATGAGGGTCCCGACCGTCTACTTCACGAGATAGTTTGACGGAATGTTTGAATTTGGTAGGGGTGACATGAGTTTGCCTCAAAAAGGCCCCGCTCGGTAGTTGGCAGCCCAACTTTGTGAAACCCGGCAATTAAAGGCAACTTGGGCCCCGCTATGCACTCGCCCAAAAACTTTGGGGCCGCAAACCAACAAGCCAACGTAGACCCTAGACGTCTGCGGTTTCTTAGGGACGAGGGCACGCCCATAGCCGACGTGGCACCGTATACTATAGTTGAGCGTGATTTATCATGCCAGGAGGAGGTGCACGTACGTCTGACGTGGCATCATAGGTTCTAGACGACCGCGGTTCCTCTTGGCGGATGGGCCCGCACAAAGCCGACATTGCCCTAAAGACTGTTGGGATGCATGGTTTCTCGACGTTACAGGGACCACATATAACCAACATGGCGGTTTCAACCTTAGCCAAACGATGGTCTCACGGCAAAGCGTGCACCTTGCAGCATAGATCCTTGAAGTGACGGCATTAGATCGCCTTTCATTCTTACCTCTAAGTCACTTCCAGGTTGGCTCGTGCTAAGGATGTTGGCAATATCATCTCTAGGTTGCACGTTTCCTCGTGAGCTCAAAGTTCACTGCCATTCCGTATGCAGATACTGCCATTATCGGGTGATCATGGGTGTTGAGCCACACAGAGATAATTAAAACTCTTTCCCTACGCGGTTCTCCCAAGATCTAGCCCAGGTGATATGCCATGAGATTTACCACTAGACGCGAAGGTGCGAATTATAGATGAAGTCCGTCAGTTGATGCCGTGTTGAATGATCCCACGTACATCACGTCCAGATCTCCACGAACTCCTTCGTCTCCAGCACCGCACGTGCAACGCCTCTACCGGTATCCACACGTATAGTGAGGAGCTCCAGGCAGAGGACTGCTAGATCCAGTCTAGCCTAAAATGGGAGTGGAGAAAGTGACGGCTAGGTCAAGGACTATCCCTTGTCACTCCACTTATATACACTCCTAGCTAGCCTCAACGCTTGAGGCCCATCTAGGCCGTATTCCAATCTCTACATGGATCGAATCCACATGGGTTTGTTTCCCTTAATTGTGTGACCCTATAGGTTCACGCACACCTGGACACGACACGATATATATATGAACCTTTCTCAATGTGACTTTCTTCCAAGTTCCTTTTCCTCATGATATATATCGTCAAGCTATAGGTGAGTAGGTTCCATCCTTTTAATAGCTCGACTCTCTCTTCTCCTTCCATCATATATGATTCACTGGACTAACACTTAGTCTGACTCATTGGTTAACAATTAACCAAGTTGCGCATGTGAAAGGATCATATGCGCACCTAGAGGGGGCGTGAATAGGTGCTACTTCAAATTTTACTCTTTTTCAATTTAGGGTTTGACATGAAAAGTAAATTCTCTAGAATATGGAACTATGGTGAATTTACCTATATGTCAATCTAGCACATAAACTAAGCAATAACTGGATAAGTAAAGTACGGTAAAGGATAGAAGTAACCAAAGTCGAGCACATGGAGACCAGGGCTGTCTCTATATTTTTTGGTGCCCTTGGGCGAAGCCGACAAATGGGCCCCTACGACCAATATATATATATATATATATACGCATAACTAGATATATAGACATGTATATGCTTATTTTTTAGTTACAGAAAGTAAAAAAGTTAATATTTAACCATACGTTCATAGTCTAAGATGTTTATAAACAAAAGCAATGTCACATTAGGATACAAATAATAGAAATGGTAGCAAAATCTAACTACTATTTCCTCATAGTTTGATTACCTCAAATAAGAATCCAAATCTCAATGAGTCAATTCACCATCATTCTTCGGTGCTTCGGAAAAAACTTCTTCTCGCATTTCTCGATGCAAAATCGTCAAGGACAATATAAAGATCAATGTTGTCCAATATATCCTTTTCAACACAACACGTAGCCAACCATTCAATATGTCGTGTAACATAGTTGACCTCAAACAATTTTTTAGTAGCTTCAGTTTAGAGAAACTTCTTTCAGCTGAGGCTACAGTCATAGGTATAGTCAAGAGTATCTGGTAGGAAACCGAGACATTTGGATAGCAATCAACGGCTATAACAAATTGAAGAATCTCAGGCGCTGACATCAATTTATCCGGCAAAGTTACTTGCAACACACTTAACTCAGATAAAAAATCATCAAGATCGACATCACACTTCTTCTTATGAGTAAATGTTTCTGCAAAAGTAGTGCAAGATTTTCGTAGCTTACTCTCATCCATGGACTTCAGATTGTTTGAGCTAAATAAGAAACCAAAAACCTTTGCAAATGCATTCAACTGCTCGAATCGACTAGTCAACGAAGCAATTGCAGTGTCAACAATGACAAGAAAGTAAGGAACTCTGAAGGATTCAATAGCTGACTGTATTACCTCTTCATCTTCATCATTGATTTCATCAAAATGCTTCTTCCTTTTACTTTGACGTTTTGTATGGAACTTTGGCTCTATGTCCGTAGAATATGCAAGGATTTTGGCACTCTCAATACTAGCATTGAAGCCTTCATCTCCGAACTTCTGAAAATATGAAATGACCCCCTTAATGTGCTTGAGAGTAGCATCAATGCACACAATTTTTCCTGTAACTTTTTTCTCACCATATTTACAGAAAATAGAATCTCGTGCCAAATAACCATACCAACTAAAGTCTCAAACTTCCCAAGTACATTGAACAAAGATTGAGCATCGCTTACTGCAGCTGGATCATCAGTAGAAGCCTTCTGTAGTTCCTTCAAAGCTGATCTTACTTGGGCAGTTTGGAACATTATAGGTTGCACACTCTTTATTTGACTCTCCCAACGAGTATTAGACAATGGCTTGGGAGTCAAATTTGGAATATTATCAAGAAAACTCTTCCACCTTTTAGTAGAATGTGCAAACAATACGTATATACGTTGGATAATACCAAAGAATGAAAGCTTATTCGCAAGATTTTGCCATGTCACAAAGAGTGAGATTTAGACTATGGCATATATAATGCTTTCGGGTTTACCTTAAGCAGACGATTCTAAACACCTTGATTTTTACCCTTCATGTTAGAACCATTGTCATAACCTTGCCCCCTCACATTATCGATATTCAGATCAAGAGAGTCCAATGTATCCAATAATACATTAAAAAGCCCCAATCTCGATGTGTCATCAACCTTTAAGAATTCTAGGAAAAATTCCTCCACTCTCGGAATGTTACTTGACATATTGACACAACGCACAATTAGCGTCATTTGTTCTTCATGGCTCACATCCGGGGTATAGTCCAAAATAATAGAGAAATACTTACAATCTTTGATGATCTTTAAGATTACCTTTTTCACGGCATCGGCAAGTAGTGAGATCAACTCATTTGAATATTATGGCCAAGATAACGATGATGAATTTCATTGTTTTGAATGCGCCTAATATGCTCTTGCATCACAGGATCAAATTCAGCAATCATTTCAATCGTGGCTAGAAAATTACCATTATTGTCTTCATACAACTTCTCACTTGATCCACGAAAGGCCAAATTACGTTTTGCAAGGAACTTCACAGCAGAAACTATTCTTTGCAAAACCTGTCTCCAACGCTCCTTTTCCTTTGCAATCCCCCGTTGCATGTCATCATCAACTGTTTGTTTTTTGCTTAACCTCAACCTTACTTCTTCCATGTATTCATATTTGTCAAATGCTCAAAACCTCTCTCATGGTCTTGGAGTCTTGAACTATGACGCTTCCAATCTCCCAATCCATCAGATGCTAGCAAAGAGTACTTGCTCTTATTTGTTTTGAACAATTTGCAACAAAAACAATAAACTTTGTTTACCTCCTTCGAGTAAACCAACCACTTTCTATTAACAACCTCATGGTTAGCTAACTTTCTAGAGTAGTAAGCATAAGAAAAATGTCTTCCACCGGCACCCGCCGGGAACTCCAAACCCAATTCTCTCATAGGTCCCTTTTCAATTAAAATATCCCTTTTGCAGTTGTCAAGATTATCCCATGTTCTCGGATCATAGATAGATTAAACAGACTCATCTTGTTCCGTACCATTATGAGAATCAGATGAAGGCTGTAAATTTTCTTCCCCTGTACTGTCCTCGCTAACATTAACATCAATATCTGCATCTAAAACAAAATTTGTAGTTAGTTACTTACTTTACTTACACTTGGAAAATTGACACTAGTTAGCTACTTACTATTATCCGAGGATTTCTCATTAGCCTCAAGATCTACATTTGAATTATGCTCGTCATCTTGTTCCGCTTCCGCATCACATTCTTGGCTTTGATTATTATTGTTAGGATCAACACTAGTGGTTGTTGAAAATATTTATTTAAAGCACCTCTCTACGATCCAATCAACTGATTCTCCCGCTTTCTTTTTTGTTCTTCGCAGCACCAGACAATTGTCTTGGCGGCATTGTAACACCTATAATAGTATAATAGATCAATGGTAATAAAAGATAAAAGTGAAACCCTAATTAAAGTATTAAAGTGAAGATCAGAATTGTCCCTAGAGGAGAACTTACAGTTACAGATTAGGAGCAAGACGATCGGACGAGGCGACCAACACGAGGATTGGCGATGGACAGAGGTCACAGACTCACAGAGGCGAGCCTGAGCGTGCAGGCTGAAGGGGGCCAGGGGCGATGGACAGTCAGAGACGAAGAGGAACAGGCGCCGAGCTGGAGCCACGATCCTCAAATCGATCGCCGATTCGCCGCTGGCGCTGGGCGTAGCGGAGGCCCTCTATCGCTGGGATGAGGCAGCGTGTCCGTCCCGATTCTGTGATGGCTTGGATCGATCTCATGTCATCAGCTCTCGTCGCCTGGACCGCTTGGCCTAATGGCCTGGGAGCTCTGCTAGTTCGTTTGGCCCATTAGCAAAGAAAGAAGCCCAGCCGGAGAAGCAGAGTAGTACATAGCATATATTATATATTGCCATATTGCCCCCCCAGTCATGGGCCCTTGGGCACCGCCCAACCTGGCCATGGGGCAGAGTCGGCCCTGACGGAGACACAAGGATTTGTTTCCCGTAGTTCCTTCCTTTTGAGGGGAAGTACATCTACGTTTTGATGTAGCCCGTCCTGCGGACGCTACTACATCCACAACGCCAAGTCCCCAAGATCGTCCCCAAGTCAACCAAGAAGATGGACTAGGAGCAGCCAGCTCCAGAACGAGAGTCTCCGCCGTCATTGCCCCGGAGAGTCCGCCTGAATCCAGCCGGACTGTCCGGCGTAGCCGGACTGTCCGGCGTGACTCAGCCGGACTGTCCGGCCTACCCCAGCCCTGTCCTGGCACGGACATTCTGTGTGCTACATCGGACTCTACCCGCACACTACCCGGAGTGTCCGGCCCACTCGACCCGGAGTGTCCGGCCCACTCGACCCTTGGCCCATGTACCCCTCTATTCCGCACCAAACCCTGGATTTATGCCCAAACTACCCCTGAACTAGTGGCTGGCCTATAAATAGAGCCCCCACCCCTCATTGTATCCCTTAGGCATAGATGATAGACTAAATACAACCCCCTTTGTGGAATCTCTAGTTTTTCCTCATCCCCTTCTACCAAAGGGGATCGACTATCGTCACCACCTCGTTGGAGTTTGCATCGCGCCTCCCTCGTTATACAAGGCCTTGGCATCGGTGTCCCTTTGCCAAGACGTCAAGACCCTCCCCAAGGTGTTCTTCCCTCTCTGCTTGGGATTGACGGGAGCACTTTGACCGATCTTTCCTTGCGAGGATTCTATCGGACCGGTGGCCACCGGTGAGAGCAATCGGCCTTGTATCGTGTGTGTTTTGCGTGTGTTCATCGTGTTCTTCGCGAGGTGTGCATCCGCTTCCGCTACCTTCTCCCTTTCCCCTCGCTTTCCCATTGATTTGACCACGAGATCCGTGAAGGTCGGGCCACCCACGAGGTTTGCCCTCATCATTTGGCATGAGAGGCCAAGTTGCCACAGATTTCACCCTCGTTCTTCCCCACCAAATTTTTTCTTGAAAAACCACAAAAATAGCCACAAATTCGAGTGGATCTTGTGTCAACCCACATCATCTAGTATCAGCAGCTTTTGGTTGCTACGGATTCCTCATCGATTTGGTATTTTCCCCCATAAATTCGAAAATCCCCAAAAATTAGCCCCAATTTCGTGTTTTGGATCGATATGTGATTTGAGTACGTTTTGGTAGGTTTTGATCCGTGGATTACTTGCTAAACTTGTTGATCTACCTTCCCCTGTGTTTCCATAGCCTAATTCCATGTTTTCCCCCATCAATTTGAGGTTTTGGTCCTAGTTTTTCCTCCAAAACTCATCCTGTTCGTGTTCTGGAAGTTCTGGTTCGACCAGACCGGACTGTCCGGCCAAAACAGACTGGAATATCCGCCCCACCGGAGTTTCCAGCCTAAACTGACTGGAATATCCGGCCCAGCCGGACTGTCCGGCCTACACGCACCGGACTGTCCGCCCCTTGCTGACAGAAAAATCTGCTTCACGGTTTCGAGCATAACGTTTGCATACGAACTCGGATTTTGGTGTTCTTTAGCTCATTTTGAAGAGGAGAATGAGATCTACATCATCATCTCCGTGGTTCATGCTATCTACTCCATCCAAATTCCGTGAACAAGGCGAAATCCACCAATAAAGGGTGAAGATCGGCGACGAAAGGTATAAAAATTCCGCGACTTCTCCCCACTTGCTTTCCTTTGTGAGCTACACTATCTTTGTGTTCAACAAACACCTATTGAGACTAGTTCCTCCTATGATTGCTTGGGCTATGCACATTTGATACTTGTAGAATACCGAGCAAAAGTTGTGAGCGCGCTATCTCATATAGTTGTTGGCACAAGAGGCAAGTGAAAAAGAAAAGAAAAGTGAAAAAATAGAAAAAAAAGAAGAAAAAGAAACAAACAAACAAGTGCCTCATAGAACAGGAAGCGCAAGCTCGATGAACATCATATAGGTGGTACTTATTGTGCATATCTTGTAGCCCGCCAATATAATTGCAATCGAACTAGCGTCTCTCCTTGCACTTGTGCGACACGAGCTTATAGTCTTTGCTAGGTCATCATTTGGTTCTTAGCTCACTTTATCTGTCGCACAAGTCCCATTTATCCCACCGTGTGTGTTTCCTTGTACATAATTCCTATCTTGTGGATTGACTTGTTTTGCTTTGTGATCATCGTGGTTCTTTACTTGCCATTACAACATCTTGAGTTCGGATTGGTTCTTGACATGCCACCTTCCATACCCATCCACCATAAGCTTTGTGTGTGTGTGTGTGTGTTTTAGTGGTTAGTTGGTTTTGGTGTTCCACGTGAACTTCACTTTGCTTGGTTTTGATTGCTCTCAAGTGTTGCCACTTGCATGATACTATCTTCCAAGGTAAAGTAAGGTTTGACGTTGCATCCCTAACCCCTACCACTTCCATATACACCACTTGGTCTTGTGAATCATGTCTAGGGACTCCGGAACCGAGGATGATATCTATGAAGAATCCATGATGAGCCACCACGACTACGACTCCACAAGTAAGAGGACATGATGGAGCACTACACCGACAATGGCTCCACATGCTTTGAGGACCTAGAGCATTGTACCTATGACGGCTCCACGTGCATGGAAGACATGGAGCACGTCATCAACTATGGCTCCTCAAGCATGGAGGACTTGGAGCTCTACATCGACAATGGCTCCTCATGCATGGAGTACATGGAGCACTACACCAACAATGACTCCACATGCTTGGGTGATATGGAGTACTACATCAACAATGACTCCCCAAGCATGGATGACTTCGAGTGCTACAACGACGACGCCGCACCAAGCATGGAGGACATGGCGAGCTTCACCAACTTTGAGGGCTCTTCCACAAGCCATGAAGAATACCTCCATCGCTTGGAGGTGGAGGACTACTACGCCAAGCTAGCGGAGGTGCATCATCAAGAAACCATGACCTTCAAGGCCAAGCGTGCCACACCAAAGGGCACCACCTACTTCGATGATCCACCTCCAAGGCGTCAAGCGCTACCACCTACATGGCGTCATGGGTCACCATCTCCAAGGCAGCGAGCGCCATCACCTCCAAGACGTCAAGCACCACCGTCTCCAAGGCACCAAGAACCACCATCTCCAAGACGCCAAGCAAGGCCACCTCGAAGGCGTCATGTGCAACAACCTCCTAGGCATCAAGTGCCACCAACTACAAAAAGAGCGGTGCCCCAACATCACCTTCCAAAAGAGGCGCCAAGAAGCAAGAATCTTCATCAACATAAATCCTCTCGTGATCATCACCAACATCAAGAGGATACAAGACGTCGTTCAAGGCATCTTTGCCATGAAGACGAAGAATACAGGTTGAGCACCATCCATAATGCTAAACCAAGCTCAAGAATGCACCACCATCACAAGAAGAGTGCCAAGGACAAGAAGCATCGTCGTGGGCGTCATGTGGATGATCAAGTGCGCCATCTACATCAACCTTTGGCAAGGCACGCCAATGACCTCCATCGACACCATCATAAGGCACCTTCAACTACTCGTGCCACCACCAAAATGGCACCAAGAGAAAGCTCTCCTCCACGCCATCAAGCTTCAACGCCAAGACTTGACGTCCTAGATAACGCATGCAACCTCATGGATGAGGAGGACGGAGACCTCTACTTCGCCAAGTTGGACGAGTACGTCAAGAGGACTACACAAGCCAAGGTGCAAGATGGCGACGACAAGGTAAAGAATGGTGAGCATGGGACTTTCCCTTCACCAAAGGAGGCGCAAGGAGTTGAGAGAACTGAGCCTACCCCCATATGCTTGAGTGATGATGTGGTACCAATTCGATGTGAGTATGAGAGCCACTTAGCCCACTTGAGTGAAAACAAGAGTGAGATGAGTGACTCCACCATACGTGAGATTGAGTGCTTCCACTTGGAGGGCATGAGTGATACACCAAGTGAGTTGAGAGTGGTAGTTGATAGGTCATGTGAGACCACTTTCATTGCTAACAACTTACCCTCTACCTCTAGTGTGTTTCCGCATGATGTGCAAGGTTCCATGGATCAAGAAGCACCAAGCTTGGAGATGATGATGCCTCCAACCAAGAAGATGTACATGGTGGATGAAGATGATGCCATCCCCATACATGATGAAGAAGTCGCCCACATGGAGGCCAATGCTACCACAACACCCACTTCATATGAGAGGTATGAACAAGGTAAAAATAAGGGTGTTGATGATGCCATGATCCCACTAGTGGACATGATGACTTGTGATGATTTGCATGCTATGGATGATGTTTGTGATATCACATATACTTCATTGATATTTCCATGTGATACTTTGCCTTTGCATAATGTTGAGCATGTGAAATTATTTGATTGTGATGATGTTGCCATAGACATGCCATGCTCTAAACGCTATGTTGATGATATCATTGCTTGCACTTTGTTGAACAATTGCTCTTTCCAATGTTTTGCTTGCAATGATGTTACCAATGGTACCCCTCGAACCATGCTTTGTCATGAATGTTTTACAATTTCTCCTGTTGCTTGCAATAAGTTGAATATTTTCTCTTTCACTTGTTTTGCTTGCAACAATAATTCTCATATGTATTCTATTGAGATGGCCCCCATAGCTTTCTCAATTTTTGGTGATTTTGGTGAATGCCATGATAAGCATGTTCACCACTTGCATACTCACCATGCATCTATTTCATACTTGATTGACACGCATGGTGATGTGCACAAGAAGAGATATGTCATGATGGATGATATATTTCTCTACCATGCACACACGTTCTTCCTTTTGTGTTTGATGTGTGTAGGTACCCGCATGATCATGTCAACCTCGGTTGAGCACGAGTTGACAAAAAGAGCTCTAGAGAGCATCCCCAATAGTGAGTTCAAGATCGAACCCAGCTCTGATACCTTTTGCATGCTTTGCATCTTTCATGTTGAAAAATTGCTCTTTCCTATGGTTTGCTTGCAAGCATGTTAATGGTATTCTTTCACCTTGTGACAATCATGTTTCGTCGCTATTGGATATTGATGCTTTGTGTGTTGCCACAAAAATGTTGAACAATTTCTCTTTTCGATGTTTTGTGTGCAACCATAATGCCATTATGAGCATGTATTGTCATGAGAGCTTCCAAGTCTCTCGTATTGTTGTTGCAACAAACATAAGGACCACTTGCTCTTTCATATGGTTTGTTTGCAAACATGTTGTTTTTGCTTCCGCTTGCGATACTCATACTCCCATGATTTTGGCTTTTGATTATATGTGTATGGCATCCAACATATTGAACAATTGTTCTATCCAATGGTTGGTTTGCACACATAATGATGTTGCTTTGGATATTATTCCTCATGTGTTTTTGCCGAATTCTCCTAGCTTTGCATCAAAGATGTTGATCAATATTTTAGTCAATTGCTTTGAGTGCCACACTAAGATGTTATATGGAGTTTTTGAGTTCCCACATTTGGATGATGTTCAAACAATTCCCATGCACTTTGACCTTGCATATGCATTCCGCTTGCTATACTTGAGTTGTGCTAATAGTGTTGTGAACAAGAATGGACATGCCACAAATGACATGCTCCTCTATCACACACAAACATATGTTGCTTGGTCTTTGTTGTATGAAGGTACAATTGCATACGCGTCAACCTCTATGGACAAAGAGTTGACAAGACGAATCGAAGAGAGTTACCTAGGGCTACCCTTCAATGAGCTATCTCTACATTATAAGGTGACTTCCTTCTACTTGAGGACTCATGCTATAATCTTCATGAATTGGCTACTCTTTGAGTGTTGCTTCGCTTGTGTTGTGAGCTTTGTAGGCTTCATGGAAGGTGAAGGAACATTGAAAAGTTGCCACATCAAGCTTCTCAAGGACGACTATATGGTGAACCCTAGGATCAAGAAGGTCTCTCGACATCATCTTCTTAGGATGAGCATGAAGAGTCGAGGATGACTCTTTTTGAAGGGGGGGAGCTGATGTAGCCCGTCCTGTGGACGCTACTACATCCACAATGCCACGTCCACAAGATCGTCCCCAAGTCAACCAAGAAGATGGACTAGGAGCAGCCAGCTCCAGAACGAGAGTCTCCGCTGTCATCGCCCTAGAGAGTCCGCCCGAATCCAGCCGGACTGTCCGGCGCAACCGGACTTTCCGACGCGACTCAGCTGGAGTGTCCGGCCTACCCCATCCCCGTCCTAGCGCGGACATTCTATGTGCTACATCAAACTCTACCCAGACACTACCCGGAGTGTTCGGCCACCCCGGACTGTCCGGCCCACTCGACCCGGAGTGTCCGGCCTATGCGATGGGCCTGGGTGCCAACATCTGGGCCCTTGGCCCATGTACCCCTCTATTCTGCACCAAACCCTAGTTTTATGCCAAAACTACCCCTGAACTAGTGGCTGGCCTATAAATAGAGCCCCCACCCCTCATTGTATCCCTTAGGCATAGATGATAGACTAAAGACAACCCCCTTTGTGGAATCTCTAGTTTTGCCTCATCCCCTTCTACCAAAGGGGATCGATTATCGTCACCACCTCATTGGAGTTTGCATCGCACCTCCCTCGTTGTACAAGGCATTGGCATCGGTGTCCCTTGCCAAGACGTCAAGACCCTCTCCAAGGTGTTCTTCCCTCTCTGCTTGGGATTGATGGGAGCACGTTGACCGATCTTTCCTTGCGAGGATTCTATCGGACCGATGGCCACCGGTGAGAGCAATCGGCCTTGTATCATGTGTGTTTTGTGTGTGTTCATCGTATTCTTCGCGAGGTGTGCATCCGCTTCCGCTACCTTCTCCCTTTCTCCTTGCTTTCCCATCGATTTGACCACGAGATCCGTGAAGGTCGGGCCACCCACAAGGTTTGCCCTCATCACGTTTGGAGAGGGGGTGGTTTCAAACCACCAACGCCACGAGAGGCCTCCCTTGTTCTCCAATGAACCTCACCCCAACGGGTTCGATTCACCTCTTCCACTATACGACAACCTTCGAGGTGGAAGCCGGCACCTTTACAACGAGTTCAAGGCACACATCCACAACTTAATTGGAGGCTCCCAAGTACAAGCTAGCTGTCAAACAATCAAAGACAAGCTAGTAAGAACCAAATCACAAGCTAGGGTTTCCAATGAAACACTAGAGCAAGGGGCCCTCAAGTGAATGAGGGGGAAATGAAGATCTCTCTTGGTGCAGATGTAGATCAAGGCCTCCTCCTTCGATTCTCCAAAGATCAATGACTTTGGATGGTTGAGTGGGGAGATCTTGTGGATTTTGTGGCTCAAATGGTGCTGGAGTTCTTGAGGTGGACGGGAAGCTTCCAAGGTAGAAGAAGGGGGGCTTTATATATGCCCCCTAGAATTAGAACCGTTGGAGCCACTTACCCCGGACAGTACGGCGAACACCAGCCAGACAGTCCGGGCCAGCCAGACACTCCGGTCGAGACCAGACGGACACTCCAGCCTGGCCAAGTTTCCTGCCAGTATCCGGACAGTGTCCGGGTAGAGTCCGAATGTTGAGGGCAAACCTCCAGGGTGGCCCGATCTTTCACGATTCCCTTTCAAATCGACGGTGGGGTGCGGGGGAAGGAGGGAAGGATGAACACGACAAACACACGCATGAAGAACGCGATGAACACACACACACAAAACCACGATAAACACCAATAGCTCACGCTGGCGGTGACCGGTCCAGCGCAATCCCTAGGATCGGTGTCGGGCGAAGGACTCTCTCTCGAACCGGCATGGCGAGATGGGAGACTCGGTGAGATCTTGACGTCTAGGCAAAGGGACACCAATGCCTAGGCCTTGTACAACGCGGAGGCACGATGCAAACTCCAACGAGGTTTGGGGATATTGGTGCTCCTTAGTCAAGGAGCATGAGGCAAGAATTAGATAGATCCACAAAGGGGTTACCACTAATTCCAATATCAAGCCTAGTGTTTACAATGGAGGTGGGGGTCTATATATAGGCCAACCACAAGTTCAGGGGTAATTCAGGCATTAAAGTAGAGTTCTGGGCGAAGTAGAGGGGTACATGGGCCATAGGGCCCAGCTAGGCTCGCAGGCCCATCACTTGGGCCGGACAGTCCGGGTCGGATTGACTGGACAGTCCGGTGTGGCCGGACACTCCGGGTAGTGTCCGGGCAGTGTCCGAACTGGCACACAGAATGTCCGAGTCCTGACGGGGTGGGGGCAAGCCGGACACTCCGGCTGAGGCGCGCCGAACACTCCGGTTTGATCCGGGCAGACACTCCGGCTCTGGGAGCTTCAAGACAGGTGCAGCTTCAAGGCTCGTGGGTCGACGCAGCGGGGGCTCATACCTGATGATGCACAAAGTAGTGGTATGAAGTAGCACGCCATCCAAGGAGGTATCAAATTAGCACGAAGAGAGGAGCGAGTTCACCTTAGCTTGGAGGAGTTTGGCTCGGGCACGAGTCATGGGTCCACTTGGGGGACTTGTTGGTGTAGATGTAGAAGCGTCCGTAGGACTGGCTGCATCAGCTCCCCCCTTGGGAAAGAGTCGTCCTCGACTCTTTATGGGTATCATCTTGAACATCTCCATGGTAGGGTGAGAGATCCTTGACATTGAATGTATTGCTTGCAAGGTACTTGGAGGTCGGTATGTCGATGATGTAGGTGTTGTTGTTGATTCTTTTGAGGACCTTGAAGGGACCATCTCCTCTTGGTTTGAGCTTCGAGTCACGTTCCTTGGGGAAGCGGTCCTTGCTTAGGTGTATCCACACAAGGTCACCTTCTTTAAATATCATCTCCATCTTGTCCTTGTTTAACCTTGAAGCTTGGCGAAGTACTTGTTACTCGATAGTAGCTCTTGTTTCTTCATGAAGCTTCTTCATAGCTTGTGCGTGCTTCTCAACGTCCATGTTCGTGCGCTCATGGAGAGGTAGTGGTAGGATGTCGAGCGCGGTGAGGGGCTCGAAACCATAGATGATCATGAATGGACTCATCTTGGTTGTTGAGTGCTTGGCTCGATTGTAGGAAAACTCGGTGTGTGGAATGCATTCCTCCCAATCCTTCAGGTTTTTCTTGATCAACACACCAAGGAGAATTCCGAGGCTTCGGTTGACAACTTCGGTTTGGCCATCAGTTTGAGGATGTGATGCGGATGAAAAGAGGAGCTTGACGCCGAGCTTGGCCATGAGGGTCTTCCACAAGTTGCTCATGAATTTGACGTCGCAGTCGGAGACGATTGTCCTTGGCACACCTTGAAGACGGACGATTTCCCTAAAAAACAGATTTGCAACATGTGAAGCATTGTCAGTCTTATGGCACGGTATGAAGTGTGCCATTTTGGAAAAACGATCCACAACAACAAATATAGAATCATGACCATGCTTAGATCTAGGAAATCCTAACACAAAATCCATGCTAATGTCAGACCAAGTTGTATGAGGAATAGGCAATGGCATATAAAGACCATAGGGATTAGCTTGCGACTTAGCTTGAACACATGTCGTGCATCGTTGAACGTAGCGCTCCACGTCACGCTTCATCTTGGGCCAAAACTAGTGATTGGAGAGCATGTCCAATGTCTTGTCACGACCACGAACATCATCCCGCACCACCGACGCCATGTTCATCATCAAAGAAGGTATAACTTGCGTCACCTTATTAACCCCCATCTTCCTTTGTGTGTACCTATCCCATGAGAGTGGCTCATCTTGTGTTTCCTTGAGAATTGTGCATTTGTCCTTGGATAGTGAGAGTGCAAGAGCAATATCAAGTGTGACTAGGTAGCATCAAGGGAGAGCAAAAAAAAACAGAAAAAGATACAAAGAAAAAGGAAAAGAAAAATAGTCTCCCATTGCGAAAGAGAGTCTCAAAGCTTGTAAGCAAGAGAGAAAGAAGAGCGCCCAAGGCAAGTGCACAAATCCGTTGCTCACTTTTCCTCTTTGCAAATGAGCCACGGTCTCTCCTTGCATTGGCACGACAACGAGCTTAGTCTTCATTAGGACATTTTGTTTGCTCATTTTCATAGTCGTGTCAATCCCAACTTTCTCCACGTGTGTGTACATAGTCGTAGGTTCCTATCACCCTTTTGAGTTGTTGACCTTCGGCTTTGACTTGAGTTTTGTTGGATTTTACCCACTTTTGACTATCCCTTTTCTTTTGGTTGGTTCTTTGGCTTTCCACAATCCTAACCTACCACCAACAAGCTTTTGAGAGTTAGTTCTTTCTTTAGTGTGAGTTTTCTTTGCAATTCCACTTTGCACGCTTATAGCTCTCACTTGTGGTTTCTAATTTGGTGCAATCCCCAAGGTGAGGTACAAGGCTAACACCACCATATTCCACTTCCATATACAATACTTGTGTGTTTTGCATGATGGTTAGGCACGGTGAGACGAGCCAACCACCTTCCCAAGAAGAAGATCAAGGTCCGTACATGACGCGCGCAAGTCACTTCATCGTTCGACAAGAGTTCCGTGAACGTTGCCAAGCCCTTGAGACGCGACAAGATGAACAATTTGGTGAGACGCAAGTCGAGTTCAAGAACATCGACAACCGCTTCGACGGCCTCGAACGACAAATGCATGCAATGCATCACAACTTCGGCCACCAAAATGAAGCGCTCCAATGCTCCGTCGCCGAAACAAATGACAATCTTCGACGCCTCATCGATGGCATGGCAAAACCACGTTCACGCGCATCAAACTCGGCAAGTTCTTCGCATCGTCATGCACCTCTTCCACAAGATCTACATCAAAGTGCTCAAAGACGCAATGATGCCCCCATGGTTGAAGATGGAATCTCTTCGAACTATGTACCTTACCCACAGCACGCCGCAACATAGGGAAAACCTCTAGGGTGGCCCGATCTTCATGGATCTCGTGGTCAACTCGATGGGAAAGCAAGGGGAAAGGGAGAAGGTAGCGGAAGTGGATGCACACCTCGCGAAGAACACGATGAACACACGCAAAACACACACGATACAAGGCCGATTGCTCTCACCGGTGGCCACCGGTCCGATAGAATCCTCGCAAGGAAAGATTGGTCAACATGCTCCCGTCAATCCCAAGCGGAGAGGGAAGAACACCTTGGAGAGGGTCTTGATGTCTTGCCAAAGGGACACCGATGCCAAGGCCTTGTACAACGAGGGAGGCGCGATGCAAACTCCAGCGAGGTGGTGACGATAGTCGATCCCCTTTGGTAGAAGGGGATGAGGCAAAACTAGAGATTCCACAAAGGGGGTTGTCTTTAGTCTATCATCTATGCCTAAGGGATACATGAGGGGGTGGGGGCTCTATTTATAGGACAACCACAAGTTCAGGGGTAGTTTGGGCATAAAACTAGGGTTTGGTACGGAATATAAGGGTACATGGGCCAAGGGCCCAGATGTTGGCACGCAGGCCCATCGCGTAGGCCGGACACTCCAGGTCGAGTGGGCCGGACAGTCCGGGGTGGCCGGACACTCTGGGTAGTGTCCGGGTAGAGTCCGATGTAGCACACAGAATGTCCACGCCAGGACGGGGCTGGGTAGGCCGGACACTCCGACTGAGTCGCGCCGGACGCTCCTGCTAGATTCGGGCGGACTCTCCGGGGCGATGACGGCGGAGACTCTCGTTCTGGAGCTGGCTGCTCCTAGTCCATCTTCTTGGTTGACTTGGGGACGATCTTGGGGACTTGGCGTTGTGGATGTAGTAGCGTCCGCAGGACGGGCTGCATCAGCTCCTCCCCTTCAAAAAGATTCATCCTCGACTCTTCATGCTCATCCTAAGAAGATGATGCCGAGAGACCTTCTTGATCCTGGGGTTCACCATATAGTCGTCCTTGAGAAGCTTGAATCGACAACACCTCAATGTTCCTTCACCTTCCATGAAGCCTACAAGGCTCACCACAAAAGCAAAGCAACACTCAAAGCATAGCCAATTCATGGATATTATATTATGAGTCCTCAAGTAGAGTGAAGTCACCTTAGGATGTAGAGATGGCTCTTTGAAGGGCAGCCATAGGTGACTCTCTACGGTTCGTCTTGTCAACTCTTGGTCCATAGAGGTTGACGCGTAAGCAATTGTACCTTCACACAACAAAGACCAAGCAACATATGTTTGTGTGTGATAGAGGAGCATGTCATTTGTGGCATGTCCATTCTTGTTCACCACACTATTAGCACAACTCAAGTATCGCAAACGAAATGCGTATGCAAGGTCAAAGTGCATGGGAATTGTTTGAACATCATCCAAATGTGGGAACTCAAAAACTCCATATAACATCTTAGTGTGGCACTCAAAGCAATTGACTAAAATATTGATCAACATCTTTGATGCAAAGCTAGGAGAATTCGTCAAAAACACATGAGGAAGAATATCCAAAGCATCATCATTGATATGGGGTGGCCCGATCTTCTCAGTAAGTGGATGGCGGTGATGATGGTGGATGATAGATAACTAGCCTGTAGCTATGAACTCTCCCGCTCGATCCCTGATGCCAATGCAACAGCTCTCGAACCTTGTAGGATATTCACAACACCACGCTCTTGCGCACGCAGCCGTGACCACGAATGGTAGTATGCAATCTACTAATTCCCAATGGAACAACAGACCACACTCAATTATAGTTGGTAGATTCGAACAGAGGGTAATTCCAGAGGTTCTATGAAAGAAACAATTCCAAAATATTTTAACGTGGTCTAAAACCTAACTAGGGGTCATCCCAGGGCATATAAGGGCAGCTGGGGCGGCTAGAAACCGAAACGAAACACAAACGACTCAAACTGATACAAACCAACTCGGACCAGATTCGGTCGGCAGGCGGACACTCCGGTTGAAATCGGCCGGACAGTCTGGTCAGGCCGGACACTCCGGGTGGAGCGTGCCGGATAGTCCGGTCTGGCCGGAAACTTCAAAGTTTCCGGATGGTGTCCGGGCAGTGTCCGATTTGATATACTAATTGTCCATGCCAGTTCGCCTCTCGACCAGGCCGGACAGTACGGGTGGATCCGGCCGGACACTCCGGTCGTGGCAGATCTTCTTGCCTCCGTCTTGATGATCTTCTCTTGCGCCTTCCTCCCGCTCCTCCCTCGCGCATCCTTGGGCAATCATCATGTTGGGCTTCTCTTGTAGCCCTTCTCCTCCTCGCGCCATGCTTGTTTCTCCAACAAACCTGATCATACACAAATGCATAGACTTAGGCAGTATAAAGTTCTCATCAATCAAAGTACCAGATTCGTTTAGGAGTAAATTCACCTGTTGATCTAGTAGCTTAGCACGAGCTCTTATAATAGGTCCAATTCTAATCTCATTGGACTGATCCTTTCTTTCAACAGTTGTAGCATCTTCAGTAGTCATTGGGGTAGGTGTAATTGTAGGGATGTCCTCATCATCTCCCCCCCTTCAAAAGGCGTCGACCTCGACGCTCCAAGGTCTTCTCCAACGTATGGTGACAAATCAGCAACGTTGAAGCTATTGCTAACTCCACCAAACTCCTCAATAGGTATATCATCCGAGTAGGCGTTATCATTAATCTTGGCTAACACCTTGTAAGGACCAGCACCACGTGGCTTCAATTTGGACTTTCGAAGTAGTGGAAACCTATCCTTGCGTAGATGCACCCAAACCATATCTCCAGGCTCGAACAACACTTCTTTCCTTGCTTGATTCCTTGCAGCAGCAATGTTCTTGCCTTTCTTCTCAATAGCCTCTCGAGTCTTCTCATGTATTTTCTTAACATAATCAGCACGTTTTGATGCCTCCATATCAACTCTCTCATGTAATGGCAGAGGCAACATATCAATTGGCGTCAATGGCTTGAAACCATACACCACCTCAAAAGGACAAAGCTGAGTAGTTGAATGCACAGCCCTGTTGTAAGCAAACTCAACATGTGGCAAACACTCTTCCCACTCCTGCAGATTCATTTTAATCATGGTCCTTAGCAGCTGTGACAATGTTCGGTTCACCACCTCCGTTTGACCATCTGTTTGGTGATGACCTGTAGTACTGAACAGCAGCTTCGTTCCTAGCTTCCCCCATAAGGTCTTCCAAAAGTAGCTCATGAACTTCACGTCACGGTCAGAAACAATCGTCTTTGGTACTCCATGTAATCTCACGATGTCCCTGAAAAACAGGTTAGCAACATGCGACGCATCGTCACTTTTGTGGCAGGCAATAAAATGAGCCATCTTAGAGAACCTATTCACTACCACAAATATAGAATCATGACCTCTCTGTGTTTTAGCTATACCTAGCACAAAATCCATACTAATGTCTTCCCATGGAGTAGTCGGTGCAGAGAGAGGTGTATACAAACCGTGAGGCTTCAGCTTAGATTTCGACTTGTGGCATGTAATACATCGGCTCACAAATCTGTACACATCACGCCTCATCTTGGGCCAATAAAAGTGATCAGCAAGCATGAGCAACGTCTTCTCACGCCCAAAGTGACCAATCAAACCACCAGCATGTGATTCCTGCACTAAGAACAAACGCAACGACGATTCTGGAATACATAGTTTGTTAGCTCGAAACAAATATCCATCATGTATATGATACTTATCCCATGCGTTTCTAAGAGCACACAAACAATATGGTTCAGCAAAATCATGGTCAGTTGCATAAAGTGCACAAATAGCTTCTAATCTAGGAATTTTAACATCAAGATTGGTTAATAGCATGTTCTTCCTAGATAGAGCATCAGCAACAACGTTCTCTTTTCCCTTCTTATAGTTAATGATGTAAGGAAAAGACTCAATGAACTCAACCCATTTAGCTAATCATCTATGCAAGTTTGATTGAGCTTTCAAGTATTTCAATGCTTCATGATCAGAATGTATGATGAATTCCTTTGGCCACAAATAATGTTGCCAAACCTCAAGTACTCTAACAAGTGCATACAATTCTTTATTATAGATAGAATAATTCAAACGAGCACCAGTCAATTTCTCAGAAAAATAAGCTATAGGACGACCCTCTTGCATCAAAACGCCACCTATGCCTATACCACTAGCATCACATTCAACTTCAAATTGCTTCGAAAAATCAGGTAATGCAAGTAATGGTGCAGAAGTAAGCAAACATTTTAACGTATCAAAAGCAATGTCTTGGGCCGCGCCCCAAACAAAAGGAACACCTTTCTTTGTTAAATCATTTAAAGGTGCAGCAATGGTGCTAAAATCTTTCACAAAGCGCCTATAGAAACCAGCGAGACCGTGGAAACTATGCACATGACTAACATTCATTGGAGTAGGCCAATTCTGAATTGATTCAATTTTAGATTGATCTACCTCTACTCCATGCTTGGAAACAACAAATCCTAGGAATATGACCTTATCTTTTGCAAATGTACACTTCTCAAGATTAGCATACAGTTTATTATCACGTAACACTTGCAAAACTTGTCTAATATGAGTGCAATGTTCAGATTCAGTATGGCTGTATATGAGTATATCATCAAAGTAAACAACCACGAAACGACCAATAAACTCTCTCAAAACATGATTCATCAAACGCATGAAAGTACTAGGTGCATTAGTAAGACCAAATGGCATAACTAACCACTCATATAAACCGAATTTAGTTTTGAAAGCAGTTTTCCATTCATCCCCTTCTTTCATCCTAATTTGATGATAACCACTACGCAAGTCAATTTTAGAGAAAACAACAGCACCACTCAATTCATCTAGCATATCCTCTAAGCGTGGAATAGGATGACGATATCGAATAGTGATGTTATTAATCGCTCTACAATCAACACACATGCGCCAAGTACCATCTTTCTTAGGAACTAAAATAACAGGAACAGCACAAGGGCTAAGAGAGACACGAATGTACCCTTTATCCAGCAACGCTTGTACTTGCTTCTGAATTTCCTTAGTTTCTTCGGGATTAGTCTTGTAAGGTGCACGGTTGGGAAGTGTGGCGCCAGGAATCAGGTCCACTTGATGTTCTATACCACGCAATGGAGGCAAACATGCGGGTATGTCTTCTGGAAACACATCCCCAAAGTCTTGCAAAACAGAAGAGACACCAATAGAAATATGGGTCATGTCGTTAGAAACCAATACCTCGCCCTTATACATGAACACAAGTGGCATGGCTGTAGGATCCTCACGAAACTCTCTCATATCCTCCTTGGTGGCTAGTATCAATAACCCAGGCACTCTCTCACTTTTCGTTATATCACTCAATTTAGGCTCAATTACATCAGGAACAGCTGTCACGCAATCTCGCCGAGTGGTAGTATCTTCCTTCAAGTTCACCTCTATCTTCTGGCGAGAATCATTCACAATTTCTTGTGGTGTCATTGGCTGCATAGTAATCTTCTTTCCTTTGAATTCCAAGTGATATGTATTGGCTTGGCCATTGTGTTGCACATGGCGATCATAGAGCCAAGGCCGACCCAATAGTAGGTGACAAACAGTCAGAGGAACCACATCAAAATCAATAGAATCTTTGTATGGCCCTATTTGAAAGTCCCATGCTCACCATTCTTGACCTTGTCGTCGCCATCTTGCACCTTGGCTTGTGTAGTCCTCTTGACGTACTCGTCCAACTTGGCGAAGTAGAGGTCTTCGTCCTCCTTATTCATGAGGTTGCATGCGTCATCTAGGACGTCAAGTCTTGGCGTTGAAGCTTGATGGCGTGGAGGAGAGCATGCTCTTGGTGCCATTTTGGTGGTGGCACGAGTCGTATAACGTGCCTTATGATGGTGTCGATGGAGGTCATTGGCGTGTCATGCCAAAGGTTGAGGTAGATGGCGCACTTGGTCATCCACATGACACTCGCGACGATGCTCCTTGTCCTTGGCACTCTTCTTTTCATGGTGGTGCCTTCTTGAGCTTGGTTGAGCATTATGGATGGTGGTCAACATGTATTCTCTGTCTTCATGGCAAAGATGCCTTGAACGATGTCTTGTATCCTCTTGATGTTGGTTGATATGGGGTGTCCCGATCTTCTCAGTAAGCGGATGGCGGTGATGATGGTGGATGATTAACTAGCCTGTAACTATGAACTCTCCCGCTCGATCCCTAATGCCAATGCAACAGCTCTCGAACCATATAGGATATTCACAACACCACGCTCTTGCGCACGCAGCCGTGACCACAAACGGTAGTATGCAATCTACTAATTCCCAACGGAATAACAGATCACACTCAATTATAGTTGGTAGATTCGAACACAGGATAATTCCAGAGGTTCTATGAAAGAAACAACTCCAAAATAGTTTTAACGTGGTCTAAACCCTAACTAGGGGTCGTCCCAGGGCTTATAAGGGCGGCTGGGCCGGCCAGAAACCGAAACTAAATGCAAACGACTCAAACTTATACAAACCGACTCGGACCAGATTCGGTCGGCGGGCGGACACTCCGGTCGAAATCGGCCAGACAGTTCGGTCAGGCCGAACACTCCGGGTGAAGTGCGTCGGACAGTCCGGTCTGGTCGGAAACTTTGAAGTTTCCAGGTGGTGTCCGGGTAGTATCCAAACTGGCAGATAGAATGTCCACGCCAGTTTGCCTCTCGACCAGGCCAGACAGTCCGGGTGGATCTGGCCGGACACTCCGGTCGTGGAAGATCTTTTTGCCTCCGTCTTGATGATCTTCTCTTGCGCCTTCCTCCCGCTCCTCCCTCGCGCATCCTTGGGCGATCATCATGTTGGGCTTCTCTTGTAGCCCTTCTCCTCCTCGCGCCATGCTTGTTTCTCCAACGAACCTGCTCTTACATAAATG
This sequence comes from Avena eriantha, assembly GCA_910589775.1. Classification (NCBI taxonomy): domain Eukaryota; kingdom Viridiplantae; phylum Streptophyta; class Magnoliopsida; order Poales; family Poaceae; genus Avena; species Avena eriantha. The sequence goes on along the minus strand of OU342741.1, from coordinate 268,294,236 downwards.
CATAGACTTAGGCAGTATAAGGTTCTCATTAATCAAAGTACCAGATTCATTTAAGAGTAAATTCACCTGTTGTTCCAGTAGCTTAGCACGAGCTCTTGTAATAGGTCCAATTCTAATCTCATTGGACTGATCCTTTCTTGCAACAGTTGTAGCATCTTCAGTAGTCATTGGGGTAGGTGTAATTGTAGGGATGTCCTCATCATTGGTGATGATCTCGAGAGGATGTTTGTCGATGAAGATTCTTGCCTTGTGGTGCCTTGTGTGGAAGATGATGTTTGGGCACCACTCTTCTTGTAGAAGATGGCACTTGATGCCTTGGAGGTAGATGCACTTGACGCATTGGAGATGGTCGTGCTTGGCGCCTTGGAGATGGTGGCGCGTGACGCCATGTAGGTAGTCACGCCTGACACCTTGGAGGTGGATCATCGTAGTGGTGGTGCCCTTTGGTGTGGCACGCTTGGCCTTGAAGGTCATGGATTCTTGATGATGTGCCTCCATTAGCTTGGCGTAGTAGTCCTCCACCTCCAAGCGATGGAGGTATTCTTCATGGCTCGTGGAAGATCCCTCGAAGTGGGTGAACCTCGCCATGTCCTCCATGCTTGGTGAGGCGTCGTCGTTGTAGCACTCGAAGTCATCCATGCTTGGGGAGTCATTGTTGATGTAGTACTCCATATCACCCAAGCATGTGGAGCCATTATCGGTGTAGTGCTCCATGTACTCCATGCATGAGGAGGCATTGTCGATGTAGAGCTGCAAGTCCTCCATGCTTGAGGAGCCATAGTTGATGGCGTGCTCCGTGTCTTCCATGCATGTGGAGCCGTCATAGGTGCAATGCTCTGGGTCCTCAAAGCATGCGGATCCATTGTCGTTGTAGTGCTCCATCATGTCCTCCATACTTGTGGAGTCATAGTCGTGGTGGCTCATCGTGGATTCTTAATAGAAATCATCCTAAGTTCCAGAGTCCCTAGACATGATTCACAAGACCAACTGGTGTATATGGAAGTGGTAGGGGGTTAGGAATGCAACGTCAAACCTTACTTTACCTTGGAAGATAGTATCGTGCAAGTGGCAACACTTGAGAGCAATCAAAACCAAGCAAAGTGAAGTTCACACGGAACACCAAACCAACTAACCACTAAAAAACACACACACACACAAAGCTTATGGTGGATAGGTATGGAAAGAGGCGTGTCCAAGAATAATCCGAAATGAAGATATTGTAATGGCAAGTAAAGAACCACGATGATCACAAAGCCAAACAAGTCAATCCACAAGATAGGAATTATATACAAGGAAACACACACGGTGGGATAAATGGGACTTGTGCGACGGAGAAAGTGAGCTAAGAACCAAATGATTACCTAGCGAAGACTATAAGCTCGTGTCGCACAAGTGCAAGGAGAGACGCTAGTTCGATTGCAATAAATTGGTGGGCTACAAGATATGCACAATAAGTACCACCTATTTGATGTTCATCGAGCTTGCGCTTCCTATTCTATGAGGCACTTGTTTCTTTCTTTTTCTTCTTTTTATTTTTCTATTTTTTTCTCTTTTTCTTTTCTTTTTCACTTGCCCCTTCCTTTTGCCAACAACTATACAAGATAACTATATGAGATAGCGCGCTCACAACTTTTGCTCGGAATTCTACAAGGTATCAAATGTGCATAGCCCAAGCAATCATAGGAGGAACTAGTCTCAATAGGTGTTTGTTGAATGCAAAGATAGTGTGGCTCACAAAGGGAAGCAAGTGGGGAGAAGTCGCGGAATTTTTATACCTTTCATCGCCGATCTTCACCCTTTATTGGTGGATTCCGCCTTGCCCATGGAATTTGTATGGAGTAGATAGCATGAACCACGGAGATGATGATGTAGAGCTCTTTCTCCTCTTCAAAACAAGCTAAAGAACACCAAAATCCGAGTTCGTATGCAAAAGTTATGCTCAAAACCGTGAAGCAGATTTTTCTGTCAGCAGGCGGCGGACAGTCCGGTGCGCACATGCCGGACAGTCCGGCCGGGCCGAATATTCCGGTCAGTTTAGGCCGGAAACTCCGGTCGGGCGGATATTCCGGTCTGTTTTGGCCAGACAGTCCGGTCCGATCGAACCCGAACTTCCAGAACATGAACGGGACGAGTTTTGGCAGAAAAACTGGGACCAAAACCTCAAATTGATGGGGGAAATCAAGGAATTAGGCTATGGAAACGCAGGGGAAGGTAGATCAACAAGTTTAGCAAGTAATCCATGGATCAAAACCTACCAAAACGCACTCAAATCACAGATCGGTTCAAAACACGAAATTGGGGTTATTTTTGGGGATTTTCGAATTTATGGGGGAAAAGACCAAATCGAGCAGAAATCCGTGGCAACCAAAAGCTGCTGATACCAGATGATGTGGGTTGACACAAGATCCACTCGATTTTGTGGCAATTTTTGTGGTTTTTCCAGAAAAATTTGGTGGGGAAGAACGAGGGTGAAATCCGTGGCAACTTGGGCTCTGATGCCAGATGATGAGGGCAAACCTCTAGGGTGGCCCGATCTTCACGGATCTCGTGGTCAAATCGATGGGAAAGCAAGCGGAAAGGGAGAAGGTAGCGGAAGTGGACGCACACCTCGCGAAGAACACGATGAACACATGCAAAACACACACGATACAAGGCCGGTTGCTCTCACCAGTGGCCAATGGTCCGATAGAATCCTCGCAAGGAAAGATCGGTCAACGTGCTCCCATCAATCCCAAGCGGAGAGGGAAGAACACCTTGGAGAGGGTCTTGACGTCTTGGCAAAGGGACACCGATGCCAAGCCCTTGTACAATGAGGGAGGCGCGATGCAAACTCCAACGAGGTGGTGACGATAGTCGATCCCCTTTGGTAGAAGGGGATGAGGCAAAACTAGAGATTCCACAAAGGGGGTTGTCTTTAGTCTATCATCTATGCCTAAGGGATACTTGAGGGGGTGGGGGCTCTATTTATAGGCCAACCACAAGTTCAGAGGTAGTTTGGACATAAAACTAGGGTTTGGTACAGAATAGGGGGGTACATGGGCCAAGGGCCCAGATGTTGGCACGCAGGCCCATCGCGTAGGACGGACACTTCGTGTCGAGTGGGTCGGACACTCCGGGTAGTGTCCGGGTAGAGTTCGATGTAGCACACAGAATGTCCGTGCCAGGACGGGGCTAGGGTAGGCCGGACACTCCGACTGAGTCGCGTAGGACAGTCCGGCTGCGCCGGACGCTCCGGCTGGATTCGAGCGGACTCTCCGGGGCGATGACGGCGGAGACTCTCGTTCTGGAGTTGGCTGCTCCTAGTCCATCTTTTTGGTTTACTTGGGGACGATCTTGGGGACTTGGCGTTATGGATGTAGTAGTTCAAGTTGCTCGAGATGCAAGACAAGAACCGCCAATCAGAACTTGGCATGACATGAAGGCTCACATGAGATCCCGGTTTGTCCCCACGCACTACACGCGTGACCTCTTCAACAACCTTCAAGCGCTTCGTCAAGGGACAAAGACCGTGGAAGGGTACTTAAAGGAAATGGAACTCAACTTGATTTGCGACAACATTGATGAATGCATGGAGTAAACAATGGCACGTTTCCTTATTGGCTTGAATCACCCAATCAAGCGCATCGTCGAGTTCCAAACCTACAACAACATGGTTGAGCTTGTGCACATCGCAACAAAGGTTGAACGTCAAGTGCAAGAGGATATCAAGTACAACAAGCCCAAGACGTACTTCGCCTACAAGCAAGCTTCAACCGCTACACCAACAACTTTCAATGGTAGCTCCTCAAGTACCTCCAAGCCTTCCTTCAAGCCCACACTTCCTCAAGGAAAACTGCCCCCAAGTGGCAAGCAAGCAAAGAGTGATACACCTTTCAACCGGTGAATGCTACAAGTGTGGAGGTAAAGGACACAAGTCGGCCGAATGTGGAAACAAGAAAGTCATGTTCATCCATGACAATGGTGATGAAGAGTACTTGAGTGAAGATGAGTTTGATGCACGTGTCAAGGAAGCAATGGCAAGGCAATGAGTGGAAGATGATCAAGAACTCCTCATGTGTGAGCATGATGCAAGTCCATCGCTTGTCGTCACAAGGATCTTGACCACTCAAGCACAACAGCATGAAGACCAACGCTCCAATATCTTCGAAACACGAGTCGGCATCAACGGCAAATCTATCAAGGTGATCATTGACGGAGGGAGTTGTCACAACCTTGCTAGCACCGAGTTGTGTGAGAAGCTCAACCTCACCCTCCATCCACACAAGCACTTCTACCATGTGCAATAGCTAAGTGACCAAGGGTCCGTGAAGATCAAGCATACCATATCGGTATCCTTCGCCATTGGTCCTTACAAAGATACGGTGGAGTGTGATGTGGTTCCTATGGCAGTTTGCCACATGCTTCTTGGTCGACCATGGCAATTTGACAAGGCTGCTCAACATGATGGTCGCACCAATATATACACCTTCAAATGGCTCAACAAAACTTGTGTTTTGCAACCGATGACTCCTAGCTAAATAATTGCGGACAATGCAAAGGCTTTAGCAAGGGCGCAAAGCACAAATCCTACTGGTGAGAAGAGCGGTGAGAGAGAGAATGACCTCATAGTGAGTGAGACCCACAAGCCAAATTCGAGTGGAAAAACTAAGAGTGTTCTCCTTGCCACCAAAAGTGAGATGAGAGATGTTCGGAACAACCCATCCATCTTGCACTATGTCCTCCTTTGCAAGGGACTAGCGCGAGGAACTAATGAATTAACCAATGTTCCTCCATCTTTGATGAATGTTTTGCAGGAATTCAAGGATGTGTTCCCCGAAGAGCTTCCACATGGACTACCTCCTCTTCGCGGCATTGAACATCGAATTGACCTCATCCCCGATGCACCACTTCCCAACCGTGCCGCTTACCGCACGAACCAGGAGGAGACGAAGGAGATCGAACGTCAAATCAACCAACTCGTCTCCAAAGGTTTGATCCAAGTTAGCACTAGTCCAAGTGCCATACCCGTGATTCTTGTTCCCAAGACGGATGATACATTACGGTTATGCATGGACTGCCGTCCAATCAATGCTATCACCGTGCGTTATCGACATCACATACCACGTCTCGATGACATGCTTGATGAGTTGTGTGGAGCCACTATTTTTTCAAAAATTGATCTTCGTAGTGGTTACCATCAAATACGCATGGCTGAAGGTGATGAGTGGAAAACCGCCTTCAAGACCAAACTTGGTCTCTATGAATGGTTGGTTATGCCCTTTGGTTTATCAAATGCCCCATCCACCTTCATGCGCCTTATGAATTACTTCTTGCGTTCTCTCATTGGGAAAAGTGTTGCTGTCCATTTCGATGATATTCTTGTTTCTAGCAAATCACTTGAGGACCATATAACACATGTCAAGGAAGTGTTGCAAATCCTTCGACATGAAAAGCTTTATGCTAATCTTCCCAAGTGCACTTTTGCTAAAGACAAGTTGATTTTTCTTGGATTTGTCGTTTCTTCGAAGGGAATTGAAGTTGATGTTTCCAAGGTAAAGGACATATGAGATTGGCCCATACCAACAAATGTGAGTGAACTCCGAAGTTTTCATGGGTTGGCCGGTTTCTATCCTCGCTTTGTGAAAGACTTTTCAACCATTGCTTGTCCCCTTAATGAATTGACCAAAAAGAATGTCACCTTAGTGTGGGGCAAAGCACAACAAAAAGCTTTTGATGAACTTAAAGAGAGGCTCACCGAAGCACCTCTTCTTGCTTTACCGGATTTCACAAAAACTTTTGAAATAGAGTGTGATGCTAGTGGTATTGGCATTGGAGGAGTCCTTATGCAAAACGGACGTCCTATAGCCTACCATAGCGAGAAACTTGATGGTGCTCGCCTTAACTATCCGATTTATGACAAAGAGCTTTTTGCCTTAGTTCGTGTCCTTCAAGTTTGGCAACACTACCTTTGGCCCAAGGAATTTATCATACATTCCGACCACGAGTCATTGAAATATCTCAAAGGCCAAGCTAACTTGAGCAAGAGACACACTAAGTGGGTTGAGTTCATGGAGTCTTTTCCGTACATTGTCAAGTATAAGAAGGGCAAAGATAATGTAGTTGCGGACGCATTGTCTCGCAAACATACAAGCCTTCTTAGACTTGAAATCAACGTGTTGGGTCTTGAGGACATAAAATCTTTGTATGCTTCCGATCCGTTCTTTGAACCAATTTTCACAAAGTGCTCCAATGACAAAGGAGTTGATGATTTCTATTTGCATAAGGGCTTTCTATTTAAACAAAACAAGCTATGCATCCCGAAGTCATCGCTTCAACTTTTGCTCCTCCAAGAATCTCATGGTGGAGGCCTGATGGGTCACTTTGGTTGCGACAAGACATTGGACATGCTCTCCAATCACTACTTTTGGACCAAGATGAAGCGTGACGTGGAGCGCTACGTTCAATGATGCACGACATGTGTTCAAGCTAAGTCGCAAGCTAATCCCTATGGTCTTTATATGCCATTGCCTATTCCTCATACACCTTGGTCCGACATTAGCATGGATTTCGTGTTAGGATTGCATAGATCTAAGCATGGTCATGATTCTATATTTGTTGTTGTGGATCGTTTTTCAAAAATGGCACACTTCATACCATGCCATAAGACCGACGATGCTTCACATGTTGCAAATCTATTTTTCAGGGAAATCGTCTGTCTTGATAGTGTGCCAAGGACAATCGTCTCCGACCGCGACGTCAAATTCATGAGCTACTTGTGGAAGACCCTCATGGCCAAGCTCGGCGTCAAGCTCCTCTTTTTATCCGCATCACATCCTCAAACTGATGGCCAAACCGAAGTTGTCAACCGAAGCCTCGGAACTCTCCTTCGTGTGTTGATCAAGAAAAACATGAAGGACTGGGAGGAATGCATTCCACATGCCGAGTTCGCCTACAATCGAGCCAAGCACTCAACAACCAAGATGAGTCCATTCATGATCGTCTATGGTCTCGAGCCCCTCACCGCGCTCGACATCCTACCACTACCTCTCCATGAGCGCACGAACATGGACGTCGAGAAGCGTGCACAAGCTATGAAGAAGCTTCATGAAGAAACAAGAGCTGCTATCGAGCAACAAGTACTTCGCCAAGCTTCAAGGTTAAACAAGGACAAGAAGGAGATGATATTTGAAGAAGGTGACCTTGTGTGGATACACCTAAACAAGGACCGCTTCCCCAAGGAACGTGACTCCAAGCTCAAGCCAAGAGGAGATGGTCCCTTCAAGGTCCTCAAAAGAACCAACAACAACGCCTACATCATTGACATACCGACCTACAAGTACCTTGCAAGAAATAGATTCAATGTCAAGGATCTCTCACCCTACCATGGAGATGTTCAAGATGATATCCATGAAGAGTTGAGGATGACTCTTTCCCAAGGGGGGGAGCTGATGCAGCCCGTCCTACGGACGCTTCTACATCTACACCAACAAGTCCCCCAAGTGGACCCATGACTCATGCCCGAGCCAAACTCCTCCAAGCTAAGGTGAACTCTCTCCTCTCTTCGTGCCAATTTGATACCTCCTTGGATGGTGTGCTACTTCATACCACTACTTTGTGCATCATCAGGTACGAGCCCCCGCCGCGTCGACACACGAGCCCTGAAGCTGCACCTGTCCTGAAGCTGCTAGAGCCGAAGTGTCCGCCCGGATCTAGCCGGAGTGTCCGACACGACTTAGCCAGAGTGTCCGGCCTGCCCACTCGGACATTCTGTCTGCCAGTTCGGACACTGACCGGACACTGCCCGGAGTGTCTGGCCACCCCGGACTGTCCGGTCGATCCGACCCGAACTGTCCAGCCCAAGTGATGGGCCTGCGAGCCTAGATGGGCCCTATGGCCCATGTACCCCTCTACTTCGCCCATAACTCTACTTTAATGCCTGAATTACCCCTGAACTTGTGGTTGGCCTATATATAGACCCCCACCTCCATTGTAAACCCTAGGCTTGATATTGGAATTAGTGGAAACCCCTTTGTGGATCTATCTAATTCTTGCCTCATGCTCCTTGACTAAGGAGCACCAATATCCCCAAACCTCGTTGGAGTTTGCATTGTGCCTCCGCATTGTACAAGGCCTAGGCATCGGTGTCCCTTTGCCTAGACGTCAAGATCTCACCGAGTCTCCCATCTCGCCGTGCCGGTTCGAGAGAGAGTCCTGCGCCCGACGCCGATCCTAGGGATTGCGCCGGACCAGTTACCACCGGCGTGAGCTATTAGTGTTTATCGTGGTTTTGCATGTGTGTATTCTTCGTGCGTTAGTTTGTCGTGTTCATCCTTCCCTCCTTTCCCCGCACTCCATCCTCGATTTGAAAGGGAATCGTGAAAGATCGGGCCACCCTAGAGGTTTGCCCTCAACAAGAACACTCTTAGTTTTTCCACTCGAATTTGGCTTGTGGATCTCACTCACTATGAGGTGGTTCTCTCTCTCACCGCTCTTCTCACAAGTAGGTGTTGTGCTTTGCGCCCTCGCTAAAGCCTTTGCATTGTTCGCAATTATTTGGCTAGGAGTCATCGGTTGCAAAACACATGTTTTGTTGAGCCATTTGAAGGTGTATACATTGGTGCGACCATCATGTTGATCAGCCTTGTCAAATTGCCACGGTCGACCAAGAAGCAAGTGGCAAACTGTCATAGGAACCACATCACACTCCACCGTATCTTTGTAAGGAACAATGGCGAAGGAGACCAATACGGTATGCTTGATCTTCATGGACCCTTGGTCACTTAGCCATTGCACGTGGTAGGGGTGCTTGTGTGGATGGAGGGTGAGGTTGAGCTTCTCACACAACTCGGTGCTAGCAAGGTTGTGACAACTCCCTCCGTCAATGATCACCTTGATAGATTTGCCATTGATGCCGGCTCGTGTTTGGAAGATATTGGGGCATTGGTCTTCATGCTCTTGTTCTTGAGTGGTCAAGATCCTTGTGACGACAAGCGATGGACTTGCATCATGTTCACACATGAGGAGTTCTTGATCATCTTCCACTCGTTGCCTTGCCATTGCTTCCTTGACACGGGCATCAAACTCATCTTCACTCCAGTACTCTTCATCACCATTGTCATGGATGAACAAGACTTTCTTGTTTCCACATTCGGCTGACTTGTGTCCTTTACCTCCACACTTGTAGCATTCATCGTTAAAAGGTCTATCACTCTTTGCTCGCTTGCCACTTGGGGGAAGTGTGGGCTTGAAGGAAGGCTTGGAGGTACTTGATGAGCTTCCATTGAAAGTTGTTGGTGTAGCGGTTGAACCTTGCTTGTAGGTGAAGTACGTCTTGGGCTTGTTGTACTTCATATCCTCTTGCACTTGACTTTCAGCCTTTGTTGCGATGTGCACAAGCTCAACCATTGTGTTGTATGTTTGGAACTCGACGATGCGCTTGATTGGGTGATTGAAGACAATAAGGAAACGTGCCATTGTTTGCTCCATGCGTTCATCAATGTTGGCGTGAATCAAGTTGAGTTCCATTTCCATGAAGTACTCTTCCACGACCTTTGTCCCTTGACGAAGCGCTTGAAGGTTGTTGAAGAGGTCACATGTGTAGTGCGCGGGGACAAACCGGGATCTCATGTGAGCCGTCATGTCATGCCAAGTTGTGATTGGCGGCTCTTGTCTTGCATCACGAGCAACTTGAACTTGTTCCCACCAAAGGTTGGCGTAATCATCAAACTCTAGCGAAGCCATGGCGACCATCTTCTCGTTGCTATAGTTGTGCATGCGGAAGATCTTGTCGACTTTGAGTGCCCACGAGAGGTATTCTTCGGGGTCATTGGATCCGGTGAACTGGGGCATTGTGAACTTGATCTTGCCAAAAGTTTCTTCATCGTTGCGGTCATTGCGACGAGCTTGGTGACCTTGTTGATGATCTTGTAGTTGGGGAGGTGGAACTTGGTTCTCGCGTCCTTGTTGCGGAGCTTGCTCTTGGTATTGTTGTTGAGGAGCTTGCTCTTGCTCTTGGCGCGGTTGTTGACGTGGTTGAGGCGCTTGGGCCTCATGGTGGCGAGGGTGTGGAGCCTCTTGGCGAGGTTGATGACGAAGAGGAGGCTCGTTCCTCGGTTGGTGATGTTGGTTAGGCACATGGGCCTCATAGCAAAGAACATGGTCATGAGCCTCTTGACGTGGTGGGCGTCGCTCAACTTGTATCACTTGACGCTCCAAGTTTTGTTGATATGGAGGAGGCGCCTCGTGATGACCATGGTGTCGTTGTTGACAGTCATGACGTTGATGACGAGGAGGAGGATCTTGGAGAGCTTCACGTCGATGACGAGCTTGATTCTCCAAATTGGAGTCATCACTTGTTGTGTCAAGTATGTGTCGCGGTCGATGGTGGTAGACTTGCGGTTGCACTTGCGGTTGCGCTTGTGGTTCCTCTTGTGGTTGCTCTTGGTGGATCACTAGTGCCCTTGCGTGATGACGGTGTACTTCTTGCCTTGCTCGTGGCCTTGAAGAGAGGTCACCATCATAGCTTGACGTTGCGGCGTGCCGTGGGGAAGGTATATAGTTCGAAGAGGTTCCATCTTCAACCACGGGGGCATCATTGCATCTTGGAGCACTTGGATGTAGATCTTGTTGAAGGGGTGCATGACGACGTGAACAACTTGAAGAGCTTGATGCGCGTGAACGTGGCCTTGCCATTCCGTCGATGAGGTGTCGAAGATTGTCATTTGTTTCGGCGACGGAGCGTTGAAGCGCTTCATTTTGGTGGCCGAAGTTGTGATGCATTGCATGCATTTGTCGCTCGAGGCCGTCGAAGCGATTGTCGATATTCTTGAACTCGGCTTGCATCTTGCCAAATTGTTCATCTTGTCTTGTCTCAAGGGCTTGGCAACATTGACGGAACTCTTGGCGGACGAAGAAGTGACTTGCACGCGTCATGTATGGACCTTGATCTTCTTCTTGGGGAGGTGGTTGGCTCGACTCACCGTGCCTATCCATCATGCAAGACACACAAGTATTGTATATGGAAGTGGAATATGGTGGTGTTAGCCTTGTACCTCACCTTGGGATTGCACCAAACTAGAAACCACAAGTGAGAGCTATAACCATGCAAAGTGGAAATGCAAAGAAAGCTCACACTAAAGAAAGAAATAACTCTCAAAAGCTTGTTGGTGGTAGGTTAGGATTGTGGAAAGCCAAAGAACCAACCAAAATAAAAGGGATAGTAAAATGTGGGTAAAATCCAACAAAACTCAAGTCAAAGGCGAAGGTAAACAACTCAAAAGGCTGACGGGAACCTACGACTATATACACACACGTGGAGAAAGTTGGGATTGACACGACTATGAAAGTGAGCAAACAAAATGTCCTAACGAAGACTAAGCTTGTTGTCGTGCCAATGCAAGGAGAGACCGTGGCTCGTTTGCAAAGAGGAAAAATGAGCAACGGATTTGTGCACTTGTCTTGGGCGCTCTTCTTTCTCTCTCGTTTACAAGCTTTGAGACTCTCTTTGGCAATGGGAGACTATTTTTCTTTTGCTTTTTCTTTGTATCTTTTTCTTTCTTTTATATATATTTTTGCTCTCCCTTGATGCTACCTAGTCACACTTGATGTTGCTCTTGCACACTCACTATCCAAGGACAAATGCACAATGCTTAAGCAAACACAAGATGAGCCACTCTCATAGGATAGGTACACACAAAGGAAGATAGGGGTTAACAAGGTGACGCAAGTTATACCTTCGTTGATGATGAACTTGGCGTCGGTGGTGCGGGATGATGTTTGTGGGCCGTGGTGTCGATGAGCGCGGGGGTTGTCGATGCAGAAGCTTGTTGTTAGTTCGCGACACGCACACGGGCACAAACAAACAAGAAGAAATTAGCCAATACAAGATTAGAGGCAAAACTGTCAAAATTAGGCGTCAGGCCGGAGACTCCGGGTGATGTAGCCCGACCTTCGGTCGTTCCCACATCATGGTCTCCAACTTATGCCAAGTCGCGATGGACTCCAAAGGTGGATCCGTTCCTCTATGCGAACCTACTTCCTACCCTCTTGAATGGTATCCTACTTCATACCCCGTCCCATATCAATGATAGGTTCACACCAACAAGTACGGAGGCATGGGAGGAAGCCTGGAGCACCAAGCACGACAAGACGAAGGCTTGGAAGAGAAGACGGAAGAAGCAGCAACTGCAGCACCGGAGTCTCCGGCCTGCACACACCGGAGTCTCCGGCCACACTGGAGTCTTTGGCCTGAAGACACCGGAGTCTCCGGCCTGCATACCCCGGAGTCTACGGACCCATCTCCGGACCGACCCCCAGATCGAGCTGAGGACAGTCTGTCTGCCACTCCGGAGGCGACACTGGAGACAGACCGGAGTCTCCGGCCTGAGCGTGTGGGCCTGCGCGCCGCCAGCTGGGCCTTTGGCCCATGTACCCCTTAGTCCGCCTAGACTTTACCCTTTTATTCCTAAAGTTCCCTTGAACTAGTGGCTGGCCTATATATAGTGCCCCCACCCCCTCATGTAACCCTAGGCATAGATGATATACTAAAGAAAACCCCCTTTGTGAAATCTCTAGTTTTGCCTCATCCCCTTATACCAAAGGGGATCGACTATCGTCACCACCTCGTTGGAGTTTGCATCGCGCCTCCCTCGTTGTACAAGGCCTTGGCATCGGTGTCCCTTTGCCAAGACGTCAAGACCCTCCCCAAGGTGTTCTTCCCTCTCCGTGTGGGATCGAGGGAGCACGTTGACTGATTTTTCCTTGCGAGGATTCTATCGGACCGGTGGCCACCGGTGAGAGCAATCGACCTTGTATCGTGTGTGTTTTGCGTGTGTTCATCGTGTTCTTCGCAAGGTGTGCGTCCGCTTTCGCTACCTTCTCCATTTCCCCTCGCTTTCCCATCGATTTGACCACGTGATCCGTGAAGGTTGGGCCACCCACGGGGTTACCCCATAACATCTGGTATCAGCAGCTTTTGGTTGCCACTGATTTCCCCTCGATTTTGTCTTTTTCCCCATAAATTCGAAAATTCCACCAAAAATAGCCCCAATTCGTGCTTTGGATCGATCTGTGATTTGAGTGCGTTTTGGTAGGTTTTGATCCGTGGATTACTTGCTAAACTTGTTGATCTACCTTCCCCTGCGTTTCCATGGCCTAATTCCTTATTTTCCCCCACCAATTTGAGGTTTTGGGTCGAGTTTTTCCGCCAAAACTCGTCCCGTTCGTGTTCTGGAACGTCCTGGAACCTTCGGACCGGATATTCCGGCCCCAGACAGGAGACTCCGGCCCAGACCAGAGATTCCGCCCCCCCAGACCGGAGATTCTGGTCCAGACCGGAGTTTCTGGCAAAGTCTCCGCCCCCACCGCTGACAGCAAATCTGTTTCACCGTTTTGGGCATAACATTTGCGTACAAACTCGGATTTTGATGTTCTTTAGCTCGTTTTGAAGAGGAGAAGGAGCTCTACATCATCATCTCCATGGTTCGTGCTATCTACTCCATCCAAATTCCGTGAGCAAGGCGGAATCCACCAATAAAGGTTGAAGATCGGCGAAGAAAGGTATAAAAATTCTGCCACCTCTCCCCACTTGCTTTCCTTTGTGAGCTACACTATCTTTGCGTTCAACAAATACCTATTGAGACTAGTTCCTCCTATGATTGCTTGGGCTATGCACATTTGATACCTTGTAGAATTCCGAGTAAAAATTGTCAGCGCGCTATCTCATATAGTTATCTTGTATAGTTGTTGGCATAAGGAAGGGGCAAGTGAAAAAGAAAAGAAAAAGAGAAAAAAATAGAAAAATAAAAAGAAGAAAAAGAAAGAAACAAGTGCCTCATAGAATAGGAAGCGCAAGCTCGATGAACATCAAATAGGTTGTACTTATTGTGCATATCTTGTAGCCCACCAATTTATTGCAATCGAACTAGCGTCTCTCCTTGCACTTGTGCGACACGAGCTTATAGTCTTCGCTAGGTAATCATTTGTGATGCAGCCCGTCCTACGGACGCTTCCACATCTACACCAACAAGTCCCCCAAGTGGACCCATGACTCGTGCCCGAGCCAAAATCCTCCAAGCTAAGGTGAACTCGCTCCTCTCTTCGTGCCAATTCGATACCTCCTTGGATGGCGTGCTACTTCATACCACTACTTTGTGCATCATCAGGTACGAGCCCCCGCTGCATCGACCCACGAGCCCAGAAGCTGCACCTGACCTAAAGCTGCCAGAGCCGGAGTGTCTGCCCGAATCCAGCCGGAGTATCCGGCCACCCCGGAGTGTCCGGCCCGACTCGGCCAGAGTGTCCAGCCTGCCCGAGCCCGGACCTGGCGTGGACATTTAGAAGGTCGAATCGGACACTCCCCGGACACCACCCGGAGTGTCCTCCCTGCCCGGACTGTCCAGCCCAAGTGATGGGCCTACGAGCCTAGCTGGGCCCTATGGCCCATGTACCCCTCTACTTCGCCCAGAACTCTACTTTAATGCCTGAATTACCCCTGAACTTGTGGCTGGCCTATATATAGACCCCCACCTCCATTGTAAACCCTAGGCTTGATATTGGAATTAGTGGAAACCCCTTTGTGGATCTATCTAATTCTTGCCTCATGCTCCTTGACTAAGGAGCACCAATATCCCCAAACCTCGTTGGAGTTTGCATTGTGCCTCCGCATTGTACAAGGCCTAGGCATCAGTGTCCCTTTGCCTAGACGTCAAGATCTCACCGAGTCTCCCATCTCGCCGTGCCGGTTCGAGAGAGAGTCCTCCGCCCGACGCCGATCCTAGGGATTGCGCCGGACCGGTCACCGCCGGCGTGAGCTATTGGTGTTTATCATGGTTTTCCGTGTGTGTGTTCATCGCGTTCTTCGTGCATGTGTTCGTCGTGTTCATCCTTCCCTCCTTTCCTGCACTCCACCCTCGATTTGAAAGGGAATCGTGAAAGATCGGGCCACCCTTGAGGTTTTCCCTCAACATATTGGTATCAAGAGCTTCGTTGCTCACGATTTCCCCCACAAATTTTTCTTCTATCCACCAAAAATTCGAAAATCCCCGCAAAAACAGCCCATATTTGCCTTTGGATCGATCTCTTGATTTGGAGTGTTATTTGTGGTTTTGATCCGACCAAACCTTGTCTAAGGAGTTGGTCCAGCTTTATCCTGCGTTTCCCCAGCCCGATTTGGCCAGTTTTTCGCGGATTTGAGGCCCGAAGGCGAGGATTTCCGCTCAAGAACACGAGTAGGAAACCCGCGCCGGAGTGTCCGGCTAATACCGACCGGAGTGTCAAGCCGAATCAGACCGGAGTGTCCGGCCAGACCGGAGTATCCGGCCCAGACAGATCAGAGTGTCCGGCTGTAACACCAGTTTTGACAGTTTTGCCTCATTTTTCGCATTGGCTAATGTCCTTTGTTTGCTCGTGTCCCGTGTGCGTGTCAGCAAGTACCAGCAAGCTTCCGCATCATCAACTTCCGCGCTCATCGACACCACGGACCACGAACATCATCCCACACCACCGACGCCAAGTTCATCATCAAAGAAGGTATAACTTGGGTCACCTTGTTAACCCCCATCTTCCTTTGTGTGTACCTATCCCATGAGAGTGGCTCATCTTGTGTTTGCTTGAGCATTGTGCATTTGTCCTTGGATAGTGAGAGTGCAAGAGCAATATCAAGTGTGACTAGGTAGCTTCAAGGGAGAGCAAAAAAAATACAAAGAAAAAGCAAAAGAAAAATAGTCTCCCCTTGCAAAAGAGAGTCTCAAAGCTTGTAAGCAAGAGAGAAAGAAGAGCGCCCAAGGCAAGTGCACAAATCCGTTGCTCACTTTTCCTCATTGCAAACGAGCCATGGTCTCTCCTTGGATTGGCACGACAACGAGCTTAGTCTTCGTTAGGACATTTTGTTTGCTCATTTTCATAGTTGTGTCAATCCCAACTTTCTCCACGTGTGTGTACATAGTCGTAGATTCTCGTCACCCTTTTGAGTTGTTGACCTTCGCCTTTGACTTGAGTTTTGTTGGATTTTTACCACATTTGACTATCCCTTTTCTTTTGGTTGGTTCTTTGGCTTTCCACAACCCTAACCTACCACCAACAAGCTTTTGGGAGTTAGTGTGAGTTTTCTTGGCATTTCCACTTTGCACTCTAATAGCTCTCACTTGTGGTTTCTAGTTTGGTGCAATCCCCAAGGTGAGGTACAAGGCTAACACCACCATATTCCACTTCCATATACAATACTTGTCTGGTTTGCATGATGGATAGGCACGGTGAGACGAGCCAACCACCTCCCCAAGAAGAAGATCAAGGTCCATACATGACGCATGCAAGTCACTTCATCGTTTGACAAGAGTTCCATGAACGTTGCCAAGCCCTTGAGACACGACAGGATGAACAATTTGGCGAGACGCAAGCCGAGTTCAAGAACATCGACAACCGCTTCGACGGCCTCGAACGACAAATGCATGCAATGCATCACAACTTCGGCCACCAAAATGAAGCGCTTCAACGCTCCGTCGCTGAAACAAATTACAATCTTCGACGCCTCATCAATGGCATGGCAAGACCACGTTCACGCGCATCAAGCTCGGCAAGTTCTTCGCATCGCCATGCACCTCTTCCACAAGATCTACATCAAAGTGCTCAAAGACACAATGATTCCCCCGTGGTTGAAGATGGAATCTCTTTGAACTATGTACCTTCCCCACGGCACGCCGCAACGTCAAGATATGACGGTGACCTCTCTTCAAGGCCACGAGCAAGGTAAGAAGCACACCGTCATCACGCAAGGGCACTAGTGATCCGACAAGAGCAACCACAAGAGGAACCGCAAGCGCAACCACAAGTACAACCGCAAGTCTACCACCATCGACCGCGACACATACTTGACACAACAAGTGATGACTCCAACTTGGAGAATCAAGCTCGTCATCGACGTCAAGCTCTTCAAGATCCTCCTCCTCATCATCAACGT
Source organism: Avena eriantha (assembly GCA_910589775.1). Lineage (NCBI taxonomy): Eukaryota > Viridiplantae > Streptophyta > Magnoliopsida > Poales > Poaceae > Avena > Avena eriantha. The sequence continues at coordinate 268,277,303 of OU342741.1, read as the reverse complement.
CATGAACGTCAACACCGACACCATGGTCATCACGAGGCGCCTCCTCCACATCAACAAAACTTGGAGCTTCAAGTGATACAAGTTGAGCGACGCCCACCACGTCAAGAGGCTCATGACCATGTTCTTTTCCGTGAGGCCCATGTGCCTAACCAACATCACCAACCAAGGAACGAGCCTCCTCTTCGTCATCAACCGCATCAAGAGGCTACACACCTTCGCCACCATGAGGCCCAAGTACCTCAACCACGTCAACAACCGCACCAAGAGCAAGAGCAAGCTCCTCATCAACAACAATACCAAGAGCAAGCTCCGCAACAAGGACGCGAGAACCAAGTTCCACCTCCCCACCTACAAGATCATCAAAAAGGTCACCAAGCTCGTCGCAATGACCACGAATACCTCTCGTGGGCACTCAAAGTCGACAAGATCTTCCGCATGCACAACTATAGCAACGAGAAGATGGTCGCCATGGCTTCGCTAGAGTTTGATGATTACGCCAACCTTTGGTGGGAACAAGTTCAAGTTGCTCGTGATGCAAGACAAGAGCCGTCAATCACAACTTGGCATGACATGAAGGCTCACATGAGATCCCGGTTTGTCCCCACACACTACACGCGTGACCTCTTCAACAACCTTCAAGCGCTTCGTCAAGGGACAAAGACCGTGGAAGAATACTTCAAGGAAATGGAACTCAACTTGATTCGCGCCAACATTGATGAGCGCATGGAGCAAACAATGGCACGTTTCCTTATTGGCTTGAATCACCCAATCAAGCGCATCATCGAGTTCCAAACATACAACACCATGGTTGAGCTTGTGCACATTGCAACAAAGGCTGAAAGTCAAGTGCAAGAGGATATCAAGTACAACAAGCCCAAGACGTACTTCACCTACAAGCAAGCTTCAACCCCTACACCAACAACCTTCAATGGTAGCTCCTCAAGTACCTCCAAGACTTCCTTCAAGCCCACACTTCCTCAAGGAAAACTGCCACCAAATGGCAAGCAAGCAAAAAGTGATACACCTTTGAACGGTGAATGCTACAAGTGTGGAGGTAAAGGACACAAGTCGGCCGAATGTGGAAACAAGAAAGTCTTGTTCATCCATGACAATGGTGATGAAGAGTACTTGAGTGAAGATTAGTTTGATGCCCGTGTCAAGGAAGCAATGGCAAGGCAACGAGTGGAAGATGATCAAGAACTCCTCATGTGTGAACATGACGCAACTCCATCGCTTGTCGTCACTAGAATCTTGACCACTCAAGCACAAGAGCATGAAGACCAATGCTCCAATATCTTCCAAACACGAGCTGGGATCAATGGCAAATCTATCAAGGTGATCATTGACGGAGGGAGTTGTCACAACCTTGCTAGCACCGAGTTGTGTGAGAAGATCAACCTCAACCTCCATCCACACAAGCACCCCTACCACGTGCAATGGCTAAGTGGCCAAGGGTCCGTGAAGATCAAGCATACCGTATCGCTCTCCTTCGCCATTGGTCCTTACAAAGATATAGTGGAGTGTGATGTGGTTCCTATGACAGCTTGCCACATGCTTCTTGGTCGACCATGGCAATTTGACAAGGCTGCTCAACATGATGGTCGCACCAATATATACACCTTCAAATGGCTCAACAAAACATGTGTTTTGCAGCCGATGACTCCTAGCCAAATAATTGCGGACAATGCAAAGGCTTTAGCGAGGACGCAAAGCACAACACCTACTTGTGAGAAGAGCGGTGAGAGAGAGAGAACCACCTCATAGTGAGTGAGAGCCACAAGCCAAATTCGAGTGGAAAAACTAAGAGTGTTCTCCTTGCCACCAAAAGTGAGATGAGAGATGTTTGGAACAACCCATCCATCTTGCACTATGTCCTCCTTTGCAAGGGACTAGCGCAAGGAACTAACGAATTAACCAATGTTCCTCCATCTTTGATGAGTGTTTTGCAGGAATTCAAGGATGTGTTTCCCGAAGAGCTTCCACATGGACTACCTCCTCTTCGTGGCATTGAACATCACATCGACCTCATCCCCGGTGCACCACTTCCCAACCGCGCCGCTTACCGCACGAACCCGGAGGAGACGAAGGAGATCGAACGTCAAATCAACCAATTCGTCTCCAAAGAATCTCATGGTGGAGGCCTTATGGGTCACTTTGGTCGCGACAAGACATTGGACATGCTCTCCAATCACTACTTTTGGCCCAAGATGAAGCGTGACGTGGAGCGCTACGTTCAACGATGCACAACATGTGTTCAAGCTAAGTCGCAAGCTAATCCCTATGGTCTTTATATGCCATTCCCTATTCCTCATACACCTTGGTCCGACATTAGCATGGATTTCGTGTTAGGATTGCCTAGATCTAAGCATGGTCATGATTCTATATTTGTTGTTGTGGATCGGTTTTCCAAGATGGCACACTTCATACCGTGCCATAAGACCGATGATGCTTCCAATGTTGCAAATCTATTTTTCAGGGAAATCGTCCGTCTTCACGGTGTGCCAAGGACAATCGTCTCCGACCGCGACGTCAAATCATGAGCTACTTGTGGAAGACCCTCATGGCCAATCTCAGCGTCAAGCTCCTCTTTTCATCCGCATCACATCCTCAGACTGAGGGCCAAACCGAAGTTGTCAACCGAAGCCTCGGAACTCTCCTTCGTGTGTTGATCAAGAAAAACCTGAAGGATTGGGAGGAATGCATTCCACACGCCGAGTTCTCCTACAATCGAGCCAAGCACTCAACAACCAAGATGAGTCCATTCATGATCGTCTATAGTTTCGAGCCCCTCACCGCGCTCGACATCCTACCACTACCTCTCCATAAGCGCACAAACATGGACGTTGAGAAGCGCGCACAAGCTATGAAGACGCTTCACGAAGAAACAAGAGCTACTATCGAACAACAAGTCCTTCGCCAAGCTTCAAGATTAAACAAGGACAAGAAGGAGATGATATTTGAAGAAGGTGACCTTGTGTGGATACACCTAAGCAAGGAGCGCTTCCCCAAGGAACGTGACTCCAAGCTCAAGCCAAGAGGAGATGGTCCCTTCAAGGTCCTCAAAAGAATCAACAACAACGCCTACATCATCGACATACTAACCTCCAAGTACCTTGCAAGCAATACATTCAATGTTAAGGATCTCGCACCCTACCATGGAGATGCTCAAGATGATATCCATGAAGAGTCGAGGACGACTCTTTCTCAAGGGGGGAGCTGATGCAGCCCGTCCTACGGACGCTTCCACATCTACACCAACAAGTCCCCCAAGTGGACCCATGACTCGTGCCCGAGCCAAACTCCTCCAAGCTAAGGTGAACTCGCTCCTCTCTTCATGCCAATTCGACACCTCCTTGGGTGGCGTGCTACTTCATACCACTACTTTGTGCATCATCAGGTACGAGCCCCCGCCGCGTCGACCCACGAGCCCGGAAGTTGCACCTGACCTGAAGCAGCCAGAGCCGGAGTGTCTGCCCGAATCCAGCCGGAGTGTCCGGCCTGCCCGAGCCCGGACCTGGCGTGGACATTCAGAAGGTCGAAACGGACACTCCCCGGAGACCACCCGGAGTGTCCGCCCTGCCCGGACTGTCCGGCCGTGCCGACCCGGACTGTCCGGCCCAAGTGATGGGTCTGCGAGCCTAGCTGGGCCCTATGGCCCATGTACCCCTCTACTTCGCCCAGAACTCTACTTTAATGCCCGAGTTACCCCTGAACTTGTGGCTGGCCTATATATAGACCCCCACCTCCATTGTAAACCCTAGGCTTGATATTGGAATGAGTGGAAACCCCTTTGTGGATCTATCTAATTCTTGCCTCATGCTCCTTGACTAAGGAGCACCAATATCCCCAAACCTCGTTGGAGTTTGCATTGTGCCTCCGCGTTGTACAAGGCCTAGGCATCGATGTCCCTTTGCCTAGACGTCAAGATCTCACCGAGTCACCCATCTCGCCGTGCCGGTTCGAGAGAGAGTCCTCCGCCCGACGCCGATCCTAGGGATTGCGCCGGACCGGTCACCGCCGGCATGAGCTATTGGTGTTTATTGTGGTTTTGCGTGTGTGTGTTCATCGTGTTCTTCGTGCGTGCGTTCGTCGTGTTCATCCTTCCCTCCTTTCCCCGCACTCCACCCTCGATTTGAAAGGGAATCGTGAAAGATCGGGCCACCCTAGAGGTTTGCCCTCAACAATTTGGTTCTTAGCTCACTTTCTCCGTCGCACAAGTCCCATTTATCCCACCGTGTGTGTTTTCTTGTATATACCATTTATCCCACCGTGTGTGTTTTCTTGTATATAATTCCTATCTTGTGGATTGACTTGTTTGGCTTTGTGAACATCGTGGTTCTTTACTTGCCATTACAATATCTTCATTTCAGATTGTTCTTGGACACGCCTCTTTCCATACCTATCCACCATAAGCTTTGTGTGTGTGTGTTTTTTAGTGGTTAGTTGGTTTGGTGTTCCGCGTGAACTTCACTTTGCTTGGTTTTGATTGCTCTCAAGTGTTGCCACTTGCACGATACTATCTTCCAAGGTAAAGTAAGGTTTGATGTTGCATTCCTAACCCCCTACCACTTCCATATACACCACTTGGTCTTGTGAATCATGTCTAGGCACTCTGGAACCGAGGATGATTTCTATGAAGAATCCACGATGAGCCACCATACATATGCCTCCACAAGCATGGATGACAAGATGGAGCACTACACCGACAATGGCTCCACATGCTTGGGTGATATGGAGTTCTACAACAACAATAACTCCCCAAGAATGGAAGACTTCAAGAATGACAACGAAAAGCTCCTCAAGTCGCATCGACCAAGACGGAGCCTCCACCTCGAGAGCACCAAGGTCGCACGTGTAGTCGGATCGTCAAGCCCGAACTCCACCCAAATCGATTATCGCCATCTCATCGAAAGATCGAACACCTTTGCCCTATCATTACCCTCCCACATGTACTTATTCATACCACGACAATTTTTGATGAAGCGGCCCAGACCGACCTTACGCGTACTCTTGTGTGAGACTGGTTCCACACCTAACATATGTCTTATACCATATATGTGAAGGGGTTCGTAGCAAAAAAAAAATTCCTAGCTATCGCAACACCAATGCTAAGATCTATCTATGAGTTAATGTAGTAATGGGGATGGAGGTTTTGGTGACATAACCTTGTAGACCGAAAACATTTAACGTCCCGTAGGGAATGTGGATGAAGTATTTGAAATCGTAGCCGACCTCAAGGTAGCGAAGTTCCTTGCAAGTCAGCCCATGTCCTTGCTCGATAACCTAGGTGCCACTAGTGGAAACACCTCCGTGGTTTCTCACACGTCCGATGTCCGACGATGACCCACATTCTCCTTGATCCAACCATGATGCAAAAGTAGACCCTCTTGATCTACGATCCAGCAATGCGACTGCTTGTCGGGGTGGTGTCGTCTCCCACATGTGTAGTTCTTCTTGGAATCACTTGCGAGATTAAACACAGAGAGAGAGGGAGAAATTCCCTAAGGAATATTCTTGAGGAAATTCCCCAATTTTAATTTTCTATTTTCCCACTCCTATTACCCTCTTTATATAGGGGAAAAGGAGGCATAATTTGGCATATCTTAACCAAACCCTTTGCATGGGCTCATTGTGCATTTGTATGGTCTGGAGAAGCTTACTTGTCTTGTAGTTTAGCTGCTTTATCTCTCTTTGGTTTTATCGCGTATTGTTTTGTATGGTTCAATAATGCGGCTTATCTGAGTGAGTTTTACGGACCCACCGGGCCAGAAGCTTCTCAAGCTCAAGCATTTACTTTTCTAGTTAGAGACCAGCGTCTTGGAGCTAATGTCGGATCCGCTCAAGGACCCATGGGTTTAGGTAAATATCTAATGCGTTCGCCAACTAGGGAGGTTATCTTTGGAGGGGAAATTATGCGTTTTTGGGACCTTCACACTCCATGGTTAGAACCTCTAGGGGGCCCCAACAGTTTGGACTTGAGTAGGTTGAAAAAATACATACAACCTTGGCAAGAACGACGTTCAGCAGAATATATGACCCACGCGCCTTTAGGCTCTTTAAATTGGTGATGCGGGACAAAAGGAGAGCAAGGGGGCGCACAATCGTGCAAGGAGGCGGCAGCACCGGCTATCCCGGGTGGGCCCCACCCACCCACATGAACGCGGCCCGAGGTGCGCGACAGCGAAAATCCAGGGTCGGCCTTGCCTGCTGGCCCGCTGATACATTGTGAACGTATCTATAATTTTTGATGTTCCATGCAGGTTTTATATCTACTTTGTGATGTTTTGTCCACACTTTGGAGTATTTTTACACATTTTCTAGAAGTAACCTATTAACAAGATGCCACACTGCCAGTTGCCTGTTTTCTGCTATTTTTGGTTTCAGAAAAGCTAGTAAGGAAATATTCTCGAAATTGGACCGGACAAAAGCCGAAGTCAATGTTTTACCTGAAGCAACACGGACTTCGGAGGGGAGACGAAGTGGCGCACTAGGGAGGCCACACCTGGTGGCAGCGTGGCCTGGGAGGGCGCGCCACTATGGGTGTGGGCCCCCTGGTGCTCCACCGACCTTGCCCCATTGCCTATAAAAGCCTCCCAGGACGAAAACCCTAAGTACCCGATCAAAATTCCATGAAAGAGTCTGTAGCCGCCGCCATCTCCATCCCTAGATCGGGAGGGATCTGAATCTCTTCCGGGCACCCTGTCGGAGGGAGAGATCACCCTAGAGGCCTTCTTCATCACCATGACTGCCTCCGGTGTGATGCGTGAGTAGTTCATACCTGACTACGGGTCCATGTAGTAGCTAGATGGTTGGTTCTCCTCCTTTGTGCTACCATGTTTAGATCTTGTGAGCTCCTTTCATGATCAAAGATCATCTATTTGTAATCTTACATGTTGTGTTTGCGGGGATCCGATGGATATTGAGATGTTATTTCAGATTGATTATTGATTCTATCATGTCTATGTTATTTGTGATCTTGCATGCTTTCAGTTGTTAGTAGCTATCTTGGCCAAGTAGATGCTAGCAACTCTAAGAGGGAGAATTTATGCTCGATAGTGGGTTCATGCCTCTAGTAATATGTAGAAGTGACAGGAATCTCTAAGGTACTGTAGCATCCCATCTGTCTAACATATGTAATGCTACATGGTCTAGTAATATAATGGCTACTTCCTACATATAATTTTTGCATCATAATTATATCATGCTCATGTCATCATGCCACCTTGCATTTGAGCATCATATAAAACCCTTTTCATTTGGTTCTTCTCTCATATGCATTATTAATGGTATGTGGCTCTTCATATATCGTATTTGAAGCTTGATAAATGCTTGATGCCCAAGTTGAGTTGGAGGCATATCTTTTATTCCACTCCACCACCTTTCTTTGTCACCACCTTATAATTCCACCATCCTAATTACCCATGAGCTTTTACTTTCTTTTGGCTTTTAATCTAGCTCATGTGGGTTGGGATGAATCCAATTATATTTTCCTTTAGCTTGGCCTTACTCCATATTTTGGAATGCATATGTATAACTACCATGTTTATTTATTTTGTTTCCACAAGATTAAAACATGGCATTGAATGCTTTTGCATGGGCCATGCAAATCTCCACCACCTCTTCTCCTTTGGGTTTTGTCCTTGTTTTTGAAGTGAATCTTGTCTTTTGTTTTCATCCCAAGTGATCCTTAATATTTTGTGGAGCTCCACCTTTATCTCTCTCCTACCACCACCATGTGTGCACCACAAGCCTCACCATCTTGATCTCCTCACCTTGCCATGTGCATCAAACCTCTCTCTCTCTCATCCTCACCTTTCTCTCCTTTTCACCCTCCATCCATGCATGATCAAGTGGATCATAACTAAACCCTACCCTAAACCCCCTCTCTCTAATCCTCTATCTAAAACCCTAACCCTAACGAACCTCTTGCCATGCCATCTCTCACTCCCTCTCTATGCCGACAGGGCCCACCCCAGCTCTCCCTCTCTGCCCATGCCGAGGCACCCTTCCTCTCTGACCCTAACCACTCCTAGACCGAGCCTGCCCCTCCAACCCTAGCTCCCTTGCCAAGCCTCCCTTCCCTCCTTTCTCTCTCTCGCTGCCCAGCAGGCCCCACACCCGAGCCAGCCTCTCTGGTCTCGCCCGTCCCCACCTGCAGCCACCCCTGCCCTGCCTAGCCATGCCAGCACGTGAGCGTGATGGAGAAGGAAAGGTGGCCGAGCCACCTTTTCCCTTAACCCGATCCCCCACGGCACCTCTCCCTCGCCCCTCCTTCTTATCCTCCCCCTGCGCCCCACCGTACTATTTTAACCACTCTCGCTCATCCAGGCATGCAACTAAGAGCGTAATTCACCGAGGTAGTTACAATTGGTATCAGAGCCATCCCGCCCTTCAGGGTCTCAGCCAAATGGTCATTGTCAGTCTAGCAAATATTTTTGGTAGTTATGTATACTAGGGAAAAACAAAATGTGAGAGTAGGACTGCTTCCATTTTTCTTCTTACCCACCCACCCACCCTTTTTCTAGTAAGGAAGTGTAACGTTTTCAATCCTCTTCTAAAATTCAAACTAGGATTCACGTGTTCTGGGTTCCGTAGTACCATAGGTTGTGTGTGTGTGTGTGAATTCCTTGTTTATCTGTTGTATCCAAATGTTATCACTATCTGCCTTTTGGTTATCAACTGTTGGTACATTCCATACCGACAGTCCTTTGTAAACCGACGTGATCTATCTGATTCGTTGTACACCGGTGCGATCTATCTTACTCTTTGTTATCCGACGCTATCTTGTGTGGGGTGTTCGTTTCCATAGTTACTAATCTTTAGGTTCATCTTAAGAAGAAGGTGTTGGGATATGTGTTTTACTTATTCATGTGCAGAGTAATTATTTGAGTGCAGGATGGAGTCGCGACCATACCACTACTTTTATCATTCGCTCTTGTATATTGAACTGGTAGAGTTACTAATCTTGATTCGTTAAGTGGTTTTGCGCATATAGTGGTATTTTAATGCCGAAATTTGCGGGAAATTTTTCTTTGTTAGCTTACGTACCACACTCCTTGTTCAGTCGTGTGCGTTATGCTTAATATCTTCTAGGTGCCTTCAACTTTGTTGATATTTTAATATCATCTTAGTGAATTGTATCCTTTAATCTTGGTTAATTCCATTTTGGTACTATTTTGGATTATTATTATTCTCCATTATAGTACTGACTTGTGTTTTATATCAATCACATGATGGCACCACCATGCCGTTCTGAGGAGGACATACCACCTGAACTGGAGGCTGCTTTGGCAAGTATTGCTAATGCCTTGGGAACAATGCAGCAGAACCAGCAGCGCTTCGAAGAAAGCGTGAGGAGGAATGAGTTTGTTCCGCTACCTCCACCTCCCAAGCGAGGAGACATCAAGAGTTTTCTGAAGTTCAACCCACGCCAATTTGAGGTGTCTGATCAGCCACTTGATGCAGATGATTGGCTGCGTGAAATGTCAAGGTTGCTGATGACTGCGGATGTTCCTGAGCAAGAATGGGTAAAATGTGCCACGCACCTTCTGAAGGGAGATGCAGCTCTGTGGTGGGAAAATTACCTGAAGGCAGACCACTCTGGTTTTCAGCCTACTTGGGAACAGTTCACTGCGGCTTTCAAAGAGCAATACCTGTCAGAAATTGTCATGGAAAGGATGAAGGAAGTGTTTCTCAACCTCAAGCGGGGCAATGACAATGTCAATACCTATATCAGAAACTTCATGAACCTTTCTCGGTATGGTGGCGATGAGATCTCTGATGATAAGAAGAAGCAAAAGAGGTTCAGGCAAGGACTCAATGCATCCATCAAATATGCAATCACTCATGCAAGGTCGGAGTCTTTTCTAGAACTCCAACATACAGCTCTGCAGGAAGAAGCAAGTAGGCAAGTGTTTGAGGAGTCAAAGAAACACAGCCGCGATGTAGCAAGCTCTTCAGCTATGACAGCTCCTTCTAAGCGCCGCGTGTGGGTTTCTAACACTCCACCGTCGCTCCCGGCTCCACCAAGAGCGTCAAGCTACGTGGCAAGGCCACCAAACTCCTTCACCGCGGCTCCTAGGGGCTACAACCACAACTACCCTAGAGCGCCTGGCGGAGTCCCTGGCAACGCTGCTCCACGTCCACCTAGTGCTTGCTACACTTGTGGGAACACTGGGCATCAGCACTGGAATTATCCTATGAACAACAAAGCTCTTCCTCCACCACCTCCAAGACCTGCGGCAAGTTCTTCTAAGGTTCGTGCACCTCCACCTTGGGCTCTCAACATCAACACAAAGCCCGGGTCTACAGTTGCTCGTGCCAACTGTGTCAACATCGCTCAAGCTGAGCATGCATCTGGAGTTGTGATGGGTATGCTTCCTGTTAACTCAGTTCCTGCACGAGTTTTATTTGATTCTGGTGCATCACATTCTTTCGTGTCATACAAGTTTGTGGAGAGTAATGGGTTACCTTCTGATGCTTTACCAACTCGCCTCATGGTGCAATCTCCTGGATCAAACATGAGGGCTTCTAAAATCAGCCATGGCAATCAAATTAAGATTGGTGGCTCTTCGTTTCCGGCTTCCTTAATTATTCTGGGCAATTCTGACATTGATGTTATCTTGGGCATGGATTAGTTAATAGCAAATGCAGCTGTGATTGATTGTGCTGAACGCTCGGTTTCTCTAAAAATTCCTGAAGGCCATATAGTCTATTCTCCAAGTCTGACTCCTGCAATTCAGCTTTTCTCTTTGGCGGCTCTGAATGATGATGCTATGGAAGCTATTCAGAGTGTTCCGGTGGTCTGTGACTTCCCAGATGTTTTTCTTGAAGAGTTTCCAGGTATGCCTCCGGATCGTGAGGTTGAGTTTGTGATTGAACTTGAACCTAGTATCGCTCCTATCTCCAAGCGGCCTTATAAAATGGTCCTGCTGAGTTGGCTGAACTCAAACGTCAGCTTGATGAACAAGAGAAGTTGGGTTTCATTCAGCATAGTACTTCTTCTTGGGGTAGCCCAACCATCTTTGTGAAGAAGCGAGACAAGACTGATAGACTTTGTGTTGACTATCGGGCTCTCAATGCTAAAACCATCAAGAATAAATATCCCCTTCCGCGGATTAATGATCTCTTCGATCAGCTAGCTGGAGCTGTGGTTTTCTCTAAGCTTGATTTGAGAAGTGGATATCATCAAATTAAGATTCGCAAGGAAGATATTCCCAAAACAGCTTTCACCACCTGCTATGGCCTGTATGAGTACACGGTCATGTCTTTCGGTCTCACCAATGCACCTGCCACCTTCTCGAGGCTTATGAACTCGGTTTTCATGGAGTATCTTGATAAGTTCGTTGTGGTCTATCTGGATGACATTCTAGTCTATTCTAAGTCAAAGGAAGAACATGAAGAACACCTTCGGTGTGTCCTAAACAAGCTTCGTGAGAACCGCCTGTATGCAAAGTTCTCCAAGTGTGAGTTCTGGCTGCCTCTAGTCACCTATCTTGGTCACGTCATCTCTGCCAAGGGCATTGCCATCAACCCAGAAACTATTAAGACAATTGTTGACTGGCTTCCACCCATAAATGTCAAAGAAGTCCGGAGTTTCCTTGGTTTGGCCAGTTACTGTCGTCGCTTCGTTCAAAACTTCTCGAAGATTGCGTAGCCTCTTACCGATGTCCTCAAGAAAGGCAAGAAATACCTTTGGACTCCTGCATGTCAAGCAAGCTTTGAAACAATCAAAGAGAAGCTCACTTCCACACCAGTCTTGATCCCTCCTGATACATCAAAGCCTTTCCAGATATTCTGTGATGCCTCCTTGCAAGGATTGGGTGCGGTCTTTATGCAAGAATTGTTGCTTATGCCTCTCGACAGTTGAAGACGCATGAGATCAACTATCCTACACATGACCTTGAACTCGCAGCAGTTGTCTTTGCTTTGAAAGTATGGAGGCATTACTTTCTTGGCAACCGTTGTGAGATCTTTTCTGATCACAAGAGTCTGAAGTATATTTTCACACAACCTGATCTCAACCTTCGTCAGAGGAGGTGGATTGAAGCAATTAATGATTTCTATTTGACCATCAACTACACTCCGGGCAAAGCTAATGTGATGGTCGATGCTCTCAGCCGAAAATCTTATGTCAACACCCTCATGGTGGAAGAACAACAGCCTCTCTTGTGTGAGGAATTCCGCAAGCTCAACCTTGAAATTGTGGATCAAGGGTATCTTCTGAACCTTCTGGCAACACCTCTCTTGGAAGAAAAATTTCGCTCCATTCAACTTGGTGATCCTTACACTAAAAAGATCATCTCCAACATTCAGCTTCCGAAGTATGAGTCCTTCCACGTTGACGACCATGGCACTCTTTTCTTTGAACACCGGATGTTTGTTCTGAACTACCCGGGTTTAAGAGAGCAAGTTCTTAAGGAGGCGCATGATTCTGTTCTTTCTATACATCCTGGCAGCACTAAGATGTACATGGACTTGAAAACACAATATTGGTGGCCTGGGTTGAAACGATATTGTGTCAAGTATGTCTCGGAGTGTGATGTTTGCCGTAGAGTCAAAGCTGTCCATCAGAAACCTTCCGGTCTTCTACAGCCATTGAAGCCTCAGGAATGGAAATGGGAGAAAGTAGAGATGGATTTCATAACTGGTTTTCCAAGGTCGTAGAAGGGCAACAATGCAATCTTTGTTGTCATCGACAGGCTTTCTAAAGTGGCTCACTTCTTTCCCGTCAAGGAAACAATTTTTGCAATTCAGTTGGCTGAGCTCTATATCAACAGAATTGTCTCTCTGTATGGGGTTCCTCTGGAGATCAGCTCAGACCGTGGAAGCATCTTCACTTCCATGTTCTGGGGAAGTTTCCAAAATGCTTTGGGAACAAAATTGAACTTCAGCACAGCTTACCACCCTCAGTCGCAAGGACAAGTTGAAAGGATCAATCAGATTCTGGAAGATATGCTCCGTGCTTGCGTTATCTCTTTCGGCCTGAAGTGGGAAGATTGTCTTCCCTATGCTGAATTCTCTTACAACAACAGCTTCTAGAAAAGTCTAAAGATGGCACCATTTGAGGTTCTCTATGGTCGCAAATGCAGAACTCCGATTGGTTGGTCGGGCGCAGGTGAAAGAGCATTGTTTGGCCCCGACATTGTAACTCAAGCGGAGGAGAAGGTTCACATCATTCTTGAAAATCTGAAGGTTGCTCAAAGTCGCTAGAAGAGCAACTATGACAGAAAGCACACGAACATGGAGTATGCCCCGGGTGATCTCGTTTCCCTTCGTGTCACTCCCATGAGAGGCACGCACCGGTTTGGTATCAAAGGAAAGCTGGCCCCTAGATACATTGGTCCTTTCAAAATTCGTGGAAGAAGAGGACAAGTTACTTATGCTCTTGAGCTCCCTGAAAAACTCAAGGTCCATGATGTCTTTCATATCTCTCATCTCAAGAAGTGCTTCAAGGATCCCGGCAGGACCGTGGACCATGAACACATCAATCTCCAAGAAGATCTGTCATATCAAGAACACCCCATAAAAATTCTAGAAGTCGCAGAAAGAAGGACTCGCAACAAGTCCATCAAGTTCTGCAAGGTGCAGTGGTCGCACCATTCCGTTGATGAAGCCACTTGGGAACGCGAGGATGAGCTCCGTGCCAAGTATCCTACCCTCTTCGTGTCTTCTTCTTCTTCCTAGAATCTCGGGGCGAGATTCCTGTTTAGTGGGGGAGAGTTGTAGCATCCCATCTGTCTAACATATGTAATGCTACATGGTCTAGTAATATAATGGCTACTTCCTACATATAATTTTTGCATCATAATTATATCATGCTCATGTCATCATGCCACCTTGCATTTGAGCATCATATAAAACCCTTTTCATTTGGTTCTTCTCTCATATGCATTATTAATGGTATGTGGCTCTTCATATATCGTATTTGAAGCTTGATAAATGCTTGATGCCCAAGTTGAGTTGGGGGCATATCTTTTATTCCACTCCACCACCTTTCTTTGTCACCACCTTATAATTCCACCATCCTAATTACCCATGAGCTTTTACTTTCTTTTGGCTTTTAATCTAGCTCATGTGGGTTGGGATGAATCCAATTATATTTTCCTTTAGCTTGGCCTTACTCCATATTTTGGAATGCATATGTATAACTGCCATGTTTATTTATTTTGTTTCTACAAGATTAAAACATGGCATTGAATGCTTTTGCATGGGCCATGCAAATATCCACCACCTCTTCTCCTTTGGGTTTTGTCCTTGTTTTTAAAGTGAATCTTGTCTTTTGTTTTCATCCCAAGTGATCCTTAATATTTTGTGGAGCTCCACCTTTATCTCTCTCCTACCACCACCATGTGTGCACCACAAGCCTCACCATCTTGATCTCCTCACCTTGCCATGTGCATCAAACCTCTCTTTCTCTCTCATCATCACCTTTCTCTCCTTTTCACCCTCCATCCATGCATGATCAAGTGGATCATAACTAAACCCTACCCTAAACCCCCTCTCTCTAATCCTCTCTCTAAAACCCTAACCAACCTCTTGCCATGCCATCTCTCACTTCCTCTCTATGCCGACAGGGCCCACCCCAGCTCTCCCTCTCTGCCCATGCCGAGGCACCCTTCCTCTCTGACCCTAACCACTCCTAGACCGAGCATGCCCCTCCAACCCTTGCCAAGCCTACCTTCCCTCCTTTCTCTCTCTCGCTGCCCAGCAGGCCCCACACCCGAGCCAGCCTCTCTGGTCTCGCCCGTCCCCACCTTGAGCCACCCCTGCCCTGCCTAGCCATGCCAGCACGTGAGTGTGATGGAGAAGGAAAGGTGGCCGAGCCACCTTTTCCCTTAACCCGATCCCCCACGGCACCTCTCCCTCGCCCCTCCTTCTTATCCTCCCCCTGCGCCCTACCGTACTATTTTAACCACTCTCGCTCATCCAGGCATGCAACTAAGAGCGTAATTCACCGAGGTAGTTACAGGTACTAGATGTGCTATTGCTTCTAGGGAGAAAACAACAATCCTTTCTCCATGGGACAATCCTATTGTTTACTTTACACACTTTTCTTAGAGCATCTCTAGCAGCGGCGCTAAAACTTGGCGCTGTAAAAGTGGTATGGCGCGCGCTGTATCACGTTTGCCGCGCGCAACTCCGGTTGTCAAAAGACAGAAGCGCTAAAAACTGGTTATAGCGCGCGTGGCAAAAAACGGAAATGTCAGGCGCTGTAAATTTTCAGCGTGCGCGACAGATAGCGCTAGAAAAATGCACCCAAATATGATCAAAACACAAAGATATAGGATCATCACACATAGTTCATCAAACAAGCAACCACAAAGTTCAAAAGCATGCAAAATAAACATGTTCATCGATGTTCACATAGACATCGCTACCAAAAGCTCACATAAACATATGAAACATCGATGTTCATGCTTCATCCTCCTCATCATCCATCTCCTTCTATTTGCCATCCTCCTCTTTGCCTTCATCAACTTGATCTTGAGCATGTTCATCAACGTGAGCTTGAGCATCTCCCGTGACGCCCATGCCACCCGGTGCAGCATAGCCACCCATGTTCATCATAGTTGCCATGAAACCCCCGGGAGCGACATTCATGCCACCAAAGCCTCCATACTCACTTGAAGTTGGAACATAGCCACTTGTCGGTGCTCCCATGCCACCATTGCCTCCCATGCCTCCCAGTGGTGCACCATAGCCTCCCATGCCACCAAAGCCACCCATGCCTCCCATGCCACCCATGGCTCCCATGGCACCCATACCTCCCATGCCACCCATGCCTCCCATGGCTCCCATAGACATCCTCTTTTGAGCCAAGATTTGATCACGGCACATGTTGATGTACTCCAATTGCCTTGCATCGAGATTGGAAGTGTCCATGAACATGAACTTCTTCTCTTCTTCCATGAGACGTTGATTCTCTTCCATGGCAACCTTCTTCTCCTCCAAAGCAAGTCTCCTCTCCTCAACCGCCGCCTTGCGCGCCTCAGTCGCCATGTCCATGGTTCTCTCCTTCTTGCGCTCCTCCACCATTTCCCATCTTGCATCCGCAATAGCCACAACCGCCTTTGCTAAATCATCTTCTCCTCCCGCCTTCTTCTTTGCGTCCTTGGCATGCTTTCTTCCCATGGGGCGCTTGCTCTTGGGAATCGAGCATGGAGTAGCGCTTCTCTTGCCATCTCCACTTGTGGCGTCGTCCTCATCTATCTTTTGAGCCTCATATGTTTCCTTGTACGGTTGATTTGGCACTTGTAGGACATCCCGGTTCTTCCACTTCTCCTCATTCTCAAGCACCTTGTAGTAATGGAACAAGGTGAATAGCTTTCCTTTGATCAAATTCCCTCTCTTTGTTGTCTTCCCTTCTCCTCGATACATGTTAGACACGGTGCTAAGCTACACACAACAAAGAGAAGAGATGAGCTCGATTTCATGTGAGGACAATACATGTGAGGAGAATACATGTGAGGAGAGGATGAGCTCAATTTTACCTATGTTGCATCGTTCCCGCCACTTTCCTCGCATGCATCATAGGTCGCCACGCATCCCGCCCACTTTTGACAATCGGTGCTAATTGATGACCACCTTGATCGAAGAGAACGATCGCTCCGTTCAATGCCACCTTTGTTGCGCCTATCAAAGTACTCCTTCATGCGAGCCCAATAGGTATCTCTATTTTGGTCCGTGCCAACGGTCGCATCCATGCTCACATTGCACCATGTTTTGCAAAGCAAAACATCCTCGGCTATGGTGTAGTTCGCCGATCTTCCCTTGGGTGGCTCAATCAACCCCTCTCCCTCATCATCAAATGGTTCTTCCTCTTCTTCTTCTTCATAGTTGTTGGATGATACATTCATTGTGTCCATGAATGTCTCGTTGTCCACACTACATTGTGATTATAGATAACATCAAACACCCCATACACTTCATCTAGAACACAAAAATGAGGAAAAAGATGAAATTTTACATTGTCGTCAATTCATCGAACAGCTCGGGCGCAGCGAAATTCGCTTGGGGGTGCACCGGCTGTGGTGCTGGGAAGTCGAATTGGGCCGCCCGCGCTTGGTGCAGAGGACCGCGCGGGATTTTGGCCAGCGTGCCGCCCTTCCTCCCCTTCTTTTGCGTCGTGGCGGTGGCGGCGGCGGCGACGGGGCGCTTGGCGGCTGCCTTCTTCTGGCGCTGCGGAAGAATCAGGCCGGTGGCGATGGTGGGCTGCGCGTCGGTGACCCTTGGCGCCATGAACAGACCGCGCGCGAGCGGACCGCTAGGGTTCCCGGCGGCGACGGCGGAACAAGGCGGGAGAGGCGGTCGCATCGATCCAGCGCTGCTTCCGGCGGGCGCGGAGGAGTATGGTGGCGTCGGTGGGGTGCCGGAGTAGCCGTCCATCGCCGGGGCCGGCGCGAGGCGGGAGGGAGAGCAGCGCGCGGGATCTTTCACCTTGGCGGTTGCGAGTTCGCGCGCAACGCTAGCGTTTCCAGCGCGCCGAACCAGGAGCCCCAGATGTGGCGCTTAGGATAGCGCATATACTGCATGCTGGATATTTTTTTACCACGCGCGCTAATTTGCAGTCGCTGCTGGAGCGCCGAAAACAAGGCTCCGCGCGCTAAACAAGCAGTTTTTTGGGCGCGCGGAACATATAGCGCCGCTGCTGGAGATGCTCTTAATGCAATTATTTGTTGCTTGCAACTTAATACTGGAGGGGGTTCGAATGATAACCTGAAGGTAGATTATTAGTCATAGATGCAGTTGGATTACGATCTATGTATAATGTTGTAATGCCCAATCAAATCTCATAGGAGTCAAGATGATTAGTATATGCATGTATGCTTTCTCGGTGTCTATCAGTTGCCCCGCTGTAATTTGTTCACCCAACATCTCATCTATCTTAAGGAGAATCACCTCTAGTGAAGTATGGACTCCGGTCCATTCTTTTACCATCAATCTACCATCTATTTACTGTTTACTGTTCACTTTCTGCAAGCAATTACTATCTTCCATACAATATGTTTAACCCTTTGTTTTCAGCAAAACTGGTGAGATTGACAACCTCACTATAAGTTGGGGCAAAGTTATGTGGTTGTGTTGTGCAGGATTCCAAGTTGGAAACAACACCTTGGAGGTGTTTCCTTGATCCTACTGGTTCGATAACCGTGGTTTCATAACTGAGGGAAAAGATGCTATTGTGCTCATCATACCTTCCTCCTGGGGTTCCCAACGAGCTCGAATATATTTTGAGCCAGCACCCGTCGGCCCACCTGCTCGCCCACGTGGCAGCTCAAGGGCCATGTCTATGGGGCTTAGGCGGCGGATGCCTCTTTTGGGTGGCCTCCCTTTTGATACCTTTCGATTTGGCCCATTAGTGGAGGTTTTCCCAAAAATTAATTTTTAAATATTGATTCTAATACTTAATATGAAATGCATATTATCAAATTCCCTTTTGATCCGAAACACATTTCGGTTCATTCCGAACAACTTCAGAATATCTTGGAACTATTCCTGTATTCCTTTAGAATGATTCCGACATTCTCTTTCACGATGGTGATTGCAATGCTTCCATAACAACATCAAAACATCGTAAGACCCTTAAGAGTGTTATCCTACGATTCGGGAATGACACAGACATGATCAAGATCTCTCTCATATCAATGATCATTAGTGGGACCAGGATGCCCATAATGACACCCATGCATTCTGAAGGGAATATGCCCCGAGAGGCAATAATAAAGTTGTTATTATACATATTCCAAGTATATGATAGATGTTTATTTTGCATGCTATAATTTTATTAATTTGGAAACGTTAATACATGTGTGTTTAACAAACAAAAGGAAAGTTCCTAGTTATGCCTCTCTTATAAACTAGCTCCTTGATTAACAAGATGATCAAGGTTTCCTAATCATGGACATTGGATGTTGTTAATAACAAGGTCAGATCATTAGTGGAATGATGTGATGAACATTCCTCCGAAGTATAGCATTACGATCAAAGTCATTGTGTTTATATTGCTATAACATATAACAAAGTAATCCTAGTCCTTAGACCATGAGATCATGTTAACCACTAACACTGGAAGAGTATCTTGATAACATCAAATGTCACACCGTGAAAGGGTGATTATAAAGGTTGGTTCAGTGCTACGAAAGTGTTATGTAGAAGCTCATGGATCAAGAGTGGGATTTGTCCATCCCGATGACGGATAGATATACTCTGGGCCCTCTCGGTGATATCACATTGGTTAGCTTGCAAGCAAGTGATAAGATCACTAGAATGTTATATCACGGGAACGAGAAAAGAGTACATGTCGGTAACGAGATCAAACTAGGTATGGAGATACCGATGATCGAATCTCGGACATTTAATATATCGCGAGACAAAGGGATTTAGTTACTAATGTTAAAGGTTCTCACGATCACAGAAGTCATCGTAGAATGTGTAGGAGTCAGTATGGATCTCCAGGTCCTGCTTCTGATTATTGATCTGAGAGGGGTCTCGATCATGTCTGCATTATTCACGAACCGTAGGGTGACACACTTAAGGGACACCAACACCATTTGGAGCAAATGTGTTTCATACGAATGAATTGCAAAGCACTGGAATTATTTCAATAGACACCAAAACTGTTTCGGGTGAAATTGTTGAAACTGGTGATACATTGCAAATATATCCATAATTTTTGATGTTCCATGCTTGGTTTTATCCACTTTCTTGTGTTTTGTTCCAACTTTGGAGTACTTTTCATATGATTTCTTGGACTAACCTATTGACAAGAGCCACAATGCCAACTGCCTGTTTTCTACTGTTTTTGGGTCTAGGAAAGTCAGAAAATGAATATTCTCGAAATTGGACAGGACAAAAGCCAAAGTGCCTATTTTTCCGGAAGAGATCAAGTGCCAGAATACGAGACGGAGAAGGGCCAGGGAGCCACCACACCACCTGGTCGCGTGGCCAGGCCTGGCCCGCGCCAGAGGGTGGTGTGGCCGGTCCCGGCACCCCCTCGGCCTCTCCTTCCGCCTATATATTGCCCTCGGGACGAAAACCCTAAGTACCCGATCAAAAATCCACGAAAGAGTCTGTAGCCGCCGTCATCTCCATCCCTAGATCGGGAGGGATCTGAAGCTCTTCCCGGCACCCTGCCAGAGAGGGGAATTCACCCTGGAGGCCTTCTTCATCACCATGCAAGCCTCCGGTGTGATGCGTGAGTAGTTCATCCTTGGACTACGGATCCATGTAGTAGCTAGATGGCTGGTTCTCCTCCTTTGTGCTTTCATGTTTAGATCTTGTGAGCTCCGTTCATGATCAAGATCATCTATTTGTAATTCTGCATGTTATGTTTGCGGGGATCCGATGGATATTGAGATGCTATTTCAGATTGATTATTGATTCTATCATGTCTTTGTTATTTGTGATCTTGCATGCTTTCCGTTGTTAGTAGCTATCTTGGCCAAGTAGATGCTAGCAACTCCAAGAGTTAGTATTTATGCTCGATAGTGGGATCATGCCTCTGGTAATCTAGGGAAGTGACAGAAATCTCTAAGGTACTAGATGTGCTGTTACTACTAGGGAGAAAACAACAATCCTTTGTTCATAGAACAATCGTATTGTTTACTTTACACGCAGTTCGTAAAGCAATAATCTGTTGCTTGCAACTTAATACTGGAGGGGGGTTCGGATGATAACCTGAAGGTGGATTATTAGTCATAGATGCAGTTGGATGGCGGTCAATGTATAATGTTGTAATGCCCAATCAAGTCTCAAAGGAGTCAAGATGATTAGTATATGCATGTATTGCTTTCTCTGTGTTTGTCAATTGCCCCGCTGTAATTTGTTTACCCAGCATGTTATCTATCTTAAGGAGAGCCACCTCTAGTGAACTATGGATCCCGGTCCTTTACTTTACATACAATCTACAATCTTTTACTGCTTTGTGTTTACTTTCTGCAAACTTTTACTTCTTTCCATTCGATACGTTTAATCCTTTGTTTTCCGCAAAACACGGTGAGATTGACAACCTCATCGCAAGTTGGGGACAAAGTTCTGTGGTTGTGTTGTGCAGGTCTCCACGTTGCTACTAGCACCGGTAGTGCGCCCTGCCAAAGCTCAGCTAGTAACACCTTTGGGGTGTTTCCTTGCTCCTACTGGTTCGATTAAACCTTGGTTTCATAACTGAGGGAAACTTGCTGCTGTGCTCATCATACCTTGCTCTTGGGGTTCCCAACGAGCTCTACATGAACACCGCCATCAAGCAATTTTCTGGGCGCCGTGCATTGAGCCATCAACTGGTTCTGCATGTAATATTGAAATGTTGTAGGGGGTTTTATGTGAATGTTTGTTAATTAAAGTAATTAACAAAATTCAGAATAAATTTAATAAAAGATTTTTATTAAATGAGAGAGCATTTAATTTGGAGAAATTTAATGCACTTAAAGTAAAGACTTTAAAGAGGAATGTTAAGGGACATTTTTATGTGGAGGGGGTTACTACCACATGAATGGGGGAGGTGAGGGGTCACCCCCCCATGGGGTGCCGGCCATGGGGAGGGGTACCCCCTCCTCCTATAGAAGGCCACCCCTCTACCCCTTCTTCCTCACACCTCCTCGTGAAGGATCTCTCTCCCCCTCTAGAATTATTCCCCCATGGTCTCGGATTAGCGAGATACATGTTCCTGATGGCATTTCATCTGGAAGGAGTTGCTGCATTGCTGGAGCGAGGAGGCAGAGGTTGTTCGGTGTCCTAAACATGTGTGCGAGTGCGGATGCGCTGCTGGTTTGCGGCGCTAGGACTTCCACACGATCTTGAGATCGGCAAGCGTATGACTAAATCATCCACGAGTTCCTACTCGTTAACAAAACTTTGTTGTCTTCGAGGGTAAGTTCTCCATGGATGTATATCCACCCGTTTCTTGTATCTAGTAGATACATCTTGGTGTATAGTTCTCATCGTAGGAAACTTTTTGTTTTCTATGTTGCGAACCCTTCAGTGGTATCAGAGCCTGATCTATGCGTAGGTGCTTTGCACGGGTAGAACACATAACAGTATGTGGGCGGTGATGATCATGTTATTGCTTCTTATATGTACTTTGGATATTGGTGGCATAGTGGGATGAAGCGGTCCGGACCAACCTTACATGTCATCGCACATGAGACTGGTTCCACGACTGACATGCAACTAGTTTTGCATAAGTGGCTGGCGGTGTCTGTCTCTCCTACTATAGTCAATATCTGATTTACAACGAGTTGCTAATAATTTGGTTATCATTGTTGTGGTTCCATGATCGTAGGTAAGAATGTTCTATCTTCGAAAGCCCTAAGCCACGTAAAACTTGCAATTGATAAATTAGAGGCGTCTAGTTTAGATCGTTGCTGGGCTTGTGTCATGATACGGTAATGTTGTGAGTTGATGTATAGTTGATACACTTACAACACACTTAACGTGTAAGTTCCATAGACCTTGGCCTTACACACAAAGGAATGATAGAGATCATACCACGATGCATATGATAGTGATCAAATGCAAGAACCATATCATTTCACTTTACACATATGATGTTCGCATCTTATATTGCTAGTTTGGCATTTTAGTAGCATTATAAGATGATCCCTCATTTAAATACCAAGATAAAAATGTGTTCTTCCTTAAGTACACACCGTTTATGTTTTGCCGCTTCAAGACATCACGTGATGATCGGGTGAACTTGAATCCACGGTCATATTTCGGGTGTAAGACAGTTTTACACACGCGAGTACTAAGGTTCTTACTTAGCAAGCCTATCATGTACATACATGGCCTCGGAACACGGACCGAAATGTTAAGCATGAGTCATATAGTTGATATGATGCCCATATAGATGCTTGCCTTTGAAGCTACACCGACTCACGTGATGATCAGACTTGGTGTAGTGGATTTGGTTCATGTAATCACAAAAAAGACACGAGGGATGTTGTTTTTGAGTTGGAGTTTAGTTGAACTCAATCTATCATAAACTTAGTCTAAATAAACTTTACAAATTCTGTTGTAGATGGCACCACCTGCTTTTAATTTCAATGTGTTCATGGAGAAAGATAAACTTGTTGCGAATGGTAGCAACTTCACCAACTGGGCTATGAATTTGAGGATTCTCCTCTCTGCTGCACAAAAGCAATATGTGCTAGAAGCGCCGCTAGGCCCCCCACCAGCTCCTGATGCCCCTCACGAGGAAAATAATGTCTATGTGACTCGTTAGGAGGACCAGAATTTAGTTCATTGCGGCATACTGTATGGGCTAGAGCCAGAACTTCGAAAGCATTTTGAAAATGGCAATGCCTTTGATACCATGGGTGAATTGAAAATGATTTTTGATACCCATGCTGCCGTAGAGAGTTATAATGCTTAAGAAAAGTTCTTTAGCTGCATGATGGAAGAGAACAGCTCCGTGAGTGAGCACATACTCAAAATGTCTGGGTACGCCGATAAGTTGTGTCCTTGGGAATAACGATTCCCATTGATTTAGGCATACATCGTGTTCTCCAATCTCTACCTCCTAGCTACAAGAGCTTCGTGATGAACTATAACATGCAGGGCATAAAGAAGACTCTCCCCGAGCTTCTGTCGATGCTTAAGACTATAGAAGTGGAGATTAGGAAAGAATATCAAGTGTTGATGGTTGATAGGACCACCGGTTTAAAGAAAGACAAGAAGGGTAAACAGAAGGGAAAGAAGGGTGGCAAATCTGTTGCTGCGCCTGAAAAGAAATCTCGGGCTAGCCCTAAGTCTGATACTGAGTGCTACTATTGTAAGGGGACTGGCCATTGGAAGCGCAACTACCCCATGTTTTTGGCGGACAAGAAAGCCGGCAAGGAAAACAAAGGTATATATGATATACATGTTATTGATGTGTACTTGACTAGTACTCGCAGTAGCACCTGGGTATTTGATACCGGATCGGTTGACAACATATGTAACTCGAATCAGGGGTTGTGGAACAAGCGACCGCTAGCAAGGGGTCAGGTCAAGATGTGTGTCAGCAATGGATCAAGAGTTGATGTGATCATCATCGGAATGCTGCCTCGCCACCTAGCATCTGGATTAGTTATAAACCTAAATAATTGTTATTTGGTGCTTGCACTTAGCATGAACATTATATCTGGATCGTGTTTGATGCGATGTGGTTATTCGTTTAAGTCCGAAAACAATGGTTGTTCGATTTATATGGATAATATCTTTTATGGTCATGCACCCGTGATGAATGGTTTATTTCTATTGAATCTCGATAGTACTCATACGCACATCCATAATGTTGATGCTACAAGAATTAAACTTAATAATGATATATTTCCATATATGTGGCACTACCGTCTAGGTCATATTGGCGTTAAACGCATAAAGAAACTCCATTCCAATGGAATCTTAGAATCACTTGATTTTGAATCATTTGATACATGTGAGCCATGAATTATGGGCAAGATGACTAGAACGCCGTTTTCCGGTTCAATGGAACGGGCGACAGATTTATTGGAAATCATACATACTGATGTATGCGATCCAATGAGTGTGTCGGCACGAGGTGGATATCATTATTTTGTTACTTTCACAGATGATTTGAGTAGATACAGGTATATCTATTTGATGAAACATAAGTCTGAAACCTTTGAAAAGTTCAAGGAATTTCATAATGAAGTGGAAAATCATCGAAATAGAAATATCAAATTTCTGCGGTCCGACCGTGGAGGTGAGTATCTAAGTTACGAGTTTAGCACACACATGAAAGAGTGTGGAATAGTTTCACAACTCACGTCTGTTGGAATACCACAACGTAATGGTGTGTCGGAACATCGTAATCGTACTCTATTGGATATGGTTCGATCTATGATGTCTTTGACTGACTTGCCACTATCAGTTTGGGGTTATGCACTGGAAACCGCTGCATTCACTTTAAATCGGGCACTATCTAAATCCATTGAAACGACACCGTATGAATTATGATTTGGAAACAAACCCGAGCTGTCATTCCTTAAAGTTTGGGGATGCGATGTTTATGTGAAGAAACTTCAACCGGATAAACTCAAACACAAAGCGGAAAAATGCGTCTTCATAGGATACCCTAAAGAAACAATTGGGTATTCCTTCTATCACAGATCCGAGGGCAAGGTTTTCGTTGCCAAGAATGGATCCTTTCTAGAGAAAGAGTTTCTCGTGAAAGGTGCAAGTAGTCGAAAGGTAGAACTCGAAGAGGTTATTGAACCTTCTCTTCATGAAATGGCGAGTGGCGCAGCACCGGAAGTTGTTCCAGAGTTGACTTCACCAAATGAAAAAGGAACTAATGATAATGATCATGAAACTCTGAAAGAGGACACTACTGAACCTCGTAGGTCAAGCAGGACACGTGCAGCTCCTGAACTGTATGGGAATCCTGTTGTAAATTTCATGGTTGATGAAATAGATGACCCTGCGACGTATGAAGAAGCGATGATGAGCCCGGATTCCAACAAATGGCTAGAAGTCATGAAATCCGAGATGGAATCCATGTACGAAAACCAGGTTTGGACCTTGATGGACTTACCTCATGATCGAAAGGTCGTTCAGAATAAATGGATTTTCAAAAGAAAAACGGATGCTCATGGTAATGTAACCGTCTATAAAGCTCGACTTGTCGCAAAAGGGTTTCGACAAATTCAAGGAGTTGACTACGGTCAGACATTCTCTCCCGTAGCGATGCTAAAATCAG
Organism: Avena eriantha; assembly: GCA_910589775.1. Classification (NCBI taxonomy): domain Eukaryota; kingdom Viridiplantae; phylum Streptophyta; class Magnoliopsida; order Poales; family Poaceae; genus Avena; species Avena eriantha. Next base: position 268,251,601 of record OU342741.1, on the reverse strand, counting down.
TTAGGATTATGTTAGCAATTGCTGCATATTTCGATTATGAAATATGGCAGATGGATGTCAAAACTGTGTTCCTCAATGGTAACATTGAAGAAGAGTTGTATATGATACAAACAAACGGTTTTGTCGATCCTAAGGATGCTAACAAGGTGTGCAAGCTTCAACGATCCATCTATGGACTGAAGCAAGCATCACATAGTTGGAATCTCCGCTTTGATGAGGTGATCAAAGAGTTTGGATTTGTCCAAACATATGGAGATGCTTGTATTTACAAGAAAGTGAGTGGGAGCAATGTGGCATTTCTGATATTATATGTGGATGACATATTATTGATTGTAAATGTTATAGATCTTTTAAACGGTGTTAAAAGTTATCTAAACAGCAAATCTTCTATGAAAGACCTTGGTGAAGCGTCATATATATTAAGCATAAAGATATATAGAGATAGATCAAGATGCCTAATAGGGCTATCGCAAAGTACATGCCTTGATAATATTTTAAAGAAGTTTAAAATGGACGAAAGTAAGAAGGGGTTCTTATCTATGTTGCAAGGCAAGACATTGAGTAAGACTCAAAGTCCGGCTATGGCGAAAGAAAGAGAGATAATGGATAAGATCCCCTATGCGTCAGCCATAGTCTCCATAATGTACGCCAGGCTATGTACAAGACCGGATGTGGGACATGCTATTAGTTTGACTAGTAGGTACCAATCTGATCCAGGTTTGGAATACTGGATAGCGGTCAAGAATAAGGAGTAATGAGATGAAGGATGGACTAAAGCTGAAGCTTGGGGATGTCACGCGTGTCACCCCAAGAAACATCCAAGAAGTACAAGCTTCAAAGCTTGGGGATGCCCAAGGCATCCCCTTCTTCATCAACAAAAATTTCAGGTTTCTTCCAAACGCTTCATTTTTATTGTTTCATGCACAGTTGTGTTTTTCTTGGAGCGTCTTCTTTTTCATTTTTGTTTTGGTTTTTAGATTTCTTTGTTTGCTTAGTTTTCTGAATAAATTGGTTGGACCCCCTCTTTCAAACTTTGGTTTGCAAATAGTTTGGTTTGGTTTGGAAAAGAGTAGGAAAGTTCATGCTTATGTGGTAAAAAGAGCTCGTTTTTTACTGTGGCTTATGCTTTGTCATGCCATGCTTGATATTGTTTTGGCTTTATGCTTAGCATTCTTTGCTATAGCACGGCTTGTTATAAACAATTTTGATTGCTTAATGTGCCTTGGATGAATCATGCGTTGTTTTAGCATACTAAAGCATAGTATAGTGGTATTCTCCTTTGATGCTTTATTTGGGTTGACTTGGCACATGCTCACACCATGTTATGACTATCTAAAGTTAACATAGCCTTTATGATCCTTTAGTTTTCAACTTTTAGTATCACTTTATGCTTTGATCAGTAATGTTTTGTCGCTCTACATGATTATGGCCATTATTGCTCTCTTAGTTTGTCGCTCCCAGTCTTTTGCTAGCCTCCACAACAAAGTATGAGTTCCACTCATGCATCAAACTCCCTAAACCAAGTTATTCCAAAGAGTCCACCATACCTACCTACTAGCTTATGCTATTCCAAGTATATTCATGCTTTTGTTTACCTTCCACTTGTTATGAAAAAACTAGTGATTAAAGCTCTCACGAACTTAATGACACACTTTACTTTACTTGCCCTTAATAAACTTGAACCATTGTGTCTTCTATGTTGTATATGCTTGCACTTATTTGTTGGGAATTAGCAGAACCATGCTTTCATGGGGAACGCTTTCAACATTGCACTTGGTACTTGTACCTAGTTGATATCATGCTCTTTTGTATATGGATGTCGTCGGTGTGAAATGAAAGGGGAGCTTGTAAGTCCATGGAGTTATGTATATGTGTTAGAGAAACGCCTGGGCCGCTGCTCTAAGCCATGCTGACATGGTGGAAACCTGCAGCGTAACCATAATGAGCTATCTATGAAGCATTCTTCTTATAAAAAAAGAGTCCTATACTGAGAAAAAGGAGAAAAAGAGAAAAAAGAGATACTATGCAAAGAGGAAAGAGAGAAAAAAGCACCATATTCCCATGGTAAATAAGAAGAATGCTGAGATGCTTGTTGTCTGCTTGCCTTGTCATTTTGATATGGAGATTCTCCCGTATCATCGGGCAAGGGGAACCCCGTTGGCGGTTCTCAATGATACACATATACTTACGATGACAAGAACTTACCGGTGACTAAACTTGAGTAGCATGAGGAGCGGCCCTCGTATACAAGGGACATGAGATTTCTAACTTATACTTCGTCAAGCATGTACACCATAGTTTGTTCACTTTAACCTTAATCACTTCAAGATGCTTATGAGCAGGAGTTAAGCTTGGGGATGTTGATACATTGCAAATGTATCTATAATTTTTGATGTTCCATGCTTGGTTTTATCCACTTTCTTGTGTTTTGTTCCAACTTTGGATTACTTTTCATATGATTTCTTGGACTAACCTATTAACAAGAGCCACAGTGCCAGCTGCCTGTTTTCTGCTGTTTTTGGTTCTAGGAAAGGCAGAAAATGAATATTCTCGGAATTGGACGGGACAAAAGCCAAAGTGCCTATTTTTCCGGAAGTGATCAAGTGCCAGAATACGAGACGGAGAAGGGCCAGGGAGCCACCACACCACCTGGCCGCGCGGCCAGGCCTGGCCCGCGCCAGGGGGTGGTGTGGCCGCTCCAGGCACCCCCTCGGCCTCCCCTTCCGACTATAAGATGCCCTCGGGACGAAAACCCTAAGTACCCGATCAAAAATCCACGAAAGAGTCTATAGCCGCTGTCATCTCCATCCCTAGATCGGGAGGGATCTGAAGCTATTCTCGGCACCCTGCTGGAGATGGGAATTCACCCTGGAGGCCTTCTTCATCACCATGCAAGCCTCCGGTGTGATGCGTGAGTAGTTCATCCTTGGACTACGGATCCATGTAGTAGCTAGATGGCTGGTTTCTCCTCCTTTGTGCTTTCATGTTTAGATCTTGTGAGCTCCGTTCATGATCAAGATCATCTATTTGTAATTCATACATGTTGTGTTTATGGGGATCCGTATTGAGATGCTATTTTAGATTGATTATTGATTCTATCATGTCTTTGTTATTTGAGATCTTGCATGTTTTCCGTTGTTAGTAGCTATCTTGGCCAAGTAGATGCTAGCAACTCCAAGAGTTAGTATTTATGCTCGATAGTGGGTTCATGCCTCTGGTAATCTGGGGAAGTGACAGAAATCTCTAAGGTACTAGATGTGTTGTTGCTACTAGGGATCGTATTGTTTACTTTACACGTAGTTCGTAAAGTAATAATCTGTTGCTTGCAACTTAATACTAGAGGGGGTTCGGATGATAACCTGAAGGTGGATTATTAGTCATAGATGCAGTTGGATGGCGGTCTATGTATTATGTTGTAATGCCCAATCAAGTCTCAGAGGAGTCAAGATGATTAGTATATGCATATATTGCTTTCTCGATGTTTGTCAATTGCCCCGCTGTAATTTGTTCACCTAGCATGTTATCTATCTAAGGAGAGCCACCTCTAGTGAACTATGGATCCCGGTCCTTTTTCTTTACATACAATCTACAATCTTTTACTGCTTTGTGTTTACTTTCTGCAAACTTTTACTTCTTTCCATTTGATACATTTAATCCTTTGTTTTTTGCAAAATACGGTGAGATTGACAACCTCATCGCAAGTTGGGGACAAAGTTCCGTGGTTGTGTTGTGCAGGTCTCCACGTTGCTACTAGCACCGATAGTGCGCCCTGCCAAAGCTCAGCTAGTAACACCTTTGGGGTGTTTCCTTGCTCCACCTGGTTCGATTAAACCTTGGTTTCATAACTGAGGAGAGACTTGCTGCTGTATTCATCGTACCTTCCTCTTGGGGTTCCCAACGAGCTCTACGTCGAAAGTCGAGCGCATCAGTCTGCGCACGCAAGTGGCTGCGGGACCGCCGAGCCACACCTTGGCTTCCGCGACATCCCAAATTGACTGCACACGCCTCAGAACCTGCACGGTAGAAGTAACTGTCAGGGAAGTGGGGCAGTCTCCCTCCCATGTAGCATCGTGGGCATGCGCCGGTGGCGGTCGTGACCTATAAAGGGGCAAGGTTGTGGGGAGAGACTCGACGATGCCCAGGCGGCCGCACGCCGCCCGCCGCCAGCAGGGTGTCATGGATCGGTGCTTAACCATGGCTTTCCTTCGTCCCATCCTGAGGGCCAGGGATCTAGTTATGTAGGCATCTCATGCAATTTGATACACTAGGACAACCAACGACATGTAATAGTTTAGTCTAAGGTCGTATCAAACATTTGTGTTATGTTTGTGAGTCAAGATGATGAAGACTAGTCTTTCACGATGCACCTACTGATCCAATAGATCTGATAAAATCGCCCAATCACGCGATGAACGTAATGATGGGGAAAACCAATCTTGCAAGCAACTCGACGATGAACAACGAACCTCACGATGGGATAGACACGCCAAAGCTCCACAATCCTCGATAATTCGAGGACCTTCGCGCACAGACGATTACTCTTGACAATTCAAGAACTATCTTGTCTTTATTCATGGATAACTAGACGAACGTCCCAGACTCCGTCACACACGCCAATCCCAGAGGGACAGTGATAATATAAACTCCAAGTTCTACATTATTCTGAATAAACTCAAAGCTAACCTAAACCCTAGATCTGCCAGCTTCTTATATGAGGGCTGGGGCGGTCAGACTCGATCTAGTTGGTTTGGATAGGCCCAAACCGAACACACAAATAAAAATCTAATTGGACTCTGACTCATAAACATAGCACAATCGTTTGACAGGACCTTAAACTAAATTATTACTTTCCTAGGTTGTCCTAGTTTATCAAACGGCATGAGATGCCCACGTCATCTTTTTCTCCTTGGAAAGGCGTTGTCCTCAACACTGAATGGTCTTCTCCAGCGTGTGGCGTCATTTTAGCAAAATCGCCACTGTCTGTCGTCATGTCTTGCCAGCCTTCACACCACATTCTCCTTCTCGGCTAGCTTGACTCGCCTCTTAGCCCCTTCAATTTTCGGCGCCATCAACCTGATTGGTACACAAATCATCCTCTGAATGCTTTCTCGAAGCACACCTAGCTAATCACCCAGGACAGACGGGACAAATTTCTGCATGTCAAGAGTCCAAATAAACTGAGTACACATAAGTATGCGCAAACTCTAGATTGAAACCTTGTCTTTTTTTCTGGCCTTTCTTTTTCTCAAGCCACGCAAAAACATGTAGTGAACCAAACCAAGTTGACACGTACTGAACCAACCAATCTGGTCTGTACCCTTCTTTTTATTTCTTCCTCTTTTACCTGTGTAGATTTTTTTTGTGGGGACCTGAACTCCACGCTCGATGGAAAACAAATCAAAACAACCTTAGGTCAACTTTCCTTTTTGTCAGCTTTCCTTTGCAACTTCACGTTCAGCCAATCAATCTGCACCGAACCTCAACACGTCTTCTATTTGTATTCCACTCGCATCTACCAAACAAACCAATCCGTGGAATAATTTCCGACGGTGGTTAATCACTCTTTCCTTTTCTTATTTCTTTCCTAGTACTGCGAGGACTCTCATACAAATGAAATAAATCACGATTATTTTCTTTCCTTTTGCTGCACGCCACGCTGAAGGAAACAAACCGGACGAACTCCTCTATTCCAACTCGACCGGTCTTCAATTTCCAACTCGCAACTACCAGAAACTAACCTGAGAAAGACACGTACATGTAACTATTTGCATGACATATACGTGCGTTGCATCGGAAGACGAAATAATCTTTCTATCACTTTGTTTTCACGCACGATCGCACCATTATGATGGCCGACCGCAAGCTAAGCCGAGCTGGGAAGTGAGTCCCAGCACCGTGACAGCCAGATCGTACTCCACATAGCTATCGTCCGCCTTTAGCCACCTTCGTGATAACCATTGAATTGCCATGGTTGTGACCTCGTTTGTGGTCGCTTAGGCAGCAGAGAAGCTCACGACACAGCAAAGTAATACAAAACGATTTGTCAATTTTCTAATTACATTGAATTATTTTCGTATCCAAAGATCGCTAATGACATGGCAATTTTGGTATTCTACTTCAAAAGTTTAATAAATCAATGAGAGAAAAGAAAGATAAACAAAGCTTAGCCCGTGCAAGCTAGCACCTACGTGGTTGAAAAGTGTCGTACTCTATTCATTTTAAAATAGACTAGGAAAATGCACGCGCGTTGCAGTCGATTAACTAAAGGCTAAGAGTTTATTTTAATTTACTTACTTACTTTGTTTGAAAATATATGAATAACGATATAAAAAGAATTATGCAGAGAAATACGGATAATGGTCGGAGCAGTCCATTCACCATCTTCCTTCGCATCTCGGTCCTCAGGCTAACGTTGGTACGGTATTAACGAACGTGATAAATTTCACATACCGGAGGCAGAAGAACACAAAGTAATACTATTGTGAGAATGGAGAAATAGGCACACCTTGATTGCATCAGGATCAGTAAGTTCCTTGGAAATGTCAGCATAACCCTGCAAAGAACAGGCTGAGTCGGACAAGAAATCACCTGGGAAAAAATCTTGAAGGCAAGCAGTTTATAATGTACTCTCGAGCTTGTAGTGTGTTGTTAGAGCAATAATGACAGTTTTGAATCTAGAACTTTTTCAGTCAGAAAGCATACCGCAGAATATGGTGTCCACTTTGGCTCGGCCTAATGCATACAAATCAATCTCATACTCTAACATCGTCAGCACATGAAGTGTGTAGAAGCAAAGGAAAAGCTACCTCTGGCCTCTTGTCCTTAGGATGAGCAATGTATTCGTTGTCTTCCCGGTCATGTGGCTGCAACCTTAAGACAAATCAAATTATCACCTATGTCATAAAAACACAGTCACCATGGCTATATTGAATACAACATTCTCTGAAGTCTGAACCTCACCTTCTTGGCGTCAGGATCCCTCTTCTTCTTCGCGGGGAGAATGTCCCAGTCATCGTAGATGCTGCTGGATTGCTTCTCGACGCTGTCGATGAGGATGATGTACGTGGCGTCGGGACGGATGATTATACTTAGTTTGGTGGGAGGGTAAAACCGTCCAAAAAATGCGTTGCACCGAGAGATAAAAAAAATAGGATGCACATTTCTTACCAATAAATAAGCTAAGGATGAAGAGGAAGTGTTATTGTGTCGTGTTCAATCTTCTTCATTGCATATTCGGTGCTAAGGGGCAATTCAGTAGCATAGCTAAGTTTCTGGTACTGACTACATGTTGGCACCTAAATCAACCGCAGATGAACACCAAGAGAACGAGTGCTAGGAGCAGCTCAGTTAGTGAAAAATCTACCAAACTGTTGTCTGATCAAACCAAGGAAAATGTAGATTGGTGATGAATGAACTGCCATGTTTGCATAATATTCACTTCAAAACACAAGAACAACCTATGCGTCTGTATGATCTATCTCAAAAATCAAAATCATTCTATCTGGGAACATGCATTTCCCTACAACTCGTGCAACCTAGGCGCTGGCAACACACTGAGGTAAACACAATGAAGTCTGAAATATCTCTGGCCGGCAATATAACACGGTGACACGGAAAAAACATATGCCACCGAGAGCTTGGGTCCTTGCCGTATGCGAGATGGATTGAGGATGGATCTTCATGTCATAGGTGCAGCGCGTGATGTTGGAGAAACGCCTTAGACACAAAATTCCCCATTCAGAAGTCAATTCGAGCCGTTCATATGGAGATCAGGGAAAACCGAATGAAATAGCGGGGTGAATCCATGGCCAATCCTCAACTGCAACGCTTACAAGAGTGCCGGCCAATTTTACAATAGCAGAGCCCGCAAGATAGATATCAGTTGACAATTGCCGGTGTATTAGTGAACCACCCAATCATGCAATACATTGAACAGATTAGAGAATACTGACCTTGATGCATTATTTTTCCTTCAATATTTGTATATGGCTGCTCGCTGAACTGAGCAACTTGCCCTTCTCATCAAACAAGCTTGCATCAACACGTACAGAATAGTTGACACTTCACAACACTAACTCAAATACCAGTTGCTTGCCAATTATACAACTGATGTGAATAATGCTCTCTTATTACACCAATCTAAAATTATCCTCCAGCACATCCGAAAAGAAAGGATGGCATGGGAAACTTAGCAAATTTCAAACAAACATTCAGTGCATACAACAACAATTTTCTCAATTCTGCAAAAACATCCTCGGACGTGGAAATTTCTTCTAGGCCACATCCCGTTGCTTCCCTCCGTAAGCAGCACTGCTGGCTTACTTAATTACTACTCGCGTCAAGAAACTCCACATGACTGCCACCCCGGCGTCCCCGAATTCACCTGCTTGTGACTCCCCTTGCAAGCCATGCGCCGCATCCTTCGCCTACTCCGGGCGCCGTCACGGGCCCACGGCCGCTTCGTGAATTTGCAGCAGGGACTGGAGGCTGGTCGACCATGCCACCACCAGCCTATGCTTCCGACCGCTTTCCTCAATCCTCCCGCTCGCGCCTCCCTCCAATCCACTCTGCCTCGGCTTGCATCTAGGCGCTCTTCGTTTTAGTCGGAGGTGGGCGGTAGGGAGACCTCGCCGGTGGACGGTGTCGGCCTAATTTTTTTACCAAACCGCCCTCGGGGTAGAACCCCTCCCCCGACGCAGTACAGGATAAACCCGCCGCCACTGTGCGAGATCAGACGATAATGGGCCGTCAGATCCCCTCGAGTGTTGCCTGCTGGTGCGGTACTGGAGCTCCGCGGTTGGGGGTTGCCGGCGGTCGCCACGGGATGGGGGATTTTCGTTGTTGTGATCCCGAGCAGGCCACGGTGAAGGGAGGAGGGAGACGACGGCGGCGACCGATGCTTGGGTGGTGCCGGCTTTGTCGTCGAGCGAGAGAGCAAAGGAACGGAGCAGAGGATTCTAGGCTACGGCGCAGCAATTTTTATTTTTGAACCGTTATTTTCACTTAACAATGGCATTGGCGGGTAATAAGGTGTTTTGTGGAAGGGTATAACGGTCCAGAAAAAAGCTGGTTGACAAAAGCGTTGCTTCTTTTATTATTATTATATAGACTAGCACAATTTCTCGTGCATTGCTACGGGTTAATTTCTATTCATATATGTGTTCCGCCAAATAAGAATAATTTGTTATAATTAGCTTTTGCACATTCAACTTCATTATGTTCTCAATCGTGTGTCGTGTTTTCATAGCCTTAGATCACCCTTTATTCTTGATTTTTTTATCTACTCTCTTGTATACTTTCACTTTGTTTGTTTTTCTGAAATTTCAAAATGAAATAATAAAATGTTTTAGAGTGAGAGAGGGAAGCCACAACCAGACTGCCCCTAGCCAAGCCGTGGACAAAAAACAGGCCGAGTCGGCGACCCACCAGCAGCTCAGCCGGATCCCTTCTTCCAAACCCTAGCTCCAACTTTGCAAAAAAAGGACATGCGCCGCCACTTCCCCGCTCACCACCTACCCCCCGCCAGATCGATCCCACACGAGCGATTCCTCCCCAACAGCTTGATGGAAAAGAGCAACAGCAATGGTGCTGCTATATCTTTGTCCTTAAAGATATGAAATATCGAACAACACAGATACATGGTTTTACTGTAACTTATCCCCAAACTATGAGGAAGAAAAAATGAAACTTGAGATATCATACCAAATAAGAAGACTGGGTATCAGATATATACAGATAATGTAAAAGGTGTTTCTCATTCTACTCACAGTGCACTGCCTCTGTAGCCATAGAAGTACAATCGAATATCCCCAAAATTACATGGAATTTTCCATGATGCCAGGAATACCAGAAAACATAACATAACTTAGATAATACATAGCATCCTCAATTTGCAAAATTGCATCTTCATTGAAGGCCATTGCCAGAGAAGTCTATGTTCCTCTGTATCAAAATACAGATAGAGGCAGAACGTGAGGGCTTTGACTACGGCTGCCGCCGCTGCACAGGTCCAGGTTGCTGCCGTGCCAGGCCCTTGATTGTGCTACCGTCGTCGGCTTGGTCCTGTCCGCCGCCCAGCCAGGCACTGGGTTTGTGCTGCCCCCGCTATCTAGGTCTGGCTCCTCGTTGAGTCTCTTGATCTTGGCTCCCGCCGCGTTGACCATTGCTGGTTGGGGCGCACCGTGCTCGGTGTGGAAGAACTGGGACCTAGCGCCGGCTTGGTCCCACACCCGCGCACCCTTCCTCGATCCCCTCTGCTCTACAGCGACGCAGCTTGTGCGCGTGCCTCTCCACTGGCGCTCGACGACGCAAGATCCTCCGCCGCCATGGCCCGGCTCTCCACGGTTTCCGTCCATGCCGGCCGCGCCTCCCCGTTCCCGACGTCCCCGACAAAGCTCCACCACCATCCTCCTTGTCCAGGACAACAAATGTCTGCCCGAACCCTCCCTCTGGCCAACTGTTATATGTTGATCCAAATTCTACAAAGTAAAAGGCCAACTTTTGACGGAGCGGAGCGAGGCACATCGCCGGAGGCTTGGACCGATACGGATCGTTGATGACCTAGGTTACCACTGTTATATATACCTCTTGTAAGCCGCCGGCAGAGATACGTTGCATCTGTGAAATCCCCGGCGTTGTGTAAACACTCCCCGTTATAGTGAAGATTTGCTGGCTGGCGCCCGTGGTTTTTCCCTCTCTTTGTTGGAGAGGGTTTTCCACATGAAATCTGTATTCCCCTTGCTGCGATTTTATTTTCGTTCTTCGTTATTTACTTGTCGCAAAGCTAACAAGTGGTATCAGATCTCCAGGTTCTAATCTAGGGTTTGCGATATGTCGTCATTGAAGTTCGATCTACCGCAGCTAGACTACTCCACAAGATTCTGCTTGTGGCAGGTAAAGATACGGGCGATTCTCGCCCAAACTTCAGATCTGGATGAAGCGTTGGATGGATTCGGGGAAAAGGATACAAAGAGCTGGTCTGACGAAGAAAATCGGAAAGACCGTAAGGCTTTGTCTATGATTCAACTTTATCTGTCCAATAATATTTTGCAGGAAGTTTTGATAGAGAAATCTGCTACTGCCCTTTGGGGAAAACTGGAATCGATCTGCATGTTAAAGGATCTAACCAGTAAGATGCATGTGAAGATGAAGTTGTTCTCGCATAGATTGCAGGAAGGTGGATCGGTAATGAATCACTTATCTCTTTTCAGAGAGATTATTTCTGATTTGCAATCTATGGAAGTAAAATATGATGCTGAGGATCTAGCTCTATTACTCTTATGCTCGCTGCCTAGTTCTTATACACACTTCCGTGATACAATATTGTGGAGCCGTGATAAAATAACCCTTAATGAAGTACAAGATGCCCTCAAATAGAGGGAAAAGATGAAAACTATGGTGCGGGCTGATGGAGCATCATCCAAGGCTAAATCTCTGCAAGTTCGTGGTAGGACCGAGCAGAGATCTAACAACTATGGCAACCGAGATAAGAGAAAAGACGGCAGAAGTCGTTGAAAGTCCAAGGGAAAGGACAAGTTCTGTAGGTATTGTAAGAAAACTAATCATGTTATTGATGATTGTTGGAAGCTGCAGAATAAGGAGAAAAGGAATGGTACTTACCAACCGAAAGATAAGGATCAAGGTACTGGTAAGGCTGCTGTTGTTTCTAGTGATATTTTTGACGGTGAATGTTTAGTCGTTTTTGCTGCTTGTGCTTCTCGTGATGATGAACGGATACTTGATACTGCATGTTCGTTTCATATTTGCTGTAACAAAGATTGGTTCAGTTCATATGAGTCTGTGCAGACTGGAGATTTTGTACGTGCGGGAAATGACAACCCATGCCATATTGTCGGAGTTGGATCTGTTAAGAGCAAGACCCATGATGGCGTTATGCGTACGTTGAACGAGGTGAAGCACATACCAAGCATGGCTAGAAATTTGATCTCCCTGAGTACCATGGACGTTGATGGATATAAGTACGCCGGTGGGCGTAGATTGTTAAAGGTATCAAAAGGTTCTCTTATTCACATGATAGGTGATATGAATTCTACTAAGTTATATATTCTTAGAGGTAGCACTTTGCATGGTATTGCTGGTGCTGTTACTTCTAATGATTCTGATGATTGTGGTAAAACAAATCTGTGGCATATGTGTCTTGGTCATATGAGTGAACATGGCATGGCAGAATTGGTTAAGAGAGAGTTGATTGATGGTTGCAACTTGGGTAAGTTTGAGTTCTGTGAGCACTGCGTTTTTGGTAAGCATAAAAGTGTTAAATTTAATGCTTCCGTTCATACCACCAAAGACATATTAGATTATGTGCACAACATGTATGGGGACCTTCCCGTAAGACTTCTGTTTGTGGTGCTAATTACATGCTTACTATTATTGATGACTACTCAAGAAAAGTGTTGTCATATTTTCTGAAACATAAATCTGATGTTTTTGATGCTTTTAAGAAGTGGAAAGTTATGGTAGAAAAACAAACTGAAAAGAAGGTAAAGGTACTACGTACTGACAATGGTATGGAATTCTGTTCTAATGAGTTTGAGGAGTTTTGCAGTAATGATGGTATGGTTAGGAGCCACACCATCCCTTACACACCTCAGCAGAATGGCGTGGTTGAGCGCATGAACAGAACCATCATCTCAAGGGCTCGCTGTATGTTGTCCAATGCAGGTATGCATAGACGTTTTTGGGCTGAAACAGCCAACACAGCGTGCTACCTCATCAACAGGTCACCTTCTATCCCACATGAGAAGAAGACTCTCATTGAGGTATGGTCAGGTTTGCCTGCTGATTATTCACAGTTGAGAGTTTTTGGTTACACTGCTTATGCTCACGTTGATAATAGAAAGTTAGAGCCTAGAGCTGTTAAGTGCATGTTCCTTGGTTATGGTTCAGGAGTTAAGGCATATAAACTATGAAATCCTGAAACTAAAAAGATTTTGTTGAGTAGGAATGTTATTTTCAATGAATCTGTTATGTATCATGATAGCTTGCCATCAGATCCCTCTCCTGTTGCCATTGGAGAGAGGGAGTTCGTGTGCAGGTGGAGCACCTGCAGAAAACTGTTGATAATAATGTTGTTGTTGATGATACTCATGAGGAAAATATTGATAATGATATTGTTCAGCACTCACCTACTGTTTTGCATCAGCCACATGAATCTATTGCTGCTGATAGACCGAGGCGTAACATAGTTCCACCTCATCGTTTGATTGAAGAGTGTAATCTTGCTCATTATGCTCTGAGTTGTGCTGAAAAGGTGGATCATGATACTGAACCTGCTACGTACAATGAGGCCGTTGCATCCGTTGACCGCGAGAAGTGGGTTTCTGCTATGCAAGAAGAGATGCAATCGCTTGATAAGAATGGCACATGGGAAGTTGTGCGCTTGTCTAAACAGAAGAAGGCCGTCCGCTGTAAGTGGATATACAAGAGAAAGGAAGGTTTGTCTCGTAATGAGCCTCCAAGGTTTAAGGCAAGGTTAGTAGCAAAAGGTTTCAGCCAGATTTCAGGTATTGATTATAATGATGTTTTCTCTCCGGTTGTGAAGCATAGTTCTATTCGTGCTTTTTTGGTATTGTTGCATTGCATGATCTTGAGCTTGAGCAGCTAGATATAAAGACTGCTTTTCTGTATGGTGAAATGGATGAGGAGATTTACATGGACCAACCTGAAGGGTTCATAGTTTCTAGAAAAGAGGATTTTGTGTGCAAATTGAAGAGGTCGCTTTATGGTTTGAAGCAAGCTCCAAGACAGTGGTACAAAAGGTTTGATTCATTTATGATCTCACAAGATTTTAAGAGATCTCAGTTTGATAGTTGTGTTTACATAAAGTTTGTTAATGGATCACCTATTTACTTGTTGTTATATGTTGATGATATGTTAATTGCTACCAAGAGCATGAAAGAAATCACTACTTTGAAGGCACACCTAAGTAGTGAATTTGAGATAAAAGATCTTGGTGCTGCTAAGAAAATCCTAGGTATGGAAATTAAACGGGACATAAAATCTAGGTTGTTATTTTTTAGTCAGCAAAGTTACGTTGAGAAAGTTCTTCAATGTTTTAATATGCATGATGCAAAGTCAGTTAGTACTCCTGTTGCTCCTCGCTTCAAATTGTCAGCATTGCAATATCCTAGTTCTGATGAAGATATTGAGTACATGTCTCAAGTTCCTTATTCTAGTGCTGTTGGTTCCTTGATGTATGCCATGGTTTGCTCTCGCCCTGATTTATCATATGATATGAGTTTGGTGAGTCGTTACATGGCTAATCCCGGTAAAGAACATTGGAAAGTTGTTCAGTGGATTTTCAGGTACCTCCATGGCACATCCAACACTTTCTTGAAGTTTGGCAAGACTGATAAGGGACTCGCAGGCTATGTGGATTCAGATTTTGCTGCCGACTTGGATAAGAGGAGGTCCCTCACAGGTTATGTGTTCACGGTAGGTGGATGTGCCATGAGTTGGAAGGCAACACTGCAACCAGTTGTTGCTCTATCTACAACCGAAACAGAGTATATGGTTGTTGCTGAAGTTTGCAAAGAGTCTGTTTGGTTGAAAGGTTTATATGCTGAGCTTTGTCAGGATGATTCTTGCATTAACCTATTCTGTGACAGTCAAAGTGCTATTTACCTTACTAAGGATCAGATGTTCCATGAGAGAACAAAGCACATTGATATCAAGTATCATTATGTTCGTGACATTGTTGCACAAGGTACACGAAAGGTATGCAAGATAAGCACTCTTGATAATCGTGTTGATATGATGACAAAGCATGTTCCTGTTGCTAAGTTTGAGCTATGCTCAAGTTTAGTTGGTATAACTGCTTAGCCCAAGTGGCTGTTGGTGCCGAAAGTGTTTTCTTTGTTTATTCAGGGAGATGATTGTTGTTGATGCTACAAGAAGAAATTTGTCTCAAGGTGGAGTTTGTTATATGTTGATCCAAATTCTATAAAGTAAAGGCCAACTTCTGACGGAGCGGAGCGAGGCCCGTCGCCGTAGGCTTGGACCGATGCAGATCGTTGATGACCTAGGTTATCACCGTTATATATACCTCTTGTAATCCGCCGGCGGAGATATGTTGCATCTGTGAAATCCCCGGCGTTGTGTAAACACTCCCCGTTATACTGAAGATTTGCTGGCTGGTGCCCGTGGTTTTTTCCTCTCTTTGTTGGAGAGGGTTTTCCACGTTAAATTTATGTCCCCCTTGCTGCGATTTTATTTTTGTTTTTCGTTATTTACTTGTCGCAAAGCTAACACCAACTACATCTTCGCTCGACATGGCCCGCGTAAGCCCAGCTCTCGCGCCGCCATGACTCTCTAGTGGCGTCGACTGCTGGCGGGTGGTTCGTTGGGAATGACGCGTGTGGGAGCTCGTATCTAGAGGTGGGGATCCGGAAACGATGCGGGTCGGGGCTAGAGGAGCACGGTGGCTTCTGTCTGCTCGGGAGAAAAGAAATAGCGAAGCGGTATATATTATGGTGGGAGGACAGAACCGTCCAGAAAAAAAGCTGGTTAACAGAAGTGTTCCGTACTTTATTATTAGATATAGATATCGTAGATTTATCAAAATTTATTAATCTATATATTACTCCATCCGATCAAAATTAGTTGATTCAAATTTGTCTAGATACGGATGTATCTAATACTAAATCATGTCTAGATACAATCGAATCTACGCGAATCTAAGACAACTAACTTGTGTCGGGAGAGTATCATTGCTTAGATTGATCTAAATTTTTTTTTAAAAGAGACATGGTTCTGAGACGGTAGAAGTACGAAAAATCTTCGCCGGGAGTGTGTTAGGTCGGGTTGACTCCGGCGTGTGCTGCACACAGCTAGCCTACATTGCCGCCGGCCGCCCTAAGCGTCGAGTAGCCAACAATTTAACACTGATCTACCGATAACATACATGTAAAGTCAGTAGAAAATCTTTGATTATATGAAATTAGCTACCACAGCAACACGTTGTGTATCGGATCGCTGGAAATTGGGTCACGAAAATCTTCCAGAGATTTGGCTGGTCGTCTCCGGTCATCATTGTTGCGTCTTCTTTGTACAGTAATACTTAGTTCCATGGTTTGCATTGAGCTGCGGTTTCGTCACTGAGCTGCGGCAACGGGGATACCACGGCATTGAGCTGCGGTTTCGGTCGAAGACTCGTCTCCCTTTTCGGCTTGCGTAAGGGGCAAAGGAGTCCATGCGGGTACTCCACGGATGCATCATGGAGAAGAGCTTCTGATTGTGTTGATCGCAACCTGGTATTTCTAATGATATCGGAAACAGTGAACGATGGACGACCGGAGAAAGGCGTATACGGAGATGGACGAAAGCGTATTAGGACGGATGAAGAGAGGAACCATTCTGCCTTTATTATTACTAGCACAAATATCCGTTCGTTGCACCGGAAAAGAAATAGATGGACATCACTCAGCCATCGGCGCTCGTTCTGCATCACCGCCATCTTCCGCTCCAACAATACAGCCACCTCGCATGCAAGGTTGACCGCCAAGCTAGATTATTCGTGTTACCGTGGGTCTGACCGCCAAGCTAGATTATTCGTGTTACCGCGGGCCTGCTGCTGCCTCATATGACGAGCTCAATCTAGACATGTGGGTATTTGTGGCGGTGCCTGTAGGTCATGCGTATACGGGTGAGACACTCAAGTGGTGACATTTTTAGGATCCATTAATTATTTGGGAATTAATAGTAGACATTTTTTCCTTTTTTAACATCTCTATCTTTTAATAGTTGCATTAACAATTTTTTTTTTGAAAAATATGTAAAGACTAAATAGCAAAAATCCATTTAGCGCTAAGACCTTGTGATAAAGATAGTTCACTTTTAAAAATAGAATAGATATAGTAGTTACCTTTAGAAATCACCTTCCAATATGAATTGAGTCGATTAATTGGTCTACATAGAAGGTGAAAAGTCATTTTCCTAAGTAACCTGATACTGGTCCGGTCCAGAATGAATCGGAGATGCTCGTGGAATCAGTACTCGTAGAATCAGTACGAAGGAAATGTTAAATCCATTGACAATTAAATTAGCCTCGCAAATGAGCAATTCGATTGTTACATTTGACAACACTTTCTTTTGTGAGAAAAATAAACACTACAAATCAGAATAAATTTGTACCCATGAACACAAAACCAGGTTGGCTGTTGATTTTGGTACTTTCTACTTTGATTTTGGTCCCAAGCGTCCTTGTTGCCGCCACATACACCGTGCCATCATATCGGGGTCAAGTCAACCCGCACCACAACGTCACGTGCCCCTCTCACGAACCCCTGCATGCGACACAACACACCACGCAGGCCCACCGCCCCCCGGTCACACACGCGCAGCACGCGAACGTCACCCCCCATCATCGTCTCCAATCTCTTGGATTCATCACCGCTGATTTCTCCTCTCCCTCACTAGTGGAAACGAGGCCTTTGGTTGAGCCTGGAAATGGGCTTTAACACCGGTTCAAGCCACGAACCGGTGTTAAAGGCCCCTGCACCAGTGGCCCGCGCAGCCCCCCCCTTTAACACCGGTTCGTGGCTTGAACCGGTGTTAAAGGGGGGCTATATAAGACACCGCAGCCCACACCCCACTCTTCCATTTTTTCACTATCTCATTTTGGAGCCTAGCAAGAGGGTGTGAAGTGTGCTAGTTTGTGTTTTTTTCGTATGCACAAGAGGTGTTCGGTGAAATGCCCGAGAGCTCAAAATAAGTTTTCTTGTTGCTCTTTCCTTCTCGGTCGAGGTCGGCAACTATCCTTTCATGTGTCATTGATGTAGTATATATATAAATGGTCATCTCCCTATTATTTTTTGATATATACTATATATTAATGCAGATGAACCGGCAATGGATGTACGGTGACCGCCGCACTTCCGAGTACATTACGGGCCTCCAAAATTTCATCGTTGTGGCTAATGCAAACCGTGGTCATAATGGTTTTATGTGATGTCCGTGTGTTCACTATCAGAACAAGAAAGACTACTCAAATACCTGAACCATTCACGCCCACCTGCTTCGATCCGGTTCATGCCCAGCTATAATTGTTGGACCAAGCACGGAGAAAAAGGGGTTGTGATGGAAGACAACGAAGAAGAAGAGCATGATGACAACTATCATAATATGTATCCTAAATATGATGATACTGCAACGGGGGTAGATAATGAAGATCAAGAGGCAGCAGATGGGCCCGCTGATGACGATCTTGGTCGGGCCATTACTGATGCAAAGGAAGAATGTGAAACTGAAAAGGAGAAGGAGAAGCTGGAGCAGATGTTAAAGGATCACAAAACATTGTTGTACCCAACTTGCGAAGATGGCCACAAAAAGCTAGGTACCACACTGGATTTGCTGCAATGAAAGGCAGAGAACGGTGTGACTGACAGCGAATTTTCAAAGTTGTTGGTAAAAATGAAGAATCTTCTTCCAAGAAATAATGAGTTGCCCGACAGTACATACCAAGCAAAGAAGGTTGTCTGCCCTCTAGGATTAGACGTGCAGAAGATACATGCCTGCATTAATGACTGCATCCTCTACCGCGGTAAGTAGTACGAGAATTTGGATGCATGCCCGGTATGCACTGCACTGCGGTATAAGATCAGACGAGACGATCCTGGCGATGTTGAGGGCGAGGCCCCTAGGAAGAAGGTTCCTGCCAAGGTTATGTGGTATGCTCCTATAATACCACGTTAAAACGTTTCTTCAGAAATAAAGAGCATGCCAAGTTGTTGCGATGGCACATGGAAGACCGTAAGAAAGACGCGATGTTGAGACACCCCGCTGATGGGTCACAGTGGAGAAAAGTCGAGCGAGAGTACCCGGACTTCGCACGTGACGCAAGGAACTTAAGGTTTGGTCTAAGTACAGATGGCATGAATCCTTTTGGTGAGCAGAGCTGCAGTCACAGCACCTGGCCTGTGACTCTATGTATCTATAACCTTCCTCCTTGGTTGTGTATGAAGAGAAAGTTCATTATGATGCCAGTGCTCATCCAAGGCCCGAGGCAACCCGGCAACGACATTGATGTGTACCTAAGGCCATTAGTTGAAGAACTTTTACAGCTGTGGGCCAAACCAGGTGTACGTATGTGGGATGAGCACAAAGGGGAGCCATTTGACCTACGAGCATTGCTTTTCGTAACCATCAATGATTGGCCTGCTCTTAGTAACATTTCAGGGCAGACAAACAAGGGATACAATGCATGCACACACTGTTTATGAGACTGAAAGTGTATATTTGGATAAATGTAAGAAGGTTGTGTACCTAGGGTATCGTCGATTTCTTCCGAACTTGCATCCAGTAAGAAAGAAAGGCAAGCATTTCAAACGTCTGGCAGAACCCCGGAGGAAGCCTGTCATCCGTACCTAGAAGTAATCTTTGGAAAAGGTCCTGGCAGTCTATCTGTTCCGAATGACGATGCCGGACACGCGCCCATGTGGAAGAATCAATCTATATTTTGGGACCTACCCTATTGGAAAGTCTTAGAGGTCCGCTCTTCAATCGACGTGATGCACGTGACGAAGAATGTTTGTGTGAACCTGCTAGGCTTCCTAGGAGTGTATGGGAAGACAAAAGATACACCGGAAGCACGGCAGGACCAGCAACGTCTGAAAGACCCTGAAGAGCCTATGCATCCTGAGAACGAGAAGGGTAAACGATGCCACTTAACTCCTGCCAGCTACGCTCTTACCAAAGCAGAGAAGGAAATCTTTTTTGAATGCCTGAGTAGTATCAAGGTCCCGTCTGGCTTCTTGTCGAATATAAAGGGAATAATAAATATGGCAGAGAAAAAAATCCAAAACCTGAAGTCTCATGACTGCCACGTGATTATGACACAATTGCTTCCGATTGCATTGAGGGGGCTTCTACCTGAAAATGTTCGAGTACCCATTGTGAAGCTATGTGCATTCCTCAATGCAATATCTCAGAAGGTAATCGATCCAGAAAGCCTACCAGGGTTACAGACAGATGTGGCTCAATGTCTTGTCAGCTTTGAGTTGGTGTTCCCACCATCCTTCTTCAATATTATGACGCATCTCCTGGTTCACCTAGTAGAAGAGATTGCCATTCTCGGTCCTGTATTTCTACACAATATGTTCCCCTTTGAGAGGTACATGGCAGTCTTAAAGAAATATGTTCATAACCGTGCTAGGCCAGAAGGAAGCATCTCCAAGGGCTATGTAACAGAGGAGGTCATTGAGTTCTGTGTTGATTTTATTCCTGACCTTAAGGCGATTGGTGTTCCAGAATCACGACATGAGGGGAGACTGCATGGAAAAGGCACCCTAGGATGTAAAGCAATGATATGTAGGGACGGGCATTCTCTCAATCAAGCACACTACACGGTTTTACAAAGATCTATCTTGGTTGCCCCGTATATCAATGAACACAAGAATTTAATACGCCTCAAACACCCGGGGCAGTCTGATGAATGGATTATAAGTGAACACATGGCGAGTTTTGGCGGCTGGCTGCAAAGACTTCTCACGAATAACACCACTGTTGGGGATCAGCTGTACTTGTTGGCCAGGACACCATCTTCGACTGTATGTACTTTCCAAGGGTACGAGATAAATGGGAATACATTTTACATGATAGGCCAAGATAAAAAGAGCACCAACCAAAATAGTGGTGTCCGCTTCGATGCAGTAGAAGACAATGGGCAAAAGACCACGTATTATGGGTTCATAGAGGAGATATGGGAACTTGACTATGGACCTAATTTTAAGGTCCCCTTGTTTCGATGCAAATGGGTCAAGCTAACAGGAGGAGGGGTTGAGGTAGACAAGAAGTACGGAATGACAACGGTGGATCTCAACAATCTTATGAAGGTAGACAAGAACTTAGACGAACCATTCGTCTTAGCCAATGATGTGGCTCAGATTTTCTATGTGAAGGACATGTCTACCAAACCGAAAAAAGAAAAAATAAGCAAACAGATACATCACACGATGAGCCAAAGCGTCACATAGTTCTTTCAGGGAAAAGAAACATCGTGAGAGTGGAGGACAAGACAGACATGTCAGAAGATTATAATAAGTTTGATGAAATTCCGCCCTTCAGAGTGAAGACTGACCCAACCATCCTATTAAACGGTGTTGATACTCCATGGTTACGGCCGACGCGATCATAAGATTGACTATATGTATTAATTGAGCCATTTTTGGCACACATATGTATCTCAACATGGAAATCAATGTCATATTTCTTCTGTTAACAGTATATGTATTAAATGAGCCATTTTTCTTCCTTCTATTTCTTCCCTCCATTTTTCTTCCCGCCATTTTTTCCCGCCATTTTTCTTCCCGCCATTTTTCTTCCCGCCATTTTTCTTCCCGCCAGTTCTTCCCGCCAGTTCTTCCCTCTAGTTCTTCCCGCCAGTTCTTCACTATATATATATGTAGGGTTGTCCTCCATTGTCATTGCACATCTCTAGACTCATATCTGCAACCTCATCACTCTTTCCCATGGCTTCCACCGTAGCACTAACCCCCAGGGAGGCGGAGGCGCTTTGCGCCTCGAACTACCCCTGCCCGCCGGGCTACTGTGTCCCTGTCGGCTGGATGCTGAGTGCCGGAGGCGTGCCGGTTCCTCCTGTCCCTCTAGGTGTGGCGCGCCGGATGGCCATCATGAACCACTACTACTTCGAGCTCACGCCGGAGCAGCGGAGGAATCCCAGATGGCATCCCGACTATTTCCCTACTTGGGGAAGCCTTCTTCGTGGATCGGCGTGAGAGGGCGCTCGCCAGGCACGAGGAGGACGGCCCACCTCCTCCGAACTTCAACGAGGCCGGCCGTCGGCTATGGTGGCGCGGTTGGACTCTCCAGAGCGTCATGGCATATGACACTGCCGCCGACTCTAACCCCCGTCTGCGCTACCCTCAAGTCCAGCCCACGCATACTCAGCCTTCAAGGTTCAATTACGGCGACCCCGACGACGACAGTAATGACGGCGACGGCGAGTACGACGACTACAGTGGCGAGTATTACAGGTGTAGGTAGGAGCATGACTGAATCACTCCAACATTCCGAAACAAGTTCGGCCGATTGTTACTTAATCTGGCCATGTATCTTAATTTTCAGTTCTTTTATGTATCTTAATTTGCAGTCGTGCTTTATGTAACTTACTATTAGTTGCATTCTGTATTTTAATTCCAGTTCTATCTCCTTCACAAAATGACCTATCTCATTCGAGGTTTCTTGGCTTTCGGGTCAAATGACCAATGTTATGGCTAGAATCAAGGCATAGTTTGTGATAATATGGCCATATTGTGCATACATGTGCATCATGGCATGGCAAATAATGTTGCAAGAGGAAGTTTTCCTTTTTATCGCACCAAAAAGGCATTTTCCATTTTCCGAGCATAAAAACGGACGGTTTTGTGAAGCAACCACCAAATGGCTAATTCAAAAAACCACCACCATATTTTACGAAAATAGTAGACCACCTTATATGGACAATGTACCAACAGGGGGATCTGAAACCTTTCCGTCCACCTCTGGTGAAAAAGACAAATTCCTGCCGAATCGGGAGGAAGTGGGTCAGATATGAACTACAGGTACATGATACGATGCTCATGATTTTTTACAAAAATCATTTTTAGGTTCACAATATGCTATTTTATCAAAAATCCAATGCAAGTTGAGCGAGGCTTTGTCAGATTCAAGTGTATACAAAAGATGCGGCATTTAAATATCCAATCAATTCAAAAATGTTAATACAAAATAAAATATGATTTGCTCTAATAAAATAGGGTTAGATTCCTTTTTAGATGCTTAATATTTCTTATGTTCAAAGTTTTAGGATTTGACAATTTATTTTTGTTTGAATTGAATAATCAAAATTTATATGTAAGTGTTTTAATCATTTTGAAAAATTTCATCTAAAGTAAATATAAAATGTTTTTACATGAATGGATAGATATTATTTTTCTGAAAATTATGATATATTATTCATATTTTTCTGAGTTGAAATGAATAAGATATGAATTTTCTAAATTCATATCCTATTTTATGAATTATAAATGCCCCCACCCCTTTAATGCATGAAATAAATGCCCCTCCCTTTAACACCGGTTCCAGCCACGAACCGGTGTTAAAGGGGGGCGCATTTATTTCGTTTCACGCGCGCACCCCCCCCCCCTTTAACACCGGTTCGTGGCTGGAATCGGTGTTAAAGGGGGGGAATTCGTTTCGCGCCCGCACCCCCCCCTTTAACACCGGTTCCAGCCACGAACCGGTGTTAAAGGGGGGGGGTTATAACGCGCGCCTTCCCCTTCCTTCTTCCCCCCAGCCAGATCGAAAGCGCGCGCGCAGAGAAAAGCCGTCGCCGTCCAGCCCTCGCCGTCGCCGCCCTCGCCATCGCCATCCCGCGGGAGCGCCGTCACCCCCATTCCCGCGCGCGAGCCGTCGCCATCGCAGTCGACGCCCCCCACCGCGCCAGCACCACCTCGGACCGGCCGCGCCACCACCCCCGCCACGGGCTCTGCCACCGCCCCGACCACCGCCACGAGCTCCGCCGCCACCGCCCGGCAGCGCCAGCACCACTGCTCCGCCACCGCCACCGCCCCTGCCTGCCACCACCGGTACATGTTGTAATTTTTTTGTGTTTGTATATATTTGTATATGTATAGTAAATATTTTTTTATGTATTTGTATATATTTGTATATGTATAGGAAAATTTTGTATATATATAGGAAATATATTTTTGTGTATATGTAGGAAATATTTGAATTACATGTAGGAATTATTTGTATATATATGAGAAATATATTTTGGTGTATATGTATGAAATATTTGTATTATATAGGAAATATTTGTCTATATATAGGAAATATATTTTTGTGTATATGTACGAACTATTTGTATTATGTAGGAAATATTTGTATTATATAAGGAATATATATTTGTATATATATAGGAAATATATTTTTGTGTATATGTACGAAATATTTGTATTATATAGGAAATATTTGTATTGTATAGGGAATATATATTTGTATATATATAGGAAATATATTTTTGTGTATATGTAGGAAATATTTGTATTATATAGGAAATATTTGTATTGTATAGGGAATATATATTTGTATATATATAGGAAATATATTTTTGTGTATATGTAGGAAATATTTGTATTATATAGGAAATATTTGTATTATATAGGTGCTCGCGGGAGACCGGACTTTGGGTTAGGGTGGTGGTAATCGCGGGCGACCGGACTTAGGGTTAGGGTGGTGGTGTTCGCGGGCCCCCCGGAGATAGGGTTAGGGAGTTGGTGCTCGCGGGCGATCGGACTTAGGGTTAGGGTGGTGGTGCGGGCGGGCAACCGGACTTAGGGTTAGGGTGGTGGTGCTCGCGGGCGACCAGACTTAGGGTTAGGGTGATGGTGTTTGCGGGCAACCAAACTTAGGGTTAGGGTGGTGGTGCTCGCGGGGGACCGGACTTATGGTTAGGGTGGTGGTGCTCGCAGGCCCCCGGACTTAGGGTTAGGGTGGTGGTCCTCGTGGGCCCCCGCATTTAGGGTTAGGGTGGTGGTGCTCGCGGCCCCCCTAGAGATAGGGTTAGGGTGGTGGTGCTCGCGGCCCCCCTAGAGATAGGGTTAGGGTGGTGGTGCTCGCGGCCCCCCCGCATTTATTTGTGTATTTTTGTATGAATAATATGTATATTTGTGTATGAATCCAAGTCCACTTGAATGTTTACTCTCTTACTCTAGATAATAATATTGTTTTAGAAACTATGGATCCACTTAGTAGAAACCTTGAAGAAGAAGAAATAATGGAGAACATTATCGATGAGGACACCTCACAATATCTGAACTTGGAGGGACATGATGACAGCTCAAGTAGTCATGGAGAAGATGAAGACTCCGGTGAACGCAATTTAGTGATTACAAAGTCCGGCGAGGTATATACATTGATTAAGCCTCTGCTGACTTCCACCAACAATCTTCTTCTACATGTATTAATTAACGCTTCTTTCTTCTTTTAGCCCTCTGGATCGACCAGCCAGCAACCATCTTCTTCTACGAAAAAGAGCAAGCGAGGCGCGAGCCATCGGTTGAAAGATCGTGCAAAGTTCACGATCGAAGCAGTCCGTGTTGATGGCAGGCCGATGGAGCCCAAGAAGGCCGCAGACAAATTTGTACATCAGGCTGGAGTTCTTGTTAGGGACCAAATCCCAATCATAATTGAATATTGGAATAAGCCAAAGAAGGGCGACGGTACCTTTGTCGATGAAAGATCCAAAGAAACTCTTTGGAATTCGCTGTTGGTAAATTTCACCCTTCCACCAGAGGAGGATGAAAACAAACCGGTTATAAAGGAAAAGGTCAAAGAGTGGACTCTAAAGAAGATGGCTGATGCTTTCCGCAACTGGAAGACAAAATTAAACAAATTTGTCAAAGCTCGCGAGACTCCAGATTTCGAAGACGCATATTATGCGAAGATAAGACCTCACTGGCGTGAATTTGTGGCATACAAGGGAGGTGCTATAGCTACAAAGATGTCAGAAACCAATACGCTAAATGCCCAGAAGAAGGAATATCGCCAGAGGACAGGGTCAGGTGGCTACATATCTCAGAGGCCTAAGTGGGAGGAAGCTGAGAAGGCCCTGCGCGACACAGGGATCACACCCCAGACACATGGGTGGGACCTACGTGCAAAGACTTGGTTCTACGGAATCGGGGCAAGGTTGGACCCAGAAACATGATTGTGTATCTTCCCAACCCTCCTTGCCAAACCCGTCACTGAACTCATCACGGCATACGAGGAAACAGCCGCCAGGACCTTCCATCCTGACAGAGAGAATGACCAGCTCACACGCGCCATCGGTAAAAAAGAACACCCTAGACATGCACGAGGCACAGGGGGTATGACGTGGAAGGATGGATTTGCCGAGTGGAGCGACTCTTACAGATGGCGCGGCAGAAAAGAAAAAGAGCGTACAGAGCGGATGACACAGATAGAACATGCACTTGTGGCGCTGCAGGCGCAAGTGAATGCACAACAGAGCCATCAAGCTACCGGCCCATCTCAGTGGCACAAAGAGCCTGCATTGGAATCTGGCGGTGGCCCAGACTCTACGCGGAAAAGCAGCGTGGCTTCCACGGAGAACGTGCCGCCCACGCTTGAAATGACGGGTCCTCGATACCCCCTGGATGAGATCACGGAGAGCGAACACACTGAGCTGCATGTGAGATTAATGGGCTTATCCATTAAGGTGGCTGTCGGCTATGCCTTACCTCCTGTTGCTGGTGGAACTTACCACTGCCGACCGATTCCAGATGGCTATGCTATTGTCGGGGTGGATGAGGTTGTGAAGGAATATGAGGAAGCACAGCTTGACCATGCTACAGGTGAAGGGGAAACTCAACTCAAATTTGCAGTGAAAACAACCATTCTTTGGAAGAAGGAACACATCGTGCTTCCAAATTGGAGGCCACTGGCACCCCCGCCGTCTCCGCAGCGTCAGCAGTGTGAGCCGCTTTAGCCATCTCCTGCGCGGCAGCCATCTCCGGCGCTTCAGCCATCTCCTGCGCGGCAGCCATCTCCGGCGCGCCAGCCATCTCCGGCGCTTCAGCCATCTCCTTAGCGTAAGCGGAAGAGCACTGCCACGAAGAGCATCACTAGCACTGCCACAAAGAAATCCGCAGGAAACCATACGCCAAAGAGTTCAAAAAACATGGTCCCGCAGCCTTCTGCCAAGCCATTGCCGGTTTTACCGTGGAATCGCAGCGACGAGGAGACCAATAGGATCTCGGAAGAAGAGGTCAAGAAATTCTTTGCACCTAGACGGGCCGAGCCAAAGGAGAAAATAGATCCGGCGGTGGTGGAGAAGTTTTACAAAAATCTTTTGAAACCTAAAACCCCACTTGTGCTGCACTACGAGCGCCAAATTTTGAAGGCGGATGCAAGGCGCCGTAGGGAGACTGAAAGTAGCAGTCGTGCGGCACCCCAGAAAACAGTTCCCATGCTCGGAGAGCAGGAAAACCAATCATGCGCCCCGCTCCAAGTGTTCGACACACGGGACGCTCCTCCCGTAAATGATTACGAGGCAGAGCTACAAAGAAAGGCCAATGAGATGAGGATGACTTACATTGCATACTTGAACATCATGGGAGACAACTTGCCCAAATGCGATGCCAACCCCATACAGCCATGGAAGTATGGGAAGAATCTCGTCAAGAAAGAGGAGCTCAAGAATCTACCAACAAAGATGCGAAGATTACACAAGTGGTACCTTGATTTCTGCAAGACGAGAAAGGAAGAATGGATCACGACGCATATAAGAGATGAGATTTTCTTGTGCGAAGACGACGAGATCGACTTCAACATTCAAGACTTGCATTTTCTATTCAATCAGAAGGAACTCGACAAAGCTTCCATCAGCCTTTATTGTGTGTAAGTACTATTTATGTATTTTCTATCTCATCTCATTCACTTCATTAATTGCATGTATATATATGCTCACCATATATGTATATACTATTATGCAGGAAAAAGGTTATGGAATGCATGAAAGGAGGACCTTTTGACATTGGGTTCGTTGACCCAAATAGAGTTCATGAAGAAGTGGTAAGAACCAAACCCGGGCAAATAGAAGATTTATTGCTAAGGTCTTTACTGAGACAACAAACCAAAAGGGAAATACTATTGCCTTACAACTTCTCGTGAGTACTGTTACCCTCTCTTGTACACATTCTGTTTCGGCTTACTCGATGTTAAGTGTAACTGATGATGAGTTATGCGTGCGTATGTTCCACTTTATTCTGCTAGTCATTCAACCTGACTCAGGAAAAGTCCTTGTCATGGACTCGTTACGAAAAGAAAAAGAGCTATGGGCAGACTTTAGAGAGATGCTCTAGAGGTAATTTCAATCATATTATCGCACTAGATCGGCAACTTTCGTGACAACAAGTAATTAATTACTCCTTTATCCATTTTCTTTGCCGGACAGGGTTTGGAAAAGGTTCACGGGCAGGACCGTGGGTGAATGGTCAGAAGAACTAAAATTTGTAGACCAAAATGTAAGTAATACTAGCTAGCTAGGTCTGCGTATCTCTTTGATTCTGCTTCCAATTCCATTATATCATGCTTTATTGATTATTATTTTCATTGAACTCTCTATTCTCGTAAAGTGCGCACATCAGGGACACGGCAATAACTTATGTGGGTACTATGTTTGCGAGTTCATTCGCAACACGATATGTGCGACGGGCCAAGCCGCACTAGAATAACTTAGAGTAAGTAAACAAAGTACATAACATTATTTTATTACCATCAATTGTGTTGAGTTTTATTCTTATATATATATTGACCTCATTCTTCATATATATTCAGATCGAACGGATGCGGGACCAACTCCTACCATTTGACCGCATACGAGCCATTCAAGAGGAATTGGCGAGGTTCATACTTGATGAGGTCGTCACGCCTGGCGGAGAACTCTTTAGATATCCACCAAAATGAACGTTGTATATATGCTTGAACGTGTTTGTCTTGTACTTGATGCTTCAACGTATACGGAGAATACCACACAATGACGATGTTGTGTATAATAATAGTTGCTTAATTATTCATGTACTCGTATGTACCGATGACGATGCATGTGTATACCGCTCCCGATCGATTCCCCCTCCCCCCCTCCCCGTCCCCGCCGCGCCGCAGAAATACGCCCAGAACGGGGCAGGGGCAGAACTCTGCCGCGGCAGAGATTTATCTCTTTTTCCTGCCGCGGCACAGAACCTTTAACACCGGTTCGTGGGTGTTAGAGGGGGGGGGGGCCTGAGCCCTGCGGCAGCCCCACGCGCGCCACCCTTTAACACCGGTTCGTATAAGAACCGATGTTAAAGGGGGGCCCCTCTAACACCGAACCCTCAACAGCGGTTCTACAACCGTTGTTAGAGGGCCCTCCAAACCGGTGTTAGAGGGGGGTGTGCACTAGTGCGTGCCTGTCCCTAGCGCCGCCGGCCTCAGCGCCCCCTCTCGCCGGCCGTGCCAAGCCAGCCGCCGCGCTGGCCGGCCTGATTTGGTCCTCCGCCCCGACCACGCGACTCCGCAGGGTGCCGTGTATGCCGTCCGCCGCGACACCTGAGCACGTGCCACGCCGCGGACTCCCCTCCGCCTCCGACCATGAAGCACCAGCGCCACCCCGTTCCTGACTTGTTCGCATTCGCATGTCGCCATGGAGATGGTCCGATTCTCCTCGTTCCCGCCCGGGACCTTCCCCACCCGACCTTGTCTTCCTCCGGCCAAGGCAGTCTGATTCTCCCTTGTTCCCTCCGGGACCTTCCACAACCGACCTCATCTTCCTCCGACCGAGGTCGGTTTGCCCTCTCTCCCCCCGCTGGGAACATGTCCTTTCCATCACGTGATTTCCGATCCGCTCGCTGATTTCAGGCTCCTTGACAACGTATATGAACCGGTTGGATCTACCGTAAGGGAGCGAGGTGGGATTATTATTCGCGTCCTCTCATTGCTTACGAACGTATAGATTAAGTGGTTGTTCGTTTGCCGGAGGGAACGGCCACCTGCGCCTGCGATGTGGCCATGTTCGTTTGCCGGAGGGAGCGGCCACCTGCGCCTGTGGTGTGGCCCAGTTATGGATGAAAAGCCCATATTTTCAGACGGAGACCCGGTTCGGCCACGAAAAGAAATAGTAGCATTTTAGTGTAATATTGCGATCGTTTGTTGGGTGGCTTTGGTGGGTAATTATGTGGTTTATTAGGAGGGCAAAAAGGTCTAAAAAAGTGTTGGACCGGAAGAAACAATCCGTCCTTTATTATTAGGTATAGACTAGCAACAAGTGTCCGTGCGTTGCACCGGGAGTTAAAAAAGAAATTTTCATCACCACTAAAATTTTGCACCAATATCGATTGCTCGCATATGCATGTCCTCATTTTTCTATTATCTTTAATTATTTAAATTTGATCTACTATACACTTCATATGAAATATGTATAAGAGTTGCTATGGGTCGATTCCTATCCTTGTTTGAAGAAGCTCCCCCAAAAATATCTTGGTTAATTTTTAGCCGACTTGAATGGCCTCTATATATCTTGTTCCGTGAATGCCAACAATACCTATTTTATTAACTTTCACTCCATCTCTGTCAAACAACATAAAAGAATAAAACAGACTTTTTGCAGCTACCAAATTATCTATTCACCGTAAAATAAAATCAGAATAATAGAAAAATGTGGATAAAAAAGGCTCATGTGGTAAGACTCAGGCTAACCCCACCGACACCCTCACACATGTACGTACGCCATCCCTGGACGCACACCTACGCTAATTAGTTGGACTGCTAGTCATCTAGTCAATTCAACTGCATAGTCCCTTCAAGTCACCCCTGCGTACCAGATCTAAGAGTTCACTTCTAGCTGCAGTAACTTTATTTAAGGACGGGAAATAATCAAGGAAGAGAGAGGTCACGGCGTAGAACCCCTTCAAAAGAGCGATTATATATTTGTGTTACCAAAAAACAAAGCCTGGCCCAGCGAGGCTCAAAGTCCAGGAACCAAATCGCTCCCTGACTCGCTCGCTTATCAATCCGCCATCGAGCCCTCTCGTTCATTCATCTTCCCCACACGGATCCAGCCCCAACAAGAGTATGGCGCAAGACTTGTCCAGCGTCGGACCACTCCTGCCTCGGTCCTCTATCCTCGTTCCGTCCTGCTGCCGCCAAGCAAACCACGCGACCTCGCCTTCCTCTGCATCGGCGCCGTATCCTACCATCTGCCAGTTCTCCCCTTCCTAGGATTGGCGGCATGCTAACCGGGTCCGTTTAGGACGTTGTCGTCTCTCCCGTTGGGACATGGGGATTTATAATTCCTTTCTATCATATGATTTCATACACCAATCAATGGCGCTGTTGCATATTAGATCCTGACCGACTTCTGATTCCAGGAACCTGAGAGCGTATATGAGCTGGTGGGATTCGCTATTAAGGAGCCAGGTGGGACTATTGAACGCTCTCAATGATGCACACGGATCCGCAATTCGGAGGGAACGGTCAGTGGCAAGTCAATCGATGAAAGGCCCATTAGCCTCTCACTACACGGACCCGGTCCGCCCGGTCAAGCACATAAATAAGCAAAACCGTATTTAACTTACAAGTGGTAATACTGGGTAATTCTATCTAAGTGGAGGGGTAAACTAGTCTAAAAAAGTGTTGAACCGGGAGAAACAATCCGTCCTTTATTATTATGTATAGAATAGATTATTAGGTACTAGTAAAATACCCGTTGATATATTGCAAATGTATTGATGTTTCATGTTTGGTTTTATCCATTTTCTTGTGTTTTGTTCCAACTTTCGAGTACTTTTCATATGATTTCTTGGACTAACCTATTAACAAGAGCCACAGTGCTAGCTGCCTGTTTTCTGCTCTTTTTGGTTCCGGGAAATTCAGAAAATGAATATTTTCGAAATTGGACGGGACAAAAGCCAAAGTGCCTATTTTTCCGGAAGGGATCAAGTGCGAGAATACGAGACGGAGAAGGGCCAGGGAGCCACCACACCACCTGGCCGCGCGGCCAGGCCTGGCCCGCGCCAGGGGGTGGTGTGGCCGCTCTCGGCACCCCCTCGGCCTCTCCTTCCGCCTATAAGTTGCCCTCGGAACGAAACCCCTAAGTATCCGATCAAAAATCCACGAAAAAGTCTGTACCCGCCGTCATCTCTATCCCTAGATCGGGAGGGATCTGAAGCTCTTCCCGGCACCCTGCCGGAGAGGGGAATTCACCCTGGAGGCCTTCTTCATCATCATGCAAGCCTCCGGTGTGATGCGTGAGTAGTTCATCCTTGCACTACGGATCCATTTAGTAGCTAGATGGCTGGTTTCTCCTCCTTTGTGCTTTCATGTTTAGATCTTGTGAGCTCCATCATGATCAAGATCATCTATTTGTAATCCATACATGTTCTGTTTGCGGGGATCCGATGGATATTGAGATGCTATTTAGATTGATTATTGATTCAATCATGTCTTTGTTATTTGAGATCTTGCATGTTTTCCGTTGTTAGTAGCTATCTTGGCCAAGTAGATGCTAGCAACTCTAAGAGTTAGTATTTATGCTCGATAGTGGGTTCATGCCTCTAGTAATCTAGGGAAGTGACAGAAATCTCTAAGGTACTAGATGTGCTATTGCTACTAGGGAGAAAACAACAATCCTTTGTTCATAGAACAATCGTATTGTTTACTTTACACGCAGTTCATAAAGCAATAATCTGTTGCTTGCAACTTAATACTGGAGGGGGTTCGGATGATAACCTGAAGGTGGATTATTAGTCATAGATGCAGTTGGATGGCGGTCTATGTATTATGTTGTAATGCCCA
This sequence comes from Avena eriantha, assembly GCA_910589775.1. Classification (NCBI taxonomy): domain Eukaryota; kingdom Viridiplantae; phylum Streptophyta; class Magnoliopsida; order Poales; family Poaceae; genus Avena; species Avena eriantha. The sequence goes on along the minus strand of OU342741.1, from coordinate 268,219,249 downwards.
ATCAAGTCTCGGAGGAGTCAAGATGATTAGTATATGCATGTATTGTTTTCTCGGTGTTTGTCAATTGCCCCGCTGTAATTTTTTCACCCAGCATGTTATCTATCTAAGGAGAGCCACCTCTAGTGAACTATGGATCCCGGTCCTTTTTCTTTACATACAATCTATAAATTGTTTTTGCTTTGTGTTTACTTTGTGCAAACTTTTACTTCTTTCCATTCAATACGTTTAATCCTTTGTTTTCCGCAAAACACGGTGAGATTAAAAACCTCATCACAAGTTAGGGACAAAGTTCTGTGGTTGTGTTGTGTAGGTCTCCACGATGCTACTAGCACCGGTAGTGCGCCCTGCCAAAGCTTAGCTAGTAACACCTTTGGGGTGTTTCCTTGCTCCTACTGGTTCGATTAAACCTTGGTTTGATAATTAAGGGAAAACTTTCTGTTGTGCTCATCATACCTTCCTCTTGGGGTTCCCAACGAGCTCTATGTTGAAAGTCGGACGCATCAAGATCTTTTCTGGCGCCGTTGCCGGGGAGTCAAGGACATCTTCACAAGGGGAGTCCCTCATAACCAATCTCTTTACTTTGTTGTTTTTGTTTTTCTTAGTTTTCTTTTTACTTTGTTTGTTTGTTTTGTTCTTCAAAAAGACAAAAAAAATAGTTTTACTATTTGCTTTCTTATTTGAAACCCCAAAAAAATGACTACTCTTGAAAACACTAAGTTGTGTGACTTCACTAGCACCAACAACAATGATTTTATGAGCACACCTATTGCTCCACCTGTGGCTGAAAATACTTTTTTGAGATAAAACCTGCTTTGCTCAATCTTGTTATGAGAGAGCAATTTTCTGGTATTGGTAATGAAGATGTTGCTTCCCATCTAAATAACTTTGTTGAACTTTGTGAGATGTAAAAGCATAGGGATATAGATGGTGATATTATTAAACTGAAATTGTTTCCTTTCTCTTTGAGAGGAAAAGCTAAAGAACAGTTAAATTCCTTAACTAGGAATAGTATTGATTCTTGGACTAAGTGCAAAGATGCTTTTATTGGAAAATACTATCCTCCTACTAATATTATATCCATGAGAAGTGAAATAATGAACTTTAAACAACTTGATAATGAGCATGTTGCTCAAGCTTAGGAAAGAATGAAATCTTTGGTAAAGAATTGTCCCACTCATGGACTGACTGCTTGGATGATCATCCAAACTTTTTATGCAGGATTGAACTATTCTTCAAGGAACCTATTGGATTCTTCTGCTGGAGATACTTTTATGACTATTACTTTGGGTGCTGCAACAAAACTTTTGGACAATATGATGGTTATTTATTCTGAATGGCATACTGAGAGAGCTCCACAAGGTAAGAAGGTAAATTCTGTTGAGGAAACTTCCTCCTTGAGTGATAAGATTGATATTATTATGTCTATGCTTGTTAATGGGAAAGCCCATATTGATCCAAATAATGTTCCTTTAGCCTCTTTGGTTGTTCAAGAAGAGCAAGTTGATGTGAACTTCATAAGAAATAACAACTTTGGCAACAATGCTTATGGAAATAATGCTTATAGGAACAATTTTGGTAACAACAATTATAAGCCATATCCTCCCAACAATGGTAATGCTTATGGAAATTCTTACAACAATAATAAGAATGCTTCCTCTGAACTTGAAGTTATGCTTAAAGAGTTTATTAGTAAACAAACTGCCTTCAATAAAACTATTGAGGAAAAACTCTCTAATGCTGAAAGAAATATAGCATCTTTGGCTGAAGCTCAATCTACTTTGAATAAAATGGCTGCTAAACTTGAAACAAATGAGAATCCCTTTGCAGATACTAATGCTATACAAGTAAGAATTGATGAAAATGTTAGACTAATAGCTGAATTACATGCTAAGTGGGAAAGAGAAGATGAAATTGCTAGAAACATTAGTGTTTCTACTATTACCACCACTAGTGTTGAGGCTAGTAAGAGTTCTACTACTTTAGATGATAAAGTAGATTTTGATCTTGATGGTTGCAATATCTCTGAAGTTATTTAGTTCCTACAAAAGCCTGCTAAAAGTCCTAATGCTAGTGCTATGAACATGGCTTTTACAAAACACATTACCGATGCTCTCATAAAGATTAAGGAAGAAAAGATGAAACATAAAGCTTCTATTCCTATAAAGCAAGAAGATGGTTGGGAACCCATCATTAATATGAAAGTAAATGACTTTGATTTAAAATCCTTGTGTGATCTTAATAGTAGTGTTTCTATTATGCCTAGAAGGATTTATGATATGCTTGATTTGCCTCCTCTTGAAGATTGTTATTTGAATGTCCCACTTGATGCTAATGCTAAAAAGAAACTCATGGGGAGTCTTAATGATGTTCTTATTATGGTTAACGATTCCTATGTCCCCGTTGATTTCTATGTTTTGGATGTTGAATACAATGCTTCTTGTCATATTATTTTGGGAAGACCTTTTCTTAGAACTGTTGGTGCCATCATTGATATGAAAGAAGGCACCATTAAATATCAACTCCACCTCAAGAAAGGTATAGACCACTTCCCTAAAAAGAGAGAAAATATTTCTTTTGATTCTCCTATGAAAACAAAATTTGGTCTTAATGCTTCTTCATTTGAGAACACTTGATTCTTTCTTTGCTTCTTATGCCTAACTTAAAGGCGTTAAAGAAAAGTACTTGTTGGGAGATAACCCAAGAGTTTTAGATGAGGGATGGAAGTTATTACCTTTGTAATAACCTCTCTTTATCCTTTTTATTTGCTTTTTGTGCCAAGAGTAACCTCTAATGAGAGTGAAGTAATGATTGGGAAAGTTGCTGTCCCGAAACAGATTTCTGTGCTTCACCATACAAATTCCTTAGAGAGTTATGTAAGCCGGATTGAGCTGTGATTTTTTGTGCTTCTACCCCAGGTTGTTATCTAACTTTCGTTAGTTCAACACTTTTTGATTTGAGCAACAGAAGGTCTTCGAAAAAAATTCGTCTTTACCTGCTGGTCTGTTTTGACAGATTTCTGCCATTTTCTGCATTTACTTCTTGTTGGTTCCTTCTTGAGTTCTTTTGGGGAATATGCCAAAAATCATATTTCACGAGAAGATTCACGGAGCCAGAATACGAGACAGAGTGGTGCTGGGGCCCAGCCACACCACCTAGCCGCGCGGGCTAGGCCTGGCCGCGCCAAGGGGTGGTCTGGCCGCCCTAGACACCCCCTCGGTCTCCCTCTTCGCCTATAAGTTGCCTTCTGACCTAAAAACTCAGGGGGGTTCGACGTTTTTCCAGAAGGAGTTCCGCTGCCACCACCACCAGATTCCACGAACCAGCACAAAAAACTCCATTCTAGCACCCTGCCGGGACAGGGAATTGGAGGAGATCGTCGCCATCATCGCCACCATCGCTTCTCCATCGACCATCCATGTTTCCCCCATCTATGAGTGAGTAATCCCCTGCTGTAGGCTATGGGGATGGTAGGGATTAGATGAGATCGTTCATGTAATGGCATCGGATTATTAGGTCATGGTGCCTAGTATCTATTATTAGTGCCTTTTGACTTTGTTGCAACTTTTTATGCTTAATACTTGTCACTAGGGCCCGAGTGCCATGATTTCAGATCTAAACATGTTATTGATTCATTATAATAGTATTGTTTTTGTTCTTACCTGCAAGTTGTATACACACGTTGTTGTCCGGAACCAAAGGCCCCGAAGTGACAGAAATCGGGATAATCGGAGGGAATGGCTTTGATGTGAGGATCACATGTGTTCACGGAGTGTTAATGCTTTGCTCCGGTGCTCTATTAAAAGGAGCACCTTAATTGCTAGTAGTTCCCTTGAGGCCCCGCTACAAACGGGCTGGCAGGACAAAAGATGTTGTGCACGTTCTCATTGTGAGCACGTATGACTATATATGGAACACATGCCTAGGATTATCTAGTACTTGGATACTTTATCTTATTTATCTGCAATTTCCCTATGTTATGATTGCTATGTGAATTGTCTTGTCCATGCAATGCCTGTCCATCCATCCCTATGCCTACCGCACTCGAATCCTGATGTTTACTGCTATTGTTACTACTGTCTTTACTTTACTACTGCTGTTACTTTACTATTGCTACTACAAAACTATTGCTACTGATAAACTACTATGAGCAAGATTATTTCCAGGTGCAGCTGAATTGACAACTCAGTTGTTAAGGCTTATAAATATTCTTTTGCTCCCCTTGTGTCGAATCAATAAATTGGGTTTCACTTCCCTCGAAAATACTGCGATACACCCCCTATACTTGTGGGTTATCAAGACTATTTTCTGGCGCCGTTGTCAGGGAGCATAACTTTATTTATCAAATTCACTTGGATTCATTATTGTTCGTTGCCATCCATCCATCATGGGTAAGTCTCGTGATGGCAAGGTTCCTATTTTACCATCCACTACAAGAAGAGGTATGGTTCTGAACACCTCTGTTGCTCTTGATTCACCATCTGTTATGAGTAAGCTCGTTACACCACCACATACACATGCTACACATACTGCTACTACTGCTGAATCTGAAACTTTGAATACTTATGATGCTGCTTCTACTGTGCTTGATAAGACTGGTTCATTAGGTCCTTTCCTAGATGCTACGCTTGCTAGAACTATAGCTGGAAATACTGAAACTCCTAATGAAGACACTACTACACCTGTTAGTTCACCTGAGTCTAGTGAGAGTTATGATATTGAAGATGGTTATGTTGAGATGACCGATGAATTTATTAAAGAATGTAAAAACACCCATGATGGGAGTGCTGCTAAGAATCTCCTTGAGAGGCGTACTATTAGACCCAAATTGTCTCCTATTGCTAAGTTTGCTGCTTCTCCCATAAACATTAAAGATAAAGATTATGATTTCTCTCTTGATCAATCCTACATAGATATTATTGAGAAAGAACCTTTTTGTGGGACTAAGAATGAAAGTGCGGTAGCACATATGACTGAGCTTTCTACCATGAGTGGCCTGTTTTCTGATGATATTAAGATGCGTACTTACTTTGTTGCTAAGATTTTCCCCTTTTCACTGAAAGGAGAAGCTAAAACTTGGTTTAGTAATTTACCTCCTGGATCTATTGATAGCCCTGATTGCTTGATTAGTGCTTTCCTGCAAAAATATTTTCCTCCTAGTGCTAGACATGCTATTTTGCAGGAACTTTTTGATTTTAAACAGGGAGAAAAAGAGATATTGCCTAAATCATGGGCAAGGTTTTGTGCTTTGATTCATGTACAGTGAAAGGACATTTACTGTCATAATCACTTTTGGTATTCGTTAACAACTAGTAGACCCTTTTTACAGTTTTCTATTGTCTACAGGGTGATATTCTACAAAGGAAAAAGGACCATTGGCCTACGGATCATTCCCTGCATTTGTTCTTGTATCTTGGGGATTCTAGACCGGAGTCTTCGGTCTACACAGAGCGGAGTCTCCGGTGTGGTCCGGAGTTTCCCCAAGAGTCTCCGGAGTGGCCTCTGTTTTCCTGCCTGGGTTAGACAGTAAGGTGGTCCGGAGGTTGGTCCAGAGTCTCATGTCCCTATCTCAGGCCAAAGTCTCTGGCGTAGAGGGACTGGAGTCTCCGGTCCACTTGGCTCCCAAGTGAGCTGGGTCATTCTGTCAAGGGGTCCAGAGGCTGGTTCGGAGGTTGACCGGAGTCTCCGGTGTGGTAACCGAAGTCTCCGGTCTGCTTCTTCTCCAACGGTCAGAAAAATGGCTCGCTGACAGAAGGGCTATAAATAGGGGACCTTATCCCCTTGTTCTAGCTGCTCGTCCACCTCAAGAACACCATGTCCATTTGAGCCACCAAATCAACAAGATCTCTTCATCCAACCAGCCAAAGTCTTTGATCTTTGGAGAATCGAAGGAGGAGGCCTTGATCTATAGCTTCACCAAGAGAGATCTTCATTTCCCCCTCATTCACTTGAGGGCCCCCATGCTCTAGTGTTTCATTGGAAACCCTAGGTTTTTGATTTGGTTCTTACAAGCTTGTCTTTGATTGTTTGACAGCTTGCTTGTATTTGGGAGCTTCCAATTAAGTTGTGGATGTGTGCCCCGAACTCGTTGTAAAGGTGCCGGCTTCCACCTCGAAGGTTGCCGTATAGTGGAAGAGGTGAATCGAACCCGTTGGGGTGAGGTTCATCGGAGAACAAGGGAGGCCTCTCGTGGCGTTGGTGGTTTGAAACCACCCCTCTCCAAATGTAGACGTACTGCCCCTCAAAAGGAAGGAACTACGGGAAACAAATCCTTGTGTTTCTGTGTGCTCCACTTTGGTTACTTTTATCCTTTATCGCACTTTAGTTATCTAGTTTTTTTTAGCTTGTGCTTGTTTGTCATATAGGTAAATTCACCTTAGTTGCATAATCTAGAGAATTTACCTTTCTTGTCAAACCCTAATTTGAAAAGGAGTAAAATTTGAAGTAGCACCTATTCACCCCCTCTAGGTGCCCATACGATCCTTTCAATTGGTATCAGAGCCTCGGCTCTTTAATCGGGCTGAACCACCTAAGTGATTATGGGCAACCCAGAGGAGGGAGAAAGTGAGGCTAGCCATTCGGTGACCATGGTAGATCTCAACAAAATCCTACAGTTGCGTCAACTTGTTGAGCAACTTGTTAAGGATAAGCAAACCTCACCTCCTCCCTCTCCAGTGGAAACACCACCAAACCCAAAGGCTAATGCTCCGGCAAAGCCTTTGGAGGAAGTGGTAGGGGATGAACATAATTCCACTAACTCCGCCATCAAAAAGGGTGATAGGAAGGAAGAGTTCCATACGGTTCCTGGATGGTACTCTCCCGACCCTCCTATCCCTCATCCACATATAAACAATAGAGGAGACCCACCTAAGTTAGCTGCACATACTTTTGCTCAATGGCAAGTGTTAATGAAATCTCATGTGCGCAGCTCTTGCATTGATTTGTGGAATATTATTGAAGAAGGACTCAAAATTGAGGATCCAACCAACTTGACAAGAAGAGAAGTGGTCAATAGCCAATTCAATGCGACTGCCTTGCACATGATCCAACTTGGGGTGGGGCCAAAGGATTTTCCCCACATTGAGCACTACAACACCGCCAAGGAAGCTTGGGATGCTCTCATTGACTTGTTTATTGGCAATGAGAGTATGAGGAGAAATAGATATGATGCCTTGAGCAGTGATGCCGAAGGTTTCTTCATGAAGGATGGTGAGGATCATGAAGACATGTATCGAAGACTCAAATCTATAGCCACCGCTTTTAGGAATGTTGGCGCCTCTCACATTGATGACGCTTGGATCAAAAGGAAGTATGTAAGTGCTCTCATGCCCTTCGAGCCTACTGACTTGAACAGTCTCCAAGGAAGACACAACTACCATCTCATGACCTCCAACGAAGTGATGCACATCCTTCAAGGTTGCTGCCAAGAATGCCAAAGACGCCCATGATCGTTCCATTGGAATGAGTAGTGGTGCCAATCTTGCCTTGAAGGCCAAGGTTGTGGAGTATGATGAAGATGAAGGAAGTGATGAGGGAACTTCAATGAGCCACCCTGATGATGTCAAGACTGCTCATGGTGAATACATGGCCTTCTATGCAAGAAACTTTTGGAAAGATCTCGCCAAGGCCAAGATGGAAATGCAACGAAGAAGCAACCCCAATGGGAGAAGAGACAATGGGTCCAAGTTGAGAACTTGTTTCAATTGTGGTGACCGCTATCACTTTGTTGTAGCTTGTCCCTATGAGTAAAGAGAAGATCATGGGGGTAAACTTATGTTGAAGAAGACCTCCAAAACTGCCTACAAGAAACCCTTCATCAAAAGAAACCCAACCAACAAGAAGCCGGGAGAAATTGTCTTGATCACACATGAAGAGTACTCCTCCGATGATGATGATGAAGAGGAAGAAGAGGATACACCAAGTGGTGTGGTGGCTCTTGCCACTACCTCTACTCCTTCATTCTCACTCTTCGACTCTCCAAATGTGAATATCTCCAACAAGAACGTCACTTGCCTTATGGCAAGAGGAACGGAGGTATTATCATCATCACACTCCACTTCCTTAATCAATGATGATTTTGATGATGAGTTATCTCTTGAGGTCAAAAAGGAATTAGTTGATTTTGATGTGTTCATGAATAACTTGCAAGGGGAACACAAGAAACATGTTGTGGACCTCCTAAACCAACTTTCACACACACAAGAACTTCTAGATGAGAGATGCCAATTAGGAAGAGAGCACATGATTGAGGTAGAAGCTCTTAATAATGCTCTAGAAGAAGAACAAGAAACTAGAATATCTCTTGAAACTAAACTAGAGGGCCTTGATGAAGCTAATGACCTCATTATTAATAAACTCATCAAGGAACATGATCATGCTATTGCTAAATACAAAATGGCCAAAAAGGATAAGATTGAGTTTGATGTTGTTCATGGAAAACTTGCCAAGGACTTTAGGACACTTGACAAGGCCCACAAGGCTTTGGAAAGTGAACTCTTGTCCCTCACAAAGTCTCGTGAAAAGCTTCAAACTCAATTGATCAATACTCCCTCATCTAGTACATTCATTCCTTCTAGTTGTACAAATACTCTTGAAGAACATGCTAGGTTGAAGGGGGAGCTAGTTAAGACCTCCTTTCCCAAAGGAAACAAGTCTATTGATGACCTCTTAAACAAGCAAAGGTCAAATGGTGAAAAAGGGGGCTTAGGCTTTGTCTCTAAAGCCAAGAAGAAAAAGAATAACAAGAAGAAGAAGGCCAAGCCCGCTCAAGAAAAGAACAAGGTCATTGTGGGAAGTAAGACCACAAGTGGCAAAACTGTCTCATAATGATTTTGCGGGTAGTGCTAACCCTCACTATATCTTATTGCGTGATTATTATGGTGATGTGTATGCACAATATGTTGGCCCATTTTATGGTTATATTGCATGGTCGATTTGGGTTCCTAAGACCCTTGTTTCTAACAAAAGAGGACCCATTGAGAAATGGGTACCTAAAAACTAGTTTGATCTTTTGTAGACCTACGCTTCCGGAGGGTCAAAATGGGTGCTCGATAGTGGATGCACAAGTCATATGACCAGAAGCGCTTCGAGTGTCAAGGAATTGAGACCAAATGTTGATCAAATATCTATGACATATGCCAACAAATCAAAGTCTAAGGTAATGGGTTTCGGCAAAGTTGTGGTTACACACGATATCACTCTCATGGACGTCATGCTTGTTGAGACCCTTGGCTATAATTTACTTTCAGTCCGTGCTCTAGGAAAGATGGGTTTTTCTGTCTTCATTGATGTTGATATTGTGATCCTCTTGTGGAGCAAGACTCTAAAGGTTGCTTTCGTTGGGTACGTCGAGGATGACTTGTATGTGGTGGACTTCTTGGGGAAAACCACTACAAGTCTGATGTGCCTATTCGGAAAGGCTGAAGTGGGTTGGCTATGGCACCGCCGTCTAGCCCATGTCAACATGAGAACTTTCAAAGCCTCCACAAGGATGGTCATATTGTTGGACTAAAATAAAATGTTTGCTTTGCCAAAGGTCGTGTTTGCAGGGCATGTGTTGAAGGAAAGATGCATGATTCTCCCCACAAGCCAAAGAACTACATCAAGTCCAAGAGGCTCTTGGAGCTTATTCATGTGGATCTCTTTGGTCCTCTGTCTCATGCAAGTCTTGGTGGGAAGAAATATTGTTTGGTGATTGTTGATGACTACTCAAGATACACTTGGGTATATTTCTTCAAGTTAAAAAGTGAGACCCAAGAGAACTTCATTGACTTCATCAACATGGCTCAACGTCAACACAATGTCCCAGTATTAACAATAAGAAGTGACAATGGTACCGAGTTCAAGAACTACACATTAAATGGATTTCTTAGTGATGAGGGAATAAAACATCAATATTTCGCTGCATATACCCCTCAACAAAATGGCGTAGCTGAGAGGAAGAACCGGACTCTCATTGATATGGCTAGGACTATGTTGGCGGAATTCAAATCTCCATACAATTATTGGGCTGAAGCTATCTCCACCGCATGCCATGCATCAAACCATCTCTACCTCCGCAAACAATTGATCAAGACTCCATATGAGATCCTTACCGGTAACAAGCCTAATGTCTCTTACTTCCGAGTATTCGGTTGTAAGTGCTTCTATCGCATTAAGGGCATTCGTTTATCCAAGTTTGATTCCCAATCATTAGAGGGTATTTTTGTTGGTTATGGTCTCGAATCCCACACTTATAGAATCTATGACAAGCTCTCAGGAATTGTCATAAAATCTTGTAGTGTGGTGTTTGAAGAATATGATGATCCCCAAGCGGGGCGTGTTGATGTTTGTGATGTAGATGATGAAATGCCTCAGGATGCCATAGGAAGAATGGGTGTGGGTTTCATCCGCCCTGTTGAGGAACCCCTTATGGTGGATCGAGTAGAACTATGCTCTACTCACGTGGAGCCCTCATCTTCACAACTTCAACAAGCTACTATCGAGGTGGACAACGACCCATGCCTAAGACAAGTTGTGGACCCTCAACCTACTGATCAAGAAGATGCCTCCAGCCAAGAGGTGTTTGAGTCTCTGTTTGCCAGGATGTCCAGTGGTGCTAAGGCCATTACACAAGCAAGATCTATACAAACTGCCATAAGTACAGCTGAATACCTGGCCAGTTGTGGGACTGATCAAGATCAAGGTCAATCCTCTCCTCCTATAGAAGAGAATGTTCCCAATGATGATCAATGTCAAGTTAATGGCAAGACGAGGACCAAAATGATGAAGTGATCCCACCAAGAAACAACAAGGAGATCGAAACTCGTCGCCAAGCTAGAATGGATAGAATATTGGAATTAAGAGACCACACTCTTGAGAATGTGGTTGGAGATCTAAGAAGAGGGATATCTACTCGAGCTCAATTGAAGAACTTTGGTGAGCACCAAGCACACATTTCCATGGTGGAACCAAAGAAAGTATGGGAAGCTCTTGAAGATTCGGATTGGTTGGATGCAATGCACAAAGAGCTCAACAACTTTGAAAGAAACAAAGTATGGAAGTTAGTGGAAAAGACAAAAGATTGCCACAATGTTATAGGCACCAAGTGGATTTTCAAGGACAAGCAAGATGAGCATGGAATTGTGATAAGGAACAAGGCAAGATTGGTTGCACAAGGGTTCTCTCAAATTGAAGGCATTGATTATGGAGAGACCTATGATCCCGTGGCCCGCCTTGAGTCCATCCGTATCCTTCTTGCTTATGCGGCACATCATAAATTTAAATTACAACAAATGGATGTAGAAAGTGCATTTCTCAATGGTCCATTGCATGAGTTGGTACATGTGAAGCAACCCCTGGGATTTGAGGATCCCAACTTTCCAAACCATGTCTACAAACTTGATAAGGCTCTCTATGGGCTCAAGCAAGCCCCACGCACGTGGTATGAGCACCTTAGAGAGTTGTTGTTAGATCGTGGGTTTGAGGTTGGGAAAATCGATCCCACTCTTTTACCAAGAGGGTCAATGGGGAACTTTTTGTATGCCAAATTTATGTAGATGACATTATCTTTGGCTCTTCTAACAAAGCTTTTAATGATGAATTCTCCAAGCTAATGACTGCCAGGTTCAGGATGTCTATGATGGGAGAATTGAGAGTATTCCTTGGTTTTGAGATCAAGCAAGTGAGAGGTGGTACATTCTTCAACCAAGCCAAGTATACTCAAGATATGCTCAAAAGATTTAACATGAAAGATCTCAATGGAGCTCCCACTCCCATGGCAACAAAGACTCATCTTGAACTAAACCCAAATGGTAAAGATGTGGACCAAAAGGTATACCGGACCATGATTGGCTCTTTGCTTTACCTTTGTGCATCTAGACCCGATATTGTGTTGAGTGTAGGAGTGTGTGCAAGATATCAAGTGGCTCCTAAAGAAAGCCATTTGATGGCAGTCAAGAGAATCTTTCAATATATGGTTCATACCCCAAACTATGGTATTTGGTATCCTAGGGGCTCAACTTTCTCTCTTTGTGGGTACATGGATTCGGATTGGGCTGGTGACAAGGATGATAGAAAATCAACCTCCGGGGCTTGCCAATTCCTCGGGAGGTCCTTGGTATGTTGGTCTTCTAAGAAGCAGAACTGTATATATCTTTCCACCGCCGAAGCCGAGTATGTGGCAGCTGCTAGTGCTTGTACACAATTGCTATGGATGAGACAAACTTTAAAGGAATACGGTCTCCATTGTGACAAAGTGCCTCTTCTATGTGACAATGAAAGTGCTATCAAGATTTCATATAACCCAGTGGATCATATAAGAACAAAGCACATTGAGATTTGTCATCACTTCATTAGAGATCATGTTGCCCGAGGTGATATTGAGCTTTCATATGTGTCAACCAAAGACCAACTTGCCGATATCTTCACGAAGCCACTTGATGAAGCAAGGTTTTGTTATTTGAGGAATGAACTAAATATCTTGGATTCTAGGAGCTTAACTTGATTACCTTGCATACTCACCTATGTCTTGACCCATATTTGGTGTAGGTGTAGGCATGGAGATAAGGGGAGTGCGGTTCTAATTCATTGGACTACCCCTCCCCCCATAATGCCAACATTAAGAAATTCAATTCTCTTAGTATCTTTTAGTGATATGTGAGCATCATTGATGAGTAGTGGCTATGAACCCAAGGATAATTCTTTGCGATGTCATGCCACAAACTCCTACATGGTGGCTTCGGCCACCACCCTCTTCTCACTCTAAGAGTTTGTTCTTAGCTCGGATTTATTTGGCGATTTGATGTACTTTTGAAGAGTTTTCTTGATTTTTCACAGTATGTCATCTTAACCCAAGCCCTCTCTCAGTCTTGAAAACTCGCTCTATCTAATATATGTCCCCATACACACACCTTGGAAGTGTTTGGTCGAGGAGGACCGAAGTCTCCGGTGTGTTCACACCGGAGTCTCTGGTGTGGACCGGAGACTCCGGTCGGAGTCTCCGGTGTTGACCGGAGTCTCCGGTCTGGGCGGTTTTTGTCCACTTAAAGGAGGAAGGGGTGAACTGAAACAGCAGTTTCATTCATCCACCCCTGTCCTCCCCTCTCTGCCCCCGTCGCCTCCTCTCCCAAATCTTCTCCCCGAAGGTCAAGAAGCCCCCGAGATCCGCCGTGCCGCCGACCAATCATCTCCTTTCCACCATTGGGTGATTCCCACCGGTGGAATCCCTTCCATGGATAGATCTGATACCTCTCCTCCTCTTCTTCATCTAGGGTTCTTCCCTTACCTTGTTTTTGAGAATTGGTACTAGTTTTGACCACATGAATTCCTTATTTGCGTGCACCTGAGTACTTTATCATTGTTACCCTGCCTGATCTATTGGATTCAACCCCATTGGAGCCTCCATGATCTTCCCCCGAGTCTCCTGACCGGAGACTCTTGCCCGTTGATCGGAGACTCCGGTCCAGTCCGAAGACTCCGGTGTGGACCACGGAGACTCCGGTGTGGTTTGAATCTAACACACTTTGCAAGGTCTCAATGATTCTGTGCTGCCTCCATGGGACATATATACTTACCTTCATGCTATCTCCCTCGCTGCTTTTCACAGGCTCTGGCTCTCGTCGTCCTCCTCGCACCAAGGCCAAGATGAAGAGAGGGGATCCTCGCTATGATGAGTCTGAGGGTCAGTACATTGTGCCCCCATCCAACCGCAGACAGCAAGCCCGTGATGCAGCCTATATGCAGCGGGAGCAGGAAAGGGCTGAGGAAGAGAAACGTGCCAAGAGGGCAAAATATGACAACATTTAGTCTTTGGCTCGCATGTCTAAGCAGGAGTACCATGAGCTGCGGAAGACCAATTTCTATGAATTGCCTCGCACTAGTGATGACCCCTGTTATTGGAGGAAGGAGCAAGTTGTCTTCATGAAAGACATTTACAGTGTGCTCAAGATATCTCCTGTATGCCCCCAGATGTACTTGAGTGTTGAGAAGATGAGGAAGAGCCCCTACTTCTCTGATGCTCTATGGATTAGCGAGAAGTTGGGGCTGTTCAACTTGATGGAGATCCGTGAAGACTACAACGTCACCCTTGTGCAGCAGTTCTACGCCACAGTTGTGTTTGGGACTGACCAGGCCATGACTATGACTTGGATGCTGGCAACCACCACTGTTCTACCACTTTCTATGACTTTGATGAGGCCATCTTCGATACTTTTCAGGGGGTATCTACCCATGTTGGAGTTCGCATGCACTCTGCAGCTCTTGGGGTGAACAAGAACAAACTTGCCCCTTTATATAGTAGTGGGGGGTTGTGCGAGGGTCCAAGGGACTCAAGCCTCTCTACAATCTGATGTTGAGGATCTTCCGCCAGACCATTTCCCCTAGTGCTGGGAATGATGATGCCATCAGATGTGGTTTGGTCAACTTGCTGTATCACACCCACAAGACTTACATGGCTGGCCCCGATGCTGATGCGGATCCCATTGATGTGATGGATTACATATTCGAGGAGATGTATCATGCCATCTTATACAAGAAGGCCCCTCCATATGCACCCCTGGTCATGCGACTCATCAACACTCAGCAACATGGTTCGCCGCTTGCCATGCCTCCCAACCTTACTGAGCACACTCTTGTATCTCTGCAGCAGAAAGGGGCTTTGAAAGCTCCTCCTAGACGCTCTCATGCACATGAGGAGGAGGAGATTTCAGAGACTGGCAGGGCCCCCTCTCCTCCTAGGGCTTGGAGGAAGAATGCTTCCAATGCACCTCTTCCCCCATGACACGTGACTATGTCCATGAGAGGGTCAAGAAGGCCTCATTCTGGGAGAGGATCCTGTGTTGCATGAATGTGGACATCCGCAAGCAACAACATGATTCCTACAAGAGCAACCGCCGCATCGAGAAACTACTCAAGGAGATCAAGGATCAGGGTGAAGCATATGATGAGGAAGGTGAGGATGAGTACACTGATGAGCATGGCGCTCAGCCTTCCACCGAGTCAGATCACACTCTTTCGTTTGGGGCATGGAATGCCCATCAAGACAGCTTGGTGGATTGGAAGACCTTCTCTAATGTCACATCTGGGTTTGGGTATCAAGGTACATCCTCTTCTCGCCCTCACGGCAAAGGGCATGCAGCTGCAGATGGTGATGAGGACTATGATGATGATGATGAGGATCAAGATATGGATGAGGAGGGCGAGGAGGATGATGACGAGGACTACTGATCCGTTGGGACGCTAGCTTAGGTCTTTTCCCTTTTTTGGTGTTTCGATGCCAAAGGGGGAGAAGAAATTGTCATCGGGATTTGCATGGGTTTGGGCTACATTGTCATCGGGATTTGCATGGGTTTGGGCTACTTTATTCGTATTTGCCTTCTCGTCTCTATTTGCCTTATGTTATTGTGGGACACTGTTAGCTATTTGTGTGTGTGTGTGACTCTGTGGGTGCTCCAACTTTATTGTAACTCATGTGAGAACTATGTGTTTTATCCATGTTCTACCTACCTTGCCTGCTTTACTTGTTTATCTTTGTGCACATAGACAGGGGGAGCATGTCCATACTCTGTCATACGTAATTGTGAACTTTTGTTCATGCAAATTCACTAGTTGTCATCGAACACCAAAAATGGGGAGATTGAAAGGACATTTACTTTCATAATCACTTTTGGTGTTCGTTAACAACTAGTAGACCCTTTTTACAGTTTGTTATTGTCTACATGGTGATTTTCTACAAAGGAAAAAGGACCATTGGCCTGCGGATCATTCCCTGCATTTGTTCTTGTATCTTGGGGATTTCAGACCGGAGTCTCCAGTCTACACAGACCGGAGTCTCCGGTGTGGTCCGGAGTTTCCCTAGGAGTCTCCGGAGTGGCCTCTGTTTTCCTGCCTGGGTCAGCCAGTAAGTTGGTCCGAAGTCTCCGGTCCCTATCTCAGGCCGAAGTCTCCGGTGTAGAGGGACGGGAGTCTCCGGTCCACTTGGCTCCCAAGTGAGCTGGGTCATTCTGTCAAGGGGTCTGGAGGCTGGTCCAGAGGTTGACCGAAGTCTCCGGTGTAGACTGGAGTCTCTGGTGTGGTGACCGGAGTCTTCGGTCTGCTTCTTCTCCAACGGTCAGAAAAACAGTTCGCTGACAGAAGGGCTATAAATAGGGGACCTTATCCACTTGTTCTAGCTGCTCGTCCACCTCAAGAACACCATGTCCATTTGAGCCACCAAATCAACAAGATCTCTTCATCCAAACATCCAAAGTCTTTGATCTTTGGAGAATCGAAGGAGGAGGCCTTGATCTACAGCTTCACCAAGAGAGATCTTCATTTCCCCCTCATTCACTTGAGGGCCCCCATGCTCTAGTGTTTCATTGGAAACCCTATGTTTTTGATTTGGTTCTTACAAGCTTGTCTTTGATTGTTTGACAACTTGCTTGTATTTGGGAGCTTCCAATTAAGTTGTGGATGTGTGCCCCGAACTCGTTGTAAAGGTGCCGGCTTCCACCTCGAAGGTTGCCGTATAGTGGAAGAGGTGAATCGAACCCATTGGGGTGAGGTTCATCGGAGAACAAGGGAGGCCTCTCGTGGCGTTGGTGGTTTGAAACCACCCCCTCTCCAAACGTAGACGTACTTCCCCTCAAAAGGAAGGAACTACGGGAAACAAATCCTTGTGTCTCCGTGTGCTCCACTTTGGTTACTTCTATCCTTTATCGCACTTTACTTATCTAGTTTATGTTTAGCTTGTGCTTGTTTGTCATATAGGTAAATTCATCTTAGTTGCATAATCTAGAGAATTTACCTTTCTTGTCAAACCCTAATTTGAAAAAGAGTAAACTTTGAAGTAGCACCTATTCACCTCCCCCTCTAGGTGCCCATACGATCCTTTCACATAGGCTGGATGTCCATTACCTAAGAATGAGATTCTTGATATATTTTATAATGGACTAACTGAAGAATCTAGGACATACCTGGATAGCTGTGCTGATTGTGTTTTCAGGAATAGGACTCCGAAGGACGCTGAGGAATTAATGGCTAAAATAAGCAAGAACTATGAAGATTGGACTCCGCTTGAACCAGGTATACCTGAAGCCACTATACATGAACCAACTATTCCTGTGCCTATACCATCATCTAAGAAGAGGGGAGTTATTGAACTAAATGATGAAGTGATGAAGGAAGCTAAGAAATGTCTTAAGGAGAAGGGAATTAAAGCTGCAGATATCAAGAATTTACCTCCTATAGAAGAATTATGTAAGCCTATCCCTTATCTAGCCACTATTGAGGTACACTCTCTCCAACACTTTGATGAAGGTGATGTTCCTTACCTTAAACCTCCTAATCATTGCTTAGAAAAAATCGATATTTTTATTGTTAAGCAAGATAATTTTAATAAAAGGGTGCAAAATCATCTAATGGAAAACACTAGAGCTATTGATGAGTTAAAAGATATTATGGAAAGAACCTCTAATGATGTTAAAATGATTGTTAAACATTTTCAAATGGTTCAAACTCAAATAGATCAACTTATTAAAGTGCAAAAAGACTTGCTAGTTAATGCTGCCAAAGAAAAACATGCTTATGAAATTAGAACTAGAAGTGGTACTGCTACCCAGGATCCTCTATATCCTGAGGGGCATCCTAAAAGAATTGAGCAGGACTCTCAACAAGCTGAAAATAGTGGTACTACTCCTAAGAAAAGAAAGAAGAAACGTAAAACTATTGTAGAATCCTCTGAACCTGCTAAAGATCCTAATAGTATATCTATCTCTGATGCTGAAGCTGAACTGGCAATGAAGAAAATGATGTTCCTAATAAAGAAAGAGTTGAAGAAGAACCTGAAAAGCACACTAAGAATACTAAATACACTAAAGAAGATTTTATTGCTAAAAAACATGATAGTGAAAGAGAGCCTTAGGTCTAAAAACCTATGCCGTTCCCTGATAAGAAATACAAGTCAAAGGAAGATGAACACTATAATAAGTTTTGTGAGTGGATGAAACCTTTATTCTTGCAAATTCCTTTGACTGATGCTATTAAATTGCCTCCTTACTCGAAGTATATGAAGGATATTGTCTCGAACAAAAGGAAGATCCCTAATGAAGAAATTTCTACCTTGCTTGCTAATTAATCCTTTAATGGTAAGGTTCCAAAGAAACTTGGGGACCGAGGGATTCAAATTATTCCTTGCTCTATTAAGAATAGTTATGTTACAACTGCTTTGTGTGATTTGGGAGCTGGAGTTAGTGTTATGCCTTTCTCTCTCTACAAGAGACTTCAACTAGAAAAACTGATACCAACTGATATATCTTTACAAATGGCTGATAAATCTACTACTATTCCTGTTGGTATATGTGAGGACGTGCCTATTCAAGTGGCTCATAATTGCTTGATATTAACTCATTTTGTTATGCTTGAAATGCCTGAAGATGATAATATGTCTATTATTCTTGGGAGACCTTTTCTTAATACTGCAGGAGCTGTTATTAATTGTAATCAAGGAAAGGTGACTTTCAATGTTAATGACAAGGAACATACTGTCTATTTCCCCAAGAAGATTGATAGGACTTATGGTTTGAATTCAATTGAACATGTTGAGGGCATTCAAGTTGGAGAAATATATTGTCCCATACCAAGAGGAAAATTTGAAACTATTATGATTGGGACCATTGCTATCAAGGTTGAGGTAACATAATCATTAGTGGAATACAAAGTTTTGTTTCATATAAAATTGTTTTGGTAACAAGACCTGATCAACCCTGTTAACAAAAGGATTTCATTGAACAAAACAATGTTTGCACCATGATTATCTCCGCTTACTTCTATTCTATCCATTTAATTTTTTTCTTTCGTTTAGTTCTCTTTTCTGTTGTTAGTTGCTTGCATATGAGAGTGTCTAGGAACTTCTGTAGTTCTAGCCTTGTTTTTTTATTGCATCATTCCAGAAAATATTTTTCTGTCAGAAAGTCATTCATCTATACCTGAAAATGCCCAAAAATAAAGTGTCTCAAAAAATTCCAGAAAATTAATATTAAATTTTTACGTGAAAAAGGGGCAGAGGAGTGCCTAGAAGGTACCAGGGGGCCCACTAGGTAGGCACACCACCTGGTGGCACGGCCAGCCCTAGGGCACGCCTGCCTATGGTGTGGGGCACCCCTGGCCCTCCACTCACTCTCTCACTTGCCAGTTTCTTCTCTCTCCCGAGTAGACTCCAGTTCATTGCTCAAAATCGCATTCTTGCTGTGCATGTCCTCGATTTTTCGATCTCCTTGCTCAGCGCATCTTTGCTACTGAAATTTGGAGCATTTGTTCTCCGGTATGTGAGTCCTCCGCTTGTCCAAGTAGATTTGTGTTTAGTGGTTTATATCTTGAGTATTTTGCTGCTGTAGGTGACAGGTTATGAGAGCTCGTAAGCTTGTTTGATGCTTAGAGATATAGTTTTGATGCATGTTTAGGCCTCTTACAAGTCCCTATGAGTAGTGCCATTCATTATATATTCACTTTACACTCACTTGTTTAATAGATGTTTAAATTTCAGAATAGGAGATGAATGAGCATCAACTAAACCAACATGAACTGAGGGTGCCTGAGGTTATGAAGGTTCACCGAGAGGAGGAAGTTTTTCCTTCCATTTATCCATGCTCCAAATTCATGAGAGCTGCAGGAATTTCCCAGGATTTCCATGCATTGGTTGCTAATGCAGGATTGGAGCACTTTTTAGAAGATGAACCTTGTCAATTTGTGAAGCTAACCATTTCTATGGTGCAAGACTTTCGATTTAGTCACTCTCTGCCTAACCCCATGGTCCACTACAAAATTTACAATATAGCTGTCGACCTTTCTCTCGATGACTTTTGTGCAGCTATTAAGGTACCTCAGTGGGGATCATATGGAAGGATTAGGGAGCGACCTACACCACTCATGGAGTTGTACGCAAAGATTTGCCAAGGGAGTAGTTTCTCGAAGGAGAGCGGGAAAATTCGTAACATTCATCTCACCTCTATTCGCTACTTTGCCTACTTTATTGCCAAGTGTGTTCTTGCTAGGAAAGATGCCAATAAGTTATCTTCTTATGATCTAGCATTCATCTCTGCTACTGTTATATAAGATAGGTCTTACAACTTGGGTGCTTTGATAGCTTTCTGTCTTGCTGCTAACCGCGAGAAGGGTGGAATTTGTGGGGGCCTCATTGCTTCTCGTTTACTAGCATTGCATGGTATAGTGCCTCCTCACCTACAGTTTCCTATAGAAAGGCTTGATTTTAATTCCATCATACAGCATAAGTTTGTTTCCTCGTGGGCTAGTTTGAGTGAGTTGTTTTATGAAATAACCTTTCTCAAAGCTGGTTGGAGAAAGAGCAAGTCCGAGTGTGTTGTTCTCTTGCCTGCACCTGTTTTGTTTAACCTTGACAACATGGTAGGATGGTCCCTCGCGGAGGAAGAGTTTGATACGTACTTGGGAGAGCTCTCTCAACAGGAGCAGGACACTAGAAGGGAGGTCACAGATGATTGAGTCTAGCCCTCGCATGAGGGGGAGTCTTCATATCAGCAACCTACCTATGATTAGGGAGCTTCTTTTTCTTCTTCCCAAGGGACAAACTACGATCATTCTTACAATGACCCGCCTGCTTGGAACCCTTACTCGTACTTGGATTGATACCCACTTAGTCCAAAAGCCTAAGCTTGGGGGGAGGTATGCCGACATCGCACTCATCTCCATATCATTTTGCGTCGGTACTTTGTATATTCATGTTTCGTTCTCTTTTTTATTTTTGTTTTTTCTTTGTTTTTGCTTTCTACAAAAAGACCAAAATATTTCTGTTGTTTCTCTTTGTTTGCTTCTTCTTCTTTTTTCCTTTGGTTGCTTTCTCCTTTTTGCTTTATTTGAACTATTCGGAAAACCCAAAAAGATTTTGCTTTGCTCGTTCTTCCTTTTTGGTTCTTGTTTTAAAAATCAAAAAGACCAAAAATATTTGCTGTTCTTCTTTGGTTTTGTGAGTTTTGTTGCAGGGTTCAGCAGTCCTCAGTGGGATTTGGCTTCATATTATTATTATTCAAGCCACACAAGTGAAGGGCAATAATGAGGATTAATGACAACTTGAGGTGTGGTAAGAGGCTGGTAACGAACTCTATTTGTTTTCATTTTTGTACATATACTCATCATTGTGGGTATGCTTAGTCTGTTCGTGTAGGGTGTATGTTATTTATGGATGCTTAGTAGTTCTTGCTTTCATATGATTAGTTCCAGCTTGCTAATAGTTTGTAGCATGTCATATGAATGTTTGCTTGCATTACTCTATTCATAACTTGGTTTGACACTATGATATATCCCTCTGAATGTTTCACTTGAATTAACTTGGCACGTGCTCACGCATGAATATAACTGAAACAATCATTTAAGCCTTGATGAATTATTTTGCCTCGGGGTCTTGAATCACTCTCATGCCATGATTAGTCCTGTTTTGTTGCAAGCATGATTATGACAGTTATTGCTCTCTCATTTGTCGCTCCCTATCTATTGCTAGCCTTCACTTGTGCTGAGTATAAGCTTTACTCGTGCATATGTTTCCCTAAAACTAAATATTGCCAAAGTGTCCACCATACCTACCCATTACCATCATTTGCTATTTTCGTGCATATTCAATATGCCTTGTTTTGTTCTGAATAAAATGTTTGCTTGTTTTGAGAAAGTTAGTTAATAAAGCTCTCACGAACTTGATGGCACACCTTATTTTCTTGCACTTAATAAACCTGAACCATTGCGTCCTTCTTTGTTGCGTATATGCTCGAGCTTTATGAGTTGAAGTTAGCAGAACCATGTATCATGGGGAATGCTTTCGACACTGCACTGGTACTTAGTACCTCCTTGATATCATGTTCTTTTGCTTATGGATCCCGGCGGTGTGACATAAAAGTGGAACTCGTAAGATCATGGAGTTTGTATGTGTGTTAGAGAAACGCCTGGGCCGCTAGCCTAAGCCATGCCTAATCATGGTGGAAACTTGCAGCATAACCATAATGAGCATTCTATGAAGCATCCTCAATAAAAATCTATGCACATATTAAATAAAAAGATCGCTGAGATGCTCATTGTCTGCTTGCCTTGTCACTTTGATTATGGGATAGCTCCTGTATCATGTGCAAGGGGTACCCCGTTGGCGGTTCTCTATGATATATATGTACTTACAATGACAAGAGCTTACTTGTGACTAAAGTTGAGTAGCATGAGGATCGGTCTTCATAAGTAAGGGGCATGAGACTTCGATTTATAACTTGTCAAGCATATCCTCTTAGTTGTGTCACTTTAACCTTAACCACTGAAAGATGCTTATGATAGGGGCAATGAGAGCTCAAAGCTAACGAGTACCATACTTTCGGCATTTGGAAGCCTTTCAAACTTTTCAAAACTTCTTCATTTCTTTGTTGAGTCTCCACCTATTCTATGAGCACCTTCTTGAGAGCATAGTTGTCATTCTTAGTGTAATGTTCTTGTCTCAAAACATGATTATTTGTGTTATGACTTTGATACTTGTATCTTCGATATCTTTACTTCTAGTCTTCACTTGAACTTCAGAGGTGCCTTGACATCACAATCAAAGGCAAGCGAGATACCACTCTATCATACATTGTTATTAGCATCGTAATGTTGCTTATGTTTATGTTTCATGCTACTTATTATTTTTGAGTTGGAATCTCTTCATAGCTTGCAATTCCTATTAAGTAAACTTAGTTGAATACTCCTTATTATTAATTGTCTAAGTAGTTGATCA
Organism: Avena eriantha; assembly: GCA_910589775.1. Lineage (NCBI taxonomy): Eukaryota > Viridiplantae > Streptophyta > Magnoliopsida > Poales > Poaceae > Avena > Avena eriantha. The sequence goes on along the minus strand of OU342741.1, from coordinate 268,196,523 downwards.
CATGCTGAGAATATATACATCATATGAAGCAAATGCGTTTCGTGAAAGTTTCGTTTATCGCACTCAGTTTTCAACTGAATTGCTTGAGGACAAGCAATAAGCTAAGCTTGGGGGAGTTCATACGTCCAAAACATATCTAATTTCCCGAACACTTTTGCTATTGTTTCTCCTCTAAACTTGTGTGAATTGGATGCAACTAACACGGACTGACGCTGTTTTCAGCAGAATTACCTTGGTGTCTAGTTTTTGTGCAGAAAATCAACTATCAGGAAAAATCCCGGAAAATATGCCAAAAATCCTATTTCACCAGAAGACTCACGGAGCCAGAATACGAGACGGAGTGGGGCTAGGGCCCAGCCACACCACCTGGCCGCGCTAGGGGTGGTCTGGCCGCCCTAGACACCCCCTCGGTCTCCCTCTTCGCCTATAAGTTGCCTTCTGACCTAAAAACTCAGGGGGGTTCGACGTTTTTCCAGAAGGAGTTCCGCTGCCACCACCACCAGATTCCACGAACCAGCACAAAAAACTCCATTCTAGCACCCTGCCGGGACAGGGAATTGGAGGAGATCGTCGCCATCATCGCCACCATCGCTTCTCCATCGACCATCCATGTTTCCCCCATCTATGAGTGAGTAATCCCCTGCTGTAGGCTATGGGGATGGTAGGGATTAGATGAGATCGTTCATGTAATGGCATCGGATTGTTAGGGCATGGTGCCTAGTATCTATTATTAGTGCTTTTTGACTTTGTTGCAACTTGTTATGCTTAATGCTTGTCACTAGGGCCCGAGTGCCATGATTTCAGATCTGAACATGTTGTTGATTCATTATGATAGTATTGTTTTTGGTCTTATCTACAAGTTGTATACACACGTTGTTGTTCGGAACCGAAGGCCCCGAAGTGACAGAAATCGGGATAACCGGAGGGAATGGCTTTGATGTGAGGATCTCATGTGTTCACGGAGTGTTAATGCTTTGCTCCGGTGCTCTATTAAAAGGAGCACCTTAATTGCCAGTAGTTCCCTTGAGGCCCCGCTGCAAACGGGCTGGCAGGACAGACGATGTTGTGCAAGTTCTCATTGCGAGCACGTATGACTATATATGGAACACATGCCTAGGATTATCTAGTACTTGGATGCTTTATCTTATTTATCAGCAATTGCCCTATGTTCTGATTGCTATGTGAATTGTCTTGTCCATGCAACGCCCGTCCATCCATCCCTATGCCTACCGCACTCGAATCCTGCTGTTCACTGCTATTGTTACTACTGTCTTTACTTTACTACAACTGTTACTTTACTATTGCTACTACAAAACTGTTGCTACTGATAAACTGTTGTGAGCAAGATTGTTTCCAGATGCAGCTGAATTGACAACTCAGTTGTTAAGGCTTATAAATATTCTTTGGCTCCCCTTGTGTCGAATCAATAAATTAGGTTTCACTTCCCTCGAAAATACTGTGATACACCCCCTATACTTGTTGGTCATCAGTCCCATGGCGTAAAACTTAGCAAGACTCAGTGTCCTTCGACAATTGATGAGTGAATTTTCGGATGAGTGTAATTCCGTATGCTTCTGCAGTCGGATCCATCATGTACACTATGATTTCTACTAGGCCAGATGTTTCCTATGCTCTAAGTGTTGTGAGTAGATACCAGGCTGACCCTGGAGAGATCCACTGGGCAACGGCTAAAAATATCCTTAAGTACTTGAGAAGGACTAAGGACATGTTCCTAGTTTATGGAGGTGAGGATGAACTTAGTGTAAGGGATTACACGGATGCGAGTTATCTCACTGACTCGGATGATTCTCTTTTGCAATCCGGATATGTTTTTGTAATAAATGGAGGGGCTATGAGCTAGAATATTTCCAAACAAGAGACGGTGTCAGTGTCTATGATAGAGGCTGAGTATATTGTTGCCTCGGAGGCGGCAAAGCAAGCCGTTTGGATGAGGAATTTTCTCATGGATCTTGGTGTGTTTCAGGGCTCGTCCAATCTGTTAGACATGTATTGTGACAATAATGGTGCTATCGCACAAGCCAAGGAACCTAGACAACACCAAAGAACAAACATATACTCATGTGGTACCATCTGATTCGCCAGTTCGTGGATCAAGGTGATATCAAGTTATGCAAGGTACACACGGATGCAAATATTGCAAATCCGTTGACAAAGCCGCTACCACAGCCGAAGCATGAGGCACACCTGAGAGCTATGGGCATTAGATTCCTAGACATGTGATGTCGGATGATTGACTCTAGTACAAGTGGGAGACTGTTGGGAATATGCCCTAGAGGCAATCATGTATGATGTTATTTCCAATGTATTCATAAAGTTATTGTCCATGTATGAACTACTGATATGCATCATGGAATATGTGATTCGATTTTGGAACTATATATTCATGTTTTTTATACTAATTGCCCTTGGTGGCTGAGGTTGTGCTGGACACACAAGTTAGACTAATGTGAAAGTCGGCTGATGACTCGGTTCCACTTGTCATGGGCATGGTGATGCTATTCTGACTTACACTGATTCGGCTAAAGAGTTTAGTGAATTGGACCGACCCATAGTTGAGATGCAACGAGCATGTTGTCATTTGTAGTCTCAAGCAATGGAATCCTTCAACCTGAGGTGATCGCATGATCCGAGTTGTGGATCACCAGCTTAGGTCCTATGAAACGATGTTCTGTAAATGGGTAGTTATAAAGGTAGGGTCCGGGTTGATTGTGAAGCAAGCTGCGTGACATGGATTACCGAGATGGGATATGCCCCTCCGTAATGGAGAGATATTCTCTAGGCCCTCTCAGGTGATATGATTTGGACGCATGGCCATGCATGACTTGGTTAAGTGTTAACCAAGGAGTCGGACTAAGTGTTAGTCCAGTGAATCGTATATCACGGAACGAGAAGAGAGAGTCGAGCTATTAAAGGGATGGCAACAACTCTCCTATAGCTTGACAAGATATATCATGAGGCAAGTCACATTGAGAAAGGTTTGTCTTCTGACTTTACAGCGCTTGGGAGTTGGCACGTCTTGCTAGAGGCCGCTACCAACTATCAACTCAGAGTGATGACTCATGTCGTGTCCAGGTGTACGTGAACCTAAAGGGTCACACACTTAAGGGTAAGGAGCTCATGTGGATTAGATCCATATGGAGATTGTGGTATGGCCTAGATGGGCCTCAAGCGTTGAGCCCATCTAGGAGTGTATATAAGTGGAGTGACAAGGGATTATCCCAGACCTAGCCGTCACTTTCTCTACTCCCATTTCGGGCTATACAGGATCTAGCAATCCTCTTCCTGGAGCTCCTTCCTATACGTGTGGATACCGGTAGAGGCGTTGCACGTGCGGCACTGGGGAGAAGGAGGCCCGTGGGGATCTGGACGTGTTGTACGGGGATCGTTCGGCACGGCATCAACTGACGCGCTTTATTAACAATCCGCACCTGCGCGTCTAGTGGTATATCTCGTGGCGTATCACCTGAGCTGGATCTTGGGAGTACCGTGTAGGGAAAAAGTTTTGTTCATCTCTACGTGGCCCAACAACATACTCCGTGAGCATGTGGTATGCCAGATACCATGAACGATTGAGAAGGTGACACTATCATGTGCCGAATGTCGCCCCAACCTTCCCCCTCTACACAACAAGTTAGCACTGGCGGTGTCAAGGGTCTATGTGTAATCAGTAGACTGCACGGGATTTTGAGAAATCATTTATATGCATGGGAAAAAATCACAAGACAATATGTAAATAACTGAGTATATATAGATGATATAAGTATAATATTTTGGTGTTGGCACCGCTTTAATTTGGCCCAGGAAATGTGTGAGCCACCTGACAGATCGACGCTCCCCTACAGTACACCCTTGGATGCACTTGATTGTTGTTAAATAATAATATACGAAGACGCCCTCTTGGCCCCCCCGCTCGAGGGCGACGTGGCCTCCCAACTCCGGCCGCCGCCCCCTCCCTCCGTCACCGCCACCTGCAGAGGTTGTCGGGCAAAGCCCGGGCTATGGCGGTGACGGCCACCTGCTATTCCCCATGTCAAGGAGAGCGGATCGAGGCCCTCCTGTCCCTGGCGATAGTGTTCCTTGGGCGGCAACAGTCCAGCGCGGCCGGGTGCCGGTGGTCTGGCGATGTCGCGCAGTGGTGTCGCATGGCGGAGCTCCATATGGCAGTGGTGGCCGTCTGCGGTCGCCTGGCCCAGATCTGGGCAACTCAGGCTCCAGATGGGCCAGGGCGGGCCTCAGACGGGCTTCGACGGGCCGGGGCGCTGCGGTTCGTGGTGATTCCTGGAGGCGGCGGCTACGACTTGGCTAGGATTGGGACGGTGGTGTGGCCTGTGTGTTGCAGCAGTGTAGCGGAGGCTTTACGGGCCTGTCTAGGCCTGGCCGGGCTAGCATGGGCCTGGCATGCTACTGTTGCTCTGTCTGGTCGACGACCGCAGCTTGGCGGTGGAGGTGGGCTCTTCCCGCATGGCTACCGAGCTATTGTTCCCTCTTCCGGCGATGTCGCGTACTACTACTTTTCAGGCCACACACACCATTGTTCTCGAACAGACGGGTATGGTGACTGCAAGATTGTGGTGGCACGTGTTGACGGGTGGCGAAGCTTGGTGGTGGCGCTCCGTTTTGCATGGTTTTTTTGTGGGCGGGGGTCGGGAGAAATCCCTGTTAGCTTATCCGACCCTGACGCGGTGCCGCTTTTGAGTGGCACCATTCCTTCCTAGAGGGCGTCGTGGGAAGCCTCCGTCTACTTTATTCCAAGCTGGGGGAAACCCTAGGACCATTTCGTCCGGGTAGTAACACCTTGTTGACGGTGCCCTTCTTGAAGGTGCTGCTTGGCTCTAGACTCTTCAGAGTGCTTGGGGCGTGGTGGGAAAAGTTGGAGGGTGCAGCGATTCTGAGTCTTCGTCACTTTATTTATTCACTCCTGTCTCCATTTATTTTCTATTGGGCATGTTTTTGTTGTTGCCCTGGCATTTTCTTTGTTTCGAACTCTTATATCCTTAGTGTGGTTGGTATAATATAATATATAGCGGGATGAAAACCTATTTCGCGGATAATAATATACAACAACAAAATTAGGATAAGGAGGTGACGTAACTCACGCTTTTGATCTGTTATTCTACATCTTACAGTGTGAACCTACTAAGAAAATTAGGATAAGGAGGTGTCGTAACTCACTCTTGTGATCTGTTATTCTACATCTTATAGTGTGAACCTGCTAATTTTTAAGTACGCCAAGAATCTCATGCTATTCAACGATTCAATTGTCTATTGAAATCACCTTTAAGTCACCCTGAATACCTGATAGACAAAAAAATTTGCATCCAAATGCACAAGTATAATTTGACTGTCCAAACAGAACAGCAGAGCTTACGTACCTGAGACTTGAAATAGAGTTGTTACCACTGCTGCTTTAGATTCTCCATGGACTCAATGTTCACTATCGTTCGCATGTCGCAGTAACCGCTCCTCTTTGCTCCTCTAGGTGGCCGAACTTCCACACTACATCTGCTGCTGAACCTCTCAAAGGTGTTGCTCCGCACGTGATGTGCATGCTGCCTGATGATCTACAGAAGTGGCAATGGCAGACATCTACGCACCAGGCAGCCTAGGCAAATACGACAACATAGACACGGACCTGGTCTTCGCATACTCATCATAGTCGGCGATCCTGATCCCAACGAGGCAACCGAAATTCCTCTCTTCCTTCCTCTCGCAAAGTGTCCGCCCCATCAATTGTGAAATAACCCAACGATGACACTCCTAAAGCCCCGTCTTCACACATGTCGTCGCCCAGCGGTTTCGATAGAGTAATGTTAATGGCACCATGGGCCGTTGGGAACAACGTCGTGAGTTTCCCGGCAGGGTTGGCCATTGACAACACCGCTTTCCCGCGGCTGATGCCCGACCGTGAGGTCTTCATCAACCTACTGCGATCCCCGGGGCACGGTGGAGCCCCTGCTGTAGACAGCGCTCCCCGCCGCCGCTGATGACCGAAGAAGAAGTCATGCGTCTAATCTGACGCGCGGTTCGTACGTCTTGTATCTTCAACTCTGATCTTTATTGCTACTTCCGTCGATCCGGTTATAAGGGCAACCATCTATTTTGGAAAATCAACCTGACGGACATGGATTCCTACTCCTATATGATTGGTTGCCAAACTTTTCCGTTACAACGGGATGGGACGGGACACGGTTTCTTTTGATGCTATTGGGGCACGACTTCGTACAAAGATGGGACGCGGTGACTAAGGAGTCACGGATGTGGTGCAGGGTAGGAAGGCAGCTTTCGACCAAAGTGCATTGTGACGGATGAAGAGAGAAACGCTCCTTATTTTATTGTTAGGTATAGATAGATTCCTTTGCGCGACCAGAAAAACTCGCCGAGATCTGCAACTTCGAGAAAATAGGAATTCACTTCCAACCTGCCAACTAAGCAATCCGATTTGAAAAAAGACCACCTATTGATCGGTCTCCTTGAAGAACTCGCCAAGAACAATTTAATCACCACAATCAACGATTTGTCCAACAACACCAATTGCAACCGTGAGTAACCTAGTGCTCTGATACCAAGATGATGAAGAATGTTTGGCCCAATCTTTCACGATGCACCTCCTGATCAAACCGATAAAATCTCCTAATCACGCGATGAACGTAACCTGAAGATCGGGAAAACAAATCTTACGAGCAACTCGCGATGAATGATGAACCTCTCGCCAGGATAGACACGCCAAAGCTCGACAACCCTCAACAATTCGAGTACCTTCGCGCACACATGATTACTCTTGACAATTCAAGAACTCTCTTGTCTTTATTTATGGATAATTGGACCACCGTTTGAGACACCATCACACACGCCAATCCTAGAGGGACGGTGATAATATGTGTAGCATCCCATCTGTCTAACATCTGTAATGCTACATGGTCTAATAATAAAATGCTACTTCCTACATATAATTGTTGCATCATAATTATATCATGCTCATGTCATCATGCCACATAGCATTTGAGCATCATATAAAAACCTTTTTTTTCATTTGGTCCTTATCTCATATGCACTATTAATTGTATTTGCCTCTTGATATATTGTATTTGGTTCTTGATAAATGTTTGATGCCCAAGTTGAGTTCGGGGCATATCTTTTATTAACTCTACCACCTTTCTTTGTCACCACCCCATAATTCCACCATCCAACTATATGTGGGCTTTGCATTTTATTTGGGTTTACCTCTAGCTCATGTGGGTTGGGATGGATCCTCTTACAATTCCACATGCTCCCATATATGCATCATGTTGTTTTTCACATTATTGATATGTGGAGAGCCACATGGCCACCTTTGCATGCTATGTGAGTGGAACCCCCTTGTCAAGCTTCCATATGGATTGTTTTTTTAATGTATGCTCATGTTGGAATATTTTGAGGCTATTATGCATCTAGTGGGACATACACACTAGCATGTACAAATTATATTCAAATATGAGCATATTCCATCTACTCCACATGGGACACCAACCTACTCTTTTGGCTTGGCCTTAATTCCATATTTTGGGAATGCATGTGTTAATAAATGCCCATGGTTATTTACAATTATTTTCACAATAATAAACATGGTATTTACCATTCATGCATGGGCCATGCAAGATCACCACCATCTTCTTTCTTTGGGTTTTTCTTGGATTTTGAGTGGAGCTTGGTTCCTTTGAAATCAATTCAAGCTTGCTCAATTTTGAGTCCAACCATCTTAGGGCACATCCTCTCTTGGTTTTGTTAAGCATCATGGCATGCTTATATTACATGTGGCATATGCCTCTTTTTCCCTCTTAACCAAAATCCCTTTCTCTCTTACCCCAAAACCCTACTCCTACCTCACATTCTCCACCAGGCCGAGCCTCCCATGCCTGACACCACCCTAACCTAAACCCTAGCCGAGCCCCTACCCTCTCCTTCTCCTCTCCCACTTGCTGCCCAAGTCCCCACCCGAGCCAGCCCTGCACCGTTCCCTCTAGCCCAGCTGCAGCCTCTCCCCAGCCCCCCCGACCCGTGCCTACCGCATGAGGGGAGGAAAGGTGGCCACCCCCACTTTTTCCACCCCGAGCCACCCCATGTGCCCTCCCTCTTACCCTCGGCCTTATCTACCCCCTCTCGTACCTGGCGTCGTCCCCAGATCCCCAAGGCCCTGCCCATCCCCACCAAGATCCCCACCTACGCTGCTACCCCTCTCTCCCATCTCCGACAACCCCATCGTCGACATCTACCCTGCCCACACCGTGGCAGAAGGAGGGCGCGGCGTCCAGGTGTTGGGGAAGAACCAGAGGAGCTCCTGCTCTGCTGTTGCCCGGAGACGAGGAGGAGGCGGCCCTGTACCTGCTGCCGATCGCTGACCCGAGGAAACCCTAGCCTGCAGATCACCAGCAACGCCGCCGATCCCCTGCGCTCCAGGCCGAACCACCACCACCAACCCACTCGTGGTGAGCCGATGCACCCCCCTGACATGCTCCTTCCGTTCTTCGCTTCCTGTACGTGCAAATCGATTCGTCGAGCAACCTCTGTGCATGTTTGCTCGCAGTCGTTTTCCCACGTAGCGTCGCAGAACCTTATCCTCGCCGCGCAGCAGATCCCAGCATCAATCCCAGCTAGCCGCAGCGATAGCCGCCGCCGCGCGCGTGCGCCAGATCGCAGGTTCGAGTTCCCCCGCCGCGCCACGCTCTGTTCCGTCAGTTTCGTCAGAGAACACCGGCGTGAAGAAAAACAGTACCCGGAGGCTGTTTTCTAGATAACCCCCTGGCTTTTTGTTTCATGCAACCCGCGCTCCACACGGCCCCACATGTCATCCGCGGTGGAACTTTTATAGAAAGGCATTGCGGGTTTCGCAGCCACATCCCGCAGTCCCCGTCTATGCCACGTGTCACCCGCCGCTTCACCCGCTGGCGCGTGGGCCCGTTTGACGCACGGGCCCCCTTGTCAGTTGTGGTGGCTCGTTTCGGTCGCGGTAGAAAAAGTCTGCCGTGCGTTGGTTTCCGCCAGCTCAGCGCGGCCCCACCCGCCAGCGTCTGTGGCTAAGTCTGCATGTGTGCAAATAGTCCATGTTTCCTTTTCTGTTTAAACAAAATAATTTCAAAAATGTTTAATATGATTTTAAATCTAGTTTTAAATAATTTTTAATTGGTAATTCCAAATTTTGACAAATAATATATGTTTCTGAATCAGAAAAATGTGAGGAATTCAAATATGCCATCCAAAATAGTGTTTGACTAATTTAAATTTTCGAGATGATTAAACTTGCAATAAATGCCTTTTCTCAATTAATTAATAAGTTTAATTCTATAACTCCAAATTTGACAAATAATATGTCTAAATCGATCAGCGCGACGAGTCCGTTCTAACTACGCATTCCATGATATGAATTGAAGCATGCATCATGTAAATATTAATCATATAGTAACGTTTGTGGGAGCAAAACATGACTAAAAACCTAATAAAATGCTTTATTCTTGTACCCCACACCTCACCCATGCCATGCTATGCTATGCCATGTAAATTGTGCATCATTCATCATGGCATGATTGGTTGCTTGTCGCATTGTATTCCTATGCTTGCGCACTTTATTTATATTGGCCCTTGTTTGTTTGATTCTTTTCGAATAGACGCTGAGCAGGGGAATTATCAGGAATCCCACGAGTACTACCCAGATCCATCTCTCGCTTCAACTGAGCTGCCAGGAAAGCACTACCACATGCTTGCATACATATAGTACCTATTGCTTCTATCTTATTCTTGCATCATTGAGTCGCGATTGCATTAAACTTAATCCCAAGTATTGCATGGCCTTACTTTTAAACCCCACCAAAGCTTGTTCCTCCATCCCATGAGCCACTACTACAAGAGTTGTTTGAGCCAAGCGACTCGTAGAACAGCATGTGCAGGGTATGTGAGTGTCTGATGGTTAACGAGGTACCTAAAAAACTTAACCTGGGTAGTAATGGGATAACTAACTGTAAGATCTCACCATGATAAGGTAAGATCCCTGTGATTGCAGTGCTAGTCCCTGGATCGAAATACTAGCACCCACAGTTTAAGATGAAGTACACATAAACAAAGGTCATTATTACATCGCACATCTAGGAGTATAATAGTTCTTACAACTCACTTAGCCCAAGGCTAAGACACAAGTTCACATAACATATAATAATAATAGAGTCCTTAGTCTTCATGTGCCACAGGCAAGCATGTCGAGTGTAGACTCGCAACCCTACTCATCATCAGAGTAACCTGCAACATAATAAGTTACAGCCACAAGGGTCAATACATTTGGAATTGTATTGGCAAGTGATACCAAAGATACTTAGTATAATCCAACTACTACATGAATATATGGCTAAGTGGGGTTATGGCTGGCTTTGCTAAAATTAGTTTAACTTATAGTTTTTGAAGAAGTTTTTCATTCAAGCTATAAGGTACCAATGATAGACATCACTGAACCTTTATCCCTGTTCACCCACAAGTTTTAACTTAGAGAAATTTGGATGAGGAGATTATTGAACTACTTCACTGTCTTGAGGCTCAGAAGTTGTCCATGACCGAGGACACAGCTAAGTACTTAGTTTTATCCTCTCGAGAGGTGGTGCACTTTCCCCACAAGACTCGACATGCATCGAGACAAGACCTTTTAGAAGCAATCCCTCAGACCACCACGGACGCGTTCCATCCTATCACATCTACCACCTTCTGTCTGTCTGGCTGAGTTCTTGCAACTTAGTTGGTCAAGGCAGAGCCCATATGCCATGTGGTTGCACTAGAAGCTTCATGACAAGAATGTCTCCAATCTCTTTGTTCCTGGGTGGCCATCCACAAGTGTGATACACCAGCTGACCATAGACACGGCCCCTAAGTAACCACTCAACATAATCCAAGCAAGTCCCAATCCAGCTAGGTGTTTCATTAATAATAGTTGTTTTCTTAGTCAAACAAAAATAATATCTTTCCATACTATCTTGATATGTATTTTCCACCCACAAATTCTACTAGCATAGCTAAGCATTCTAGCATACAAAGTCCTTTAACTAGGGGATACTACCAAGATATAATCTATAGGATAGGATATCATAGTATAATAACATAGGAATAATTCTATCATGTTAAGATCTACCAAAATATCACTAGTGCAATAGTGAAAATAATAGGACATGGGATGAAATATCACTTGCCTTGGTAGCTAGGGGAATAGGTACAATCCTCACAGCAACAAACTTCACAATCCACACAATCTACACAAGATTAATACAACAACACTAATTCAATCAATAAAACAATACAAAAACATGAATGCATGCTAAATGCAATGATATGATCACAACTCTATAATTTACAGAGTCTACAGTACTGAGGATAGAATACCTCATCTAAAAGCATAAGAAATACTCAAAAATAATTTAGAGAACAATTTTTGTGAGCAAAATACTCCTAAAAAGGTTCTGCCTATAATTCCATTTTTCCAGAGGCAAAAGTGTGAAATAAGGCCTCCATAATAAAGGTCTTATTTTTCTGAATCCATAGACACCAAAATTGTATTTTTCTGATTTGTGGATCAAAAGTTATTGAATTTCTAAGTTAAATACTAAATCAGTCTAATTTTCTATTTAAACGAAATAGCCTGGCGACGTGGCGCTTTCCTATTGGCTGGTACCGGTTCGGCCGGATCGACCGCTGTGGGCCGTCAGATTTTAAATGACTACGGACGGATCTGATTAACCCGTACCGCTTCGTCTGCGTTCTAATCCTAGCCGCAGACGCGAGATCTAACGGTCCCTGGGACCTGGCCGGGAACGGGCGGCGCTGACCAGCTGCGCGTGGCGGCGAAGCGTCAGCTGATGGCGGTCCGGTGGTTCTACAGGGGCAAGGAGTCCGTGGACACATACCAGAGGTCAGGGAGGTCGTGGCGGTCTCGATGGAGGTTACGGTGGCGTGGGGGGTGCCCTGGCTTAGGTCTGATTCCTCGCCGGAGTTGCGTTGCCGGCGGAACTCACGGCTCAGCGACGGAGATGACGACCTGGGGCTCAAACCAGCCAGCAAGGGGGTCAGTGTGATGCACACGGATCAGCACGACCTAGCAGAGACCAAAAAGGGGCGGCGGAAACCCTACCTTCACCGGAACGAGGGAGGGACGGCGGCGGCAGAGGAGTTCGCCGAACTTGGTCCGCGTCATCGATCTGGGGCAAGAGAAGACACGTGGCTCGGTCAGTAGGTGCGCCAGGACATGGGGAAATAGATGGGACAGAGGTGAGGGCGTCGGGCGGCCTGGACTCACCGGAATCGTCGCCGGAGTGCCGTCAGTGAGCGGCGTTCGAGCTCAAAATTTGGGGAGCCTGGGGGCTCTCCGGGGGTGGCGACCGGGGGAAAATGACGAGGAGGGGGTGAGGATTAAGTAGGAGCAATCACTAGGGAAATTATTACGCGAAACGGCCGGAATCAAATCGATTCGAAAACGGATGAGAAGGGGGGGGGTTGCTCGACGGCGGGGTTGAAGACGACGGTGTGGTGGGGTGACGTGGCGTGGGGCCGGCTTGTCATCGAGAGGGGGTAGCCAGGGGCGCGGTAAGAAAGCGGGGGAGAGGGGAAAACGCCGGGTAGGCTTAATGGGCCAGATTCGGCCAAATTGCTGTTGCTGCAGTTTGAATTCTTTCCCTCCTTTTCTTTTTCTAATTCAGTTTTCTCCAAAACTTTTGATTTAATGATTCAAATTGATTCAAACCAATTTGTGAAAATTTGTAAAAACTCAAACTAGGTTTTTAGGGTATTATAAAACATATTTACCCTCCATTTTAATCCGAAGTACTTACTTGGACTTAATAGGTAATATAGCATTTTCTTTCGTTCCATTTTCAAAACAATTCATAACTTTCTAACCATGGCCCAAAATTGCACCAAATTTTTGGAGGACAATTCTAAATGCAATGCAAAAACATGCTACGATGATATGAGTGCAATGATGATGATTTCAGATGAAATTTTGGGATGTTACAAATCTAACCCCCTTAAGATGACTCTCGCCCTCGAGATTCGGGTTGGCTAGCAAATAGGTGAGGGTGATCTCTCCGAAGTTCCTCCTCTCGTTCCCAGGTCGCTTCTGATTCAGTGTGATGGTTCCATTGTACTTTGCAGAATTTGATGGTCTTGGTACGGGTAATTCTTTCTGCAGTCTCCAGAATCTTAATTGGTTTCTCTTCATAAGTGAGATCATTATCTAGCTGAACCTCCTCCAATGGTATAGTGTCTTTCAACAAAGTTACTTCCATCTCTGGGTGACACTTTTTCAGCTGACTGACATGGAATACATTGTGAACTGCTGACAAAGATTTTGGTAATTCTATCTCATATGCTACTTCTCCTTTGCGACTCAAAATCTTGAAAGGCCTTACATAGCGTGGTGCTAGTTTTCCTTTGATTCCAAATCTCTTCACACCACGAAGTGGTGATACCCTGAGATAAGCTCTATCACCAACCTCGTAGGTAACCTCTCTACGTTTTGGATCAGCATAGCTCTTTTGCCGAGATTGAGCTACCTTTAGCCTATCTCTTACCATCTTGACTTTCTCCTCGGCCTCTTTGATTAGGTCTGGCCCGAACAAGTTTCTTTCTCCTACTCCATTCCATAGCAATGGTGTAGTACACTTCCTTCCATAAAGGAATTCAAATGGAGCCATTTCTATGCTCGACTGATAACTGTTATTGTAAGAAAACTCTGCGTATGGTAGACTTTCATCCCAACTGGATCCATAATCTAACGCACATGCTCTCAGCATATCCTCTAATATTTGATTGGTCCTTTCTGTCTGCCCATCTGTTTGCGGATGAAATGCAGTGCTGAATTCTAACCGAGTTCCCAGTGACTCATGAAGTTGTCGCCAAAAGTGTGAAGTGAATTGAGTCCCTCTGTCAGATACGATACTCTTAGGTACCCCATGCAAACATACAATTCTGTTCATGTAAATCTTGGCTAACTTTGCACTTGTATAAGTGGTCTTTACTGGTATGAAATGGGCCACTTTTGTCAAGCGATCAACGATAACCCATATGGAATCGTATCCTGATCTAGTCCTTGGCAGTCAAGTGATGAAATCCATACCGACTTTATCCCATTTCCAATCAGGTATTGGTAGCGGTTGCAATAGTCCTGCCGGTTTTTGATGTTCTGCCTTTACACGACTACACACGTCACATAGAGCAATGTGTTCCGCTATATCTTTCTTTAGATTATTCCACCAAAATCTTCCCTTAACATCCATATACATCTTGGTGTTGCCAGGGTGAATTGAATATGGTGAATTGTGAGCTTCTCATAAGATCAACTTCTTAAGTTCCAGATCCTGTGGAACACAGATACATTTTTCGTACCATAAGATTCCTTGTTCATCTACATGGAATCCTTTTGCCTTCCCTTCACTAACTTTACTTTTGATTTCATCTATTTCTTTGTCGAACTTTTGGGCTTCTTGAATTCTATCCATTAGTTTGGGCTGCACCTCCAAGGATGCAAGGTATCCTTCAGGCACAATTTCGAGTCTCAGCTCTCTAAATTGGGCACACAACTCCTCCGCCAACTCTCCTTTGTTGAGGCCATTCACATAAACCTTGCGGCTTAATGCATCGGCTACAACATTTGCCTTTCCAGGATGGTATTGCAAACTTAAGTCATAGTCCTTGATAAGTTCTAGCCATCTTCTTTGCCTCATGTTGAGCTCTTTCTGTGTAAAAATATATTTCAAACTCTTGTGATCGGTGAACATTTCACAACGCTTTCCCATAAGATAATGCCTCCATGTTTTTAGTGCATGCACAACTGATGCCAACTCTAGACATGAGTAGGATAATTTACTTCATGATTTTTGAGTTGCCTTGATGCATAGGCTACAACATTACCTTGTTGCATCAGTACACCGCCCAGTCCTTGGTGAGATGCATCGCAATAGACCTGCAAATCTTTCTCAAGATCTGGCAAACATTACACCGGTGCTGACACCAGTCTCTTTTTCAATTCCTGAAAGCTGGTTTCACAAGCTTCTGTCCAATTAAACTTCTTCTCCTTCTTTAGCAGATCATTCATGGGTTTTGCTGTCTTAGAGAAGTTTTCAATGAACCTCCGATAGTATCCTGCCAGACCAAGGAAACTACAGACTTCTTTAACTGATTTAGGAGGTTCCCATTCTGTCACAGCTGCCACTTTTGCTGGATCAACAGCTATACCACTTCTAGATACTATGTGACCAAGAAAACCCACTTCGTTCAGCCAGAATTCACATTTACTGAACTTGGCATAAAGTTTATGGTCCCTGAGTTTCTCTAAAATCAGGCGTAGATGTTCCTCATGTTCTTTGTTGCTTTTGGAGTATACCAATATATCATCGATGAATACCACTACGAACTTGTCAAGGAATTCCATGAATACTTTATTCATCATGTTCATGAAATAGGCTGGTGCATTAGTTAATCCAAACGGCATCACTGTATATTCATACAACCCGTATCTAGTGGGGAATGCAGTCTTGGGTATGTCATGTTCTCTAATCTTTAGTTGAAAGTATCCTGATCGGAGATCAATTTTTGAGAACACACATGCTCCCTCTAGTTGATCGAAGAGGTCATTTATTCTAGGCAGGGGGGTACTTATTCTTTATGGTCACTTCTTTAAGTGAACGATAATCTATTCATAGCCTCTGACTTCGGTCCTTCTTTTCAACAAACAAGACTGGTGCTCCCCAAGACAATGAGCTTGGTTGGATAAATCCCTTTTCCAGTTGTTCTCCTAATTGCTTCTTAAGTTCTTTTAACTCGTCAACTGACATCTTATAAGGTCTCTTTGCTATAGGCCCTGTTCCTGGCAGTAGGTCTATTAGAAACTCCACATCCCTATCTGGTGGCATGCCAGGTAATTCTTTGGGGAACACATTTGGGTATTCCTTCACTATTGGCACACTGTCTAGGCTAACCCCCTTAAGAGAATTAACCTTGCTCCCCTTGGGTTCAAAGTTAGACTTGAACCTGATCCTTTTCTTTTCTGCGGTGGTAAGCATAACAGTCCGCTTGGCACAATCAATCACCCCTTCATAACGGGTGAACCAGTCCATTCCTAATATGACATCTAATCCTTGGGACTCTAGGATTATTAAACTAATCGGGAACTTGTGTTTTCCAATTTCTAGGATGATTTGTCGGCACCCGGAATTTACTATCATTTCTCCTCCCGGAGAACTTACCTTAATAGGACATCCAATAGTTTCAGTGATGAGTCCGTTTTTGATTACAAATGCTCTTGAAATGAATGAATGCGATGCGCCAGTATCGAAAAGGATAAGTGCAGGAAAGGAATTAATCTTGAACTTACCGATCACAGCATCAGATCCTTCTTGGATTTCCTCCACATTAATGTGGTTCACATGCCCCTTTTGGAATGGGTTCGGCTTGGCCCCATCAGTCTTTTTCTCGGGACATTCATTGGCATAGTGCCCAGTTTTCTTGCATTTGAAACATTCTACCTGACTTATGTCTTTCTTTGCTGGCTGATTGTGACGATTTTGTCCATTTTGGTTTCCATGGCCATGACCATTGTGGTTGTTCCTGAATCCACCTTTGTTGTGCCCACGATGATTGTTTCCATCATGGTTGTGGTTGTTGTTACGATAGTTACTATGATTCCCATTTTTGTGAAATCCTGAACTCCCACTTCCTTCACCATGAGAGCGCTTGTGAGGAGATCCTGATCCATACTTATCAAAATGGTATTTCCTCTTTCTACCCTCCACTTGTTTCATTTTGTTTTCTAGGATGGTAGCTTTATCACACAAGGATTGATAAGTTGGAACATATGCAACAGATAGTTGGATAGCAATCTCATCATTCAGCCCATCCAGGAACTTCTCCTTTCTCTTTGCATCAGTGTCAACATCGTCGGGTACATAACATGACAAATTATTGAACTCTTCGATGTATTCAGAGATACTAGCGTTGCTTGAGGTTATGAAACTCCTTTTTCTTCAACCCCATTATTCCACCAGAGATGTGAGTGGTGCGAAATCCATCTTCAAACATTGCCCAAGTCACTTCCTCAATACGGAGGGTAATTTGGAAATTATCCCACCAAGCAGCTGCATGACCTTCCAACAAGTGTGCTGCAAATCTGACCTTTTCAGCATCTGTGCACCCAACCGTGACTAGGTCCTTATTCACATAGCGTAGCCAGTCATTTGCTACCATGGGGTCAGTGGTACCCGAAAACTTAGCAGGTCCCAGCCTTAGAAATCTGGTCAGCATATCCAGGGGCGGTGGATTATTCTGGTTGTTGTTATTGTTATTATTGTTGTTGTTCTGATTCTGGGTTGCCATGAATTGAGTCATCATTTGCATCAACTGGGTCTGCGCAGCCATCATCTGTTGCATTCCATTGCCATTGTCATCCTCGTTGTTGCGTCGGGGAGGCATCTGTGGATTTAATAAGGGTAAGTAATGATAGATAACCCCAAATAAAACAACAATTAATCAAACAAGCACATGTGAGTTCAACATCACAGTAATGACAGAGTTTGCAAAATAACATACTAGCATAGTCACCCACAAGTCGGTATGACTTATGCAACTCAATAATAATAGACAATAGGTAGATGGAATAGCATCACTACTCCTCCATGTCGACTTCCTCCTCCACTAGTGCAAGCCCTGCTGCTGCGAACCCTGCCTTGTATTCCTCCAAGCTCGTGGTCAAGGCGTCAATCTTTGTCTGTAGCTCTCTCTTCTGAGTGCACAGCCTCTCTATCACCTCGTGATCCGCTTCCAGCTCAATGTCCTCAAGCTCTAACTCAGTCTCCAAGTCTCTAATCTTCTTGTTCTTTTCCTGAACTCTCTTCTCTTGGCTCTTGAATTTCTTCTCTTGGTCTTCAAACTTCTTCTCCATTTCCTTGATTCGATTTTCCTGCTCTAGGAAGGCCTTGTCCTTCTCCTTAAGTTGGACTCGTAGTTCATCGTTGCTAAGCATTACATTAGTCCTATCAGTATCAAGGTGTCTAATGAGGCTCTCTAAGTCCTGGAGGTAGTGACGCACGGGCTTGATAGACTCCTTAGTGGCCTCATCCAATACAATAGGCTCTCCATCCTCGTCGCGCCTCCCAAAGAAATGGAAGTAGTGGCTCTTGATCTCAGAAGAGTGACGTCCACATAGGCGTCCCAACAGCTCCTGCATAGCGACGTCAAAGCCCCTCTCCATGTTATCATGGAGTATCTTGAAGGTAATTTCCCCAGTTTGGGGCTCCGTCTCACGTCCTGGCTGGGTAACTTTGAATCCCCATAAGTCCTTCCTCTGAAACTTCCTCAGCTGAAGTCCCTGAATGGTAGGGATTGGAAGAGCGAGAACTTGGACTAGCTCCAATAGGCGAGTCCCAAAGCGAGTCCCCTTGAAATCCTTGGCCGTGCTGTAGACAAAATTTGGCATCTTTTGCATAGTATGGAGAAAATTAGTAACACACAATAGAAGAAGTAAACACAAGTCACAAATTAAGAAAATCAACCAACAGAACATTCCAAGTAGCAAAACATTATTCAACTCAAGCACAAGGTTCTAGACATAACTTATTTTTGCCATACCACATAAGTTGGTATGATCAAAATACTAACGTGATAAAACGCCAAGGGTGGTGGTCCAACTAATATCTCACTCCTTAACCAAGGTGGCAATCTGGGCATCCTTGGCAGCAATCTGCTTGTCTTGGTCACATAGCTCTAATGCTAGGCCTATGATATCCTTACTTAGGCGTCTCACTGTGGCCTTTGAGTCTTGGACAAGACGCTTCTCCTCCTTGAGATCTTCCTGGGTATTGAGCATTCTATACTTGAGTCTCTCCCCAAGTTCCTTAATAGCTCTCCATGTAGCATTCCTTGCAGAGTCAAAGAATGACGGGTGCATTTCAGAGTTGGTGAACATGCAGAATCCCGTACTCTTGGAATCGTCCTCCTTGTCTTTGTACAAATGGAGTTGCACCCACCAATACTCTTGTCCTTCGTCTATCACAGGGAATCCCTTGTACACAGCTTCACCATTCATTCCCAAGCCAAGCATGAGGTTCTTGAGTATATTGGGAAATTTTGTCTCACACTCTAGGGTCATAGTCATCAGTGGTCCCTTATTGACAGATTCATTGATGGTGGACATCTACAAAAATAGATGAGAAGGATGATTAGGAAAAGTTTTATGAGGTGAAAAGACAAGTGTAAGGTTGGAATATAGAGTTTTCCTAAGGGTTTTCCTTAGTCTAATCCATTCTAGGGTCACGATCCTACAGGCAACACAGTGCTCTGATACCATCTGTAAGATCTCACCATGATAAGGTAAGATCCCTGTGATTGCAGTGCTAGTCCCTGGATCGAAATGCTAGCACCCACAGTTTAAGATGAAGTACACAGAAACAAAGGTCATTATTACATCGCACATCCAGGAGTATAATAGTTCTTACAACTCACTTAACCCAAGGCTAAGACACAAGTTCACATAACATATAATAATAATAGAGTCCTTAGTCTTCATGTGCCACAGGCAAGCATGTCGAGTGTAGACTCGCAACCCTACTCATCATCAGAGTAACCTGCAACATAATAAGTTACAGCCACAAGGGTCAATACATTTGGAATTGTATTGGCAAGTGATACCAAAGATACTTAGTATAATCCAACTACTACATGAATATATGGCTAAGTGGGGTTATGGCTGGCTTTGCTAAAATTAGTTTAACTTATAGTTTTTGAAGAAGTTTTTCATTCAAGCTATAAGGTACCAATGATAGACATCACTGAACCTTTATCCCTGTTCACCCACAAGTTTAACTTAGAGAAATTTGGATGAGGAGATTATTGAACTACTTCACTGTCTTGAGGCTCAGAAGTTGTCCATGACCGAGGACACAACTAAGTACTTAGTTTTATCCTCTCGAGAGGTGGTGCACTTTCCCCACAAGACTCGACATGCATCGAGACAATACCTTTCAGAAGCAATCCCTCAGACCACCACGGACGCGTTCCATCCTATCACATCTACCACCTTCTGTCCGTCTGGCTGAGTTCTTGCAACTTAGTTGGTCAAGGCAGAGCCCATATGCCATGTGGTTGCACTAGAAGCTTCATGACAAGAATGTCTCCAATCTCTTTGTTCCTGGGTGGCCATCCACAAGTGTGATACACCAGCTGACCATAGACACGGCCCCTGAGTAACCACTCAACATAATCCAAGCAAGTCCCAATCCAGCCAGGTGTTTCATTAATAATAGTTGTTTTCTTAGTCAAACAAAAATAATATCTTTCCATACTATCTTGATATGTATTTTCCACCCACAAATTCTACTAGCATAGCTAAGCATTCTAGCATACAAAGTCCTTTAACTAGGGGATACTACCAAGATATAATCTATAGGATAGGATATCATAGTATAATAACATAGGAATAATTCTATCATGTTAAGATCTACCAAAATATCACTAGTGCAATAGTGAAAATAATAGGACATGGGATGAAATATCACTTGCCTTGGTAGCTAGGGGAATAGGTACAATCCTCACAGCAACAAACTTCACAATCCACACAATCTACACAAGATTAATACAACAACACTAATTCAATCAATAAAACAATACAAAAACATGAATGCATGCTAAATGCAATGATATGATCACAACTCTATAATTTACAGAGTCTATAGTACTGAGGATAGAATACCTCATCTAAAAGCATAAGAAATACTCAAAAATAATTTAGAGAACAATTTTTGTGAGCAAAATACTCCTAAAAAGGTTCTACCTATAATTCCATTTTTCCAGAGGCAAAAGTGTGAAATAAGGCCTCCATAATAAAGGTCTTATTTTTCTAAATCCATAGACACCAAAATTGTATTTTTCTGATTTGTGGATCAAAAGTTATTGAATTTCTAAGTTAAATACTAAATCAGTCTAATTTTCTATTTAAACGAAATAGCCTGGCGATGTGGCGCTTTCCTATTGGCTGGTACCGGTTCGGCCGGATCGACCGCTGTGGGCCGTCAGATTTTAAATGACTACGGACGGATCTGATTAACCCGTACCGCTTCGTCTGCGTTCTAATCCTAGCCGCAGACGCGAGATCTAACGGTCCCTGGGACCTGGCCGGGAACGGGCGGCGCTGACCAGCTGCGCGTGGCGGCGAAGCGTCAGCTGATGGCGGTCCGGTGGTTCTACAGGGGCAAGGAGTCCGTGGACACATACCAGAGGTCAGGGAGGTCGTGGCGGTCTCGATGGAGGTTACGGTGGCGTGGGGGGTGCTCTGGCTTAGCTCTGATTCCTCGCCGGAGTTGCGTTGCCAGCAGAACTCACGGCTCAGCGACGGAGATGACGACCTGGGGCTCAAACCAGCCAGCAAGGGGGTCAGTGTGATGCACACGGATCAGCACGACCTAGCAGAGACCAAAAAGGGGCGGCGGAAACCCTACCTTCACCGGAACGAGTGAGGGACGGCGGCGGCAGAGGAGTTCGCCGAACTTGGTCCGCGTCATCGATCTGGGGCAAGAGAAGACACGTGGCTCGGTCAGTAGGTGCGCCAGGACATGGGGAAATAGATGGGACAGAGGTGAGGGCGCCGGGCGGCCTGGACTCACCGGAATCGTCGCCGGAGTGTCGTCAGTGAGCGGCGTTCGAGCTCAAAATTTGGGGAGCCTGGGGGCTCTCCGGGGGTGGCGACTGGCGGAAAATGATGAGGAGGGGGTGAGGATTAAGTAGGAGCAATCACTAGGGAAATTATTACGCGAAACAGCCAGAATCAAATCGATTCGAAAACGGATGAGAGGGGGGGGGGGTTGCTCGACGGTGGGGTTGAAGATGACGGGGTGGTGGGGTGACGTGGCGTGGGGCCGGCTTGTCAGCGAGAGGGGGTAGCCAGGGGCGCGGTAAGAAAGCGGGGGAGAGGGGAAAACACCGGGTAGGCTTAATGGGCCAGATTCGGCCAAATTGCTGTTGCTGCAGTTTGAATTCTTTCCCTCCTTTTCTTTTTCTAATTCAGTTTTCTCCAAAACTTTGGATTTAATGATTCAAATTGATTCAAACCAATTTGTGAAAATTTGTAAAAACTCAAACTAGGTTTTTAGGGTATTATAAAACATATTTACCCTCCATTTTAATCCGAAGTACTTACTTGGACTTAATAGGTAATATAGCATTTTCTTTGGTTCCATTTTCAAAACAATTCATAACTTTCTAACCATGGCCCAAAATTGCACCAAATTTTTGGAGGACAATTCTAAATGCAATGCAAAAACATGCTACGATGATATGAGTGCAATGATGATGATTTCAGATGAAATTTTGGGATGTTACACTAATGAAAGAGGCACCAGTGGGCAATATCTGTTATTTGGTTTTTCATGCTCACTTGTGTCCCGTAGGACCCTGAGTACTTGGTACCTGTTCCTTGACTATCGCACTATCCACATATGGGACCATGAATCCCCTTAGTCAGAGCTTGATTTATTTCTTATTTCCTGGGATCACAAAGTAGTTTGGGGCTTTATTACTATCCTGTACTTATGCCATGCTTTACTGCTCGACTTACGATTGTGCGTGGAGCACCTGTACTGTTTAGGAATTGCGGAGTGTTTTCGCGGTATCGACAATCCCAGTCGCACTTTCGAGTTCCCAGTCGTTTACAGCCATTGGCGCAAACCTTGGGTCCGTCTCAGAGCCGGCCAACTTCGTTGCGGGTAGTTTAATGGGGTGGCCCCCTGAAATAATTTATGAATCCTGTGATTGCTTTGTCATGAAAGCCTCGTTGGGTTTTGATTTGGTCTTTCCGAGGTCGATCGTGTGTGTGTTGCTATTTGTGCACCCCTGCAGGGTAAATCTTTCTGAAAGCCGTGTCCACGGTTATGGACGACTTGGAGCACGGTTTCTCGATCATAGACAAGCATAACTAAAGTATCAACTTCAATTTGACTAAATATCTGACTAGTAATTAGTGCAATACTCAAGGTATGATTAACAAAACTGCCAACGGATGGGTTGTTCTCGTTCGTAAACGAGAAGGAGGATGGATCTGTTACTTTATACTATTATAACTGTTGTTTCTAATTAACGGACATCCGCCTATCATTGGTTAGGCAGATTGTTAGCGAGTATCTATAGACTTGTTAGTTATTATCTTTTGCTGCAATTGCGTCCCCCAGGTATATGTCCCCTTTAGAAGCATAAAGACTTGCTGAGTACCCCTAGGGTCTCACACGATAAATTGTTTGATTCAGATGAACAGGTGTATTCGCAAAATGGATACTGGGTGGAGGAAACAGATGATGTTGGCAACGATCACTCGGTGTAGAGATTCCGGGGATGGCGATCCGTGAGATCTATGGGCGGAATGTGCTTATTTATGTGGCATCTTATGCCGATTTTCTTCTTATCCGTACTCAGATCTTGTTTCCCGCTTCCGCTTGCTACTTTGTTGATTGATGTATGAGGAGCTATCCCACACTATTATCTCTATCTAGGATATTTGGATCTTGCCATATGGTGTTACAATATTTCTATTTCTTTTAGATGGTATGGCTTTGAGAACTGTTGTAAGGTAGCCTGCATACATACTCACTTGTGTATGTATTTGATCTCTTCGCCTGTTTCCTACGCCGCTCGCTCTTGTCCCGATGTTCTTGGAAGTGGTTAGGGTGGTCGACGGGCCTACACGTGGGTGGCCCTGGGCCCCCGCTGTAAAATCCCTTATCCACTTTTGATTCATCCAGGCTTGAACTTAGAGCGTAGGGTCCGAGGTTGTTACAATTGGTATCAGAGCCATTCCGCCCTTCAGGGTCTCAGCCAAAATGGTCGTTGTCGGTCTAGCAAATATTTTGGTAGCTATGTATACTAGGGGAAAACAAAACGCGAGAGTAGGACTGCTTCCATTTTTTCTTGTTACCCACCCACCCACCCTTTTCTGGTAAGGAAGTGTAACGTTTTCAATCCTCTTCTAAAAATTCAAACTAGGATTCACATGTTCTGGGTTCCGTAGTACCATAGGTTGTGTGGGTGTGTGTGTGTGTGGGTAATTCTTTGTCTATCTGTTGCATCCAACTTGTTGTCGCTATCTTCCTTTTGGTTATCAATTGTTCGTACATTCCATACCGACAGGCTTTTGTAAACCGACGCGATCTATCTTACTCTTTGTTATCCGACGCTATCTTGTTAGGAGTGTTTGTTTTCCGTAGTTGCTAATCTTTAGGTTCATCTTAAGAAGGAAGAGAGTCGAGATATGTGTTTTACTTATTCATGTGCGGAGTAATGCTTTGAGTGCGGGATGGAGTCGCGACCATACCATTACTTTTATCATTTGCTCTTGTATATTGAATTGGTAGAGTTACTAATCTTTATCCGTTAAGTGGTTTTGCGCATATAGTGGTATTTTAATGCCGAAATTTGCGGAAATTTTTTCTTTGATAGCTTTGTGTACCACACTCCTTGTTCAGTCGTGTGCGATATGCTTACTATCTTCTAGGTGCTTTGGACTTTGTTGATATTTTAATATCACCTCAGAAAATTGTATCCTTTAATCTTGGTTAATTCCATTTTGGTACTATTTTGGATTATTATTATTTTCCATTATGGTACTGACTGGAGTTTTATATCAATCACAGGATGGCACCACCATGCCACACTGAGGATGACATACCACCTGAACTGGGGGCTGCGTTGGCAAGTATTGCTAATGCCTTGGGCACAATGCAACAGAACCACCAACGCTTTCAAGAAAGTGTGAGGAGGAATGAGTTTGCCCCGCTACCTCCACCTGCCAAGCGAGGAGACATCAAGGGCTTTCTGAAGTTTCACCCGTGCCACTTTGAGGTGTCTAATCAGCCACTGGATGCTGATGATTGGCTTCGTGAGATGTCAAGGTTGCTGATGACTACTGATATTCCTGAACAAGAATGGGTAAAATGCACCACTCACCTTCTGAAGGGAGACGCATCTCTATGGTGGGAGAATTACCTGAAGGCAAACCACTCCGGTTTTCACCCTACTTGGGAGCAGTTCGCTGGGGCTTTCAAAGAGCAATACCTGTCAGAAATTGTCATGGAGAGAATGAAGGAGGTATTTCTCAACCTCAAGCAGGGCAATGACAATGTCAACACCTATATCGGAAACTTCATGAATCTTTCTCGGTATGGTGGCGATGAGATCTCTGATGACAAGAAGAAACAAAAGAGGTTCAGGCAAGGGCTCAATGCATCTATCAAATATGCAATCACTCATGCAAGGCCGGGGTCTTTTCTGGAACTCCAACATACAGCTCTACAGGAAGAAGCTAGTAGGCAAGTGTTCGAGGAGTCCAAGAAACACAGTCGTGACGCAGCAAGCGCTTCAGCTATGACAGCTCCTTCTAAGTTCCGCGTGTGGGTTGCTAATACCGCATCGCCGCTTCCGGCTCCACCAAGACCTCCAAGCTACACGGCAAGGCCACCAAACTCCTTCAATGGTGCTACTAGGGGCTACAACCACAACTACCCTAGAGCGCCTGGCGGAGTCCCTGGCTACGCTGCTCCACGTCCACCTGGTGCTTTTTACACTTGTGGGAACACTGGGCATCAACACTGGAGTTGTCCCATGAACAACAAGGCTCTTCCTCCACCACCTCCAAGACCTGCAGCAAGTCCTTCTATGGTTCGTGCACCTCCACCACGGGCTCTCAACATCAACACCAAGACCGGATCCACTGTTGCTCGTGCCAACTGTGTAAACATGGTTCAAGCTAAACATGCACCTGGAGTTGTGATGGGTACGCTTCCTGTTAACTTAGTCCCTGCACGAGTTTTATTTGATTCTAGTGCATCGCATTCATTTGTCTCTACAAGTTTTGCTGATGAGAATGGGTTACCTATCGATCCTCTCCCTAAACATTTAATGGTTCTCTCGCCCGGAGCAACTATGGCATCTTCCAAGATCAGTCATGGCAATCAAATTCTAATTGGTGGTTCTTCATTTCTGGCTTCCTTAATCATTCTCGGCAACTCTGACATTGATGTCATCTTGGGCATGGATTGGTCAACAGCAAATGCAGCTGTGATTGATT
Source organism: Avena eriantha (assembly GCA_910589775.1). Classification (NCBI taxonomy): domain Eukaryota; kingdom Viridiplantae; phylum Streptophyta; class Magnoliopsida; order Poales; family Poaceae; genus Avena; species Avena eriantha. The sequence goes on along the minus strand of OU342741.1, from coordinate 268,170,404 downwards.
GTGCTAAACGCTCGGTTTCTCTAAAAATTCCCGAAGGCCATATAGTCTATTCTCCAAGTCCGACTCCTGCAATTCAGCTCTTCTCTTTATCTGCTCTGAATGATGATGCTATGGATGCTATTCAGAGTGTTCCGGTGGTCCGTGAGTTCCCAGATGTTTTTCCTGAAGAGTTACCAGGTATGCCTCCTGACCGAGAGGTCGAGTTTATGATTGAGCTTCAACCTGGTACCGCTCCTATCTCCAAGCGGCCTTATAAAATGGGTCCTGCTGAGTTGGCTGGACTCAAATGTTAGCTTGATGAACAAGATAAGTTGGGTTTTATTCAGCATAGTACTTCTTCTTGGGGTAGCCCAACCATCTTTGTGAAGAAGCGAGACCGCACCGATAGACTTTGTGTTGACTATCGGGCTCTCAATGCTAAAACCATCAAGAACAAATATCCCCTTCCGCGGATTAATGATCTCTTCGATCAGCTAGCTGGAACTGTGGTATTCTCTAAGCTTGACTTGAGATGTGGATATCATCAAATCAAGATTCGCAAGGAAGATGTTCCCAAAACAGCTTTCACCACCCGTTATGGCCTGTACGAGTACACGGTCATGTCCTTCGGTCTCACCAACGCACTTGCCACCTTCTCGAGGCTTATGAACTCACTTTTCATGGAGTATCTTGATAAGTTCATCGTGCTCTATCTGGATGACATTCTAGTGTATTCTAAGTCAAAGGAAGAACATGAAGAACACCATCGGTGTGTCCTAAACAAGCTTCGTGAGAACCGCCTGTATGCAAAGTTCTCCAAGTGTCAATTTTGGCTTTCCGAAGTTACCTATCTTTGTCACATCATCTCTGCTAAGGGCATTGCCGTCAACCCAGAAACTATTCGGACAATTGTTGAGTGGCTTCCACCCAAAAATGTCAAAGAAGTCCGGAGTTTCCTTGGTTTCTCTAGTTATTGCCGTCGCTTCGTTCAGAACTTCTCGAAGATTGCAAAGCCTCTTACCAATCTCCTCAAGAAAGGCAAGAAATACATTTGGTCTCCTGCATGAAAAGCTAGCTTTGAGACAATCAAAGAGAAGCTCACTTCCACACCAGTATTGATTCCTCCAGATACATCAAAGCCTTTCCAGATATTCTGTGACACCTCCTTGGAAGGATTGGGTGAGGTCCTCATGCAAGAAAAACAAGTGGTTGCTTACGCCTCTCGTCAGTTGAAAACTCATGAGCTCAACTATCCAACACATGATCTTGAACTTGCAGCGGTTGTCTTCGCTCTAAAAGTATGGAGGCACTACTTGCTTGGAAATCGTTGTGAGATCTTTTCTGACCACAAAAGCCTGAAGTATATCTTCATTCAGCCGGACCTCAACCTTCGCCAAAGGAGATGGATTGAAACCATCAACGACTTTGATCTTTCGATCAACTACACTCCGGGCAAAGCTAATGTCATGGCCGATGCTCTCAGCCGAAAAGCTTATATCAATAACCTCATGGTGGAAGAACAACAACCTCTCTTGTGCCAGGAATTCCGCCAACTCAACCTTGAGATTGTGCATCAAGGTTATCTTCTGAATCTTTTGGCAACCCCTCTCTTGGAAGAGATTCGTGCTAGTCAGCGAGGTGATGCTTACACCAAAAACATCATCTCCAATATTCAGCTGCCGAGGTATGAGTCCTTCCACGTCGTTGATCAAGGAGCTCTATTCTTTGAACATCGGATGTTTGTTCCAAACTACCCGGGTTTGAGAGAGCAAGTTCTTAAGGAGGCGCATGATTCGGTTCTTTCTATCCATCCTGGCAGCACAAAGATGTACGTGGACTTGAAAACACAATATTGGTGGCCGGGGTTGAAACAATGTTATGCCAAGTATGTATCGGAGTGTGATGTCTGCCGCAGAGTTAAAGCTGTCCATCAAAAACCTTCTGGTCTTCTTCAACCATTGAAGCCTCCGGAATGGAAATGGGAGAAAGTAGAGATAGACTTCATAACTGGTTTTCCAAGGTCACAGAAGGGCAACAACGCAATCTTTGTTGTCATCGACGGGCTTTCTAAAGTGGCTCACTTCTTTCCCGTCAAGGAAACAATTTCTGCAATTCAGTTGGCTGAGCTCTATATCAACATAATTGTCTCTCTATATGGGGTTCCTCTTGAGATCAGCTCAGACCGTGGAAGCATCTTCACTTCCAAGTTCTGAGGAAGTTTCCAAAATGCTTTGGGAACAAAGTTGAACTTCAGCACAACTTACCACCCTCAGTCACAAGGGCAAGTTGAAAGGATCAATCAGATTCTGGAAGATATGCTCCGTGCTTGCGTGATCTCTTTCGGCATGAAGTGGGAAGAATGCCATCGTTATGCTGAGTTCTCTTACAACAATAGCTTCCAGAAGAGTCTAAAGATGGCACCATTTGAGGTTCTCTATGGCCGCAAATGCAGAACTCCGATTGGTTGGTCGGGCGCAGGTGAAAGAACATTATTTGGCCCCGACATTGTAACTCAAGCGGAGGAGAAGGTTCACGTCATTCTCGAAAACCTGAAGGTTGCTCAAAGTCACTAGAAGAGCAACTACGACAGAAAGCACACGGACATGGAGTATGTCCCTAGTGATCTCGTTTACCTTCGTGTCACTCCCATGAGAGGCACGCACCGGTTTAGTATCAAAGGGAAGCTGGCTCCTATATACATCGGTCCTTTCAAAGTTCGTGGAAGAAGAGGAGAAGTCGCTTATGCTCTTGAGCTCCCTGAAAAACTCAAGGTCCATGATGTTTTCCATATCTCTCAACTCAAGAAGTGCTTCAAGGATCCCGGCAGGACCGTGGACCATGAGCTTATCAATCTCCAAGAAGACATGTCTTATCAAGAACACCCCGCAAAAATCCTAGAAGTCGCACAAAGAAAGACTCGCTACAAGTCTATCAAGTTCTACAAGGTGAAGTGGTCGCACCATTCCGTTGATGAAGCCACTTGGGAACGCGAGGATGAGCTCCATGCCAAGTATCCTACCCTCTTCGTGTCTTCTTCTTCTTCCTAGAATCTCGGGGCGAGATTCCTGTTTAGTGGGGGAGAGTTGTAGCATCCCATCTGTCTAACATATGTAATGCTACATGGTCTAATAATAAAATGCTACTTCCTACATATAATTGTTGCATCATAATTATATCATGCTCATGTCATCATGCCACATTGCATTTGAGCATCATATAAAACTTTTTTTTCATTTGGTCCTTATCTCATATGCACTATTAATTGTATTTGCCTCTTGATATATTGTATTTGGTTCTTGATAAATGTTTGATGCCCAAGTTGAGTTGGGGGCATATCTTTTATTAACTCCACCACCTTTCTTTGTCACCACTCCATAATTCCACCATCCAACTATATGTGGGCTTTGCATTTTATTTGGGTTTACCTCTAGCTCATGTGGGTTGGGATGGATCCTCTTACAATTCCACATGCTCCCATATATGCATCATGTTGTTTTTCACATTATTGATATGTCGAGAGCCACATGGCCACCTTTGCATGCTATGTGAGTGGAACCCCCTTGTCAAGCTTCCATATGGATTTTTTTAATGTATGCTCATGTTGGAATATTTTGAGGCTATTATGCATCTAGTAGGACATACACACTAGCATGTCCAAATTATATTCAAATATGAGCATATTCCATCTACTCCACATGGGACACCAACCTACTCTTTTGGTTTGGCCTTAATTCCATATTTTGGGAATGCATGTGTTAATAAATGCCCATGGTTATTTACAATTGTTTTCACAATAATAAACATGGCATTTACCATTCATGCATGGGCCATGCAAGATCACCACCATCTTCTTTCTTTGGGTTTTTCTTGGATTTTGAGTGGAGCTTGGTTCCTTTGAAATCAATTCAAGCTTGCTCAATTTTGAGTCCAACCATCTTAGGGCACATCCTCTCTTGGTTTTGTTAAGCATCATGGCATGCTTATATTACACGTGGCATATGCCTCTTTTTCCCTCTTAACCAAAATCCCTTTCTCTCTTACCCCCAAACCCTACTCCTACCTCACATTCTCCAGCAGGCCGAGCCTCCCATGCCCGACACCACCCTAACCTAAACCCTAGCCGAGCCCCTCCCCTCTCCTTCCCCTCTCCAACTGGCTGCCCAAGGCCCCACCCGAGCCACCCCTGCACCTTTCCCTCTGGCCCAGCTGCAGCCTCTCCCCAGGCCTCCCGACCTGTGCCTACCGCGTGAGGGGAGGAAAGGTGGCCGCCCCCACTTTTTCCACCTCGAGCCACCCCATGTGCCCTCCCTCTTCCTCTCGGCCTTATCTACCCCCTCTCGTACCTGGCATCGTCCCCAGATCCCCAGGGCCTTGCCCATGCCCACCAAGATCCCCACCTACCCTGCTACCCCCCTCTCCCATCTCTGACAACCCCATCGTCGGCATCTCCCCCGCCCACACCGTGGCAGAAGGAGGGCGCGGCGTCCAGGTGTTGGGGAAGAACTAGTGGAGCTCCTGCTGCATGCTGTTGCCCGGAGACGAGGAGGAGGCGGCCCTGTACCTACTGCCGATCGCTGACCCGAGGAAACCCTAGCCTGCAGATCACCAGCAACGCCGCCGATCCCCTGCGCTCCAGACCGAAGCACCACCACCAACCCACTCCCGGTGAGCCGATGCACCCCCTGACATCCTCCCTCTGTACTTCGCTTCCTGTACGTGCCAATCGATTCATCGAGCAACCTCTGTGCACGTTTTCTTGTAGTCGTTTTCCCACGTAGCGTCGCAGAACCTTATCCTCGCCGCGCAGCAGATCCCAGCATCAAGCCCAGCTAGCCGCAGCGTAGCCGCCGCCGCGAGCACGCGCCAGATCGCAGGTTCGAGTTCCCCCGCCGGGCCGCGCTCTGTTCTGCCTGTTTCTTCAGAGAACACCGGCGTGTAAAAAAACAGTACTCGAGGGCTGTTTTCCAGATAACCCCTGGCTTTTTTTTTCACGCAACCCGCGCTCCACATGGCCCCACATGTCATCCGCGGTGGAACTTTTACAGAAAGGCACTGCGGGTTTCGCAGCCTCATCCCGCAGTCCCCGTCTATGCCGCGTGTCACCCGCCGCTTTACCCGCTGGCACGTGGGCCTGTTTGAGGCACGGGCCCCCTTGTGAGCCGCGGTGGCTCGTTTCGGTCGCCGTAGAAAAAGTCTGCCGCGCGTTGGTTTCCGCCAGCTCAGCGCGGCCCCACCCGTCAGCGTCTGTGGCTAAGTCTGCCTGTGTGCAAATAGTCTTTGTTTCCTTTTCTATTTAAACAAAATAATTTCAGAAATGTTTAATATGATTTTAAATCCAGTTTTAAATAAATTTTAATTGGTAATTCCAAATTTTGACAAATAATATATGTTTCTGAATCAGAAAAATGTGAGGAATTCAAATATGCCATCCAAAATAATGTTTGACTAATTTAAATTTTCGAGATGATTAAACTTGCAATAAATGCCTTTTCTCAATTAATTAATAAGTTTAATTCTATAACTCCAAATTTGACAAATAATATGTCTAAATCGATCAGCGCGATGAGCCCGTTCTAACTACGCATTCCATGATATGAATTGAAGCATGATCTTGTAAATATTAATCATACGACAACGTTTGTGGGAGCAAAACATGACTAAAAACCTAATAAAATGCTTTATTCTTATACCCCACACCTCACCCATGCCATGCTATGCTATGCCATGTAAATTGTGTATCATTCATCATGGCATGCTTGGTTGCTTGTCACATTTTATTCCTATGCTTGCGCACTTTATTTAAATTGGCCCTTGTTTGTTTGATTCTTTTCGAATAGACGCCGAGCAGGGGAATTATCAGGAATCCCATGAGTACCACCCAGATCCATCTCTCGCTTCAACTGACCTGGCAGGCAAGCACTACCACATGCTTGCATACATATAGTACCTATTGCTTCTATCTTATTCTTGCATCATTGAGTCGCGATTGCATTAAACTAAATCCCAAGTATTGCATGGCCTTACTTTTAAACCCCACCGAAGCTTGTTCCTCCATCCCATGAGCTACTACTACAGGAGTTGTTTGAGCCAAGCGAGTCGTAGAACAGCATGTGTAGGGTATGTGAGTGTCTGATTGTTAACGAGGTACCTAAACAACTTAACTTGAGTAGTAATGGGATAACTAATGAAAGAGGCACCAGTGGGCAATATCTGTTATTTGGTTTTTCATGCTCACTTGTGTCCCGTAGGACCCCGAGTACTTGATACCTGTTCCTTGACTATCGCACTATCCGCATATGGGACCATGAATCCCCTTAGTCAAAGCTTGATTCATTTCTTATTTCTTGGGGCCACAAAGTAGTTTGGGGCTTTATTACTATCCTGTACTTATTCCATGTTTTACTGCTCGATTTATGATTGTGCGTGGAGCACCTGTACTGTTTAGGAATTGCGGAGTGTTTTCACGGTATCGACAAGCCCAGTCACACTTTCGGATTCCCAGTCGTTTACAGCCATTGGCGCAAACCTTGGGTCTGTCTGGAAGCCGGCCAACTTCGTTGCGGGTAGCTTAATGGGGGTGCCCCCCTAAAATAATTTATGAATCCTCTGATTGCTTTGTCGTGAAAGCCTCGTTGGGTTTTGATTTAGTTTTTCCGAGGTCGATCGTGTGTGTGTTGCTATTTGTGCACCCCTGTAGGGTAAATCTTTCTGAAAGCCGTGTCCGCGGTTATGGATGACTTGGAGCACAATGTCTCGATCATAGACAAGCATAACTAAAGTACCGACTTTAATTTGACTAAATATCTGACTAGTAATTAGTGCAATACTCAAGGAATGATTAATAAAACTGCCAACGGATGGGTTGTTTGTCCGCTTTCTCGTTGGTAAACGAGAAGGAGGATGGATCTATTACTTTATACTGTTATAACTGTTGTTTCTAATTAACGGACATCCGCCTATCATTGTTAGGTGGATGGTTAGCGAGTATCTATAGACTTGTTAGTTATTTTATCTTTTGCTGCAATTGCGTCCCCCCAGGTATATGTCCCCTTTAGAGGCATAAAGACTTGCTGAGTACCCCTAGGGTCTTACACGATAAATTGTTTGATTCAGATGAACAGGTGTATTCGCAAGATGGATACTAGGTGGAGGAAACATATGATGTTGGCAACGATCACTCGGTGTAGAGATTCCGAGGAGTGGGATCCGTGAGATCTATGGGCGGGATGTGCTTATTTATGTGCATCTTATGCCGATTTGCTTCTTATCCGTACTCGGATCTTGTTTCCCGCTTCCACTTGCTACTCTGTTGATTGATGTATGAGGAGCTATCACACACTATTATCTCTATCTAGGATATTTGGATCTTGCCGTATGGCGTTGCAATATTTCTATTTCTTTTAGATGGTATGGCTCTGAGAACGGTTGTAAGGTAGCTTGCATACATACTCACTTGTGTATGTATTTGATCTCTTCGCCTGTTATCTACGCCGCTCGCTCTTGTTCCGATGTTCTTGGAAGTGGTTAGGGCGGTCGATGGGCCTACACGTGGGTGGCCCTGGGCCCCCGCTGTAAAATCCCTTATCCACTTTTGATTCATCCAGGCTTGAACTTAGAGCGTAGGGTCCGAGGTTGTAACAATATGAACTTCAAGTTCTACATTATTCTGAATAAACTCAAAGCTAACCCCGCATTTTTGCTGGCCAGCGTCGATTTGCCGATATCGCCCTTCCTTCACACCATCCTGCTGGCCTATGGTCTCCATCTGGCGCACCTGCATCCTTCTGTCGTCGTTCTGCTCGCCGTCTTCTAGTGGTTGTGCGAGTTCTTAGTCGGCATGCTGCCGTCACTCGAGCTCTTCTTCCACTACTGCTATCCTGAGAGGTGTCGGAGCAGGTGTTGTCTTGATCGGTGAAATCACCTGAGAGGTGTCTATTGAAATCACCTTTAAGTCACCCCGAATACCTGATAAACAAAAAAAATTGCATCCAAATGCACAAGTATAATTTGAATGTCCAAACAGAACAACAGAGCTTACATACCTGAGACTTGAAATAGAGTTGTTACCACTGCTGCTTTAGATTCTCCATGGACTCAATGTTCACTATCCTTCGCACGTCGCAGTAACCGCTCCTCTTTGCTCCTCCAGGTGGCCGAACTTCCACACTTCATCTACTGCTAAACCTCTCAAAGGTGCTGCTCCGCATGTGATGTGCATGCTGCCTGATGATCTACAGAAGTGGCAATGGCAGACATCTACGCACCAGGTAGCCTAGGCAAATACTACAACATAGACGCGGACCTGGTGTTCGCATACTCATCATAGTCGGCGATCCTGATCCCAACGGGGCAACCGAAATTCCTCTCTTCCTTCCTCTCGCAAAGTGTCCACTCTGTCAATTGTGAAATAACCCAACGACGATGCTCCTAAAGCCCTGTCTTCACACACATTGTCTCCCATCGGTTTTGATAGAGTAATGTTAATGGCACCATGGGCCGTCGGGAACAACGTCGTGAGTTTCCCGGCAGGGTTGGCCATTGACAACACTGCTTTCCCGCGGCTGATGCCCGACCGCGAGGTCTTCGTCAACCTACTGCGATCCCCGGGGCACGGTGGTGCCCCTGCTATAGACAGCGCTCCCCGCCGCCACTAACGACCGAAGAAGAAGTCGTGCGTCTAATCTGACGCGCGCTTCGTACGTCTTGTATCTTCAACTCTTATCTTTATTGCTACTTCCGTCGATCCGGTTATAAGTGCAACTAAGTGTTTTGGAAAATCAACCCGACGGACATGGATTCCTACTCCTATATGATTGGTTGCAAAAGTTTTCCGTTACAACGGGACGGGATAGGACACTGTTTCGTTTGATGGTATTGGGGCATGACTTTTTACAAAGAAGGGACGCGGTGACTAAGGAGTCATGGATGTGGTGCGGGGTAGGAAGGCAGCTTTTGACCAAAGTGCATTGTGACGGACGAAGAGAGAAACGCTCCTTCTTTTATTGTTAGGTATAGATAGATTCCTTTGTGTGACCAGAAAAACTCGCCGAGATCTGCAACTTGGAGCAAATAGGAATTTGCTTCCAACCTGCCAACTAAGCAATCCGATCTGAAAAAAGACCACCTATTTATCGGTCTCCTTGAGGAACTCGCCAAGAACAATTTAATCACCACAATCAATGATTTGTCCAACAACACCAATTGCAACCGTGAGTAACCTAGTGCTCTGATACCAAGATGATGAAGACTGTTTGGCCCAATCTTTCACGATGCACCTCCTGATCAAACCGATAAAATCTCCAAATCACGTGATGAACGTAACCTGAAGATGGGGAAAACAAATCTTACGAGCAACTCAACGATGAATGATGAACCTCTCGCCGGGATAGACACACCAAAGCTCGACAACCCTCGACAATTCGAGTACCTTCGCGCACACATGATTACTCTTGACAATTCAAGAACTCTCTTGTCTTTATTTATGGATAATTGGACCAGCATTTGAGACACCATCACACACGCCAATCCTAGAGGGACGGTGATAATATGAACTTCAAGTTCTACATTGTTTTGAATAAACTCAAAGCTAACCCCGCATTTCTGCTGGCCAGCGTCGATCCGCCGATATCGCCCTTCCTTCACACTATCCTGCTGGCGTATGGTCTCCATCTGGCGCACCTGCATCCTTCTGCTGTCGTTCTGCTCGCCGTCTTCAAGTGGTTGTGCGAGTTCTTAGTCGGCGTGCTGCCGTTACTCGAGCTCTTCTTCCACTACTTCTATCCTGAGAGGTGCCAGAGCAGGTGTTGTCTGGCTCGGTGATCTTTAGGCGCCACGAGGAGTTCAGCTGTCGTTACATCAAGGTCCAGGGGCATGAGTGGCCCCGCTTCCGCAAGGGCTTGTGCTACGCGTGGGTGATTGAGGCCGAGGATATCCTCAAGCTCTGGTCGCTCGGCCGCTTCCCCAGGACGACTAGAACACCATGGGCAAGGATAGGCAGGTGCTAATGACGGTTATCCTCCAGATTCTAGAGCTGGCAGACGCCGGCCTTGACTACGCTTATGTGATCTCATCCTGGTTCCACAACTTGGCCCTGTATGGGAATTTGCTAGAGACGATGATGATATGCAGCTATGAACCGGCATTGGCTACGATCTTAGCCTTGAAGACGCCTGCTGGGTCACACAGACGCTACTGGAGAGGGATGCCACCTACCCCTCACTAGTGCCTCCCTTGTATCTGAGCCGCAATGTCGATGAATTTGTGATGAGGATGCCCGTCTGTAGTGAGTGGGGAATCGATTCACGGTGGGAGAGCGCCATCTGCCATCACCACTCGGGAACCGATGGGCCCTTCGGAGTAGGGGTGATGGCACCGACGGAAGCGGCATCGGAGGAAGCAGTCCTGGAGCATGTGGGAGTGGTGCCAGGGATAGCTCTACCCCTACCTTTGATGTGGCCCCCGACGGTGCTTACGGCGGCAAGCATCCCTGGAATGGGATCCAAAGGGCAAGGGGCCCAAGGAGCCCGAGTTCCTGGTGATGAACCTGGATGATGAAGACGAGGAGGATACCATTACCCTAGCGGCCCGCCGTCGGCGAGCGGGCATGACTCCTCAACCAGCGGTAGCTGCGCCCAGGATGTATGGTCCCTTCCGACCTTCCGGGGGAAATGCCCCTTCCTTGGCAGGTGGGCGTGCCTGATACATTGCAAATGTATCCATAATTTGTGATGTTCCATGCTTGGTTTTATCCACTTTCTTGTGTTTTGTTCCAACTTTGGAGTACTTTTCATATGATTTCTTGGACTAACCTATTAACAAGAGCCACAGTGCTAGCTGCCTGTTTTTTGCTGTTTTTGGTTCCAGGAAAGTCAGAAAATGAATATTCTCGGAAATAGACTAGACAAAAGCCAAAGTGCCTATTTTTCCGGAAGAGATCAAGTGCCAGAATACGAGACGGAGAAGGGCCAGGGAGCCACCACACCACCTGGCCGCGCGGCTAGGCCTGGCCCGCACCAGGGGGTGGTGTGGCCGCTCCCCTCGGCCTCTCCTTCCGCCTATATATTGCCCTCAGGATGAAAACCCTAAGTACCCGATAAAAAATCCACGAAAGAGTCTATAGCCGCCGTCATCTCCATCTCTAGATCGGGAGGGATCTAAAGCTCTTCCCGGCACCCTGCCGGAGAGGGGAATTCACCCTCGAGGCCTTCTTCATCACCATGCAAGCCTTCGGTGTGATGCGTGAGTAGTTCATCCTTGGACTACGGATCCATGTAGTAGCTAGATGGCTGGTTATCCTCCTTTGTGCTTTCATGTTTAGATCTTGTGAGCTCCGTTCATGATCAAGATAATCTATTTGTAATTCTACATGTTGTGTTTACGGGGATCCAATGGATATTGAGATGCTATTTCAGATTGATTATTGATTCTATCATGTCTTTGTTATTTGTGATCTTGCATGCTTTCCATTGTTAGTAGCTATCTTGGCCAAGTAGATGCTAGCAACTCCAAGAGTTAGTATTTATGCTCGATAGTGGGTTCATGCATCTGGTAATCTGGGGAAGTGACAAAAATATCTAAGGTACTAGATGTGTTGTTGCTACTAGGGAGAAAAAACAATCTTTTGTCCATAGAACAATCGTATTGTTTACTTTACACACAGTTCGTAAAGCAATAATCTTTTGCTTGCAACTTAATACTGGAGGGGGTTCGGATGATAACCTGAAGGTGGATTATTAGTCATAGATGCAGTTGGATGGCGGTCTATGTATTATGTTGTAATGCCCAATCAAGTCTCAAAGGAGTCAAGATGATTAGTATATGCATGTATTGCTTTCTCGGTGTTTGTCAATTGCCCCGCTGTAATTTGTTCACCCAGCATGTTGTCTATCTTAAGGAGAGCCACCTCTAGTGAACTATGGATCCCGGTCCTTTACTTTACATACAATCTGCAACTGTTTACTGCTTTGTGTTTACTTTCTGCAAACTTTTACTTCTTTCCATTCGATATGTCTAATCCTTTGTTTTCCGCAAAACACGGTGAGATTGACAACCTCATCGCAAGTTGGGGACAAAGTTCTGTGGTTGTGTTGTGCAGGTCTCCACGTTGCTACTAGCACCGGTACTGCGCCCTGCCAAAGCTCAGCTAGTAACACCTTTGGGGTGTTTCCTTGCTCCTACTGGTTCAATTAAACCTTGGTTTCATAACTGAGGGAAACTTGCTGCTGTGCTCATCATACCTTTCTCTTGGGGTTCCCAACGAGCTCCACACCAACACCGCCATCAAGCAATTTTCTAGGCGCCGTGCATTGAGCCATCAGTGTGCCAAGAGCTTCTCCCTCGGCAAGCTCTCTTCCCTGCCCACGCTAAAAGACATTTCATGTTTTCCTTTGTTTTGCGTGTTAGATAACAATACTATGGAGACTTTTCATGTGTGCTAAGTGTGCAGGAAGTTTTGAGGGGGCCGGATAATCCGCCCTCCATGGGCTGGATAATCCGGCCTACCTCATCTCTCAAGGAAGCCAAGGCGCGTCGCTTTGTGTCCAGTCGGATTTTCTCCCGGAAAATCCGAACTGGGGCGGTTTTTCCTCCCTAGGCCAGATACTCTAGGTTTCGTAAGGGCCGGATAATCCGGCGCCCAGTTTTCGAGCAAAAGGTGCCAAGGCATGTCGCTCGGTATCCGGTCGGATTTTCTCCCGGAAAATCCGAACTGGGGCGGTTTTTCTTCCCGAGGCCGGATAATCCGGCCTTCGCATAGGACCGGATAATCCGGCCCGCAGAAGATGATCAAAGGCAAGCTCGGCGCGTCTCACTGTGAGGGGGCGGATTTTCTGCTGGATATTCCGAGTCTGGGGCGGAGTTTCCCTAGACCGGATAATCTGGCCCCCACTTGGGCCGGATAATCCGGCCCCCAAAGTGTGCAACGGCTGGTTTTTGGAAGGGGGTATCAGTACCCCTTCTTCCGCAACGTCCAGACTTCTTGATTCACTCGAATTTGACCAGACCTTGTGCAAGAGCTCTAAATCTTGATCTCCCACTCCAACCACCAGAAGGTCTTGATCTTTGGTGGAATTGAAGGAGGAGAAGTTCATCATCAACATGAAGAATCAAGCGCTTCAACTCCTCTCCATTCACTTGGAGAAATCCCTGATCTAGTATTCTTGTTAATACCTAGATCTTGTTATTGTATTTGACAACTTTGTTCTTGTGGCAGCTTGTTGTCATTTCGGGAGCCTCCAAGTTGTTGTGGAGTTGTTGCCCCGCTAGTTGTGTAAAGGCGCCGGTGCCCGCCTCGAAGGGTACCTATAGTGGAAGGTGTATCAGGCCTGTTGGGGCGAGATCCATCGGAGAACAGGGTGAGGCCTTTTGTGGCGTGGTGGTCTTAGTACCACCCACCCCTCCAATGCAGACGTACTTCCCTTAACAAGGAAGGAACTGCGGTCAAACAAATCCCGTGTCTCCGCGTGCTTCACTTCGGTTCACTCGTTCCTCTTCCACTCGCTCTTTCCTCGCTAGTAGATAGGTTTGCATATAGGGAAATTCCACACATTAGTTTATCTAGAGATTTACCTTTGTGCTAAGCCTAAAATTGAGAAAGAATTAAAAATTGGTGTAGCGCCTATTCACCGCCCCTCTAGGTGCCCATACGATCCATTTCAATTGGTATCAGAGCCCCGGCTCTTAATTCGGGCTTAACTGCCTAAGAGTAGTATGGGTACCAAGGATGATGGAAATGAGGCTGTGGATAAGGTCACAATGGATGATCTCAAGTCGTTGGAAACAACCTTGTTGAAATCCTTTGAGGCCAAGATGGAGGAGATGAATCAAATGATTACTCGCCTTACATCATCCATAGCCCCATCTCCATCCTCCTCTAAGTCTCCCACACCATCATCTAAGGAAAAGGGTAACACCGGATCCAAGGATGATGATGTGGAAGGTGAAAAACTAAATGGCTCCACCTCCAAAAAGGGAAATGGTAAGGAGGAATATAGTGAGTTTCGCCACGTATATTCCCCCGACCCACCTATCCCTCATCCTCATATAAACAATAGGGGTGATCCACCCAAGCTCACTGCTTCTTCTTTTAACCAATGGCAATTTCTAATGAAATCTCATGTTTGCAGCTCCTCTATTGAATTGTGGAGGATTATTGAAGAAGGTCTTCAGATTGGAGATCAAACCAATCTAACAAGAAGGGAAGTTGTGGATAGCCAATTGAATGCCACTGCTCTCCACATGGTACAGCTGGGTGTGGGTCCCAAGGACATGCCACACATTGAACATCTCAACATAGCTAAAGAGGCGTGGGATGCTCTTACGGACCTTTTTGTTGGAAATGAAAGCATGAGAAGAAACCGGTATGATGCCCTTAGTAACGAATCTGAGGGATTCTACATGTTGGATGGTGAAAACCATGAGGACATGTATAGAAGACTCAAGGGCATCGCAACAACATTTCGGAAGCATGGGGCCACTCACATTGATGATGCATGGATAAAAAGAAAGTATGTGAGTGCCTTAATGCCTTTCGAACCGACGGATTTGAAGAGCTTGCAAGGTAGACACAACTATCATCAAATGACATCCAATGAAGTCATGCAAGAAATGGCGTCATTCAAAGTGGCGGCAAAGAATGCTGAAGATGCCCGTGCTCGGGCCATTGGAATGCAAAAGGGTGTCAATGTGGCTCTCAAAGCCAATGTTGTTGAGCAAGAGGACGATGAAGGAGTTTTTGAGAGGGTATCCATGGACTGCCCCGATGAGGTCAAACATGCTCATGGTGAGTACATGGAATTGTATGCAAGGAACTTTTGGAAGGACCCTACCAAAGCCAAGTCTGAACTTGAGCGCAAGAATGGGTCAAATGGAAGAAGAGAAAGTGGCCCAAGATTGAGAACTTGCTTCAACTGTGGAGATAGACTACACTTCGTAGCCGAGTGTCCTTATCAAAATAGAGAAGACAATGGTGGCAGGCTCATTCTCAAAGAGAAATCCAAAGCTCCGAAGAAGAAGACATTTGCTAAGAAGAATGGCCCTTTCAAGAAGCAACCCAAGATGGTCCGTGTAGCTCAAGAGGAATACTCCTCCGCAAATGAAGATGAAGAGGATGATGATAGTTCCCGCGAAGTGGCTGCTATAGCCACCACATCGACTCCCTCGTCTCTCTTCGACTCGCCGAACGAGAACGCCGTCAACAACAACGCCACTTGTCTAATGGCAAGAGGATCCGAGGTATCAACTTCTAACTCCTCATTTCCTAAGACTAACATAATTTTGGATATGGATGATCATGACAGTCTTGAAATGAAAGAGGAAGTTATTGCCTTGGATACTTTTTTCACTAACCTACAAGGTGATCACAAACTCCATTTTGATGCTCTTATGAGTCAACTTGCTCAAGCCGAAGATCTCCTTGAAGAAAAGGGCAGAATTGAAAGAGAAGATGCCTTGGAGATAGCCTCTTTGAAGAATGCGTTGGAAGAGGAAGAGGAAACTCGAGTTTCTTTAGAAGAAAGACTCGAATCCCTGGAGGAGTCACAAGAAGAAGTTGTAACTCAGCTCATTAAAGAACG
Organism: Avena eriantha; assembly: GCA_910589775.1. NCBI lineage: Eukaryota > Viridiplantae > Streptophyta > Magnoliopsida > Poales > Poaceae > Avena > Avena eriantha. Next base: position 268,154,853 of record OU342741.1, on the reverse strand, counting down.
TGACCATGCTCTTGCCAAGGTAAAGAAACTAAAGAAAGAAAAGATTGATTTTGGAGAAGTTTGATGATCTTGAAAGTGCTCACAACGCATTGAAGAGTGACCATTCTACTCTAAATGATTCTCATGACCAGCTCCAAACTCAATTGAAACGGTATGATGTGCCAAGTACCTCCTCTTCATCCTTTGGAAAAGAAGATCTTGCAAGGAGTTCTCAACACAAAGGTAAAGGGGTTATTGATAAGATACTGAGCAGGCAAAGGACAAACAACAGTAAAGAAGGTCTTGGTTACATACCCAAGATAAAGAGCAAGAAAAACAAGAAGAAGCATCAGAACAAGACTGCTCAATCGAAGACTAGCAACATTACCAATGACAAGACTAATTATGATGGTTTTGCAGGGATCAACAATCCTAACTTCGAACTATATTGTGATTCTTATGGTGATGTTTATGCTAGTTATGTAGGGCCTTATGATTGTTACATTCCTTGGTCTATTTGGGTTCCCAATACCCTTGTTACTAACATGAGAGGACCCATTGAAAAATGGGTACCTAAAACCAAGAAGTAATTTTCTTGCAGGGCTATGCTTCCCGTGGATCTAAATGGGTACCTAAAACCAAGAAGTAATTTTCTTGCAGGGCTATGCTTCTGGTGGTTCTAAATGGGTACTCGATAGCGGTTGTACGAGTCATATGACCGGAAGCAAGGAGATCATCACGGAGATGCGGCCAAACCTTGATCACATTACCGTCTCCTATGGTGACAAGTCAAAATCTGAGGTATTGGGTCTCGGCAAAGTTGTTGGCTCACGATATCTCTCTCGTGGAGGTCATGCTTGTTGAGACCCTCGGGTATAACTTACTTTTAGTTCGTGCCCTTGGTAAGATGGGATTTGCAGTTTACATTGATGCTGATTTAGTGGTACTCTTGTGGAGCAAGTCTCTAAAAGTCGCTTTCGTGGGATATGTCGAAACGACCTGTACGTGGTGGACTTTTCGGGGAAAACCACTACAGGTCTGATGTGTCTTTTCGGAAAGGTTGACGTGGGTTGGCTATGGCATCGCCGACTAGCCCACGTCAATATGAGAACTTTGAATAGTCTCCACAAGGGTGGCCGCATTCTTGGACTAAAAGAAGATGTCTCTTTTGCCAAAGATCGTGTTTGCAGGGCGTGTGTTGAAGGGAAAATGCATGATTCTCCTCATCGAAGGAAAACTATTATCTCTTCAAAAAGGATTTTGGAGCTCCTTCATATGGATCTTTTCGGACCTCCATATCATGCAAGCCTCGGTGGGAAGAAGTATTGTCTTGTGACTGTTGATGATTACTCAAGATACACTTGGGTTTATTTCTTCAAGTTGAAGAGTGAAACTCAACAAACTGTCACCGACTTCGCCAATGAGGTTCAATGTCAACACAACGTCCCCATTCTGGCGATAAGGAGTGATAACGGCTCGGAGTTCAAGAACTACACCTTAAATGAGTTCCTAAGTGAAGAGGGGATAAGACATCCATATTCCGCTACGTACAACCCTCAACAAAATGGTGTAGCCGAGAGGAAGAATCGAACTCTAATGGACATGGCAAGATCAATGTTGGCCGAATTCAAATCTCCATATAATTTCTAGGCTGAAGCAATCTCTACTGCTTGTCATTCATCCAATCGTTTATACCTCCGCAAGATTTTGGACAAGACTCCGTATGAAATACTTACCGGTAACAAGCCAAACATCTCATACTTTTGGGTATTCGGGTGTAAGTGTTTCTTTCTTATTAAAGGAGTTCGTTTATCTAAGTTTGAATCTAAGGCTCTAGAAGGTATTTTTGTTGGTTATGGTGCCGAATCCCACACTTATAGAGTCTACAATAATCTCTCTAGAACTGTTGTAAAATCTTGTAGTGTGGTGTTTGAGGAAAATGACGGTTCCCGTGCGGAGCAATTTGGTGTTTGTGATGCAGATGTTGAAATACCCCAAGATGCCATAAGAAGAATGGGCGTGGGATTCTTCCGCCCCATTGAGGAACCCCTTGTGGTGGACCGGGAAGGACAATGCTCTACTCATATAGAGACCTCATCTACACATACGCAACATGCTCCAACCTTGGGGGCAACTTCTACACCATCTCCATCAACTGCTGAAGGTCAAGTTGCTTCAGAAAGCTCCAGGCCGGATTTTCCGGTGGATACCGGATTATCCGGCCACCCCGCTCCAGCTGACCATGCAGCTCCTGGTGGTGAAGATATCAATACAAGCTCTAGGCCAGATTTTCCGGCTGACCCCGGATTATCCGGCTCCTCACCAGTTCAAGCAAGTCCCAGGCTTCCTGATGAAGCTGCTGCAAGTTCTCCCAGGCCGGATTATCCGGCCTCTCCATCATTCGAATTATCCGACCCTGACTCTCTAGTTCTGCAGCCTCTTGTTATGGCTACGGATTCACTTCAAGGGCATGCGTCTCCACCACCCGCTACTGATGTTCTAGCTACTGATCAAGGCGGAGAAAATGCTTCCAATGAAGACTCAAGTGATGAATCTCCTCCACCAAGAGACAACAAACTTATTGAACTTCGTCGCAAGGCTCGGGCTGATCGTAACCTTGAGTTGAGGGGTCACACTCTCGACAAGGTTGTTGGTGATCTTCGACGAAGGGTGTCTACAAGAAGAGAATTGGCCAGTTTTGGTGAGCATCAAGCTCATATCTCCATGGTGGAACCTAAGAAGGTCTTTGAAGCTCTTGAAGATCCAGACTAGGTTGTTGCTATGCATGAAAAATTGAATAATTTCGAGTGCAACAAAGTCTGGAAACTAGTGGAGAAACCCAAAGAGTGCCGCAATGTTATCGGCACCAAGTGGATTTTCAAGAACAAGCAAGATGAGGATGGCATTGTTGCGAGGAAGAAGGCAAGACTTGTGGCACAAGGTTACTCCCAAGTTGAGGACATCGACTTCGGCGAGACCTATGCTCCTGTGGCTCGCCTTGAGTCCATCCGTATTCTACTTGCTTATGCTGCTCATAATAATTTTAAGTTACAGCAAATGGACGTCAAGAGTGCCTTCCTTAACGGTCCTCTACATGAGTTGGTATACGTAAAGAAACCCCCAGGGTTTGAAGATCCTAACTTTCCAAACCATGTCTACAAACTCGATAAGGCACTCTATGGCCTTAAACAAGCCCCACGTGCGTGGTATGAGTACCTTAAAGAGCTTTTGTTAGATCGTGGCTTCGAAGTTGGGCAAATCGACCCCACTATTTTTACTAAGAAGGTTAAGGGGGAGCTTTTCGTATGCCAACTATATGTAGACGATATCATCTTTGGTTCTACTAACAAAGCTTTTAACGATGGATTTTCAAAGCTTATGACTGACAGGTTTAAGATGTCTATGATGGGGGAATTATGGTTCTTTCTTGGATTCGAGATCAAGCAACTTAGAGAAGGAACCTTTATTAATCAAGCAAAGTACATCCAAGACATGCTCAAGAGATTCAAGATGACGGATCTAAATGGTGTCGCTACTCCGATGCAAACAAAGTGTCATCTCGAACTCAACCCTCATGGTAAAGATGTGGACCAAAAGGTATACCGGTCCATGATCAGCTCTCTTCTTTACCTCTCGCATCCAGACCCGATATTGTGTTGAGTGTGGGAGTGTGTGTAAGGTATCAAGCAGCTCCTAAAGAAATCCACTTAGTGGCGGTCAAGAGGATCTTTCGATATTTGGTTCATTCCCCCAACTTTGGTCTCTGGTATCCCAAGGGCTCCAATTTCTCTTTATGTGGTTGTATTGACTCAGATTGGGCTGGTGATAAGGATGATCGGAAATCCACTTCTGGAGCTTGTCAATTCTTGGGAAGATCTCTTGTATGTTGGTCCTCCAAGAAGCAGAATTGTATATCTCTCTCCACCGCCGAAGCTGAATATGTTGCTGTTGCCAGCGCTTGTACTCAATTATTATGGATGAGGCAAACTTTAAAGGAATACGGTGTCAATTGTGACAAAGTGCCTCTTTTATGTGATAATGAAAGTGCTATCAAAATTGCGTACAATCCAGTTTAGCACACAAGAACGAAGCATATTGAGATTCGGAATCATTTTATTCGTGACCATGTTGCTCAAGGCGATATTGATCTATCTTTTGTGAGCACGAAGAACCAACTGTCAGATATTTTTACAAAGCCACTTGATGAAGCAAGATTCTGCTATTTGAGGAATGAGCTAAATATCATTGATTCCGGGAGTTTGTCTTGACTACCCATGCACTCACTCGTACATCTCAATCCTTGTTTGGTCTAGGTGTGGGCATGAATATAGGGGGAGTGTGGTTCTAACTTATTAGGCTAACCCCCCCCCCCATAATGCCAATAGCAAGTTATATCATTTCTCTTAATATCCTGTTGTGATATGTGAGCTTATTGATGAGTATTGGTCGTGAACCCAAGATATATCTTCGCGGTGTCACACCATACACTCCAACAAGGTGGCTTCGGCCACCGCCCTCTCCCTTGTGGAGAATTGGCTCTTTTTGGATGTTCTTTGCTCTCTCATGTTCTTATGGGAATCACACTCAATCTTGGCTTTCATTTGATTTGGATTTTGCAATTTTGAGTGTCTAGTACCATCTCAGTTTGGCTTTCTTAATCCTAAGCCTTCCCTACCTCTAAGCCATCTATTCTTGCACACAAGTCCCTTGTACACCTTGTGGGGGTGTTGTTTGGGGACGCGCGGGCCTCGTTCTGTGTATAACAGAATCCCAGAATTTAGGCCGGATAATCCGGCCCAAGTGTTGGCCGGATAATCCGGCCCTGGCGGATTCAATCTTAAAGGGCAGGACTCGGGGGGAAGGGCTCATATCGAGCAGCACTTCTCCCCCAGCCCTCTCCTTCTCCCCAGCCGCCGCCTGCCACCCCTCAACCTCCCCGGAGCCTCTCCGGCCACCGGATTTTCCGGGCCTCCCCAGATCTTCTTCTCCGCGCCTCCGGGTACCTTCTCCTCCGCATTCTTCCTCCAATGAGTGAGGGTAACTCCCTCTCCCCCCATCTTTCTTGCTACTGATGCTGATGATGAGGAAGGTGCACTGAGGAACTTGAGGATGAGGATGAGGAAGAGCATGTAGACGAGGACGAGGACGAGGACTATGATGAGTGATCCCATGAGGCGCTACCATCGCTCTTCTCCCTTTTTGGTGTCTCGATGCCAAAGGGGGGGAGTAGTTCTATTAGGTTGTCCATGGATTTGCATGGGTCGGGCATAAGCACTTGCATTGTTTTATTCGTTATTTCTTGCTTATGCCCATTTAGCGTTGAACTTTTAAATTCGTGGTTTGTGATTTGTGGTTGAGACTTTATGTGGTTGTCTGGATGGTACCTATGGACTTCATATCATGGATTATGCTCATGGCTATATCTATTCATATCCTATTGCTGGAGGTTTATCACGGAAGGCGCGCGCTAATAATGGTTATCCAATAATAATTGTGATTTTTGTCAAGGATGCCTATTCTCTACTTCAGTGATATGTGCTTTTTCCCTTATGTCTATGGAATAGATTCACCTATTTGTGTGCATTTGTATTCCAATGCAAAACTCTATTATGCACACATTGAGGGGGAGTCCCTTTCGTAGTTATCTCTGTTTGTCTTGTGTCTTTCTCCTGCAAATCTTGGTATTGTCATCTAACACCAAAAAGGGGGAGATTGAAAGAACATTTCATGTTTTCCTTTGTTTTGCGTGTTAGATAACAATACTATGGAGACTTTTCATGTGTGTTAAGTGTGCAGGAAGTTTTGAGGGGGGCCGGATAATCTGCCACTCCAAGGGCTGGATAATCCGGCCTACCTCATCTCTCAAGGAAGCCAAGGCGCGTCGCTCTGTGTCCAGTCGGATTTTCTCCCGAAAAATCCAAACTAGGGCGGTTTTTCCTCCCTAGGCCGGATACTCCGGCCCCCAGAAGATGATCAAAGGCAAGCTCGGCGCGTCTCACTGTGAGGGGGCGGATATTCTGCCGGATATTCCGAGTCTGGGGCGGAGTTTCCCCAGACCAGATAATCCGGCCCCCACTTGGGCCGGATAATCTGGCCCCCAAAGTGTGCAATGGCTGGTTTTTGGAAGGGGGTATAAGTACCCCTTCTTCCCCAATATCCAGACTTCTTGATTCACTCGAATTTGACCAGACCTTGTGCAAGAGCTCTAAATCTCGATCTCCCACTTCAACCACCCAAAGGTCTTGATCTTTGGTGGAATTGAAGGAGGATAAGTTCATCATCAACATCAAGAATCAAGCACTTCAACTCATCTCCATTCACTTGGAGAAATCCCTGATCTAGTATTCTTGTTAATACCTAGATCTTGTTATTGTATTTGACAACTTTGTTCTTGTGGCAGCTTGTTGTCATTTCGGGAGCCTCCAAGTTGTTGTGGAGTTGTTGCCCCGCTAGTTGTGTAAAGGCGCTGGTGCCCTCCTCGAAGGGTACCTATAGTGGAAGGTGGATCAGGCCTGTTGTGGCGAGATCCATCGGAGAACAGGGTGAGGCCTTTTGTGGCGTGGTGGTCTTAGTACCGCCCACCCCTCCAACGCAGACGTACTTCCCTTAACAAGGAAGGAACTGCGGTCAAAGAAATCCTGGGTCTCCGCGTGCTTCACTTTGGTTCACTCGTTCCTCTTCCACTCGCTCTTTACTCGCTAGTAGATAGGTTTGCATATAGGGAAATTCCACACATTAGTTTATCTAGAGAATTTACCTTTGTGCTAAGCCTAAAATTGAGAAAGAATTAAAAATTGGTGTAGCACCTATTCACCCCCCTCTAGGTGCCCATACGATCCATTTCACACGCTGCAACAAGCCTCCGCAAGGCGACGCCATTGGCGCGGCGGGAATGCAAATGTCTCCATTTCTCCGCCAGATGAACTTTGGAATCACCCTTGGCTCCTCTGGGTATGTTAACCGTCAATTTCATATCCTGCACGAACTGTTTAGAAATACGTTAGTTACCTTGCCCTCTTACCTCTGAAGTTCTAGTGGAAGGGTGGCCCAGAAGCGTCCTTGAGGGGGTGCCTCTGAATCTTCCCCAAGCAGGCAAGTTCAGGCCACTCCTGTTCCTTGTGCAGTGCGACCTAGAGGGGTGTCGGGGTTCATTCCCTACTGCCCGCCTCAACTTCTCAGGGTGAGTTCCTAGATTCTCCATGTCTTTGTGTCGTTCGGCCTCTCATTTTGTTGTCCCTCCTCTGCAACCACATAAGACAGGTGATCGTGGAGCCGGGCTCAGATTCCGACATGGAGGTTGACCCGCCAAAGACTATTGCAGGAGGAAATGGCGCTGCCCCGGAACTACAGCTTCCATTGCCGCAGGCATCTAGCGCTACTCCCTTTGGCGTTAGGGTCGTGGGCGAGGGGGAGCCCACCGACACCTTGCTCGACATGGTCTTGCACTAGAATGAACGCTACCCGAAAGGGTTGTGCGTGGACTTCAGCATGTACAACAAGGCTCGCAATTTCCTTGGACTCATGGAAAGGCAGCAGCTTTCTTATGCCGAGGCAGCCCGCTAGACCGTTAAACGCCTTCAGTGCCAAGAAGAATTTATTGCCCAGCATAGGCAGGAGCTCGGCGAGGCATGTCACAACCTCTCCTCGACCCTTGTTCAAGGACGCGCTGCCTCCTTCAGGGTAGATGACGTGCTGTCTACAACGTTAGCTTGATGAGGCATGCGCCTAGCACCAGCGGGAGCTGGCCCATCTGGAGGAGGAGTGCGCGGCCCATGAAGATGACTTCAATGAGCGGCTTGGTCTCTCGGAGGAACGTGTCCTTGAGCAAGAGGACGCAATCCACGAGCACCTAGCCACCATTCACAACCTTCGAGCAGACGCCCGCCGCTATGCCGTAGAGGTCGAGGTTGCCTCTCAGGCAGTCGCTTCGCGGGAGCAGGAGCCCCAAGGGCAGCTACAAGGTTCTCGCATAGAGCTTGCCGATGCCAAGAAGGCCTGCTCCGACACTGACTTGCGAGCGTCCAAGGGCGCAGTGAGGATCGATCGTCTAAAGAAGGAGCTCTCTGATGCTAAGGTTGCCGCCCTGCGAATCTCTCATCAGTACGATGCGAAGTGCCGCGTCGACATCTACGGTCTTTGCAATGTGGCATCCAAGGTGGAGGCGCTCATGCCCTCCTTGGGAATTTTTGCCACCTCGTCGATGGTGCCAGCATCGCCCGCCTTACACACTTCTTTGCCGACCTTGTAGGGAAATTGGAGCAGTTCCAGCCAGTGGTTGAGCAAACAACAAAGGACGCGGGGAGGGCTGCAGCTGCCACAACAGAGAGCACGATTTCCCCACGAGTCCGCCTCCTAGCGCCCAACTTCCCATTCGACCAGATCTTTGATGAGTATGAGGACAACGACGATCGTGAGGCCGCCGTGGCCTTCTCTGCTCTGTATGTCAAGGATCTTTTTAGAGGCTTAAGCTAGACTAAAGCCAGTGCCTCCTTTACTTTATTTTGTATTTAGTTCTCCTACACATTAAGCCTGCATCATATCATTTTGTTGCTAGTTGAGAACTTAACCAGTTTAAGCTATGCCAACAGAGAAAATCTTGGCTAGAATTCTTTGTATATATCTAGTTGCATCTTGGAGTTAAGGGGGAATCGTTCAAGTCTATGTGACATGGTGGTCTTGTGTCTCCAGGGTGTGACTTATATGAACATGCATACCAGTCCGCTCAGCGCCGGTACGGATCCAGCCACGCCCTGTTGCAGGGTACCATGCCATGCAGAAACCACTTCACCCTCAGGGTAGGCTGGTTCAATGCACGATGCCTTGGTCCCGGCCCAAGTGCCCAATCGTGCAAACCACATCGCCTGTCGATGCCCTTCTGACACCCCAGCCGTCACACTTCACCTCGCAATCCTTTCAAACCCCAAACAAATTTTAACTTTATGCGAGATACTTTTAAGCAATACACTTAGCTTTGTCCGCTATTGTAGGTATCTTTCGTCAACGCCCGTCAATGCTGCAAGGGTGCTCCCAGGACGCCATATGCCTTGCTCCGGCTCTGTCCAACACACGCTAGCTAATCATTAGTCTTTGCGAGAAAGACAAGTAACTAAATCATAGCCAGGTTGGGTCACCCTCCTGGCCCTTGTCCTCCCCGGCATGGATGTGTCCATTTTCCCTGTGTGCAGGCACTCATGTCCTTTTGTTTCCCCACGCGTGGAGCAAATCCAGCGTACCATGTTTATTCACCTAGAGCGGATCCTAGGCTTTCACACTTTTGATAACTCAGCCGACTGTTCTATGCATCGCACATAGGGACATCAGGGATGGATCCACGCCTTCGCTAGGCTTTGAACTAGTAGGTTCCCAGACCTATCAGCTACAACCGCCCTGTCTTCTAGCGGGGCTTATTAGCTCCTTCACTCTCACTTAGCGGTTTACTTCCGAGGCAGGCCCGGAAATGATGCCATAATTTCCATGCAGAGGGCGCCTGCCCCCCTCCCCCCACGCGGTCGCCAAACCCATCGGTGCGTTAGCGAAAAGTGCACATCGATTATCATACCATCAACCTCTTTACTTACTCTTCCCCGAGCGTCCCGGGGTTGGTCGGTCGATGGGTGATTCAGTAGGCGGGGAGTGAGGGAACACGCGATGAACATGATGAACACAACTCTAATGAAAGGTAAAGATACAAACACACGCCAAATCACACCCGATTTGATTTGCTCCCGTTGGTTCAAACAACCAATCCAATAGAATCCTCAGCGAGAGATCTTGTGGTAGAATCACCAAAGGAGAGATCGGCAATCGGATAATAGAATCCAATTCAAGGAGAGAGCAGCAACCAAGTAGAATCCCAAAGGGGAGAGACCAAGCACTACTAGAATCCTTGATAGGGAGAGACCATACACTTGAGGAGGGTCTTGACGACCTGGAGAAGGGCACGAACTCCAAGGCCTTGTACAACTCATAGATCTACTATTGAAAGGGGGTTCCCATCTAGGGTTAGGCACATGCCTCAATTCATCATCAGATCTACCCAGATCCGAGCCACAAGGGGGTATTTATAGTACTAGGGGCGAAGGGGGTTGGTTGGAAGGATTATTCTGCGTATCAAACCCTTCTCAGTGCGCATACTGTCATTCCGGCAATAAGTCCGGGCGCCTTCCTCAAAGATCAACTCTTTCTTATCCTTGTTGAGCTGAAGCTTCTTCATAGCTTGGTGTGCTCATGTATAGGTAGTGCTAGGATGTCGAGCGCGGTAAGGGGCTCGAGGCCATAGACGATCATGAATGGGCTCATATTTGTTGTCAAGTGTTCACGCGATTGTAGGCAAACTCAGCGTGGGGAATGTATTCCTCCCAATCCTTCAAGTTCTTCTTGATCAACACATGAAGGAGAGTATCGAGGCTTCGGTTGACGACCTCGGTTTTGATGCAGCCTATCCTACGGACGTCCCTACTTCTACACAAACAAGTCCCCCAAGTGGACCAATGACTCGAGTCCGAGCTAAACTACTACAAGCTAAGGTTAACTCGCTCCTATCCTCGTGTGACTTTGATACATCCTGGGATGGATTACTACTTCATGCAACTACACTATGCATTATCAGCTATAAAGCCCCCATGGATGAAGTACAAGGAGTAGGACGAGAAGAAGAAGCTGGAGCTGAAGCCCCGGAGTCTCTGGCCTCCAACCCCGGAGTCTCCGTCATGGACTCCGGACCAATCTTCGGCCTCCAACCCCGGAGTCTCCGTCCTGGACTCTAGTCTAGTCTTCAGACCCTTGCCAGGAGCATTCAGTACACCCCCATGGAGTTTTCACCGGAGAGCAACGCCACCCCCGGAGTTTCCGCACAACCTGGAGTTTCCGGCCTTCGACCATGGAGTCTCTGCCCTGGCACTCAGCCATGGCTCTGGACCCCACCTAGGAACTCTTTGTATGCCACCCGGAGTTGGCCCCGATGACTGAGCTCCGGCCACCCCAGAGTCTCCGTCCCCCTAACACCGGAGTCTCTAGTGTAAGTGAGACACACATGTTAAAAGCCTTTTGGGCCTTCGGCCCAAGTAACCCCAAATCCATCCAGACTTTACCCTTTATTTCCTAAACTACCCCTGAACTAGTGGCTGACCTATATATAGTCCGCCACTTCTATTATAACCCTAGGCATGATATTTGGAATTAGTGGACACCCCTGGTGGATCTATCTAGTTCTTCCTCATGCTCCTTTCATAGAGGATCACCAAATATCACAAACCTCGTTGGAGTTTGCATCGTGCCTCCCGTGTTGTAGAAGACCTTAGCATTAAAGTCCCTTTGCCAAGAGGTCAAGATCTCACCGAGACTCCCTACTCGCTATGCCAGTTCGACAGAGCCCCTTTGTTGAGGGCAAACCTCTAGGGTGGCCCAATCTTTCACGATTCCCTTTCAAATCGAGGATGGGGTGCGGGGAGAGGAGGGGAGGATGAGCACGACAAACGCACGCACGAAGAACGCGAAGAACACACACACAAAACCACGATACACACCAATAGCTCACGCCGGCGGTGACCGGTCCGGCGCAATCCCTAGGATCGGTGTCGGGCGGAGGACTCTCTCTCGAACCGGCATGGCGAGATGGGAGACTCTTGTCGAACGATGAAGTGACTTGCGCGCGTCATGTACGGACCTAGATCTTCTTCGTGGGGGGTGGTTGGCTCGTCTCACCGTGCCTATCCATCATGCAAAACACACGAGTATTGTATATGGAAGTGGAATATGGTGGTGTTAGCCTTGTACCTCACCTTGGGGATTGCACCAAACTAGAGACCACAAGTGAGAGCTATAAGCGTGCAAAGTGGAATTGCAAAGAAAACTCACACTAAAGAAAGAACTAACTCTCAACGGCTTGTTGGTGGTAGGTTAGTATTGTGGAAAGCCAAAGAACCCACCAAAAGAAAAGGGATAGTCAAAAGTGGGTAAAATCCAACAAAACTCAAGTCAAAGGCGAAGGTCAACAACTCAAAAGGGTGACATGAACCTACGACTATGTACACACATGTGGAGAAAGTTGGGATTCACACGACTATGAAAATGAGCAAACAAAATGTCCTAACAAAGACTAAGCTCGTTGTCGTGCCAATGCAAGGAGAGACCGTGGCTCATTTGCAAAGAGGAAAAGTGAGCAACGAATTTGTGCACTTGCCTTGGGCGCTCTTCTTTCTCTCTTGCTTACATGATTTGAGACTCTCTTTTGCAAGGGGAGACTATTTTTCTTTTTGCTTTTTCTTTGTATCTTTTTCCTTTTTTTTGCTCTCCCTTGATGCTACCTAGTCACACTTGATATTGCTCTTGCACTCTCACTATCCAAGGACAAATGCACAATGCTCAAGCAAACACAAGATGAGCCACTCCAATGGGATAGGTACACACAAAGGAAGATGGGGGTTAACAAGGTGACGCAAGTTATACCTTCTTTGATGATGAACTTGGCATCGGTGGTGCGGGATGATGTTCGTGGTCCGTCGTGTCGATGAGCGCGGAAGTTGATGATGCAGAAGCTTGCTGGTAGTTGCTAACACGCACACGGGACACGAGCAAACAAAGGAGCTTAGCCAATGCGAAAAATGAGGCAAAACTGTCAAAACTAGTGTTACAGCCGGACACTCCGGTCTGTCTGGGCCGGACACTCCGGTCAGGTTCGGCCGGACACTCCGGTCAGGTTCGGCCGGACACTCTGGTCGGGCCAGACACTCCGGTCGATACGAGCCGGACACTCCGACGCGGGTTTCCTGCTCGTGTTCTTGAGCGGAAATCATTGCCTTCATGATATGGGGTGGCCCGATCTTCTCAGCAAGCTCTTGGCGATGGTGATGGTGGATGATAGATAACTAGTGCGTAGCTATGCTCTCTCCCGCTCGATCCCTGATGCCAATGCAACAACTCTCGAACCTTGTAGGATATTCACAACACCACACTCTTGCGCACGCAGCCGTGACCACGAACGGTAGTATGCAATCTACTAATTCCCAATGGAACAACAGATCACACTCAATTATAGTTGGCAGATTCGAACACAGGGTAATTCCAGAGGTTCTATGAAAGAAACAACTCCAAAATATTTTAACGTGGTCTAAAAACCTAACTTGTGACGGCTACGGTGGTTTATAAGAGGGCTGGGGCGTCCTCCCCTCTAAACGGGCCTAAAAACAGCCATAACTTGGCCCAAACTGACTCGGTTCGATTCAAACTGATACATACCGACCCATATATGGGTTCGGCCTTATTGGCACGCAGTCCAAACGTCGTGGAACACCTCAAACATGTAATTCTTGGTGCGCCATCTCTCTTTCTTGCTCATACGTGATTTCCTCATTGCATCCTAGTGCGCTTGTCCTTCTTGCTGAAACTCTCCTCCTCCTCGCGCAACACTTGTGTTATCAATAAACCTGATCATACAAAGATGCATAGACTTAGGTAGTATAAAGTTCTCATTAAGTAAAACATCAGGTTCAATTAAGAATGAATTCACCTGATAGTCATTATTGATTTGACTCAGTATTTCCTTCTAGTTCAGGCAGTCAGAATCATCATAATCCCTGTAGATATCCTCATCATCCTCCCTTTCTTCATGAAAAGCCGTCCTCGGCTTTAGGTAAGCTGAAAGTGGGAGAAACAAAAAGAACAACGTGTACGCAAAGTATATGTATACACAACATGTTGTATTATTGTTGTTCACATGAAAAGTATGTCCAGTATAGATCAAGCAACTTAAATTGCAGGTATAAGTGAAGTACAAAGAATCATGATCATGGTAAAAAACAACTAAATAGATAGTCATGTTCTTCAATATTAAATTCAGTTTTCTCAAAGAAGATCTATGATCAAATTTGTGAACAAGATCAAACCAATTTAATATGTCTGAAAACCAAATTGAATCATGCCATGCTTCAACTGCGCTACTCTGATTATTATGAACATGATCATGTTGTCCAGTATGTAAAATGCAACTCAATTTGCAAATATAAGTGAAGTATAAAGCATTAGCACAACTAGACAACGAATTTTGGGATAAACACAATGAATATGAAAACTGGGGTTCTATTCTAGCAAGATTACAATGATCCAACATAGGTAAAATTACTTGTGTTGGCTGCATTATATCAACTAGACCTGACTTTAGTTTCATATTATCACAAATTTTAGCATATATCTCACAACACAAAATCGTCGACACACAACATGTATGGCTGAAAACAGCATGTTTCAGTTCAGCGATTCGATCACAAGTAATGCATATGTGATCCACAAGAAAATTTTCATGCATGCTATATTCACCAATCAGATTGAAAGTAAAACAAGGAGAATATGTGCTAGAATTCAGAAATGAAATTTCAGAAATCTTATCCATAGCACAATTCATACTCATAGGTTCATTTAGCATGATGGAATACACAATATCAGCAGGTGGTATTCGAGCAAGTATTTCCTTATGTGTTATCAGTACCACATGATCAAAATTTGAATTTGGTAAACTATCACATGGTGCTGAAACAGTAGTGCAAGGCAAGTCACAAGGAGGCTTCAGGAAAGGAATAGACTCACAATATGTCGCACATGTTGGCTGAAACTCCAAATCAGTACCAATGTCATTAACAAACTTCTCAGCTGTAGTAGGTACTACGACATCCTCCTCAAGTAACAATACCAGATTGTGTGATGCAGGTTGTAAAATAGGCGGCTCCCTTTCTTCAAAAGCAACCTGCATAGCACAAGAAACAATACCAGGAGTAGAGATGATTACATTAGGAGAAATATCCTCACATGTATTATCATCTACTGCACTGATGTTTTCTTTTTCTCTCATACTCTTAGAATGGATGCTCTCAACCTCACGTTTAGTGGAATCACACAGCTCACTTTTGATAACACTCTCACTCAGCTTGGCTATGTGGCTCTCATTCTCACATGGGTTGTAATGCACACCGTGTTCAAGATGACAAATAATAGAATTGTCACCATTCATCATGACCCTGTACTTAGCAGACAAACTGAACTCTTTTGTCCTCTCCTTGCGAAGAAGATGATACTCATGAAATTTGTCGGCTGAAATCCTGAGCATAACACGCTTCTTCATGTTCCATTTGAAAGAAATCCTTCCAACAACAGGACATATTTGAGCGTCAAACCTTCTGCTCCAAGGTTCTCCCAATAGTATGTGACAAGAATCAAGTGGAATAGGAGATACATCACAGCGCACAATCTCAGTATGCTCTTTAAAAGTCATAGGAACATCAGCGGTGTGTGAAATCAGCAATGTGCCATATGATGAATGCAAGAGATATGGCACCGCACGGGCACATGTGGGTAGCTGCAACTTTTGTACAACTTCAACGCTGATCAAATTAATAGTAGAGTTACTATCAATGGTAATGGAAGCACATCGCTCCCCAATCATCACACTATGGTGGAAAAGACCATCACCATCAAAAATACTGCGTTGTTCCTTCCAAAAAGTTCCACTACAACGCCAATTGTCGATGAATTTGTAACTGTATGTCTCCACATTATTTGTAACATCACCTGCCTCCATTTTCTGCATCACATCAACACTACTAGAAGACATGATTAGTAAGTTAGTGCAAAAATCAAAATCAGTATGGTGGAAACTCTCACAACTCACTCACAACTGATAAGAAAGAAGATCTTACCGTTCCAAAGTGAATAGAGATGCTCTACCAAACGTAATCAAGGACTGATGCACTGAAGTGATGAAGTGAATATCAAAGGTATAGAGAACGATCAGCGTTGAAGTGTTCTATCCCGTATATGGACTGGCGCACTAGGACGCAATGAGGAAATCACGTATGAGCAAGAGAGAGAGATGGCGCACCAAGAATTACATGTTTGAGGTGTTCCACGACGTTTGGACTGCGTGCCAATAAGGCCGAACCCATATATGGGTCGGTATGTATCAAATTGAGTCGAACCGAGTCAGTTTGGGCCAAGTTATGGCTGTTTTTAGGCCCGTTTAGAGGGGAGGACGCCCCAGCCCTCATATAAACCTCCGTAGCCGTCACAAGTTAGTTTTTTAGACCACGTTAAAATATTTTGGAGTTGTTTCTTTCATAGAACCTCTGGAATTACCCTGTGTTCGAATCTGCCAACTATAATTGAGTGTGATCTGCTGTTCCATTGACAATTAGTAGATTGCATACTACCGTTCGTGGTCACGGCTGCGTGCGCAAGAGTGTGGTGTTGTGAATATCCTACAAGGTTCGAGAGCTGTTGCATTGGCATCAGGGATCGAGCGGGAGAGATCATAGCTACGCACTAGTGATCTTTTTCTGTATAGATGATATGGGGTGGCCCGATCTTCTCAGCAAGCTCTTGGCGATGGTGATGGTGGATGATAGATAACTAGTGCGTAGCTATGATCTCTCCCACTCGATCCCTGATGCCAATGCAACAGCTCTCGAACCTTGTAGGATATTCACAACACCACACTCTTGCGCACGCAGCCGTGACCACGAACGGTAGTATGCAATCTACTAATTCCCAATGGAACAACAGATCACACTCAATTATAGTTGGCAGATTCGAACACAGGGTAATTCCAGACGTTCTATGAAAGAAACAACTCCAAAATATTTTAACGTGGTCTAAAAAACTAACTTGTGACGGCTACGGAAGTTAATATGAGGGCTGGGGCGTCCTCCCCTCTAAACGGGCCTAAAAACAGCCATAACTTGGCCCAAACTGACTCGGTTCGACTCAAACTGATACATACCGACCCATATATCGGTTCGGCCTTATTGGCACGCAGTCCAAACGTCGTGGAACACCTCAAACATGTAATTCTTGGTGCGCCATCTCTCTCTCTTGCTCATACGTGATTTCCTTATTGCGTCCTAGTGCGCCTGCCTCCCATAATCCCTGTAGATATCCTCATCACTTCAGGCCTCAAATCCGCGAAATACTGGCCAAATCGGGCTGGGAAAACGCAGGATAAAGCTGGACCAACTCCTTAGACAAGGTTTGGTCAGATCAAAACCACAAATAACACTCCAAATCAAGAGATAGATCCAAAGGCAAATATGGGCTGTTTTTTGGGGATTTTCAAATTTTTGGTGGATAGAAGAAAAATTTGTGGGGGAAATCGTGAGCGACGAAGCTCTTGATACCAATATGTTGAGGGCAAACCTCTAGGATGGCCCGATCTTTCACGATTCCCTTTCAAATCGAGGATGGAGTGCGGGGAGAGGAGGGAAGGATGAGCACAACGAACACACGCACGAAGAACGCGAAGAACACACACACACAAAACCACGATACACACCAATAGCTCACGCCGACGGTGACCGGTCTGGCGCAATCCCTAGGATCGACGTCGGGCGGAGGACTCTCTCTCGAACCGGCACGGCGAGATGGGAGACTCGGTGAGATCTTGACGTCTAGGCAAAGGAACACTGATGCCTAGGCCTTGTACAACGCGGAGGCACGATGCAAACTCCAACGAGGTATGGGGATATTGGTGCTCCTTAGTCAAGGAGCATGAGGAAAGAATTAGATAGATCCACCAAGGGGTTTCCAGTAATTCCAATATCATGCCTAGGGTTTACAATGGAGGTGGGGGACTATATATAGGCCAACCACAAGTTTAGGGGTAATTCAGGCATTAAAGTAGAGTTCTGGGTGAAGTAGAGGGGTACATGGGCGATAGGGCCCAGCTAGGCTCGCCGACCCATCACTTGGGCCGGACAGTCCGGGTCGGCACGACCGGACAGTCCGAGGTGGCCGGACACTCTGGGTGGTGTCCGGGAAGTGTCCGATTTGACCTTCTGATTGTCCACGCCAGGTTTGGGCTGGGGCAGGCCGGACTCTCTGGCTGGGTCGCGCCGGACACTCCGGCTGGATTCGGGCGGACACTCCGGCTCAGGCAGCTTTAGCTCAGGTGCAGCTTCAGGGCTCGTGGATCGACGCGGCGGGGGTTCGTACCTGATGATGCACAGAGTAGAGGTATGAAGTAGCACACAATCCAAGGAGGTATCAAATTGGCATGAGGAGAGGAGTGAGTTCACCTTAGCTTGTAGGAGTTTGGCTCGGGCACGAGTCATGGGTCCACTTGGGGGACTTGTTGGTGTAGATGTAGAAGCGTCCGTAGGACGGGCTGCATCACCCCTCCACCCGACGCCAATCCTAGGGATTGCACCGGACCGGTCATTGATGTCTACAAGTGCACAAATCTTTTGTAGCTAATTTCGAAGTATAGATATCGATCCCACAGGAAGCCCAAAGGTAAGTGTTTATGAATGAAGTCTCTATCACACTCAAAGTTGTCACAGGTCTTTGAGTGAATTGACTGTAAGTGTGGAAATAAGAATAAAATTTGGATTAAACCGGATGTATTTAAATAAAACTAAAATCTAAAATTCAGGAATAAAAAGCATAAAAGCAAAGAAAGATTCGATTGTTTGTGGTTTTTTGCAGATGACAAAGAAGGCGCGAGGAGATACAGTTCATGGTGATAGTGATTGTGCCACGTGGATGAATGATAAGTGTAACAATTATAATCTTATAAGTATATGTGTGGGCGAGCAACCCGTAATTAGCCTGAACTCCTCTTGGTAGATTTCATCCCAACTTCAATAATCCTACTAGTATGTTACCAAAACCATGGTCAATGACGAGAAGATTAAGATCCTTTAGGTTGCTTAGCAATTAAGCTCCTTGGATCGGACTAATGCAATAAACATAGTGGTTCCGCATGATCCTCGAGTCAAACTAGTTTCCCATTGATATCCCCATGTCACTAGGGGGTCGTCGGTCTACTAGCAAACAAGATCCTATCTATGTAGAACAAATCATCATGTTGTTTGGGCCCTTAATTGGAGAACAAGCATTAGGCATCCCACAGATAGTCAAGCAGACATAATATAGTAATTAAAATCAATCACAAACTAATGGAAAATATATGGAGGCACATCACATCTCACCAACCCCTTACATCTCCCACGCCCAAGGAACTTAATCACACATGAGAGAAGAAAGCATCATCGATATAATTAAATAAAGGGAGTTCTTCTCGATCTTACTATGGAAATCCACAATAAGAATAGAAAAGCAATCCAATACAATTCAAGATAGGAAGAAACAATCTCAAACCCTAATCTTACAAAGTGAAGATCTCTCTCTCTATCTCTCAAGTACAAGTAATGGCTATGAGGGTGTGATGGCTAGGAGGTCGAAGATCATGGAGCAAGATGAAGAACATCTTCCCCGACTTCTCCGGATCTATTCTTTCTCCTTTATGGATGGGATGGCGGCTGCTATGTTATGATTTCACGTATGGCCTCTTCACGAAAGTTGTCCCTTTTGAAAATACCGAGGCAGCAGCAACTATACGGCCGGAAAAATATTCCCGCCGTATAGTTGCTCGTTAAAGCTACAATATGCCTCCCTTGATCGCTTCCAAAAAGAGACTTGCTTGTTTTCGCCTGAATATTGTGTTTCTCTTGTTAAAACCTTCTGTTGATGTTTAGAACTTGAAACACACATTAAAAACCAAGTTTTCTTCGCTACTGATGTATTAGCGTTAGGTAAAGCTAGAAAACAATCAAATCCAGAAGAAAACTATCAATAAAAACCATCAAAAATATGTTGAATCTCACAACTATCAACTCCCCCAAGCTTAGATGTTGCTCGCCCTCGAGTGATAAGAAAATAAGGAAGAATAGGAGAGATTCGAGACTAAAATAAAAGAACTTACAAGCTCGAATGGGTGTCAAATTCTTTTCTTCAAAATTCCTGCAATCTTAAATATGATCATACAGGTATTCAAAAGATTGCACTGAGTCCACTTTCTAACCACGTATATCTTGCTAGCAAATAAATCATATGCCCGAGCAAGTCTCAATAATTTAGCTAAAAAAGTGAAACAAGTTATTTTGGTGTCTCTCTTTATTGAGAGATGTAAACTTTTTTCTCTTGTTTCTTTAATCAATTAAGAGTACTCAAGTTGGCACAAAAAACATTCAATTTAAGAACTCATCTATTCCCATGTCAAAATTTCAAGACTCTCAAAACACCTTTTTTCTTTCCTTGTTTTTCAAAAACTTTAGCCGTTTTATAGAGAAATCATGCCACTGTTTTTAAGATGTTAATTGGGTCTGTGTTGCGCACTCGTGACCATGCCAATAGATTACTGCTGAGCAAATAGTGGGTCAGAGGAGTACTACAACTTCACTTGGAACGTGAAACCACGAGGAGACTAAAATTTTACCTGTCATAGCATGCAACTACAGACGTTTACACAACTCAATAGCCGAAATCAAGTGGTTTCCCGCATTCAGATCGTTTGTTGGCCAGCGGAGTTAATAGTTCCCCATGGAGCACGACAGTGTTGTAATGACACGCGTAAAGCAACATCTTACTATAATTATTAGAAAAAGCAGTGGCATAATCTGTACTACTTTGAAGCATCCGTTTTATCAGACAATTTCATTCAAGAGTGCTATCGGGTCTACTTACATTAAGCTCAAATGGGGTTGAGTAGTTCTAAAGTCAAATCCTTTGGGCTAAACATGGACTCAAGTCATCTTTTGGATGATTTTTCTTGTTGTAAAAAATATCGAAAATATTTTTAACCAAGTTCATTGCTCATTATTTCAAAGCTAAAAAGGAGACACTGGCAAAGGAATAGAATTTATAGGATAACAAGCTAAGTGGGGAGTGGCTCAAGTGCAAGTGAGTAAATAATTGTAGGGTCAATTTAAAGTTGTAGAAAAGGAGATTAAAGGAATGTGATACCTCCTCTTGCTTGCTTTGTTCTCGTACTTGAGTCGAACCCCCTCTTTATTTCCCTATTGCCAAGTCACTTGAAATTGAGCAATATCCGTGAGGAACAAAGAAACAAATTTGCAATAAAGGTTACAACTATTTTTTTTTGTGTTTTTTGTTTAGGATTGCGAAATGAAAGTAAACATGCAATTTTGAAGAAGTAAAATAAATCAAAAGAAGAAATAAAAATATGAATGGAAGGTATGGAGGTTTTCATACCTCCCCCAGGCTTAGGCTATTGCCAGGCTCAGTTGTTGTCGTCGTTCGGTGGTGGGTACGGATACTGCTGGTAGTAGTCGGGAAAGTGGGTCACGAAGTGACTGAAGTTGTGAGTTAAGGCACTAACATCCTCATTCAATCCTTGTAGCGCGTGGTCAATCTCCCCAACGTGCTGGTTGAGCTGCTGAAAATCTTGATAGGGGATGTTGTTAAACCCCTGCTGCTGCTGATTGGGCCATGGGTCCCAAGATCCCTCCTGTTGTTGCTGCTATCCCTCCCAAGCAGGGTTGTATTCCTGCTCCTCCTCCTGCTCATCCCGCTGCTCTCCTTCATCTTCTTCTTGATCAGGCTAGAATTCAGCCATGATCTCCACCACTTGATCCTTGGTGAGGATCCAGTTGTTTTTCGCCACAATCGAGAAGGCTTGTGAATAGGGCAATGGAACCTACTCAACCTATGCAACATCAAGATAACCAAACTGATATGCTCGAAGCCTCTTGTTAGCTCGGTAAACACCGATGGACCACAAGCAGTTATATATTTGACATCCATAAGTTTAGAGCCGTCAACAGGTTGCATCACGGGTAATGGAATGTTCAATGCTATGATAAGGTGGGTTACCAATCCACCAATGCGAATGTCACCTTTCTTTTTGTTGCTCTGGTGGTGAAGGTGCTGGAGGAGTAGAGCCGCGGGATTGGGGTTTTGCGGTGCATTGGGGAAGAGTGCCTTGGTGATCATGGCCATGTCCGCATTAGCCATGGAACCAGTATCTCCTCTTCCCAACAGTGTATTAGCGAGGAACAAGGCGAAGTAGCGAATTGTTGGGTTCTGAATGGTGGACGCCTTCTTCTGGTAGAAGTCCCTGCCATCGTTAACAGAAATTACCTCCCAAGTTTCTCCACTTGAGACGGTATATAAATTTGTAACAGTTGACTCCCCATCGTGAGGGAAGCCAAAAGCATCACAAAATCGTTTGAAAGTTATTTCATATGGTTATTGGTTTATGGTGAAGCTTACCGTGCATGCATTACCTTTCTCCTTGTGGTCATCGTAGAAAGAGGCGAGGAACTCATCGGTGAGCTCGATGTAGGTATTGTGGCTTGCGTAGGCGAGTAGTGATAGCCCTGCATTTTCACACATGAGGTCGAAGTCCGCCCTCAACCCTGCCGTGGTGAGAAAGCTATCATCAACCCAACGTGTGGGAATCACTCTCCTTGATGAAACCTTGGCCAACTTGCTGTTGAGCTCGGCCCAGAGCCCCGAACTCTCGCCACGTTGGCGCTTGCTCTTGCAAAAAAGCTACCAATTTTCTTCATCTTGATGCACTGATTTTTTTACCATGAAACCTTAGGCATATAGTTTATACATGATATACTAATAATTCTACATGGAAAAAATTAATCCTAATGTGAGAAATCAAAAGGGAAAAACAAAACATGCTTGAGTTCATCCACTATATCAATGTGACAGTTTCAACCATGGAATTCTAAAAAAAAGCATGGATAGGGAGAGAAAGATATCGATCTGTTGATTCTCCAACTCAAACGACCCAAATCCACGAAGAATCAAGAGGGTTTTGAGGGGTTTGGAGAGAGAATATCAGAGAAAATTGAGGGGGAGGAAGAACCCTAGCTGTCCCAGTGCGTTTATGTGGTCACACCGAACTATACGGCCGCAACTATACAGGAGGAAAAGTAGTTCCTGCCATATAGTTGCAGCGGCATCAACAATTAGGGTTTCTTTATGCCAGATCACAGCTATACGGGCGCAACTATACAGCCAGATCAAAATGGTCCCATTGTATAGTTTGTCGTAAAACCTTCTAGAACCTCGAGATAAATTTTCTGAGACAAGCATCGATAACTATACGGCCGGAATTTTTATTCCCGCCGTATAATTGGTTGTTAAACCTTCAGTATCCTGGAAAAGAAATTTTACAAAGGCAACGATAACTATACGACCAGAACTATACGGCTGGAATTTTTATTCCCGCCGTATAGTTGGTCATTAAACCTTCTGTATCCTAGAAAAGAAAGTTTACAAAGGCAACGATAACTATACGGCCGGAACTATACGGCTAGAATTTTTGTTCCTGCCGTATAGTTGGTCGTTAAACCTTCAGTACCAAGCTTTTTTACCCAAAATTTTCAGAGATTCACCTTTTAATCTGGAAAAAATGATTAAGCTAGTTTTTGTAGATAAAACTCAAACTTTTATTTTTATACTTATTCTATGCTTGTTCAATCGATGTTTCTACTACTTTCTGATAGCTACATCTTCACGGGCGCGCTTCTGGAAAAGTTGTAGGAATGCGATGAACATTTTATTCTTTAATTTATTTTGTTAATGTGATGGGTTAACTCTCATTCAACATTTTATTAAGAATGGTTGAATAATTCAACCCCTTTTCTATTCTCGAATTCTTACCTTGGTTTTCCCCTTATCAAAGGCACTTACCACATGAACTCATTTTGCCGGTGGAATATATCTTTCTCCTGCTTCTAGCTTCTTTGGAAAATACCGGATGATTTCAGCATCATAAACATTGACGATTATTTTTCCCTCAGCACAATCAAATGACGCTCCTGTAGTACTAAGGAAAGGTCTTCCAAGTATTATGGATAATTTTTCATCCTTTGGAATTTCAAGAATAATAAAATCAGTGGGAATAACATGCTCATCTATTCTAAGTAGAACATCCTCAATCATATCAATGGGTTGTTTAGTGGACTTGTCAGCCATCTGTAAAGTGATAGTAGTAAGGGAATACTCCCCTAATCCTAACCTTTTATAGATGGAATATGGCATTACACTAACTCCTACACCTAAATCACACAAGGCATTGTGAATATCTGTTTTGCCAATTGAGCATGAAATAGCTGGTATTCCAGGATCTCCCGATTTAGACAACAGCTTCCCATTAGCAGGATAACTAGTCACCATGGCAACGGTTTCAGTTATTTCTTTCTTTCTACTAAGAATATCATAGAGGAATTTAGAATAGGTAGGAACTTTTATTGCATCCACAAATGGAATTTCCAAACAAAGATCACCGAGTGCCTTTTTGAAATAATCATAGATTACATGATCCGGTGCTTTATTTTTTCAATCTGGATAAGGAAGCTTTTGCTCACCTTTCTAATTCTTGTCTTTTATGTTTTGTGGGGGATCAGACTCTTTTGTTGCTTTCTTTTGCTGCTGCTTATCGCTTTTCTTCTTTTCTACTACAACAACTTCATCTTCATTGCTTATCTCTTTTTCTTCTCTTGGATCAACTGTCTCTGCATCAGAGTCATAACGGTCATCTTGTGCATCATTTTGCTCCTCCATGGTTTGATCTTGTGTTTCTTGAGTAATTTCATCTTGAGGATCCACCAGTGTATCATCTTCTTGGCTTGCTTTGACCAAAGCTTTTTCCTTTCAATCTTTTTCAGCTTCATATTCTGGTGGTCCTAATGGTCCTGTAACAGCTGCACCTCCCCTTGTAACAACATTAGTAGAAACTGGAATATCTATATCATCCTGAAGAAAAATTTGATAACCAGATGCTATTTGTTCACATTGGGTTTCAATCATACTAAGGTACTTGTGAAATAATTTTATTTCTTGGCCAATCTCATCATAACTTTCCGTGAGTTCTGCTAAAATCTTCTTATGTCTTAGAAATTGCTTATGCAGGTTATTATGAGATTTTGATTGTCGATGTTTTAATTCTTGAAAAACTTTTCTAGTTCCATCTTCTTCAGTAAAAACTTGTAACAAGTATACTTTGTTTTCCTTAACAAGTTCAGAAGGTATACCTTTTTCTTTCATTGTTTTGCATAGTTTAGGCATAAGATCAGGAGTTATACGAAGTATCCCTTTTTTTTAGCTTAGTGTCGAAATCTTCCCTGCCACTGAAAGCTTTTTCCTGTAAAATTTTAATAATCTCACCATCAAATCGATATTCTCTAACTCCAGGATTAGGAAATTCTATTGGTTGTTTAAGAAAAGCAGAATTTGGAGCATTGTATTCTCTGAGAGTTTTCTCAGGTTTCCTGGGAGTTGTCCTATAAATGGACATGATTTCCATAAAATCACTCAGGTTTTCAACTTCAACCTTATTTGATCTTAAAAGTTATTCAATAATTTCCTCGCGCCTTTGAATAGGCAAGCGCTCAATATAATATGGTAAATAGATCCTACAAGAGCGTGTACACCCTTTGTCTCCTAGGGAGACCATTTTGTAGTAGTAACACTTGAAATGTCAAGAGACAAACCACTTAGCGCTTAGCTCCCTGACAATGGCGCCAGGCACGAGAAAATAAATTTATGTCTGCAAGTGCATAGATCGTTTGTAGCTAGTTTCGAAGTATAGATATCGATCCCACAGGGAGCCCAAAGGTAAGTGTTTATGAATGAAGTCTCTGTCACACTCAAAGTTGTCACAGGTCTTCGAGTGAATTGACTGCAAGTGTGGAAATAAGAATAAAATTTGGATTAAACTGGATGTATTTAAATAAAACTTAAAATGTAAAATTTAGGAATAAAAAGCATAAAAGCAAAGAACCATTTGATTATTTGTGGTTTTCTGCAGATGACAAAGAAGGCGCGGGAAGATACAGTTCATGGTGATAGTGACTATGCCAAGTGGATGAATGATAAGTGTAACAATTATAATCTTATAAGTATATGTGTATGCGAGCAACCCATAATTAGCCGTAACTCCTCTTGGTAGATTTCATCCCAACTTCAATAATCGTCTATTACCAAAACCATGGTTTGTCACTAGACGATTAAGATCCTTCAGGTTGCTTAGCAATTAAGCTCCTTGGATCGAAGTAATGCAATAAGCACAGTGGTTCCTCATGATCCTCGAGTCAAACTAGTTTCCCATTGATATCCCCGTGTCACTCGGGGGTCGCCGGTCTGCTAGCAAACAAGATCCTATCTATGTAGAACAAAGCATCATGTTGTCTGGGCCCTTAATTGGACAACAAGCATTAGGCATCCCACCGATAGTCAAGCACACATAATATAGTAATTAAAATCAATCACAAACTAATGGAAAATATATGGAGGCACATCACATCTCACCAATCCCTTACATCTCCCACGTGATGAGGATATATGCAGGGATTATGATGATTCTGACTGCCTGAACTGGAAGGAAATATTGAGTCAAATCAATAATGACTATCAGGTGAATTCACTCTTAACTAAACCTGATGTTTTACTTAATGAGAACTTTATACTACCTAAGTCTATGCATCTTTGTATGATCAGGTTTATTGATAACACAAGCGTTGCGCGAGGAGGAGGAGAGTTGCAGCAAGAAGGACAAGCGTGGATTTCCAATATCAACAAGTGCGCGAGGGAGGAGCGGGAGGCATGCGCACTAGGAGGCAATGAGGAAATCACGTATGAGCAAGAGAGAGAGATGGCGCACCAACAATTACATGTTTGAGGTGTTCCACGACGTTTGGACTACGTGCCAATAAGGCCGAACTTATCCCAAGGAACTTACTCACACATGAGAGAACAAAGTATCATCGATCTAATTAAATAAAGGGACTTCTTCTTGATATTAGTGTAGAAATCCACAATAAGAATAGAAAAGCAATCCAATACAATTCAGAAACAATCTCAAACCCTAATCTTGCAAAGTGAAGATCTCTCTCTCTCTCTCAAGTACAAGGATTGGCTATGAGGGTGTGATGGCTAAGATGTCAAAGATCATGGAGCGAGATGAAGAACATCTTCCCCTTCTTCTCCAGATCTTTTCTTTCTCCTTTCTAGATGGGATGGCGACTGCTGTGTTATGATTTCGCGTCTGGCCTCTTCACGAAAGTTGTCCCTTTTGACAAGACGGAGGCGGCGACAACTATACGGCGGGAACTATATGGCCGGAAAAATATTCATGCTGTATAGTTGCTCGTTATAGCTACAGTATGCCTCCCTTGATCGCTTCCAAAAAGAGACTTGCTTGTTTTCACCTGAATATTGTGTTTCTCTTGTTAAAACCTTATGTTGATGCTCAGAACCTGAACACACATTAATAACCAAGTTTTCTTTGCTACTGTAGTATTAGCGTTAGGTAAAGCTAGAAAACAATCAAATCCAGAAGAAAACTATCAATAAAAACCATCAAAAATATGTCGAATCTCACAACTATCAGTCACCGCTGGCGTGAGCTATTTGTGTGTATCGTGTCTTCGTATGTGTGTGTTCATCGTGTTTTCGTGCATGAGTTTTACTTGTTCGTCTACCTCTCCTTCCCCTACACTCCACCCTCGGTTTGAAAGGGGTTCATGAAAGATCGGGCCATCCTCGAGATGAGCCCCCAACATATTGGTATCAAGAGCTTCATTGCTCACAAATTCCCCCACCAATTTTTCTTCTATCCACCAAAAAAATTCGAATATCCCCAAAAGGAGACCCAAAATTTTCTTTGGATTGATCTTTTGATTTGGAGTGTTATTTGTGGTTTTGATCCAACCAAACCTTGTCTTAGGAGATGGTCCAGCTTTATCTTGTGTTATCCTAGCCCAATTTGGCCAATTTTTTGTGGATTTGAGGCCGCAAGGTGTGGATTTCCGCTCAAGAACACGAGAAAGTGGAGCAGAGACCCTCACAACAGAGTCTCCATCCTCAACGCCCAGAGTCTTCGTCCCCCCAGAGTCTCCGGCCTGACGCCTGTTTTTGTCCATATTTTGCCTCTTCAACCGT
This sequence comes from Avena eriantha, assembly GCA_910589775.1. Taxonomy (NCBI): domain Eukaryota; kingdom Viridiplantae; phylum Streptophyta; class Magnoliopsida; order Poales; family Poaceae; genus Avena; species Avena eriantha. The sequence goes on along the minus strand of OU342741.1, from coordinate 268,127,130 downwards.
TTTGGCTAATATTTTCCTCTTGTTTGTTTGTGTCCCATGTGCGTGTCATCAACTAACAACAAGTTTCCGCATCAACAACTTCCGCGCTCATCGACACCATGGCACCGAACATCATCCCGCACCATTGATGCCAAGTTCATCATCACCAAGAAGGTATAAATTGTGTCACCTTGTTAACCATATCTTCCTTTGTGCGTACCTATCCCACGAGAGTGGATCATCTTGTGTTTTCTTGAGCATTGTGCATTTGTCCTTCGATAGTGATGAGGATATATACATGGATTGCGACGATTCTGATTCCTTGAGCTGGAAGAAAATATTGAGCATCGTTGAAAAATATCACAAGGTGAATTCATTCCTAGTTGGACATGATACTTTGATTTATAAGAGCTTTATACTACCTAAATCATGGTGTTATTTTTTGACTAGATATGGATCTATCGGACTAGCGTCTGCGGGAGGAGAGGGGGAAAGGTGACCGAGAGATGGAAGATACATTAGGAGGCAATAATGAGAGCAAGCATGATCAAGAGAGATATGTGGCACGTCAGGACACGTTTGAGATGCACCACGACATATGGACTGCACGCCAAGTAGGCCGAATCCATCTATGGGTCGGTATGTATTAATTTAAGTCAAACTGGGTCAGTTTGGGCCAAGATATGGCTGTTCTTAGGCCCGTTTAGAGGGAAGGACACCCCAGCCCTCATATAAACCTCTGTAGCTGTCACAATTAGGGTCAGACCACGTTAAAACTATTTTGGAGTTGTTTCTTTCAAGAACCTCTGGAATTACCTGTGATCGAATTATCTACTGCAATTGAATGTGATCTGTTGTTTATTTGGGAATTAGTAGATTGCAAACTACCATTCATGGTCGACGGCTACGTGCACAAGAGCGTGGTGTTGTGAATATACCACAGGGTTCGAGAGTTGTTGCATTGGCATCAGGGTTCGAGCGGGAGAAATCATAGCTACACGCTATATATCAACTATCTACCATCATCATCGACAAGTGCTTACTGAGAAGATTGGGCCATCCCATATCATCTTGGTATCATATTTTCAGCGTTTACTGTAAGCATCCACAAATCCATCCTTAGATTAGTTCTTGTTTTAGTCCTATACGAAAAAGCCACACAAAAATATTAGGGTTCATAGTTTTTTGCCGTAGCCTAAATAATATTGTTCGTGAGTTTTAATTGCTGATCGTAGTCTTGTTGTGTAGCCTTTCTTTCAAATTTGAGTCGTAGTTTTTGTCTAATTTTCGTCTGTTTTTGTTCCGTCGTCGGATTCTGTAGACTATTTCTAGACTGGTTCTCGTGTTCTTGAGAATGTTCGTCGTCTTTTTGAGTTTTAGATCTACTAAATCTATTTTGACTTTGTTGTTTTAGAGTTGTATATCCGTTCTGCTAAAGGAAAGAAAAAGAAAAAAGCAATCCTGATCCTGATCCTGTACGTGAGTTCACGTGAAAGAAAAGAAAAAAAAACTGAACTCGATCGGATTGAGTCCTCTGTACGTGAGCTTTCTCACATTTGAAAAAAAAATCCTGCTATCTGTTCCAATACGTGAAGTGCTCAAGGGTAAAAAAAATCTGAGAAAACAGACCATCGCTGCACCATACACAGGTCTGTCCTCGTACAAAAATTTATTTTCCTGCCGAGCTCTTGCCGTGGTAGGATTTTAACCCTTTTTTCTGCAGCGTTAGAGATCAATTTTCAGGTCAATTTCTTTTACTGAGTCCACATAACATACATATCCTTGTGAGACTTAGTAAGACTTTCTTGGTTTCTAAAACTATCCTACGAGCTAGCGTGCTTAGTACTCTGCGGGTTTCTCAGTTTAGCAATCTTGTACCCGTTTTGTTGAGTCATTGCTAGCGCCTCTCCTTGTGCATAGCAACACGAGCATTATTCCGACATACCTCAATTTTTCAGCTCATTTTCATAGTTGCAATTGCCCCATTATCTCCACCGTGTGTGTTTTCATGGGTCTTTGTCATACGATCAGCACTAGGACTTGTTTGCGGTGTAGTTAGGATATCATACCTACAGCTCCACCATAAATAACCTATGTGTCCTGTGATCATTCTCTATACCTTTGATATTCACTTCATCACATCCGTGCATAAGTCTTTGATTTCGAATTGGTAAGCATCACTATTCACTTTGGAATAGTAAGATCTGCTTTTTTGTCAGTTTTGAGTGAGTTGTGAGAGTTCCACCACCAAATTCTGTTTTTTGCACTAATGTACTAATCATGTCTTCTAGTAGTGTTGATGTGATGCAGAAAAAGGATGCAGATCATTATCCCTTTTCATTACGCTCCTACAACATCAACACATTTTGGGACGAGGATTTAGGAGTGGTACCTAATTCGGGTTTGTTCCACTTCATCACAGAAATTAGTGGTAGAAAAGCTGCTACTACCATTGATACTTATTCTTCCATAGATTTGGTTAGTGTTGAGGTTATTGAAAAGCTACAATTATACACACGTGCAACAATATCGCATTCATGTTAGCAACTTCTAGTCATGCACTACCAATTACTTAGATCGCATGTGTTGTCGTTCCTAGAGCGTTTAACTCCTGCCATATCATGTTGGGAACAAAGTGGTGTAATAAATTCCAGGTTATCTTTGGTAGTGAGTGTTCTAATCCTTCTATCTTTTGGAATGGTAAGCACACGTAGTTAGCACGTACACATATTAAGCAATTTCAGGAGGTTAGGTGTCAAAACGTATATGCACCTATAACTAACAACATAAAACCACATGTTGATCCTGCCGTAGAAGAACCGAGAGTGAGGTTTGATGAGACAAATGAGGTTTCTACCAATGTAATCATCTCTACTCCTAGTATTGTTTCTTGTGATATCCAGGTTGTTTTTTGAAAAAGGGAGCCGTCTATTTTACAACCTACATCACACGATCGGGTACTGTTGAGGAGGATGTCGTAGTTAATACTACAATTGAGGAGATTGTTGATGATATCGGTACTGATTTGGAGATTCAGCCAATATATGCGACATATTGTGAGGCTATTGCTTTACTAAAGCCTCCTCGTGACTTTCCTTGCACTATTGTTTCAGCACCATGTGATAGTTTACCAAATTCAAATTTTGATCATGTTTGTACTGCTAACACATAAGGAAATACTTGGTCGAATACCACATGATGATATTGTGTATTCCATCATGCTAAATGAACCTATGAATATGAGTTGTGCTGTGGATAAGATTTCTGAAATTTCATGTCTGAATTCTAGCACATTTTCTCCTTTCATCTTTAATCTAATTGGTGAATATAGCATGGATGAAATTTTTCTTGTAGATCACATATGCATAACTTGTGATAGAATTGCTGAACTAAAACATGTTGTTTTCAGCCACACATGTTGTGTGTCGATGTCTTTTTGTTGTGCGACATATGCTAAAATTTGTGATAGTATGAAACTAAATTCAGATCTAGTTGATATATTGCAGCCAACACAAGTAATTTTGACTATATTGGATCGTTGTAATCTTGCTACAATAGAACCCAAGTTTCCATATCCATTGTGTTTGTCCTAGAAGTCTTCGTCTAGTTGTGCTACTGCTCTATACTTCACTTATATTTACAAATTGAATTGCATCTTCCATAGTGGACAACATGATCATGTTCATAATAATCAGAGTAGCGTAGTTGAAGCAATTTGGTTTTCACATATATTAAATTGGTTTAATGTTGTTCACAAATTTGATCATAGATCTTTGAGAAAACTGAATTTAATATTGAAGAACAAGACTATCTATTTAGTTGTTTTTCATCATGATCATAATAATTCTTTGTACTTCATGTATACCTGCAATTTTAGTTGCTTGATCTATACTGAACATATTTTTCATGTGAACAACAATAATACAACATGTTATATATACATATACTCTGCGTACACGTTGTTCTTTTTGTTTCTACCACTTTCAGCTTACCCAAAGCTGTGGACGGCTTTTCTTGAAGAAAGGGAGGATGATGAGGATATATACAGGGATTACAATGATTCTGACTACTTGAGCTGGAAGGAAATATTGAGCCTTGTTGAAAAATATCGCAAGTTGAATTCGTTCCTAGTTGGATTTGATACTTTGATTTATAAGAGCTTTATACTACCGAAATCATGGTGTTATTGTTTGACTAGATTTAGGATCTATCGGTCTAGCCCCAGCGGGAGGAGAGAGAGGAAAGCGATTGAGAGATGGAAGATGCAATAGGAGGCAATAAGGAGAGCAAGCATGATCAAGAGAGATATGTGGCGCGCTAGGACATGTTTGAGGTGCACCATGACATATGGACCGAGCGCCAAGTAGGCCGAACCCATCTATGGGTTGGTATGTATCAGTTTGAGTCAAACCGGGTCAGTTTGGACCAAGATATGACTGTTTTTAGGCCTATTTAGAGGGGAGGACACCCCAACCCTTATATAAACCTCTGTAGCCGTCGCAATTAGGGTCAGACCACGTTAGAACTATTTTGGAGTTGTTTCTTTCAATAACCTCTGGAATTACCTGTTGTCGTATTACCTACTGCAATTGAGTGCGATCTGTTGTTTATTTGGGAATTAGTAGATTGCAAACTACCGTTCATGGTTGATGGCTACGTGCGCAAGAGCTGGTGTTGTGAATATCCCACAGGGTTCGAGAGTTGTTGCATTGACATCAGGGTTCAAGCGGGAGAGAACATATCTACACGCTAGTTATCAACCGTCCACCATCATCATCGATAGTGAGAGTGCTTACTGAAAAGATCGGGCCACCCTATATCAGATAGTGAGAGTGCAAAAGAAATAACAAGAGTGACTTGGTAGCATCAAGGGAGATCAAAGAAAGATACAAAGAAAAACAAAAAATAATCTCCATAGCAAAAGAGAGTCTAAAAGCTTGTAAGCAAGAGAGAAAGAAGAGCGCCCAAGGCAAGTGCACAAATCTGTTGCTCATTTTTCCTGTTTGCAAACGAGGCAAGGTCTCTCCTTGCATTGGCATGACACTGAGTGTAGTCTTCGTTAGGACATTTTGGTTGCTCATTTTTATAGTCGTGTCAATCCCAACAATCTCCACGTGTGTGTATATAGTCATAGGTTCCCGTCACCCCTTTTGAGTTGTTGACCATTGCCTTTTACTTGCGTTTTGTTTGGATTTTACCCACTTTTGACTATCCATTTTATTTTGGTTGGTTCTTTGGCATTCCACCATCCTAACCTACCACCAACAAGCTTATGAGAGTGTTAGCCCTTTCTTTAGTGTGAAGTTTCTTTGCAATTTCACTTTGTAAGATAATAGCCCTAACTTGTGGTTTCTAGTTTGGTGCAATCCCCAAGGTGAGGTAAAAGGCTAACACCACCATATTACACTTCCATATATAATCCTTATATGTTTTGCATGATGGATAGGCATGGTGAGTCGAGTGAAACACCTTCCCAAGAAGAAGAACAAGGCTCGTACATGATGCGCACAAGCCACTACATCATTCGACATGAGTTCCATGATTGTTGCCAAGCGCTTGAGACCCGACAAGATGAACAAATCGGTGAGATGCAAGATGAGTTCAAGAACATCGAAAACCGCTTCGATGGCCTCAAAAGACAAAGCATGCCATGCAACACAACTTTGGCCATCAAAATGAAGCGCTCCAACGCTCCGTCGCTGAAAGAAATGACAAGCTTCGACTCCTCATCGACGGAATGACAAGACTGCGTTCACGCGCATCAAGCTCTTCAAGATCGTCACGTCACCATTCTCCTCTTCATCAAGATCATCATCCAAGTGCTTCAAGACACAATGATGCACCCGTGGTTGACGATGGAAGCTCTTCGCACTATGTACCTTCCCCACAACATGCTGCAACGTCAAGCTATGATGGTGATTTCTCCTCAAGGTCCTAAGCAAGGCATGAAGGACACCATCATCACGCAAGGGAACTAGTGATCCAACAAGCACAACCAAATGAAGAACCATGATTGGAACCTTGAGTCCAACCTCAACAACATCGACATCGTCCCCACGACATTCTTTCAACTACAAGTGATGACTCCAACTTGGAGGATCAAGCGCGCCTTCGACATGAAGCTCTCCGAGATCCCCATCTTCGTCATCACCGACAAGAATGTCCATGTTGTCACCATGGTCACCATGACGAGCCTCCTCCACCACATCAAGACATGGATTATCAAATGGTTCACATTGAGCAACGCCAACCACGTCATAAAGCTCAAGACCATGATCTTTGCCATGAGGCCCAAGGGCCTAACCCGCATCAACAACCGAGGAACGAGCCTCCTCTTCGTCAACAACCACGCCAGGAGGCTCCTCATCCTCAACACCCTCATGAGGCCCAAGCGCATCAACCTCGTCAACCAACACGCCAAGAGCAAGAGCAAGCTCCTCAACAAGGTCGCGAGATCCAAGTTCCACCTCCTCAACCGCAAGCACATCAACAAGCTCACCAAGTGCATCACAATGATTGCATGGAAGATGAAGACTGTCACCACCATGGCAACCACCGCCACCGTGACCACAATGAGGAAGAAATATTCGGCAAGCTCAAGTTCACGATGCCCAAGTTCACCAGTTCAAATGATCCCGAAGAATACCTCTCATGGGCGCTCAAGGTCGACAAGATATTCCGTATGCACAATTATAGCAACGAGAAGATTGTCGCCATGGCTTCGCTTGAGTTTGATGATTACGCCAACCTTTGGTGGGAACAAGTTCAAGTTGCTCGTGATGCAAGAGAAGAGCCTCCAATCACAACTTGGCTTGACATGAAGGCTCATGTGAGATCTCCCTTTGTTCCTTCGCACTATATGCGTGACCTCTTCAACAAGCTTCAATCGCTTAGACAAGGAACAAAGACCGTGTAAGAGTACTTCAAGCAAATGGAACTCAACATGATCCGCGCCAACATTGAAGAGCGCAAGGAGCAAACAATGGAATGTTTTCTCATTGGCTTGAACCACCCAATCAAGCGCATCGTCGAGTTCCAAACATATGATATGTCCATTTTGCATCACTATTCTATATCATAATTTACTGTTATTCATTGTTATATTTCACATTAAGAGATGATACTTATGTTATTTCATCTGTTTTTGCATGGTTTATGACTTTTGGAGCATGGACCGCTGCAGTCAGGATTCTGATGGAAAAGGGGTTGTTTGGAGGCGAAATTCGCGAAGACCAGAAAATCCGGGAAAATACATGGAAAATTCTATTTTTCCAGAAGACGAAGATTGTCAGAAGGGGAAGTGGAGATGAGCCACAGGGGGCCCACACCACCCCCTGGCGCGGGCTACCCCAGGTTGCGCCACCAGGTTGTGTGGCCACCCTGGCCCCTCCTGGCTCTCCCCTCTGGCGTATATTATCCTCCCGAAACCCTATGACTTGGGGGAGCAACCACAGAAAGATTCCGCCGCCTCTGCCGGGCGGAAAACACCAAGAGATAAATATCTTTCCTGCAGACAGGAATCTGCCGGGGAAATTCCTTCCTGGAGAGGGGAGATTTTCGCCATCAACACCACCATCAAGCTGGACTTCATCGGGATCATCATCACCACCATCATCTCCATCACCACCATAATCATCACTTCATACTGCCGTAACAATTAGATTGAATTTTGCATAGTTCTTAGGGGAAACTTTCTCGGTGTTGATTACTCCTTGTAGTTGATGCTATTGAGTGAACCATTGAATTATCGTTTATGTTCAAATTGTTACATATCATTATTTCATCTCTGATCTTGATCCATATGATGTCTTGTGAGTAGTTTGTTTAGTTCTTGAGGACATGGGAGAAGTCATGTTGTTAGTAGTGGAATTGTGTTGAGAAAGATTCAATGGTTTGTTAATTAAGTTGTGGTGTACTTCTTCTAGTGGTGTCATGTGAACATCGACTACATGACACTTCACCTATATGGGCCTAGGGGAATGCATTGTGTATTTGGCTACTAATCGTAGGGGTTGCCGGAGTGACAGAAACCTAAACCCCCGTTAGGAAACCTTTGCACAAGGGACATCAGGGTCTTAGAGTTTCAAGTTGTGGCTAGGTTTCTACCTTAATTACTTTCTTGTACTTGCGGATGCTTGCAAGGGGTATAATCACAAGTATGTATTAGTCCTAGGAAGGTCTGTACATTAGCACAGGTTCAACCACAGAACACTTAGCAAACTAAAGAAGATTAATCAGCTATATGACGCGAAAGCACTTGATGATATTCCCATGTATCCTCGAGAACGTTTGGTCATCTTAAGTAATACAACCGGCTTGTCCTTTGCTAAAGAAAGGATTGGGCCACTTACTGCATTTATTCTTATTGTCTTTTATTTACTCGTACTTTATTTACTTGCATTATCAAAAACCCCTAAAAATCCGTTTGCTAAGTATTTACAGAGAATTCATGCTCCAAGCCATTCGCCAGCACCTTCTGCTCCTTGTTGGGTTCGACACTCTTACTTATCGAAAATACTGCGATACACCCCCTATACTTGTGGGTCATCAAGACTATTTTCTGGCACCGTTGCCGGGGAGTGAAGCGCTATTGGAGAGTGGAACTGGTAAAGGAAACTTCTACTGTGAGTATTTTTTATTTCTTTTAGCTACTTTATTTTGAACATGGAAAATTCGCTGAGTTTCTTATTTTGTAATGCTACTACCACTGCTAAGGTAGTAGATGAACCACCATCTGCTGAGAATGATACTTTTAAAATACCTACAAGAATTATTGATCGTGTTATGGATAACTATTATGTTGGAGATGGAACTGTCCATGCCGGTGATCATTTGCTCTTTATACACGAATTATGCGGGTTGTTTAAGTGTGCAGGTATTACAACAGATCAAGTCAAAAGGAAGTTATTCTCATTATCACTGAAAGGAAGAGCTGGGGAATGGTATAAGCTACTAAAGAAGGGCCAATCTCTTGAATGGGAGGAAATAGTACCTCTCTTTTATTCAAAATTTTATCCTCCTAGTGAGATTCATAAAGATCTGAATCAAATATATAGCTTTTAGCCTCTTGATGGAGAGAGTACAACTCAAGCTTGGGGGAGACTGAACTTACTAATGCTCAAATGTACCATTCATGAGCTCCCCAACAATATTATTATCAATAACTTTTATGCAAGGCATTCTCTTCATGATAAGGATTTATTGGATGCTTCTTGTGCTGGATCATTTACACGCATGGAAGAAGAAGCTAAATGGGATCTTCTAGACCGTATTCAAGACAATGTTGAAGCATGGGAGAATGACAAAGGAAGAAAGTCAGGTATAAATTATGATTAAGAATGCATTGAATCTTTTATGGGAACTGATGACTTTTAGAATATTAGTAATGCTTATGGTCTTGATTCTCAAGTTATTGTAAATTGTTTTAAGGCTTTTGCTTCCTATATTGAAATTCCGAAAAAGGGATGGAACAAGTATCATGCACCATATAAAGATATTGTGGATTATGTCCCTGTTAGAGTTACTGAATTTTGCACTATTGATCATGTCTTACCTGAACCTTATATTGAGAAAATACCCTTCCCGGATAATGTAAAGGAGCATCTATGATAACTAGTGTAATTAATACAAGTACAAAGAGAACTGTAAAACCTGATGAACAAATAAACATTGAACCTCCTGTAGCAATTGTGAAAGACCTTGTCACTAAAAGTGTAATAGATGGACACATTGTCTTCTGTGAGGATGCTTCTAATATTGTCTCATATCCTAATAGAACTAAAAAGGCTAGTGCCCCTGTGCTTTCTGTTAGAATTGGTGATCATTGCTATTATGGTTTATGTGATATTGGTGCAAGTTCAAGTGCTATTCCTTACGAGCTTTACAAACAAATTATGCATGAAATCAGTCCTTGCGAACTAGAAGATATTGATGTGGTTATTCACCTTGCTAATAGAGAGACCATCTCTCCAATTGGTATTGTAAGAGATGTGGAAGTTCTTTGAGGTAAGATTAAATATCCTGCTGATTTCCTAGTACTTGGTTCGGCTGCTAGTAAAACCTATCCCATCATTTTTGGTAGACCTTTCTTGAGTACATGTGGAGCCATTATAGACTGCAAAAGGGAGAAAATCTTGACTAAATTTGATGGGGAATCTTATGAGTTTAATTTTTCGAAATTTACTAAAGAACCTTCTGAAAATGAAACACATAATGAGGATTTTAGAGTTGAACAACTTGCTTCTATTTCTCTTTCTCCTAACAGTGCTTTGCAACAATTTATGAAAGACCACGAAAGTGAAATCTTCATGGAAGAAAGAAATGAGATTGACGAGATTCTTCGTCGTCAACCAAAGATGCTTAAGCATAACTTGCCTATGGAAGATGTGGGTACCACATTGCCACCTAAAATGGATCCGGTTTTCGATCCAAGACCTTTACCCGATGATCTTAAATATGCTTACATTGATGACACTAAAATATATCCTGTTATTTTTAGTTCTAAACTTTCAGGGAAGGAAGAAGAAATATTATTGGAGGTATTGAAGAAACACCGAGGAGCTATGGGCTATACTCTAGATGATTTAAAGGGAATTTCTCCTACTATATGTCAGCACGCTATTAGTATTGAACCAAATGCAAAACCAATGGTAGAACATCAACGTCGTTTAAATCCTAAGATGAAGGAAGTGGTAAGAAATAAGGTATTAAAACTCCTTGATGCTGGTATTATTTATCCTATTGCTGATAGTGAATGGGTCAGTCCCGTTCATTGTGTTCCTAAAAAAAGGGGGAATTACCGTGGTTCCTAATGATAATGATGAGCTTATTCCCCAAAGAATAGTAGGTTATGGGATGTGCATTGATTTTAGAAAAGTTAACAAAGTTACTAAGAAAGATCATTACCCACTTCCTTTTATTGATCAAATGTTAGAAAGGTTGTCTAAAAAGACCCATTTCTATTTTCTTGATGGATACTCTGGGTTTCCTCAAATTGCTGTTAAACAATAAGATCAAGAGAAAACTACTTTTACATGCCCTTATGGAACCTATGCTTATAGACGTATGCCTTTTGGTTTCTGTAATGCTCCTGCTACTTTTCAAAGATGCATGTCTGCTATCTTTTATGGTTTTTGTGAGGAAATTGTGGAAGTATTCTTGGATGATTTTTCCGTCTATGGGACTTCTTTTGACAATTGTCTACACAACCTTGATAAAGTTTTGCAGAGATGTGAAGAAACTAATCTTGTTCTTAATTGGGAGAAATGCAACTTCATGGTCAATGTAGGGATTCTCCTTGGGTATAAGATTTCCAAAAGAGGCATAGAAGTTGATAGAGCTAAAGTTGAGGCAATTGAGAAAATGCCTTGTCCAAGAGACGTCAAAGGTATTCGTAGTATCCTTGGTCATGCTGGTTTCTATAGAAGGTTTATTAAATATTTCTCTAAGATATCAAAACCCCTCACTAATATTCTTCAAAAGGATGTACTCTTTGTTTTTGATGATGATTGTAAGGAAGCTTTTGAAACTCTAAAGAAGGCTTTAATTACTGCTCCTATTGTTCAACCACCTGATTGGAGCTTACCCTTTGAAATCATGTGTGACGCTAGTGATTTTGCTGTAGGTGCTGTCCTTGGGCAACGAATAGATAAAAAGTTAAATGTTATCCATTATGCTAATAAGACTCTTGATTCCGCTCAAAAGAATTATGCTACTACTAAAAAAGAATTCGTAGCCGTTGTCTTTGCGTGTGATAAGTTTAGACCTTATATCGTTGACTCAAAAGTTACCATTCATACTGATCATGCTGCTATTAAGTACCTTATGACGAAGAAAGATGCTAAGCCTAGGCTTATTAGATGGGTGCTACTCTTACAAGAGTTTGACCTATATCTTGTAGATAGGAAAGGTGCTGAAAATCCTATTGCTGATAATTTATCTCGATTGGAAAATATCTCTTTTGATCCTATGTCTATTAATGATAGTTTCCCAAATGGACAGTTGGTTGTAGTAGGGGTAAGATCGCGAGGGAGCCCTTGGTATGCTGATTATGCTAACTTTATTTTCTCCAAGTATTTGCGTCCAACTTTTACAGCTCAGCAAAGAAGGAAGTTCTTTTACAATTTGGGGCATTATTTTTGGGATGACCCAAATTTATATAAAGAAGGAGTGAATGGTATTATGCGAAGATGTGTTCTAGAGTATGAACAAAAGGAGATATTGCGAAATGTCATGGTAGTGCCTATGGAGGACATCATGCGGGAGATAGAACTGCGCAAAAGGTGCTACAATCAGGTTTTTACTGGCCTACCCTTTTTAAAGATGCAAAAAAAATTGGCTTATCCTGTGATGAGTGTCAGCGTGTTGGTAATATTTCTAGAGGCAATGAAATGCCTATGAATTACTCTCTAGTTATTGAACCCTTTGATTGTTGGGGATTTGACTTTATGGGTCCTTTTCCTCCCTAAAAAGGTTATACTCATATTCTTGTTGTCATTGATTATGTTACTAAGTGGGTAGAAGCCATACCTACGAAGAGTGCTGATGGGGAGACCTCTCTAAAAATGCTTAAGGATGTTATCTTTCCTAGGTTTGGAGTGCCTAGGTATCTTATGACTGATGGAGGTTCTCATTTCATTCATGGTGGTTTTAGAAAGACCCTTGGTAAATATGATGTTAATCATAGAATTGCTTCAGCCTATCATCCCCAAACTAGTAGACAAGTAGAGCTTTCAAATAGAGAAATTAAATCCATCTTGCAAAAGACTATTAATAGATCTAGAAAAAATTGTGCTAAAAAGTTGAATGATGCTTTATGGGCTTATAGGACTGCCTATAAAAATCCTATGGGAATGTCTACTTACAAAATGGTTTATGGAAAGCTTCCCACCTACCTTTAGAATTAGAACATAAATCTTATTGGGCAGTGAAAGAACTTAATAGAGACTGTAAGCTGGCTGGTGAAAAAATATTATTTGACTTAAGTTTGTTGGATGAATGGAGGAGTGAAGCATATGAGAATGCTAAACTCTTTAAGGAAAAAGTTAAAAGATGGCATGACAGGAGAATTCTTAAAAGAGAGTTCCATGTTGGCGAAAAGGTTCTATTGTAAGGTCACGTCTCAGATTTTTTGTAGGGAAGCTACTTTCAAAGTGGGAAGGACCTTTTGTTATTGAAGAAGTGTATCGTTCAGGTGCAATAAAAATCTCTTTAAAAGATAACACTACACAAGTGGTGAATGTTCAGTGAGTCAAACACTATATTGCTGGAGATTCTTACAATGAAGATATTGATGCTATTCAAGTGGTAACTCCGGAAAAATTCATTAAAGACCATGTTCAGAGACCTATAGAGTCCGTTTTCGAATAGGTAATAGTTCTGGTAAGAAAAGTTCCACGAAAATTCTGTCAAATTATATTTTTGGAGTTTTTATCCAATAAGGAAAGCAATGAAACGAAAGAGGGACGGAAACGGGGCCAGGGTGGCTCACGCCACCCCGTGGCTGCGGGGATGGCTCACACCACCCTGTAGCCGCCTACATCGCCATCCCTAGATCGGGAGGGATCTGAAGCTCTTCCCGGCATCCTGCCGGAGAGGGGAATTCACCCTGGAGGCCTTCTTCATCACCATGCAAGCCTCCGGTGTGATGCGTGAGTAGTTCATCCTTGGACTCCGGATCCATGTAGTAGCTAGATGGCTGGTTTCTCCTCCTTTGTGCTTTCATATCTTGTGAGCTCCGTTCATGATCAAGATCATCTATTTGTAATTCATACATGTTGTGTTTGCGGGGATCCAATGGATATTGAGATGCTATTTCAGATTGATTATTGATTTTATCATGTCTTTGTTATTTGAGATCTTGCATGCTTTCTGTTGTTAGTAGCTATCTTGGCCAAGTAGATGCTAGCAACTCCAAGAGTTGGTATTTATGCTTGATAGTGGGTTCATGCCTCTGGTAATCTGGGGAAGTGACAAAAATATCTAAGGTACTAGATGTTCTGTTGCTACTAGGGAGAAAACAACATTCCTTTGTTCATAGAACAATCGTATTGTTTACTTTACACGCAGTTCGTAAAGCAATAATCTGTTGCTTGCAACTTAATACTGGAGGGGGTTCGGATGATAACCTGAAGGTGGATTATTAGTCATAGATGCAGTTGGATGGCGGTCTATGTATTATGTTGTAATGCCCAATCAAGTCTCAGAGGAGTCAAGATGATTAGTATATGCATGTATTGCTTTCTCGGTGTTTGTCAATTGCCCCGCTGTAATTTTTTCACCCAGCGAGTTATCTATCTAAGGAGAGCCACCTCTAGTGAACTATGGATCCCGGTCCTTTTTCTTTACATACAATCTATAAACTGTTTATGTTTGTGTTTACTTTCTGCAACCTTTTACTTCTTTCCATTCGATACGTTTAATCCTTTGTTTTACGCAAAACACGGTGAGATTGACAACCTCATCACAAGTTGGGGACAAAGTTCTGTGGTTGTGTTGTGCAGGTCTCCATGTTGCTACTAGCACCGGTAGTGCGCCCTGCCAAAGCTCAGCTAGTAACACCTTTGGGGTGTTTCCTTGCTCCTATTGGTTCGATTAAACCTTGGTTTCATACTGAGGGAAAACTTATTGCTGTGCTCATCATACCTTCCTCTTGGGGTTCCCAACGAGCTCTACGTCGAAAGTCGAGCGCATCATAAGTCCATGGAGTTATGTATGTGTGTTAGAGAAACGCTTGGGTCACCGGTATAATCCATGCTGTCATGGTGGAAACCTGCGCGTAACCATAATGAGCTGTCTATGAAGCATTCTTCTTATAAAAAAATAGATATTGAGAAAAAGAGAAAAAGAAAAAACAAGAGATGAGAAAAGAGGAAAGAGATAAAAAAGCACCATTTTCCCATGGTAAATAAGAAGATTGCTGAGATGCTCGTTGTCTGCTTGCCTTGTCATTTTGATAAGGGGATTCTTCCGTATCATCGGGCAAGGGGTACCCCGTTGGCGGTTCTCTATGATACACATATACTTACTATGACAAGAACTTACCGGTGAATAAACTTGAGTAGCATGAGGAGCGGACCTCGTATTCAAGGGACATGAGATCTTTAACTTACAACTTGTCAAGCATATCCTCATATTTGATCACTTTAACCTTAATCACCTAAGGATTCCTATGATAGGGGCAATGAGAGCTGAAAGCTAACAAGTACCATAATTTTTGGAAGCTCTTTATGAAACTTGAAATCCCTGCTTCCCTCTGCGAAGGGCCTATCTTTTACTTTTAGTTGAGTCAGTAAACCTATTCCCTTCTATCTCAGCAAGTATTTTGAGTTGTTGTGTTTCATTCATTCATATGATGATTTATTCAATCATGTTTCTTATGTTCCTTGTTTTGCACTTTGCTCTTATCTTAGTGTTTATTACTTTGAAAGCTATCATTTGAAAATCCTTTATGTGTGAACTCCAGCAAATTGTCAACTATTCTTTGACCAAGAGCTAAGTTTGCCATTACCAATTATGATTTACTTTATGTATCTTTATTGTGTTTCCTTTATCTATTGCAAGTTGAGTTATATAATAGTGAGTTGTCTTCTATTATGATTTATGTATTGATGAATGTGATGCTTCTTGTCCGTATTCTTTTATCGACTCTTCACTCTAGAAACCTGTGGTTATGTTTATTGAGTCCAGTTTCGCTTGGGGACAAGCGAAGTCTAAGCTTGGGGGGAATTGATACGTCCATTTTGCATCACTATTCTATATCATAATTTACTGTTATTCATTGATATATTTCACATTAAGAGATGATACTTATGCTATTTCATCTGTTTTTCCATGATTGATGACTTTTGGAGCACGGACCACTACAGTCAGGATTCTAATGGAAAAGGGGCTGTTTGGAGGCAAAATTTGCGAAGATCAGAAAATCCAGGAAAATACATCGAAAATTCTATTTTTCCAGAAGACGAAGATTGTCAGAAGGGGAAGTGGAGATGGGCCACAGGGGGCCCACACCACCCCCTAGCGCAGGCCACCCCAGGCCACGCCAAAAGGTCGTGTGGCCACCCTGGCCCCCTCCTAGCTCTCCCCTCTGGTGTATATTATCCTCCTAAAACCCTAAGACTTGGGGGAGCAACCACAGAAACATTCCGCTGCCTCTACGAGGCAGAAAACACCGAGAGATAAAGATCTCTCTGATAGACAGAAATCTGCTAGGGAAATTCCTTCCCGGAGAGGGGAGATCATCGCCATCAACACCACCATCAAGCTGGACTTCATTGGGATCATCATCATCATCACCACCACCATCATCTCCATCACCACAATCATCATCACTTCATACCGCTGTAACAATTGGGTTGAATCTTGCATAGTTCTTAAGGGAAACTTTCTTGGTGTTGATTACTCCTTGTAGTTGATGTTATTGAGTGAACCATGGAATTATCATTTATGTTCAGATTGTTACATATCATTATTTCATCTCTGATCTTGATCCATATGATGTCTTGTGAGTAGTTTGTTTAGTTCTTGAGGACATGGGAGAAGTCATGTTGTTAGTAGTGGAATTGTGTTGAGAAAGATTCAATGGTTTATTAATTAAGTTGTGGTGTACTTCTTCTAGTGGTGTCATGTGAACGTCGACTACATGACACTTCACCTATATGGGCCTAGGGGAATGCATTGTGTATTTGGCTACTAATCGTAGGGGTTGCCGGAGTGATAGAAACCTGAACCCCAGTTAGGAAACCTTTGCACAAGGGACGTCAGGGTCTTAGAGTTTAAAGTTGTGGTTAGGTTTCTACCTTAATTACTTTCTTGTACTTAAGGATGCTTGCATGGGGTATAATCACAAGTATGTATTAGTCCTAGGAAGGTCGGTAGATTAGCACAGGTTCACCCACATAACACTTAGTAAACTAAAGAAGATTAATCAACTATATGAAGCGAATGCACTTGACGATATTCCCATGTATCCTCGAGAACGTTTGGTCATCTTAAGTAATACAACCGGCTTGTCCTTTGCTAAAGAAAGGATTGGGCCACTTGCTACATTTATTCTTATTGTCTTTTATTTACTCGTACTTTATTTACTTGCATTATCAAAAACCCCTAAAAATCCGTTTGCTAAGTATTTATAGAGAATTCCTGCTCCAAGCCATTCACCAGCACCTTCTGCTCCTCGTTGGGTTCGACACTCTTACTTATCGAGAATACTGCGATACACCCCCATATACTTGTGGGTCATCAACATACAACAACATGGTTGAGCTTGTGCACATCGCCATAAAAGCCGAACGTCAAGTGCAAGGGGACATCAAGTACAACAATACCAAGAGATACTTCACCTACAAGCACGCTTAAATCGCTACACCAACAACCTTCAATGTAAGCACCTCAAGTACCCCAAGCCTTCCTTCAAGCCCACGCTTCCTTATGGAAAAACTTCCTTGAGGAAGGCTTGCCACTTTGGGGAAATTTTCCTTGAGGAAGTGTGGGCTTGAAGGAAGGCTTGGAGGACTTGAGGAGCTTCCATTGAATGTTGTTGGTATAGAGGTTGAAGCTTCCTTGTAGGTGAAGTATGTCTTGGCATTATTGTACTTGATGTCCTCTTGCACTTGACGCTCGGCTTTTATGGCGATGTGTACAAGCTCAACCATGTCGTTGTATGTTTGGAACTCGACGATGCACAAGCTCAACCATGTCGTTGTATGTTTGGAACTCGACGATGCACAAGCTCAACCATGTCGTTGTATGTTCAAGCCGATGTGATATGTGGTGGCCCAATCTTCTCAACAAGCACTTGTCGATGATGATAATGGTGGATAGATAAATAGCCAGTAGCTATGAACTCTCCCGCTCGAATCCTGATGCCAATGTAGCAACTCTCGAACCCTACGGGATATTCACAACACCATGCTCTTGCACACGCAGCCATCGACCATGAATGATAGTTTGCAATCTACTAATTCCCAATGGAACAACAGATCACACTCAATTGAAGTCGTATAATTCGATCACAGGGCAATTCCAAAGGTTCATTGAAAGAAACAACTCCAAAATAGTTTAAACGTGGTCTAAACCCTAACTATGGGTCGTCCCAGGGCTTATAAGGGTGGCTGGGGCTGCCAGAAACTAAAACTAAACGCGTACGACTCAAACTGATGCAAACCGACTCAGACTAGATTCGGTCGGCAGACGGACATTCCGGTAATCGGGCCGGACAGTCCAGTCAAGCCAGACACTCCGGGTGGAGTGTGTCGGACAGTTCGGTCAGGCCGTAAAGTTCAAATTTCCGAATGGTTTTCGGGTAGTGTCCGATTTGATGTACTGATTGTCCACACCCAAGCTTCTCTCGGGTTGGCCAGAGAGTCCGGGTGGACTCGGCCGGGCACTCCGGTCATGGCAGATCTTTTGGCCTTTGTCTTGATGATCTTCCATTGCGCTTCCTCCCGCTCCTCCCTCATGCATCTTTGGGCGATTATCATGCTGGGCTTCTCTTGTATCCCTTCTCCTCCTCGCGCAATGCTTGTTTCTCCAACGAACCTGATCATACATACATGCATAGACTTAGGCAGTATAAAGTTCTCATCAATTAAAGTACCAGCTTCGTTTAGGAGTAAATTCACTTGTTGTTCAAGTAGCTTAGCACGAGCTCTTGTAATGGGTCCAATTCTAATCTCATTGGACTGATCCTTCTTTGCAACAGCTGGAGCATCTTTAGTAGTAATTGGGGTAGGTGTAATTGTAGGGATGTCCTCACCATCTCCCCCCTTCAAATGGCGTTGACCTCGATGCTCCAAGGTCTTCTCCATAATATGGTGATAAATCAACAACGTTGAAGTTGTTGCTAACTCCACCAAACTCCTCAATAGGTATATCAATCGAGTAGGAATTATCATTTATCTTGCCTAAAACCTTGTAAGGACCAGCACCACGTGGCTTCAATTTTGACTTTCGAAGTTGTAAAAACCTATCCTTGCGTAGATGCACCCATACCATGTCACCAGGCTTGAACAAAACATCCTTCCTTGCTTGATTCCTTGCAGCAGCAATGTTCTTGCCTTTGTTCTCTATAGCCTCTTGAGTCTTCTCATGAATCTTCTTCATGTATTCAACATGTTTTGATGCCTCCATATCAACTTTATCATGCAATGGCAAAGGCAACAAATCAAGTGGCGTCAATGGCTTGAAGCCGGACACCACCTCAAAAGGGCAAAGCTGAGTAGTCAAATGCACAACCCTGTTGTATGCAAACTCAACATGTGGCAAACACTCTTCCCACTCCCGCAGATTCTTCTTAATCATAGTCCTTAGTGCAGGAACCTCATTTATTTGCAGCGTCACGAGTGACTTCGGTCCAAAAGAGGGCTGTTAGAAAAAAGAAACATTTTGTTCAACCAGCAGAGCGAAGGTTTACTAGAAGCTGTTTAAAGGATGATGGGAAAAGGCCTAAGACAGTGAATACTCTGGACATACGGCCTAAGAGAAAGATCCGGGCCAAACTGCTGTTGGTGCACCAAGATTCTGAAGAGGGCGAACCTCAGAACAATAGAAATAACAGGAATCAAGATGAATAGGAGGAGACATGTATAGGTATACCTGCTACACCAGTGTTTGTCTTGCAGCATGTGGGGTTGCAGCTGGGCATTGACCCTACAAAACTATCTAAGGAACAGCTTGAAGTTGATCCTTCGGTGAATAGGCCTCATAGGATAAATGGTCTATATGAGTACTTTTTTCGAACTTGTGGTGGGGTTGATCAGTGTCAGTGTGTGGAAGTTATGTTAGTTGTGAACTATTTGAATTCTGTGTCTGCAATGTTTTGTGTCAGTGTTTGGTTAAGAGCAAGATATATTTTTGGTTTGGAGTGGTGTTTCCTTGGTATTATGTGCTGGGGTTATGAGAGTATCTATTTGCAGTTTTTAAATGTCTCACATTAATGAAAGGAAATGGCGTGTCTTGTGCTGGAATGTACGTGGTCTTAACTCTGAAATCTGTCAGAGAGAGGTGTATAACAAAATAAATGAAGGTGAATGCGATGTCATCTGCTTGCAAGAGACGAAGTGTGAGAATTTCACCTTGAAATCAGTGAGGAGTTTTTGTCCCAAAAGATTTGATAATTTTGTATTTTCCCCTTCAGCTGGGGCATCGGGGGGGATAATAGTTATTTGGAAATCTTCAGTGTTTGAGGGTCTGCTTGTGGAGAATCTGAGATATGGTCTGATACTCAATTTCACCTCGGCACACAATAATAGTAGTTAGGTGCTGGTTTGCGTTTATGGACCTTGTAATGGGCCGGAAAGGGATCAGTTTGTGGACTGGCTGTATAACCTTCAAATTCCAAATGATGAACACTAGATTTTACTAGGTGACTTTAACTTCATATGATCACAAGATAATAGAAACATAGCGGGAGAGAATTTAAATGATATGTTCTTATTTAATGAGATAATTGGACACATTGGATTGCTGGAGCTTACACTAAAAGGTAGATCGTTTACATGGTCAAATAGGCAGGTTATTCCTCTTCTTGAACAGTTGGACTGGTTCTTTACGAGTGCTAGCTGGATTACTGAATATCCAAATTCAATCGTGCTTCCCCTTGCAAATAGAGGCTCAAACTATATACCTTGTGTGGTTAAAATTGATACGAGCATACCTAAGTCCAATATCTTTCGTTTTGAAAACTATTGGGTGGATATGCCAGGCTTTCGTGACTGTGTGTCTGACTCTTGGAAAAAACAGTCTAGGAAAGCTTATAGCTCAACGATTCGGGCTGATAAGCTTAAAAGATTAAGATATGATTTAAAGAAATGGCAAGTGAGTTTGGCTAGACTGAAGTCTTTGATTCAAGAGTGCAATAAGGTGATTTTATGTATGGACATAGCTTGAGGAGCACATGCCTCTTTACAGAACTGAATTCAACTTTCGGAAAATAGTAAAAGAACATTTGGATGAATTACTACTGGCTGAATATAACTATTGGAAGAAGAGGTGTACAATTCGTTGGATTAAACAGGGGAAGACAACACAAAATTCTTTCATGCGATGGCATTAGAAAGGTTCCGTCGAAATAACATCTCTATGCTTAAAGATGACAACGGTAATGAAATGTCCGATCATGAGTCCATGGCAGGATTGCTATGGAATAGCTATAAAAACAAAATGGGATATTCGGATGGCATTAATATGCAGTTTAATCTTGCGAGATTACTGAGAAGAGTGGAAGATTTGGATGAACTAACTATTCCTTTTGAAAAGAAAGAAATGGATGCTATTGTCACTGCCATGCCTTCGGATCGGGCTCCTGGGCCGGATGGCTTTAATGGACTCTTTTTAAACAGATGTTGGCCCATCATTCAAAACGATTTCTACCGCCTAGCTGAGGATTTGCACAGTGGTAAGATCACCTTAGAGAATATCAATGGTTCCTATATCACCCTGGTACCCAAGAAACAGGCTCCTCTTGAGGTTAATGATTTCCGGCCAATTTCATTAACTAATGTTTGTCTGAAATTCCTCACAAAGCTACTGGCAAATAGATTACAGGGAAGGATTTTAGACTGTATTCACAAGAATCAATATGGGTTTCTGAGATCACGATCAATCCAAGATTGCTTGGCTTGGGCTTTCGAGTACCTTTTCCTTTGCCACTCCTCTAAAAAACCAATCATTATTCTGGAATTGGATTTTGCTAAAGCATTTGATACGGTGGAACATGAAGTGATCTTACAGATTATGCGCCACAAGGGATTTAATGAGAAATGGCTCAGTTGGATTAGAGCAATCTTATCTTCAGGTACTTCTGCGATTCTACTGAATGGCATCCTAGGTAAACAGTTTCATTACAAAAGGGGTGTTCGGCAAGGCGATCCACTTTCGCCACTACTGTATACTTTTAGCTCTGACTTATTACAGTCCGAGGTGAATGAAGCGATGACAAGAGGAGAGATTAGCAGACCGATTCATACTAATGAGGAGGATTTTATGATAATACAATACGCGGATGATACATTGATGGTTATGCCTGCTGATATAGAGCACTTGAGAGCACTCAAACGTCTGGTTCATAGTTTCTCTTTATCTACGGGATTGAAAGTGAACTATGCCAAGTCTCAAATGATACCTATTAATACACCTGATGCTGATATGAGGATCTTATCAGAGGACTTTGGCTGCCAAGTGGGAAATATGCCTTTCACTTATTTGGGGTTGCCGCTGGGGACTACTAGACCGATAATTAGTGAGTTAATGCCACTAGTTTGTCGGTTAGAAAGGAAGGTAACATCAAGTTCTAGCTTTTTATCTCAGGGGGCAAGATTGCAACTAATTAATTCGGCTCTGTCATCAACGCCATTACACTTTCTGTGCACCTTGCAGCTGGCTAAAGGTTTCACGATACAATTGGATAGGATTCTTAGACAATGTCTATGGAGAGACCAATCGGGTGAACCAAAACAATCTCTCGCAGCCTGGGAATTGGTATGCTTGCCCAAGGATAAAGGAGGATTAGGTGTGGTGGATTTCCAGAAAAAAATGTTGCGCTATTGATTAAATTTCTTGACAAGTTCTATAATAAAAAGGATATACCGTTGGTGCAGCTGGTGTGGAGTGCATACTATGACAACAAAATTCCACATGCTCGGAATTTGTGTGGATCCTTTTGGTGGCGCGATGTACTCGAACAAGTGGACAACTTCAGAGGTGTGGCTGCTGTTAAACATGGGAAGGGTGATACCTTCCTTTTTTGGTCAGACAATTGGTCCCTACAGGGAAGTATGCAGCCTATTAAAAATAGGTTTCCTTGCCTATTCTCTTTTGTGCTCAATGAAAATATGTCTGCTAAAAGAGTCTACTTGGAGACTGATATACATTCACTTTTCTACCTACCTCTTTCAACCGGGGCTTACCAAGAACTACATCAGTTACAATCTATTATGGAGTTGAATCCCCTTTCTGATGAGAATGATAGCTGGTCATATAATTGGGGAGAGGGATATTCTCCTGGAAATTTTTATAAGATAATCCATCAGCATATTTCAGCCCCTATAATGTACTCTTGGATATGGAGATCAAGTTGTATGATGAAGATGAAGGTGTTTGCCTAGCTACTCGTGAGAGATAGACTGAATACGTGAGACATGTTACAGAGACGGCATTGGAAGGTGTCTGATGACACACATTGTGAGATGTGCCCCACACATGCATATGAAAACAGGTTCCATTTATTCTTCTAGTGCAACTTCAGTGTCCAAGTTTGGAACTATTTACAGATTACATGGTATAACAATGACGATATTCAGCAGTCTATGACATGGGAAAGGAGAGAATTCGCACAACCATTTTTTATGGAAGTAGTCATTTTGGCCTGCTGGAATATTTGGTTACTCAGAAATGGCAAAAATTTTAGGCAGGAAAAGCCTTCTTTTGCGAAATGGAAAGCATAGTTTCTACATAACATATCTTTACTACAGCATCGAATTAAAACAAAGCACATAGTTGCTCTGTTGGCATGGATTGCAAACCTACCATAGGTCACGGGCTAGTTTTGTTTGACTTTGTATATCCAGTCCTGTACATTCTGTACATACAGTTCATTTTCATAGGTAGTTTTTTGTTGTTGTTAGTGTTTTTGTTTTCTCTTACTTTCTGTAATTGGTTCGATGATTTATGAGCAATAAAATTTCTGTGGGGCAGTTGCCTCACAGTTTCGGGTCAAAAAAATGTTCGATTCACCACCTCCGTTTGACCATCTGTTTGGGGATGACATGTTGTACTGAATAGCAGCTTCGTTCCCAGCTTCACCCATAAGGTCTTCCAAAAGTAGATCATGAACTTCACATCACAGTCAGAAACAATCGTATTGGGTAGTCCATGTAATCTCATGTTGTCCTTGAAAAATAGGTTAGCAACATGCGACGCATCGTCTCTTTTGTAGCAAGCAATAAAACGAGCCATCTTAGAGGACCTATCCACTACCACAAATATAGAATCATGACCTCTCTGAATTTTAGGTAGACCTAGCACAAAATCCATACTAATGCCTTCCCATGGTGTAGTAGGTGTAGAGAGAGGTGTATACAAACCATGAGGCTGCAGTTGGATTTGGACTTGTGGCATGTAATGCAACGACTCACAAATATGTACACATGGCACCTCATCTTGGTCCAATAAAATGATCAACTAGCATGAGCAATGTCTTCTCACGCCCAAAGTGACCCATCAAACCACTAGCATGTGATTCCTGCACTAAGAACAAACACAACAACAATTATGGAATACATAGTTTGTTAGCTCTAAACAAATATCCATCATGTATATGATACTTATCCCATGCAGTTCTAAGAGCATACAAACGATATGGTTCATCAAAATCATTGTCAGTTGCATAGAGTGCACAGATACTCTCTAATCCAGGAATTTTAACATCAAGATTGGTTAATAGCATGTTTTTCCTAGACAAAGCATCAACAACTACATTCTCCTTTCCCTTCATATACTTAAAGATGCAAGGAAAAGATTAAATAAACTCAACCCATTTAGCTAATCTTCTATGCAAGTTTGATTGAGCTTTCAAATACTTCAATGCTTCATGATCAGAATATATGATAAATTATTTTGGCCACAAATAATGTTGCCAAACTTCAAGAACTCTAACAAGTGCATACAATTCTTTATCATAAATAGGATAGTTCAGTCTAGCACCAGTAAGTTTCTCAGAAAAATATGCTATAGGGTGACCCTCTTGCATAAAAACGCCACCAATACCTATACCACTAGCATCACATTCAACTTCAAATTGCTTTGAAAAATCAGGTAATGCAAGTAATGGTGCAGAGGTATGTAAACGATGTATCAAATGCAATATCTTGGGCTGCGCCCCACACAAATGGCACACCTTTGTTAGTCAAGTCATTCAATGGTGCAGTAATAGTGCTAAAATCCTTCACAAAGCGCCTATAGAAACTAGCTGAGCCATGGAAACTACGCACTTGACTCACATTCATGGGAATAGGGCAATTCTGAATTGATTCATTTTTAGATTGATCTAACTCTACCCCATGCTTAGATAGAACAAATCCCAAAAATATGACCTTATCTTTTGCAAATGTGCACTTCTCAAGATTAGCATAGAGTTTATTATCACGCAACACTTGCAAAAATTGTCGGATATGACTACAATGTTTAGTTTCGTTGTGGCTATAGATAAGTATATCATCAAAATAAACAACCACAAAACAACCAATAAATTCTCTCAAAACATGATTCATATATCGCATGAATGTACTAGGTGCATTAGTAAGACCAAACGGCATAACTAACCACTCATACAAACCAAATTTTGTTTTAAAAGTAGTTTTCCATTCACCCCCTTCTTTCATCCTAATTTGATGATAACCACTACGCAAATCAATCTTAGAGAAAATAGCAGCACCACTCAATTCATCTAGCATATCCTCTAAGCGTGGAATAGGATGATGATATAGAATAGTGATGTCATTAATAGGTATACAATCTATGCACATGCACCATGTACCATCTTTCTTAGGCACGAAAATAACAGGAACAACACAAGGGCTAAGAGAAACACGAATGTACCCTTTGTCCAACAACGCATGTACTTGTTTCTATATCTCCTTTGTTTCTTCGGGGTTGGTCCTGTAGGGTGCACGGTTTGGTAATGTGGTGCCAGGGATCAAGTCGATTTGATGCTCAATGCCACAGAATGGAGGCAATCCTACTGGTACATCTTCTAGAAACACATCGCCAAAATCCTGCAAATAGTAGATACAACAAGAGAAATAGGGGTCATGTCGTTAGAAACCAATACCTCGCCCTTATACATGAGCAAAAGTGGCATGGATGTAGGATCCTCACGAAACTCTCTCATATCTTCCTTGGTGGCTAATATCACTAGACTAGGAACTCTCTCACTTTTTGTTATATCACTCTTTTTGGGCTCTATTACATCATGTACAGCTGCAACACTATCTCGCCTATCTATAGGTGCTTCCTTCAAGTTCAGTTCTATCTTCTGACGAGACTCATTCACAATCTGTTGTGGTGTCATTGGCTGCAAATTAACTTCTTGCCCTTGCACTCCAATTGATAAGTATTGGCACGGCCATTGTGTTGCACATGGCGTGTCGTCAGATTGGTGACAAGTACGCCATGAGGGGGTCCTCGAGGCCTGACACCAGATTGGTCAAGTCACGTCAGATTGGTCTCTGACGTAGCCTGACAAGTACGCCAGATTGGTCTCTGACGTAGCCTGACACCAGTCATGGTCAAGTCACGTCACTGACAGACGTTTCCGGTCAGCACGACCGTTGGTAGGTCCGTCTTTCGCGGAACCGAGGCACCGTTTTAATGCGTACGTGGAGATCAAGGCGACGTAATAATCTTGTGGAGGTTTCCCTGTCCTTTCCACGGCGCGTGGCATGGTTACTATGGCATTTGCACAAATCTTGGCGCGGTCGGTGGTTATAAGGGGTGAGGATTCCTTTTCCTCATCTTCTTCACATATTCCCTGTGCCATTTCCTTCTCCTCCACTTCTCCCATGCGCACAGAGCTCCCTTGCCCCCCAAAAATTCCCAGCCCCGCTCATCCAAGGTCACCGGCACACCAGGAAAATGGCTCCCACTTCATCTTTTGGTGGAGCAGCAACGGCAACGACGGCAGTGGCTACGGAAAAGGAGAGCAATCACGGGGTTTGGATCCCGTGCGTCCTCGACGACGAGAAGCTCTGCGGCGTAGAAGAAGAAGGGCTCCTCCATGCCGGAGACTGGCGGAGCGGCTTCGGCGAAGCCATTCCCAACCCTCGCAACAACGAGCGAGTGCACTTCGGCACTCACCTGGACAGAGGTTTCTCCTTTCCTCCCTCAGATTTCTTTTCTAAGGTGATAGATCACTACGGTGTTCAACTTCACCATCTCCCCCTGAACTCCATCTTAGAGATGAGTGCCTATGCAGCTTTGTGCGAGGGGTATCTCGGCATTAGGCCGAGTCTCACTCTGTTCCGGTACTATTTCCATGTCCGGAGAAATTCCATCACCGCCGGTATTCCTTACATTAGCGGTACAATTAGTTTTTCGGTTAGACGTGAGCGTGTTTATCCTCGGATTTTAGCTAGTGAGTCGGTCAAACAATGGCCAGCTACCTTTTTCTATCATAAGGATATTCCTGCTCCCGGCAAAGCTACTGCTTTGCCGGCTTTCGTTGATGGAGCCCGCCACGCCCCGAGCGTCTTGGGACGAGGTCGCTCCGGCTGTCAGTGACGATCTGCTTCTTGCCAAGAGATGGATTGAATACCTGATGAAGCACAAGGGCCTAAAAGGGTCCGACTTAGTCCAAGGCTGGGTGGCACGCCGGATTCAACCTCTCCAACACCATGGCGACCGACTGATGCATTCCATCACGGCGTCAAAAAGGACTCCCTCTGCATCAGCCCCAAGGCCTTAAAACCGCAAGATTATATAAGCCAAATCAAATGGCTGATAAGGGAGCAGATTGAGAGGAAGATTCCGGATTTGTCCCTGGATATGCATACAGCAGAAGACCCTGTCGTGCTGGTAAGCTTTTAGCAACAACCCTTTTGTGTGTTTCACCTTTAAATTATTTTGCAACACTATGATACTATCTTGTTTTCAGCTTGCCGACCTCCCCGAGTCAGAATTAGCTCCTATCGAGGGATATCCGCCCGAGTTTTCTCAGGAGGAGGAATTGGTCCCACTGCCAGACGTTGTGCCTAGAAAGCGCAAAGCTCCGACATTGGCTATCGGCACAAAGGAAGTGCCAGTTCTGAACAGGTAACTTTCCTCACTACTTTCGACTTTGTACTTTTACTCGTGATTTCTTTCGAGATGTAATGTTCTTCGTTCCATTACCTTCTCAGAGCTAAATAGCTTATCAAAGGCAAGGGGAAAGGAAATACTTCTAAGCCCCTACGTCAGATGAACTTAACTTTGGCTTCTCCTGCTGTGCTCCTCCAACTCCTGCCCCTTAGCCTTCTGCAGCGCCGGAGATTACTCCATCCCCGATCGTTGCAGAAGATCTGGCCCACTCAATAGAGCCAGCGATCCTCGAGTCGTAGACTAACGTCCCCATGGGTGAACCCTCTTCGGGTAATGATCCCTCGGCAGAAATTTTTACCGATGACCTCCTGAGTAATCTGGGACTTGCCAAATTTGGCTTATCCTGGAAATCTGCAGAGGAGATCCAACGGTTGGCCAAGGAATGCCTTGAAAGCCGAACCATTTCTGCCGAAGAAGAAGCACAAGAAGCGGAGGACATCAAGTACTCCCAACTTCTTGAACAAGTCTGCCTTCTTGAACAAGTCCGCCTTCAAGAAGTACTCCCAACTTCTTGAACAAGTCCGCCTTCGTGACGAGGGGTTAAGAGTTGGTGTGCTTCCACCACCTCCAATTATTCCACTCACCCTCGCCGAGAAGGTTACCACTGAAGTGAACCTATGCCTGAGCAAGCTCACACATGAAAATCATGTAAGTCGGAATTCCAACTCACGTTTTTCTTTATGGTACTTTATATAATATCCTCTAGCCCCCAAGCATGAAGTTGGATAGACAATCCGGGTTTATGCTTCCTTAGGATGCCAAAGAATGAACTAGTGTAGCCCCCAAGGCTCATGCTGATATTAGCTACAATATTAGCCCGAGTCTTTAGTAGACTTCTGACTCTGGGTATTTTGACTTACAGAAAGTTAATTGATATAACCAGGAATTGTTGAAGAATTTCTGCAACAACCAGAGAGAGATCAAAGCTCTCCGACTTGAAAATGTTGAACTAAAAGTTTCCAAGGATGAGGCCGAAGGTAAACATTCCGAGCCTCAAACCTTGTCTTGCGTTTTCATAGTCGAATATTTTTGTTGTACTGTTGTTCTTTTTGACTTACAACACTTGTCAAGCAGTCCTGTGCTATGATTGAAGAGGCCGAGAATCTGAAGACCTTAGTGGTGGAAAACAAAGATCTCCACCGAGAGCTAGACCAGCTCAACGCGGATCATGAGAAGAGCATTTCTCAAGTTATGAATCCTCCTCCATGGCCACCGTGGAGTGTGATCGCAAGATTGCACTCCACGAGAAGAAAATCTTGGATCTTACCAATGACTTGTTCAGAGAGAGGGACATTTCTGAAGCACTCCGAGCTAAACTCTAGAGCCTTCACAAGGAGAAAAACAAAGTCGATGATGTCATCTTTGGTATGTTTCCATCTTTCTGAATTGTCTACATTCTTCGACTCTTTCGATGTCGGATTTATTTAATCGTTTTGCATTATATGCGTAGGTCGTCTGAAATTGAGGGACTCCGCCTCTGCCGAGCCTCGGACCCACCGGCTTACCCAAGTCGGTGATTTGCTGCATGACTTCCGCCAATCCCTCAAGGATATTGGCGAATCTCTCAAGGTTTTGAATATGCATAGCATGTCCGACATTCAGGTGCGGGACAAGGCAGAAGAGATGACGTAGCTTGTCTAGGACTGGAACATGTCCTACGCGCGATCCGCAGAGCAGGGAAGCATGGAGATCTGGCAAGTGACCAGAGGGTATTCTAATGTGGACGAAGACGGCCAGGAGCAAGATATCAAAGCCATCATGGACTCCTGCACCGGATATGGGTGCCACGTAGCTGATTTGACCAGCTACGACACTTCCTTCTTCACTCATGTGGACACGCCACCTCCGCCTTCCGAATAAATGACTGAAGTTTCTGACGATGATCAAACCGCATCGGATTTGAACATCTCGGATCATTATCAAGGTGTGGCTGATGTATCTAGCGAGCCGACAGCTCCTACCTCTCCTCCTGCATCATAGATCATCAGAAAGAAACAAGTGTGTTATTCTGAAAACATTATGGATCTGTAAATAAGTAGTGCGATACTTTTGGTAGTGCTAAGTTTTTATCTATTCATCACTTTTGACTTAAGTTTTTGTGTGCCTAAAATGTTTGCATAAGCACTTGTATTTTTTGTCTGCACTTATCGTTTATCTGGCTTTCCGCCTCGTCCCATTCGTGTGCCGGCTAAACTTCCAACATGGAAACTTTGCCGAGCAACGAAACTCAATTGCTAAACCAATTTAAACTCGGAAACAAAGCCGGCTTCTAGTGCCAACAATTCACTACTCGGAAAATACCCGCATCCGGCAATCAGACAAATAACCAAATTACAGACTAGAAAATTTAGATTTATACCCGAAGGTAGAAATTTTAGAATCGGAAATCTAAACCAGAACAAACATGAGCATAAAGTACTTTCAAGTATTCTGGAATTTTCGACGTGTGACATGATCATTCGGAAATAAGATGGTAAAAACTTCTTAGAAAAACCTTGAGGCAACCAAAACTTTTATTTCTCACAGAACATGTACACATATATGATTACAAAGAAGGATAAACTAAGAATAAAAGGGACGTAGCTGAGAAATATTCCATGGTCTGTCTAACTCATCCGGATTTGTACTGCCTCTAGATCTCTTTCTCTTCTTAGTAGCAGGTCTTTCTTTGACTGGCCGCATATCAGTTAGGTAGTATGAACCATTGTGCAATACTCGACTAACTAAAAATGGCCCTTCCCATACTGGGGAAAGTTTGTGCTTTCTTTGCTGCACAAGCCGGAGAACCAAATCGCCTTGAAAGACCAGTTTCTGACCCTCTAGCTATGATACTTGCGTAACTTCTGCTGATTGGCTGTTGATCTCATTTCAGCAACGACGCGAACTTCTTCGACTAATTCGAGATCATTTTGTCGAGAAATCTCGGCATCCTCTTCGATATACGCGACAACTCTAGGAGAAGTATGAATCAAATCACTAGGAAGAACTGCTTTTGCACCATAGACCAAGAAGAAAGGTGTATATCCAGTTAACATGTTCGGAGTTGTTCGTAAACTCCATATTACAGAAGGTAATTCCTCTGTCCAAGCCCCCGCAGCACGTCGTAGTGGTGCTTCGAGTCTTGGTTTTAAGCCTTGTAGGATTAAACCATTTGCTCTTTCAACTTGTCCATTAGCCTGTGGATGTGCGACTGACGCAATGTCAAGCCGGATATTTTGTTCATTGCAGAACTCGGCAAGTTCTCCCATAGAGAAATTACTCCCGTTGTCCGTGATAATACTATGCGGATAACCATACCAGATTATGACATCCTCGACAAATCTTTTGGCCGTTGCTCCATCACAACTAGTGACGGGTTTAGCCTCAATCCATTTGGTGCATTTATCCACCATCACTAAGAGGTGAGTAAATCCACTTGGAGCCCGTTTGAACGGTCCTACCATGTCAAGCCCCCAGACCGCAAAAGGCCATGTTATAGGTATTGTTCGCAACTGATCAGCCGGAACATGAGCTTGTTTGGCGTATTTTTGACAGCCCTTGCACGTCTTGACCAGCCGTTCGCCATCTACCTTGGCTGTAAGCCAGAAAAAACCGTGTCGAAAAGCTTTTGCCACTAGAGATTTGGCTGCAGCATGGTGACCACACTCGCCTTCGTGGATTTCTCTTAAGATTTCCACTCCTTCTTTGGGAGATACGCAACGCTGAAAGACCCCAGACATAGTCCGCTTATATAGCTCACCACTAACTACAGTATAGGATGTTGCCTCTCGGATGATCTGCCGGCTCAGAACTTCGTCTTTGGCTAATTTGCCATCTACCAAATAGTCAAGGTAGGGTTGAGTCCAGCTGGGAATTACAGCCAGAACTGCTATTAGAGGTGAGTCGGATTTGGTCGGATATTCCTCGTCCACTTCTTTTATTGAGGGAACTTTGAGGTGCTCTAAAAAAGCGCCATCCGGGACCTCTTTCCGTGTAGAGCCTATACGAGATAATGCATCTGCTTCCTCATTTTCTGCTCGAGGGATGTGTTGAACCTCAAACCCTTCAAACGATTTAGATAGATCATCAATGACAGCTTTATATGCTGCCATGTGCTTATTTGCATTACAAATATTCGACTGAGCAACAAGATCCGAATCTTCGTAACACATCAAACGTCGGATGCCGATATCCTTAGGAATCCGGATTCCATGCAACAACGCTTCATACTCGGCAATGTTATTTGTCGCTGTGAAATGGATCTGTAGCACGTATAGAAGTTTATCTCCTTGGGGTGATTTGAGCACCACGCCAGCCCCTGAGCCCCCACGAGCCTTAGACCCATCAAAATATAGGGTCCAATATTCTGACTCAGGGAGGATCATATTCTCCTTTGTCTCTGTCCAATTAGCAACAAAGTCAGCAATGATTTGGGATTTGATTACTGTCCGAGGTTTATACTCAATATTGAAAGCTGAAAGCTCTATGCCCCGTTTTGCTACGCGTCCTATAGCCTTGCTGTTGTTGATTATATCTCTCATGGGAGTTGTGCTCACCATGGTAATTGGATGTTCCTGAAAGTAGTGTCGTAACTTACGAGATGCAACGAACACACCGTAAGCCATCTTTTGATAGTGCGGATACCGCTGTTTTGATTCAGTTAGGACCTCGCTGAGATAGTAAGTCGGACGCTGCACCAGGTGTTCCTGATTTTCCTCTGGTCTCTCCACCACCATGACGACACTGACGACCTTGTTTGTTGCAGCGAGATAGAGAAACATCGGTTCCCTTGGTTCAGGTGCTGCAAGGATAAGAGCATACGAGAGTACTTCTTTCAAGTCTTGTAATGCAGCTTCAGCTTCATCAGTCCAAACGAATTTTTTGGTCTTTTTCAGGAGCTTGTAAAGTGGTGTGGCTCTTTCTCCAAGCCGGCTTACAAACCGACTGACTGCATCAATCAACCAATGAGTCTTTGAACATCCTTCAGGCGAGTTGGCCTGGAAATATTGAGTATAGCCTTAATCTTGTCTCGGTTCACCTCTATGCCTCTCTGAGACACGATGAAACCTAACAATTTTCCGGCTGGGATTCCAAAGAAACACTTCTTCGGATTAAGCATTATGTTGTATTTTCTTAGATTGGCGAACGTTTCCTCCAAGTTGGAAATTAATGTATCCTTCTTTTTGGACATCACCACAATATCATCCACATATGCATGTACATTGCGTCCGATTTGATCATGGAGGCAACACTGCATAGTGCGCTGGTACGTAGCTCCTGCGTTCTTCAACCTAAAGGGCATCGTAACAAAACAGAAGGTTCCGAAGGGGGTTATGAATGAAGTTTTCATTTTATCCGATTCCTTCATCCGAATTTGGTGATAACCGGAATATGCGTCGAGAAAACAGAGGAGTTTCGAGCCTGCCGTAGAATCGATAACTTGATCAATTCACGGCAGAGCGAATGGATCTTTGGGACAAGCCTTGTTCAAGGTAGTATAATCAACACACATCCTTAAATCAGTAGTGTCCTTTTTAGGGACCATTACAGGGTTGGCCGACCAATCCGTATGGATGACCTCTTCTATGAATCCGGCTAACTCGAGCCGGGCTAGTTCCTTAGCTATTGCCTTATGCTTTACATCACCAAAATGTCGTAAGGACTGTTTGACGGGTTTGGCATTCGGGTTTACATTTAGAGAGTGCTCGGCAAGTTCCCTAGGTACTCCGGTCATGTCAGATGGATGCCATGCGAAGATGTCTTGATTTGCTTGGAGGAACTTGACGAGCGCGCTTTCCTATGCGCTATCTAGGCCTACGCTATCTGGGTCACCTTGGAGGGGTTATCATCCTTCAACGGCGTCTTCTTCGTCTCTTCTGATTCCTTGAACTCCAGATTCAGCTTTGTCACCCCCTTCTTCGCTTTGGGCATCTCGGACGGATCTATGCTCTTCTTGATTTCCTGATACTCCTGGGTGTGTAGTACGGCTTCAGCAAAGGCGGCATTTCCGTCCTCGCACTCTCGCGCATTCTTCGGGTCTCCCCTGATGGTGATCACGCCGTTGGGACCTGGAATTTTCATCATATTGTAAATGTAACACGCGCGAGCCATAAAATCCATATAAGCCGGACGTCGGAATATAGCGTGGTATGCGCTCTTGAATGGGACCACTTCGAAGGAAAGTGCTTCCGTCCAGTAGTTCTTTGGAGTTCCAAAGGTAACATCCAAAGTGATCTCTCCTAGGGAATGTGCTTGTCTTCCTGGGACAACTCCATGAAAGATCACAGAGCTGTAATTTGCTTGTCTCTGAGATCTTCATCCGGCGTAGCATTTCGACATAAAGAATATTAATGCTGCTGCCACCGTCCATGAGAGTCTTGGAGAAACCATAGCCGTCAATAAGTGGATTGACGACTAAGGTGTACTTTCCTCTCCTGTGCAACTTAGGCGGATGATCAGCACGGTCAAAGGTGATTGCCACTTCCGACTAGTCCAGGAATTGAGGGACAGCCAGAACTATTGCATTGAGCTCATGTAGAACTGCTTTCTTGACCTTTGCTGGTTGAGATCCGAGGAAGGTGACTTAAGTGTATTTCTTGGTCAGAAAAGTTTTCTTCCCTT
The DNA here is from genome assembly GCA_910589775.1 of Avena eriantha. NCBI lineage: Eukaryota > Viridiplantae > Streptophyta > Magnoliopsida > Poales > Poaceae > Avena > Avena eriantha. The sequence continues at coordinate 268,092,699 of OU342741.1, read as the reverse complement.
TCGGCTTGGGATTTGAAGCATCAGCTTCCTCCATGTCGGAATCTTCCTTGGTCTCTTTATCCTTTTCGGGATTCTACTTTTCCCTTCTTCCGCTTAGCCCTGTAGCCAACCGTATCATATCTTTTAATGTCATCATTAAAACGACACTCGGCGTTTGTGTGAGACGAGCCCCCATTGGCATCTAGGTGATGCACACATGGGTTATTGGCAATGTCAGCCCAAGAGTAAGTTTTGCCAGGTTGCTGGTCTCCTCTACCTAGTACTCTTGACGTCCCACGACCGCGTCCGTGGCCACTGCCGCGTCCTCCTCGTCCTCCAGACCCAAAAGTAGCAGTAACCATTGCCGTTTCCGTGTTGGGCTTTTCTTCCGAGGTGTTCTTGCGCTTCTGAGCTTGCTGCTTTGGTTGTTTTGCTGACTATGGCACATCTAGGGCGTTCAGTGGTCCCTCTACATCGCCTTCAGCATCTGCATACTTGCTCACTGTTTCTATCATCTCTCCCAAATTAGTGACCTTGTCACACTTCAAGCGATAACGTAGTAAACCAATTGGGAGACCTGCAATGAAAGCTTCAATCGCAGTTTGGTCATTTACTCCTTCACAGGAGTTCTTGGTGTCGATCCATCGTCCGAGATAATCTCGACAAGTTTCTCCCGCTTTCTTGGTGCAACGCTGTAGGTCTCCTACCGTACAGGGCCTCCGGTATGTGCCTTCGAAATTCCAAAAGAACGCACTTTGCATGTCATACCAGTTGTGGATGGTGTTCTTTGGAAGTTTCTTTGAGCCATGATCGTGCCGTCTTTCGCAACATGAGTGGGAGATATCGGGTTGCGACCAGGCTATTTCCGCCTTTGGCGATATAGCAAGCTTAGAGAAAATCTTGGAGCCAAGTATCTGGCCGAGCCATACCGTCGTAAGCCTGAATGTGTCTTGAGATAGCAAATCCTTCCAGGAATTTTGTTGCTCTTATGCGTGGTCCGAAGCACTTTGGGCCCGCGTATGTGTCATCATTTTCGTAGCGCCACGCCTCTATATTGGAGTTAATCATGTGCCTTGCGTCACTTGGGGACATAGATCTTCTTGAATGACGGTTGTGGCTGTGGTACCTTGGAGCCGGACTTCGGCTTCTTCCACCACCTCCTCCACCACGACGCCCTCCTTGGCCTCCACGGGAGCCGTTGTGATGGCTACCTGGTGGAGAGGGTGGGGGAGCTGGGTTGTTTCCGGCTGATCGCCGACCTCTATCTGGAGCGTCATTATTCTGGTTCCAGGGAGGATCTTCATTACGACGAGCTCCCTGTCGGCTTGGCTCAGCATGGTGTCCATCGTTCCTTCTTCCGTCACTCCCACCATAGTGGGGCTCAGCTGGACGGCTTGCATGTCTAGGAGGTGGCATTCTTTGGCGGTCCTCCTCCCGACGTTTCTCTTTGTCTTCTTCCCTGCGATCGTTCGACTCTCGCCGGGGAGGATTCTTTGGATCATTCGAGAACGACGAGAGAGACGTCACTAGCGTAGAGGATGCGACCAACGACGATAGTTTCAGCGATTTTGATTCTTGCAGATTCTGCTCGGAATGTAGATCCGAAGCTCACTTGCCCCACGGTGAGCGCCAACTGTCATCGGATTGATGACAAGTACTCCATGAGGGGGTCCTCGAGGCTTGCGGAAGAGAGGGGTGTGAGGCGTACGGTGTTCCGGGACAGTGAGCACACAAGTTTACCCAGGTTCAAATCCGCCGGCTTTAGACGGATCCTACTCCTGCTAACAATCCAGTATACGGTATAGCCGGAATATGGGTTACAAGGGGTTCGCCTCTGCGAGTTGAGATTGTAGACTATTGGGTGCCCTAAAGGCCCTCCCTAGGACGGCTTATATAGATGTCCAGCCTAGGGGTTATAGGAGAGATCTATCTGGCTATGACAAAGAGTCGGTTACAGAGTACATCTTGAACTACAAGTAACACTATGGGCCTATGTCGGTAAGTCTTCTAGGCCTTCCCATAGCCGGACTGGATTCCGTCTCTTCTCCCTGACTAGGCTGCCCGTGAAGCAAAGCTCTAACCCGAAGTGGGCCACCCTGGTCAGCGAGGAACTGTGAGGATACCCGGAAAGTATATCCCCAACATGGCGATCATAAAGCCAAGGCCGACCCAATAATAGATGGCAAATAGTCATAGGAACCACAACAAAATCAATAGAATCCTTGTATGGCCCTATTTCAAAATTCACACGCACCATATGGTTTACCTTCATCTCACCATTGTCACTCAACCATTGTATGTAGTATGGCTTGGGATGAGGTAAATAAGTTAAATTTAGCTTGGCACATAACTCCTTACTTGCAAGATTTATGCAGCTACCTCCATCAATTACCTTGCAAGCTTTGTTAGGTCCAACGAGTGCTTTGGTTTGGAACAAGTTGCAGCGCTGAGAGACAATAATAGGCTGCACACTAAGTATATGTGGAGAGACCACTATGATAGGCGCATGCTCAGGGAAGGCATCATACCATCCTCGCTGTCATAACCATCATCGCCATGAGTATCAACATCATCTCCACTCTCATACTCTCCTTGTTCATTGACAAAGATCACCTTGAGGTTTGGACAATATCTCTTGTAGTGTCCTCTACCTCCACAAGTATGTCACTCCATATCGCGAGTACACGCGGTTGACATATTGGAACCTTAGCTAGCAGCAGGAGCAATGGGTTTTTTAGCATTAGAACCATAGGATGTCGTGGAAGCTAGCTTGGCCGATGGTGAAGGGTGGCTAGCAGCCGTTGCAGGTGGGGCCGTAGGTGGCGGTGTAGACCTGGCCGAAAAACGGCTGGTAGACAGAAACCTCGCACGTGACTGAGCTTCTTCTACTAACTGTGATTCAGCCTCTCTAGCATGATGCAAAAGTTCATTCATAGTCTCGTACTTGTGATGACGAACAATGCTCTTGATTGGTAGCTTAAAATTGTTGAGAAATTGCTGCATAGTCATCTCAAGGGATTCACGAACTCTAGCACGTTGCATAAGCATCTCCATCTACATGTAGTACTTATCAACTGACATGGTTCCTTGCCTCAACTGTGTCAACTTGTCAAAAACTGAATGCAAGTAGTTTGTGGGTACAAAACGGTCCTTCATGATGCGCTTGATCTCACGCCAATCCATCACAGGAAGTTCATTGTCCTCCCTTCTATTCTGCACAATAGCATCCCACCAGTGCAAAGCATATCCATCAAATTCTGACGCTGCAAGCTTGAGCTTCTTGTCTTCTTGATAGTCAAACAATCGCCAGAGCTTATTAATCTTAAACTCCCATGTGAGGTTATCTTCAGGATCAAGTGAGCCATCAAACTTGGGAATTGAGAATTTTGGCTTGCCCAAATCATCATCAGCAGCTTGGTTTGGAACACGTTGAGCACGCCCAATAGGAGCAAAACTGCGAGCATAAGCAGGTGCAGCAGCAGCCGCAGGTGCAGGAGGATTGGCACGTCCCCTGCGAAGATGTGAGGCAGCATCAGCCACACTACCCTCATCATTGTCATCAAAAACATCATCATGTGGGTGTTCTTGCCGTTGCTGAATTGCTACTATTACGGCATCAATGGAACACTGCAAAGTTGCAACATTGGTATTGAGTGCGGTCACTTGTGTTTGAATGTTAGTGACTGCACCGACATTCTGGTCCACGACCAATTGCACGTCCTAGATATTCTTGTTAATGGCAACTGTTGTGTGAGTAAACACACGCGTCAAGTGAGATTTCAATGCCTCATATTCACGGCAAGTAACAAGTTCCTCATCCTTCTTTTTCTGCAACACAACATCATCATCACCAAAATACATGATTAGTAGGTTAGTGCAAAAATCAAAATCTATTTGCTGGCACACTCACAACTCACTCACAACTGACAAGAAAGCGGATATTACCGTTCCAAAGTGAATAGAGATGCTTTTACCAAAATGAAATCAAAGACTAATGCACTAATGTGATGAAGTGAATATCAAGGGTATAGAGAACGATCACAGGGAACACATGTTTTTTATGGTGGAGCTCTAGGTATGGTATCCTAACTACACGCAAACAAGTCTTAGTGCTGATCATACAAAAAACCGAAGAAACACACACGATGGAGATAATCGTGGCAAATCAACTTATGAAAATGAATATTGCATTGCACAAGAGAGACGCTAGTAAAAGCTCAAATTAAACAGGCACAAGATTGCTCGATCTACAAGTGCTATGAACAAGTAGGCCTCCAATAATGCACACTTTGATATCTCTTTTTGTCACGCTTGTAGCTCTTTTCTCCTTTATTTTTTATATTGATTCTCTTTTCTTTTCTCTTTTTTTTGATTTTTCAACTATATGACTCAATGCAAACGAGTGCAGCAACTTATAACAAAACTGGACCGGATAGTCCGGTTGATGTGGGCCGGAGATTCCGGTCTAGCCGGATAGTCCGGTTGATATACGCCGGATAGTCCGGTTTTGCCTGTCGAAAAAATCTGCACTCGAAATACTAATGAGCAGCCTGTCGGAGCAAATCAACTAGTCTCATGGGTATGATCCTAGGCACGGATGCTGTAGATAGGCTATGTCTATGGTATGCAAACAAAGGTAACTATGTGGACTCGGGCAAAACGATGACAAACTTGCGGAAAACAGTGATGGTGGACATGGAGGAAACAAGATCAAACCCTAAACATAGACACAAATGAAAACTAAACTTCTACGAGAAAAACCTGCAGATCGGATCTACGAGAAGACGCGATCAGCAACTAAAACTCGAAAAACGATGCAATCTAGTCTATGGTAAATCTTTTTGTAAGGATTTTTCTGTATAGGAGCCTGTACCTATGAACTCTCCCGCTCGAACCCTGATGCCAATGCAACAACTCTTGAACCCTGTGGGATATTCACAACACCACGCTCTTGCGCACGCAACCGTCGACCACGAACGGTAGTTTGCAATATACTAATTCCCAATGGAACAACAGACCACACTCAATTACAGTAGTATAATTCGATCACAGGGTAATTCTAGAGGTTCTTTCAAAGAAAAAACTCCAAAATAGTTTAAATGTGGTCTATACCCTAACTATGGGTCGTCCCAGGGCTTATAAGGGTGGCTGGGGTGGCTAGAAACCGAAACTAAACGCGTACGACTAAAGCTAATTCAAACCGACTCAGACCAGATTCGGTCGACGGCCGGACATTCCGGTGTAATCTGGTCGGACAGTCTGGTCAGGACGGACACTCCGGGTGGAGTGTGCCAGACAGTCTGGTCGGGCCGGAAATTTCAAAGTTTCCGGGTGGTGTTCGGGCAGTGTCCGATCTGATGTACTGATTATCCATGCCAAAGCTTCTCTCGGGCAGGCCAGACAGTCCGTGTGAACTCGGCGGACACTCTGGTCATGGCAGATCTTTTGGCCTTTTTCTTGATGATCTTCCCTTGTGCCTTCCTCCCACTCCTCCTTGCGCATCCTTGGGCGATCATCATGCTCGGCTTCTCTTGTAGCCCTTCTCCTCCTTGCGCAATGCTTGTTTCTCCAACGAACCTGATCGTACATAAATGCATAGACTTAGGAAGTATAAAGTTCTCATCAATTAAAGTACCAGATTCGGTTAGGAGTAAATTCACCTGTTGTTCATGTAGCTTAGAACAAGGTCCTGTAATGGGTCCAATTCTAATCTCATTGGACTAATCCTTCTTTCAACAACTGGAGCATCTTCACTAGGAATTGGGGTAGGTGTAATTGTAGGGATGTCCTCATCACAATGAGAAAACATGCCATTGTTTGCTCCTTGCGCTCTTCAATGTTGGCGCGGTCATGTTGAGTTCCATTTGCTTGAAGTACTCTTCCATGGTCTTTGTCCCTTGACTAAGCGATTGAAGCTTGTTGAAGAGGTCACGCGTGTAGTGTGAAGGAACAAAGTGGGATCTCATATGAGCCTTCATGTCATGCCAAGTTGTGATTGGAGGCTCTTCTCTTGTATCACGAGCAACTTGAACTTGTTCCCACCAAAGGTTGGCATAATCATCAAACTCAAGCGAAGCCATGGCGACGATCTTCTCATTGCTATAGTTGTGCATGCAAAATATCTTGTCGTCTTTAAGTGCCCATGAGAGGTACACTTCAGGGTCATTTGAACCGGTGAACTTGGGCATCGTGAAGTTGAGCTTGCTGAAGGTTTCTTCCTTATTGCATTCATGGTGGCGGTGGTTGCCATGATGGTGACGGTCTTCGTCTTCCATGCAATCATTGCTTTAAGCTTGGTGAGCTTGTTGATGTGTTGCAGTTGAGGCGTCGCATTTAGAGGTGGTGGAACTTGCTCTTGCTCTTGGCGCGATTGTCACAAGGAGGAGGAAGATGGGCCTCATGACGATCATGAGGAGGTGGAGCCTCTTGAGGTTGTTCTGGACGAAGAGGAGGCTCATTCCTCAGGTGGTGTTGCGGGTTAGGCACTTGGGCCTCACAACGAAGATCATGGTCTTGAGCCTCATGACGTGGCGGGCATCGCTTACTATGTACCTTTTGACGATCCATGTCTTGATGTGGTGGAGGAGGCTCCTCATGATGACCATGGTGTCGGTGTGGACGTTCATGACGACCATGACGAAGATGACGTTCTTGCAGAGGTTCATGTCAGTGACAATCTTGTTCCTCCAAGTTGGAGTCATCACTTGTTGTTTCAAGTATCTGTCACGGGCGACAGTGGTGGACTTGAGGTTGTGCTTGACGTTCCACTTTTGGTTGCACTTGTTGGATCACTAATGACCTTGCGTGATGATGGTGTTCTTCTCGCCTTGCTTGGGTCATTGAGGAGAAATTACCATCATAGCTTGTCGTTGCGGCGTGCTGTGGGGAAGGTACATAGTGCAAAGAGCTTCCATCTTGAACCACGGGGGTGTCATTGCGTCTTGGAGCACTTGGACGATGATCTTGACAAAGAGGAGAACAGTGGCGCCACGAGCTTGAAGAGCTTGATGCGCATGAGCGCGGTCTTGTGTTGTTTGTCATTCCATCGATGAGGAGTCGAAGCTTGTCATTTGTTTCAACGACAAGAGCGTTGGAGCGCTTCATTTTGATGGCCCAAGTTGTGTTGCATTGCATGCATTTGTCTTTCAAGGCCATCGAAGCGGTTGTCGATGTTCTTGTGGCTTGAGTCTCGCCGAATTGTTCATCTTGTCACGTCTCAAGCGCTTGGCAACGATCACAGAACTCATGTCGGATGATGTAATGGCTTGCGCGCGTCATGTACGGGCCTTGTTCTTCTTCTTGGGGAGGTGGTTGGCTCGACTCACCGTGCCTATCCATCATGCAAAACTCACAAGGATTGTATATGGAAGTGGAATATGGAGGTGGTAGGCTTTTACCTCACCTTGGGGATTGCACCAAACTAGAAACCAGAAGTGAGAGCTATTAGTGTGCAAAGTGAAAACGCAAAGAAATCTCACACTAAAGAATGAACTAAACTCTTAGAAGCTTTTGGTAGAAGGTTAGGGTGGTGGAAACCCAAATGAAATGATCCAAAGAAAAGGTTATTGTTAAAGGTGGTAGAGAACCAAAGATCAAAAGCAAAAAGTATACAATCTACAAAAACACAAGGATACACACACGTGGAGATGGATGTGGTTAGCACGACTACAAAAATGAGCACAAAATGTCATAACGAAGACTACGCTCGGTGTCGTGCCAATGCAAGGAGAGACCACAACTCGTTTGCCAAAAGAGAAATAAGCAATGGATTTGTGCACTTGCGTTGGTCGCTCTCTCTCTCTCTCACTCTCTCTCTCTCTTCGCTTGCAAGCTCGGGACTCTCTTTGATGTAGCCCAACACTCGACTCTTACCATTGGTCCACATCATGCTACACCAACCACTCGTACAAAGGTGAATTCCTTCCTTACCTCACTCCCCTTTGGTTATCATATGAATGGGGTCCTACTTGAGACAAATGCGTATGATATGACTAGGCCCATGACCATGATGCCAAGAGGAGATGACAAGGATGAACCTAGAGCGAAGACCCCCAACAAGAAGCGTGGAAAAGAAGAAGGAAGAAGGATTCCGACGCCAAGCCTGATGCCGCCGGAATCCACGACGGATCTTCCGGCGCTAGGACCAGTCGACCGGAACCCTCATCGTAATTTCTGGTCACCACCGAAGCAAACCATCGAGCACAGAAACGCCATACAGATGTGTAATCTGGCGCTCGCCGAACCAAACCCGCGCTCGCCAGAAATCCTAGCGCCATGGCTGGTGCGACCAGACTTATTGCCGGAATGATAGTCTGTGCACTGAGAAGGGTTTGATACCCAGAATATTCCCTCCTACCAAACCCCGTCACCCCTAGTACTATAAATACCCCCTTGTGGCTTAGATCTGGGCAGATATGATGATGAATTGAGGCATGTGCCTAACCCTATATGGTAACCCCCTCTTGTTGGGGATATACTTTCTGGGTATCCTCACTGTGCCTCACTGACCAGGATGGCCCACTTCGGGTTAGAGCTTTGCTTCACGGGCGGCCCAATGAGGGAGAAGAAATGGAGTCGAGTCCGGCTATGGGAAGGCCCAAAAGACTTACCGACATAGGCCTGTTATGCTACTTGTAGTTCAAGATGTACTCTATAACTGACACTTAGTCGTAGCAAGATAGGTCTCTCCTGTAAACCCTAGGCCAGATATCTATATAAGCCATCCTAGGGTATGCCTTTAGAACACAACGATAGTCTACAATCTCAACTCCCATAGGAGAAACCCTTGTAACCCATATTTCGGCTCTGCCATATTACTGGATTGCTAGCAGGAGTAGGATCCGTCTAAAGCTGATGGATTTGAACCTGGGTAAACTTGTGTGCTCACCGTCCCAGAACACAGTACGTCTCACACCCCTCTCTTCTGCACACCTCGAGGACCCCCTCATGGCGTACTTGTCATCAATCTGATGATAGTTGGCGCCCACCGTGGGGCAAGTGAGCTTCGGATCTATGTTCCAAGCGGAATCTGCAAGAATTGGAATCAGTGAGATCATCACCATTGGTCGCGTCCTCTACGGCAGCGATGTCCCTCTCATCGTTCTCAACGAGGTCTGGATTCTGGCTAGGGAGGCTATGACTGCCTACACCATCACGTCTTTTGGCGAGATCGATCTTTACATCGGTTTCGCTAAACCTGCCCCACCCACCCTAGCGGTGATGATAGAGGCAGAAGAAATCTTTGGGTCCACTTTGTCCACGGAGGAGGCAGAGTTCTGGATCTCAGAAAACCCTAATCCCACCCAGCCCGCACCTGTTGCGGAGATAGTGGAGAAAGCTGAGCCTGAAGCAGATCTTGCGATGCAAGTAGAATTTGGACTGGATATCCCTAGCGAGGCCGAATCCCAGATCAATCTACCTGCTGAGGTTGAAATCCAGGAGGAGCAAGACAACAACTCTGATTCCAGCTATGCTAATTTAGGAACAGATCAACCCTTCCTAAGGCACACGTTGAGCCACATAATGCTGCAAGGCGCAAGCATGGATGAGGTTGTCGAGACCATCAGACGTTTCAAGGAATCCCACGAGGAAAGCTGCAACTACCTCAGGACACACGTGTCGCACTTTGTCAGATACGTTGGATCGGGATCCGGCTCTGCCTTTGCTAGAGACAACAAAGACTCGGTGCTGGAGGTGATCGGAACAAACACCGACTTACCGGCATGTTCGGATGATTCCATGACGTCGGTAGATTTCGGAAAGTTCTACACAGAATATGAAGAGGAGTTCAACTCTAGAGCTGTAGAAGAAGGAGAAGCCATGGACGAAGGATCCGAAGAAAACTCTCCCAAAGCGCAGGATAACATGGATCTCGGAGACAATCCCGACGTCTAGATGTCCGAAAGTACCGATCAGAGCTTGACTTCAGGAAATCGACCCAAAGCTGTCTTTGCTACCAGTGCTGCCAAGAAGGCAAAGAAGAAGAGAAGAACAAGACCCCGGCAAAAGACCCTCCAGCGGAGGAAGTGGTTGCCGAGGAGTATGAAAAAGTCTCAGATGAAGCACTAATCCCAGACGAGCCCAGAGAAGCTTCGGTGGATGGACACGTGGTCAATACTGGTGCTCGTAAGCTCATCGATGCTGCATTAACTACGCATGTCCCTGTAGCTGTAAAACTTACTACTGAAGAGTTGGAAGAAAGGGCTCAAGCCCTAGAAGCGTGTCGCTAAGTACTCCTGGATGAAGCCAACAACATCGAGGAAGAGAAGAAGAGCATAGCTACTGCGGAGAAGTTCATCTCTCTGCAGCATCAAAAGACCCGGAAGCGCCACATGCGGGTCGACAAGTTTCCAGAAATCCACAAGGTTTTCTTTGAGGGGGACCCAGGGATGCCTCGGCTCGACAGCAAGGGAGATCTGGTGTACCCAACACCAGTACAAAACACTGCCATGGCTCGAGATATCCTGGCACATAATCCAGGCCTAGATCAGATCCGGTTGGGCATAAAGCTGCTCACCAAGGGTCTGGAGCAACAAAAGGTCACGAGATCCGGATGTGGAAAACTGGTCTCTCAGTCCGACCAATGTTGCACGGATCCGGCCTGGAATGATATTAGACCCAACGGGATCCGGAACAACATTGACGTTCTGACCGTCGGGAAGATAACTACTCAAGAATCGGATCTTCATGACAAGACCACATAACTACATGTGACTGGAGCAACGTTGCTCCAGCCACAGAGCAAGAAGCGATTGATGCACTGACTCCAAGAGACCCTCCGTGGCGGGAGTCGAACAATCTTAGGGAAGATGACAAAGAGAAACGTCGAGAGGAGGACCGACAAAGGATGCCACCTCCTAAACATGCAAGCCGTCCGGCTGAACCCCATTGCGATGGAATGACGGATGAAGGAACGACGGACACTGTGCCGAGTCAAGCCGGCAGGGGGCTCGTCGTAATGAAGACCCTCCCCAGAACCGAAATAGTAATGCTCTGGATGGGGCCCGACGATCAGCTCGAAACAATCCACCTGCACCACCCTCTCCGCCAAGCAACCATCACAACGGTTCTCAAGGAGGCCAAGGAGGGTGTCATGGCGGATGAGGTGGTGATAGAAGTAGAAGTCTGGCTCCAAGGCACTACAGCTATAGTGAACAACCAAGATGGCATTCCCTATCACCAAGTGATGCGAGACACCGGATCAACTCTAACATAGAGGCGTGGAGCTACGAGTCGAATAATATTTATGTGGGTCCAAAATGCTTTGAATTGCGTATTCGACAAACAAACTTCCCAGAAGGATTTGCCATTTTAAGACACATCCAACCCTATGACGGTTTGGCCCGGCCACAGACTTGGCTCCAGGATTTTCCAGGCTTGCTGCATTGCCAAAGGCGGAAATAGCTTGGTCGCGACCTGATATCTCCCACTTATGCTGTGGAAGATGGCACGATCATGGCTCAATGAAATTCTAGAGAATACCATCCACAACTGGTATGATATGCAAAGCGAGTTCTTTCAGAATTTCGGAGGCACGTATCGGAGGCCCAGTATAGTAGGAGATCTACAACGTTGCTCCCAGAAAGCCGGAGAAACTTGCCGAGATTACCTCGGATCATGGATCGACACCAAGAACTCCTATGAAGGAGTAAATGATCAAACTGCAATTGAAGCTTTCATTACAGGATTCCCAATTGGTTTACTATGTCACCTTGAACTGCGACAAGGTCACTGATCTCAGAGACATGATAGAAACAACAATCAAGTATGTAGACACCGATGATGACACAGAGGGAGTACTGAACGCCCTAACTGTACCATATTCGGCAAAACAGCCAAAGAAAAGCTCAGAAGCGCAATAATACCTCAGAAGAAAAACCCAATGCGGAAAGAGTAGTGGTCACTGCCACTTTCGGGTATGGAGGACAAGGAGGGCGCGGCGGTGGCCGTGGATGCGGTCGTGGGACATCAAGAGTCTAGGGTAGAGGAGACCAGCAACCTGGAAAAACTTATTCCTAGGCCAACGTTGCCAATAACCCATGTGTACATCACTTAGATGCCAACGGGGGCTCGTCTCACACAAATGCCGAGTGTCGTTTTAATGATGACATCAAGAAATATGATACCGCTGGCTATAGGGCTAAGCGGAAGAAGGGAAAAAAGAATCCCAAAAAAGAAGGAGACCAAGGAAGATTCCGACATGGAGGAAGCCGACCCTTCAAATCCCAAGCCGGATGGAAAGAAGAACTTTCGAACGAAGAAAAACACTTATGTCACTTTCGTTGGGGCTCAACCAGCTAAGGTCAAGAAGGCAGTTTTGCATGAGCTTAATGCAACTGTTCCGGCTGTCCCACAATTCTTGGACTGGTCGGAAGTGGCAATTACCTTTGACCGTGCTGATCATCTGCCTAAGTTGCACAGGCAAGGAAAATATGCCTTAGTCATCAATCCACTTATTGACGGCTATGGTTTCTCCAAGACTCTCATGGACGGCGGTAGCAACATCAATATTCTATATGTCGACACGCTACGTTGACTGCGGATCTTGGAGACACAACAAAATCACAGCTTAGTGATCTTTCACGGAGTTGTCCCGGGAAGACAAGCAAATTCCCTGGGAGAGATCACTTTGGATGTTATCTTTGGAACTCCAAAGAACTATCGGACGGATGCACTTTCCTTTGAAGTGGTCCTATTCAAGAGCGCATACCATGTTATATTCAGACGTTCGGCTTACTAGGCTTTTACGGGTCGTCCGTGTTACATTTACTATATGATGAAAATTCTAGGTCCCAAAGGTGTGATCACTATCTGGGGAGACCCGAAGAAGGTGCGAGAGTGAAAGAATGGAAATGCCGCCTTTGCTAAAGCCGTGCTGCATGCCCAGGAGTACCAGGAGATCAAGAAGACCATCGAACCGTCCAAGATGCTCACGACAAAGAAGGAGGTGACAAAGTCGACTCTGAAGTTTAAGGCATCAAAAGAGACGAAGACGACGCCATTGAAGGATGATGACCCCTCCAAGGTGACCTAGACAGGTGTAGGTTTAGATAGCACATAGGAAAGTGCGCTCGTCAAGTTCCTCCAAGCAAATCAAGATATCTTCACATGGCAGCCATCTAACATGACCGGAGTACCTAGGAAACTTGCCGAGCACTCTCTAAATGTACACCCAAATGCTAAACCCGTCAAACAGTCCTTACGACATTTTGGCAATGAAAAGCAAAAAGCAATAGCTAAGGAACTAGCCCGGCCCGAGTTAGCCGGGTTCATAGAAGAGGTCATCCACACTGAGTGGTCAGCCAATCCTGTAATGGTCCCTAAAAAGGACACCGCTGATTTATGGATGTGTGTTGATTATACTACCTTGAATAAGGCTTGTCCCAAAGATCCGTTCGCTCTACCTAGAATTGATCAAGTTATTGATTCTATGGCAGGCTCGGAACTCCTATGTTTTCTTGACGCATATTCTGTTTATCACCAAATTCAGATGAAGGAATCAGACAAAGTCAAAACTTCATTCATAACCCCCTTCGGAACCTTCTCCTTTGTTACGATGCCCTTTGGGCTCAAGAACGCAGGGGCTACGTACCAGCGCACTATGCAGCGTTGCCTTCACGATCAAATCGGATGCAATGTACATGCATATGTGGACAACATTGCGGTGATGTCCAAAAAGAAGGAAACCTTAATTTCTGACTTGGAGGAAACGGTCGCCAATCAACGCAAATACAACATAATGCTTAACCCGAAGAAATGTTTCTTTGGAATACCAGCCGGAAAATTGTTAGGTTTCATCGTATCTCAAAGAGGCATAGAGGTGAACCGAGACAAAATTAAGGCTATAGTAAATATTTCCAGGCCGACTCGCCTGAAGGATGTTCAAAGACTAACTGGTTCCATTGCTACAGTCAGTTGGTTTGGAAGCCGACTTGGTGAAAGAGCCGCACCAATCTACATGCTCGTGAAAAAGACCAAAATGTTCTTTTGGACTGACGAAGATGAAGCTGCACTATAAGACCTGAAAGCAGTACTCTCATATGCTCCTATCGTTGCAGCACCGGAAGCTCGGGAACCGATGTTGCTCTATCTCGCTGCGACAAACAGAGTCGTTAGTGTCAACATGGTGGTGGAGAGACCAGAGGAAAAATATGAACACCTGGTGCAGCGTCCGACTTACTAGCTCAGCAAAGTCCTAACTGAATCAAAGCAACGGTATCCGCATTATCAAAAGCTAGCTTACGGTGTGTTCTTCGCATCCCGGAAGTTACGACATTTTTTTAGGAACATCCAATTACCATGAGAGATATAATCAACAACAGCGATGCTATAGGACATGTAGCAAAATGGGGCATAGTGGTTTCATCTTTCGACATTGAGTATAAACCTCGTACATCAATCAAATCCCAAATCCTCGCTGACTTTGTCGCTGAATGGACAGAGACAACAAAGAATATGACCCTCCCGGAGTCGGAGTACTGGACCCTACACTTTGACGGGTCTAAGGCGCTCGGGGGCTAGCGTGGTGCTCACGTCAGCCCAAGGAGATAAACTTTTCTATGTGTTGCAGATCCACTTCACGGCGACTAATAACATTGCTGAATATGAAGTATTGCTGCATGGAATCCGGATTGCTAAGGATATCGACATTCGACGATTAATGTGTTATGGAGATTCGAATCTTGTTGCCCAACAAGTGTCAGATATTTATAACGCAAATAAACACATGGCAGCATATAGAGCTATCGTGGATGAACTATCTAAATCGTTCGAAGGGTTTGAGGTTCAACACATCCCTCGAACAGAAAAGGAGGAAGCAGATGCATTATCTCGAATAGGCTCTGCACGGAAAAAGGTCCCGGGTGGTGCTTTTTTAGAGAACCTCAAAGTTCCCTCTATAAAGGGAGTAGATGAGGAATATCCAACTAAATCTGACTCACCTTTAGTGGCAGTTCTAGCGGTAATTCCCAGCTGGACCCAACCCTACCTTAATTTCCTCGTAGAAGGCAAATTACCTGAAGGTGAGGTTCCGAGCCGGCAGATCGTGCGACGAGCAAAAACCTATACTATAATAAATGGTGAGCTCTATAATCAGAGTGTATCTGGGGTCTTTCAGCGTTGCGTATCTCCAAAAGAAGGAGTGGAAATCTTACAAGAAGTCCAAAAAAGCAAATGCAGCCACCACGCTGCAGTCAAATCATTAGTGGCAAAAGCTTTCAGACATGGATTTTTCTGGCTTATAGCCAAGGCAGATGCCGAATGGCTGGTCAAGACGTCCAAAGGCTGCCAAAAGTGTTGGGGATATACTTTCCGGGTATCCTCATAGATCCTCTCTGACCAGGGTGGCCCACTTCGGGTTAGAGCTTTGCTTCACGGGCGCCCCAGTTAGGGAGAAAGACAGAGTCCAATCCGACTACGGGAAGGCCCAGAAGACTTACCGACTTAGGCCCATAATGTTACTTGTAGTTCAAGATGTACTCTGTAACCAACTCTTAGTCGTAGCTGGATTGATCTCTCCTGTAAACCCTAGGCCGGATATCTATATAAGCCGTCCTAGGGAGAGCCTTTAGGGCAACCAAATACTTTAGATCCTCAACTCGCACAGGCGAAACCCTTGTAACCCATATTCCGGCTTTGGACGGACCCTACTCCTGCTAGCTGATATTTAGCAAAAAATATTAGCCCAAGTCTTAAGTAGCTTTCTGACTTTGGGGGCTACACTAGTTCGTTCTTTGGCATCCTAATGAAAGCATAAACCAGGATTTCTATATCCTACTTCATGCTTGGGGGCTAGAGGATATGATATAACATAAGGTAAAAAACAAGAGTTGGAATTCCGACTTACATATTGCTCGCGGGTGAGTTTGTCTAACCCCGCGTTCACCTCAGCTGCCACCTTCTCGGCGAGAGTAAGAGGAATTACTGGAGCTGTTGGAAGCTCGCCAGTCCTGATCCTCTCGTCGCGAAGGCGGACTTGGGCGAGAAGGTCAGAGAACTTGACGTCCTCTGCTTCTTGTGCTTCCTCTTCGGGGGATAGATGGCTTTTATCCAGGACTTACCTGGCCAGCCGCTGGATCTCCTCTGCGGACTTCCGGGATAAGCCAAATTTGGCAAGTCCGGGGTTGCTGAGGAGGTTGTCGGCAAAGACTTCAGCCAAGGGATCATTACCCGAAGAAGGTTCACCCTTATCTTGACCTGACGCACCCATGGTGATGTCAGTATGTGATCCAAGGATCACAGGCGCTGTTGGAGGAGCCGGATCTTCTGCAACAGCCGGAGACGGAATAATCGCCGGTGTTGCAGAAGGTTGAGGGGCAAGAGTCGGAGGAGCCGTGGCAGGGGAAGCTATGGTAAGCTTTGTCTATCGCAGGGGCTTCGCAGGAATCCCCTTCCCCTTACCCTTGATGAGAGGCTTTGCTCTGAGAATGTAGTAAAGTCGGAAACATTACATCTTAGAAAGAAATTCGAGAAAGGTACAAAGACGAAAATTGTGAATGAAAGTTACCTCTTCACAACGGGCACTTCCTTTGTGCCTACTGCCACTATCAAAGCTTTGTGCTTCTTGAGCGCAAGGTCCGGCAATGGGACCACTTCAGTCTCCTGAGAAAACTCAGGAGGATATCCTTCGAGTGGAGCAAGCTCCGACTCGGGGAGATCAGCAAGCTGAAAACAAGAAAACATATCAGCATTGCAGTGTATGACTTGAAAGATTGAAACACGTAAAAGGTGTACTGATGGAAGCTTACCGCTACCACGGGGTTTTCCGCCGTGTGCATGTCCAGAGAAATCTCCGGAGTTTTCCTCTCGATCCACTCCTTGATCAGCCATTTGATCTGGCTTATGTAACCTTGGATGGTATAGGCTTTAGGGCTGATGCGGAGAGAGTCTTTTTTGGAAGACGTGATGGAGTGCATCAGTCTATCCCCGTGGTAATGAAGAGGCTGGATCCGACGTGAGACCCAGCACTTGACTAAGTCAGATCCTCTCAGACCCTTGTGCTTGATAAGATATACGATCCGCCTCTTAGCGAGGATCAGATCGTCGGTGAGAGCCGGAGCGGCCTCATCCCAGGAAGGCTGGGCTATGGCGGCTCCGTTGACAAAAGACGGCAAAGCAGTAGCTTTGCCAGGAGCCGGAATATCCCTATGATAGAAAAAAGTGGCTGGCCATTGTTTGACCGAGTCACTGGCAGAAATTTTGGGATATGCCCGGTCTCGTCTAACAGAGAAACTAATAGTACCGGTGATATAAGGAACACCGACAGTAATGGAATTTCTCCGGACATGGAAATAATACCGGAAAAGAAGCAAACTCGGCCTAATGCCGAGAAAGCCCTCGCAAAGCGCGGCATATGCGCTCATCTCTAGAATAGAATTGGGAGGAAGATTATGGAGTTGAACTCCATAGTGGTCAATCACCTCGGAGAAGAACTCCGAGGGAGGAAAGGACAAACCTCGGTCCAGATGGGTGCTGAAGTGGACGCGCTCGCCCACGCGTGGATTGGGGACGGTTTCGCCGAAACCGCTTCGCCAGTCGCCGGCGGCGAGAAGCCCCTCCTTCTCCATGTTTTTGAGGCCGTCGTCGTTGAGGGCGCAGGGGATCCAGATTCCCCGGAAGCCCTCTTTCTCCGCAGCTGCTTCCGCCGACGCCGCCGACGCCGCCAGAGAAGAAGAAGAGGATGAAGCCATTTTTTCTCCGGTGGAAAAGGGTGACCTTAAAGTGGCGGCGTTGGGAGCTCTGTGGGAAGAGGACAAAAAGGCTCTGGGCGCGCTGGAGGATTGGGAAGAAAGGAACGGCGAAGGACTGGTGGAGAGGAGAAGAAGAAATCTAAACCCCTTATTCCACCTACCTGCGCCAAGATTCGTGCAAACGCTACAGTTTAATTGCCACGCGTCGTGGAAAGAACTGGGAAGGGCTCGCGCGATGATTGCGTCGCCTCGATCTCCACGCACGCATTGAAATGGCGCCTCGGTTCCGCGAACGGTCGTGCTGACGGAACGTCTGTCAGATGACATGACTTGACCATGCTTGTGTCAGGTGGCGTTAGATACCAAGTTCCGGCTTAGTTTAAAAGCGAGCTGGAAAATCCGAGTAACTAATTGAAAGGTCCGACTTACTTTTAAGACCCGGATCGTATTTTTTGTTGTGAAGTTTCAGGAACCCTTCAAGATTCTACAAGCCGAAGATCAAGCTAGACGATGATAATATCCGACTTTGGATCTTGGAGGCCTCCGGGGGCTACTGTTGGGGATATACTTTCCAGGTATCCTCACAGATTCTCACTGACCAGGGTGGCCCACTTCAGGTTAGAGCTTTGCTTCACGGGCAGCCCAGTTAGGGAGAGAAGACAGAGTCCAATCCGACTACAGGAAGGCCCAGAAGACTTACCGACTTAGGCCCATAATGTTACTTGTAGTTCAAGATGTACTCTGTAACCAACTCTTAGTCGTAGCCAAATTGATCTCTCCTGTAAACCCTAGGCCGGATATCTATATAAGCCGTCCTAGGGAGAGCCTTTAGGGCAACCCAATACTTTAGATCCTCAACTCACACAGGCGAAACCCATGTAACCCATATTCCGGCTCTGCCATATTACTGGATTGCTAGCAGGAGTAGGGTCCGTCCAAAGCCGGCGGAATCAAACCTGGGTAAACTTGTGTGCTCACCGTCCCGGAACACCGTACGTCTCACACCCCTCTCTCCCGCACGCCTCGAGGACCCCCTCATGGCGTAATTTTTCTCAAACCGACGACAAAAAGTACGCCAAACAAGCTCATGTTCCAGCTGATCAGTTGCGAATAATACCTATAACATGGCCTTTCGTGGTCCGGTGGCTTGAAATGGTAGGACCGTTTCAACGGGCTCCAAGTGGTTTTACAAATCTCTTAGTGATGGTGGATAAATTCACAAAATGGATTGAGGCTAAACCCATCACTAGTTGTGATGGAGCAATAACTAGAAGATTTGTCGAGGATGTTATAATCCGATACGGTTATCCACATAGCATTATCACGGACAACGGGAGTAACTTCTCAATGGGAGAGCTTGCCGAATTCTGCGATGAACAAAATATCCGGCTTGACATTGTGTCAGTCGCACATCCACAGGCTAATGGACAAGTCGAAAGAGCAAATGGTTTAATCCTACAAGGCCTAAAACCAAGAATCGAAGCACCACTACGACGTGGTATGAGGGCTTGGGCAGAGGAATTACCTTCTCTGGTATGGAGTTTATGAACAACTCCGAACAGGTCAACCAGATCCACACCTTTCTTCTTGGTCTATGGTGCAGAAGCAGTTCTTCCTAGTGATTTGATTCATACTTCTCCCTGAGTTGCTGCGTATATTGAAGAGGATGCCAAAATTTCTCGACAAAATGATCTCGATTTAATTGATGAAGTTCACGTTGTTGCTCAGATGAGATCAATAGCCTATCAGCAGAAGTTACGCAAGTATCATAGCCAGAGAGTCAGAAACTGGTCTTTCAATAAGGGAATTTGGTTCTCCAGCTTGTGCAGAAAAGAAAGCACAAACTTTCCCCAGTATGGGAAGGGCCCTTTTTAGTTAGCCGAGTATTGCACAATGGTTCTTACTATCTAACTGATATGCGGCCAGTCAAAGAAAGACCTGCTACTAAGAAAAGAAAGAGAGCTGGAGGCAGTACAGACCTGGAAGAATTAGACAGACCGTGGAATATTGTTTAGCTACATCCCTTTTATTCTTAAATTTTCTTTCTTTGTAATCATATATGTGTACATGTTCAATGAGAAACAAAGTATTGGTTGCCTCAATTTTTTCTGAGAAGTTTTATATTACCATCTTATTTCTGAATGATCATGTCACAGTTGAAAATCCTAGAATACTTGAAAGTACTTTATTCTCATGTTTGTTCTGGTTAAGATTTCTGATTCTAAAAATGCTACCTTCGGGTATAAATTTAAATTTGGTAGTTTGTACTTTGGTTATTTATCTGATTTCCGGATGCGGGCATTTTCCAAGTAGTGAATTGTTGGTACTGGAAGCTGGCTTCGTTTCGGAGTTTAAACTAGTTTAGCAATTGAGCTCCGTTGCTCGACAAAGTTTCCATGTTGAAGGTTGGCCGGCTCACGAAAGGGACGAGGCGGAAAGCCAGATAAACGATAAGTATAGACAAAAAACATAAAGTGCTTATGTAAACATTTTAGGCACATAAAAGTAAAGTCAAAAGTGGTAAATAGAAGTAGCAAATCTTAGCACTAGCAAAAGTATTACACTACTTATTTACAACCCAAATTGTTTCAGAATAACACAAAGTTTTTTTGATGCTCTACGATGCAGGGGAAGAGGTAGGAGCTGCCAGATCACTAGAGACATCGACCTCGCCTTGATATCTCTCCAAGACATTCAAATCCGAAACGGTTTGATCATCGTCGGAGACTTCAACTGTTTCTTCGACAAGCAGGGGAGGCGTCTCCACGTGAGTGAAGAAGCGAGTGTCATAGCTGGTCAGATCAGCTACATGACATCCGTATCCGGTGCAGGAGTCCATGATGGCCTTCATGTTTTGCTATTGTCCGTCTTCATCCACTTTATAGTACCCTCTGGTTACTTGCCAGATTTCCATGTTTCCATGGTGGCTCATAACCATGGTTAGGGCATTCTGTGTTGTGGTCTGCGCATAGGACATGTTCCAGTCTTGGATGAGGTGGGCCATCTCTTTGGCTGGTCTCGCACCTCAAAGCTAGACATTCTGTTCATGTCCAGAAATCGTGAAGCAAATTGCTGACTTGTGTAAGCCGGCTGGTGCAAGACTTGGTGGAGGAAGAATCCAGTAAGTTCAGAGGACCTGCGCATATAATGCAAAGGTTAGTAAATATATCCGAATTCCTAGAGTCAGAAAACCAGAAAGTTAGAAAGTGGGAAACATACCGAAGATGACATCGTCAACTTTGGTCTTCTCTTCCCTAAGGCTCTGGAGTTCAGCCCGAAGTGCTTCAGAGATGTCCTTCTCTCTAAATAATGCATCACTGATATCCAAGATCTTTTGGTCCTGGGCCGTGATCCTTCGATAATTTTCTTTGGTGGCCATAGAAGAGGATTCGAGGACTTGAGCAATGCTCCGCTCGTGATCCGCCTTCAACTTGTTCAGCTCCCGACATAAGTTGGTATTCTCCACCTCCAGGGTCTTAAGATTCTTGGCTTCTTCAATCATACCACATGATTGTGTGACCAGTGCTATAAGGAAAAGAACAACAGTTGAATAAATAATTCGACTATGAAATAAAGAGCAAGGTTAAGACTGAAATGTTCACCTTTAGCCTCATCCCTTGACACCTTTAACTGAGCATTTTCAAGACGGAGTGTTCTGATCTCTCTCCGCTTGTTGCAGATATTCTTCAATAATTCCTGGTTATATAAATTAACTTTTTGTCAGTCAGAATACCCAGCGTCAGAAGTCTACTAAAGACTCGTGCTAATATTTTTACTAATATATCAGCACGAGCCTTGGGGGCTATACTAGTTCATTCTTTGGCATCCTATGAAAGCATAAATCTGGATTGTCTATCCAACTTCATGCTTGGGGCCTACGGGATATGATATGTGATACGTCCATTTTGCATCACTATTCTATATCATAATTTACTGTTATTCATTGATATATTTCATATTAAAAGATGATACTTATGTTATTTCATCTATTTTTGCATGGTTGATGACTTTTGGAGGATGGACCACTAAATTCTGGATTATGATGGAAAAGGCACCGTTTGGAGGCAAAACTCGCGAAGATCAGAAAATCCCAGAAAATATATGGAAAATCCTATTTTTCCAGAAGACGAAGGAAGCCAGAAGGGGAAGTGGAGATTGGATACAGGGGGCCCACACTACCCCCTGGCACGGGCCAGCCCTAGCCACGCCACCAGGTGGTGTGGCCACCCTGGCCCACCTCTGGCATCGCCGTTTGGCATATAAAATCCCCTCGAAACCCTAAGACTTGGGGGAGACCACATAAAGATTTCGCCGCCTCTACAGGGAGGAAAACTACAGAGAGAGAAAAAGCTCTCCGGTAGGCAGAAATCTGCTGGGGAAATTCCTTCCTGGAGAGGGGAGATCATCGCCATCAACACCGTCATCAAGCTAGACTTCATTAGGATCATCATCATCATCTCCACCAGCACCATCATCACCACTTTGTACCGCTGTAACAATTGGGTTGAATCTTGCATAGTTCTTAGGGGAAACTTTCCCGGTGTTGATTACTTGTTGTAGTTGATGCTATTGATTGGAACCATTGAATTATCATTCATGTTCAGATTGTTACATATCATTATTTCATCTCTGATCTTGATCCATATGATGTCTCGTGAGTAGTTCGTTTAGTTCTTGAGGACATGGGAGAAGTCATGTTGTTAGTAGTGGAATTGTGTTGAGAAAGATTCAATAGTTTGATAATTAAGTTGTGGTGTTATTCTTCTAGTGGTGTCATGTGAACATCGACTAAATGATACTTCAACTTTATGGGCCTAGGGGAATGCATTGTGTATTTGGCTACTAATCATAGGGGTTACCGGAGCGACAGGAACCTGAACCCCCGTTAGGAAACCTTTGCTCAAGGGAGTGTAGGATCTCAAAGTTTAAGGTTGTGGTTAGGTTTTTATCTTAATTACTTTCTTGTAGTTGTGGATGCTTGCAAGGGGTATAATCACAAGTATGTATTAGTCCTAGGAAGGTCAGTACATTAGCACATGTTCACCCACATAACACTTATCCAACTAGAGAACATTAATCAACTATATGAAGCGAAAGCACTTGACAATATTCCCATGTGTCCTCGAGAATGTTTGGTCATCTTAAGTAATACAACCGGCTTGTCCTTTGCTAAAGAAGGATTGGGCCACTTGCTGCAATTATTATTATTGTCTTTTATTTACTCGTACTATATTTATCTACATTATCAAAACCCCCTAAAAATCTGTTTGCTAAGTATTTATTGAGTATTCCTGATCCAAGCCACTCGTCAACACCTTATGCTCCTCGTTGGGTTTGACACTCTTACTTATCGAAAATACTTCAATACACCCCCTATACTTGTGGGTCATCAAGACTATTTTTGGCGCCGTTGCCGGGGAGTGAAGCGCTATTGGAGAGTGGAACTGGTAAAGGAAACTTCTACTGTGAGTATTGTTTATTTCTGTTAGTTCCTTTATTTCAATATGGATAATTCTCTTAGTTTCTTATTTCGTAATGCTACTAGCACTGCTAAGGTAGTAGATGAACCACCACCTGCTGAAAATGATACTTTTAAGATACCTACAAGAATTGTTGATTGTGTTATGGATAACTAGTATTTTGGAGATGGAACTGTCCATCCTGGTGATCATTTGCTCTTTATACACGAATTATGCGGGTTGTTAAAGTGTGCAGGTATTACAACATATCAAGTCAAGAAGAAGTTATTCTCATTATCACTGAAAGGAAGAGCTGAGGAATGGTACAAGCTGCTGAAGAATGGTCAATCTCTTGAATGGGAGGAAGTTGTACCTCTCTTTTATTCAAAATTTTATCCTCCTAGTGAGATTCATAAAGATCAGAATCAAATATACAACTTTTGGCCTCATGATGGAGAGAGTACAACTCAAGCTTGGGGGATATTGAAGTTACTAATGCTCAAATGTCCTATTCATGAGCTCCCTAACAATATTATTATCAATAACTTTTATGCAAGGCTTTCTCTTCATGATAAGGATCTATTGGATGCTTCTTGTGCTGGATCATTTACACGCATGGAAGAAGAAGCTAAATGGGATCTTCTAGACCGTATTTAAGACAATGCTGAAGCATGGGAGAATGATAAAGGAAGAAAGTCAGGTATAAATTATGATTATGAGTGCATTAAATCTTTTATGGGAACTGATGACTTTCATAATATTAGTAATGCTTATGGTCTTGATTCTAAAAGTATTGCAAATTATTTTAAGGCTTTTGCTTCTTATATTGAAATTCCTAAAAAGAAATGGAACAAGTATCATGCACCATATAAAGATATTGTTAATTGTGTTCCTGCTAGAGATACTGAAGTTTATACTGCTAATCATATTTTACCTGAACATTACATTGAGAAAATGCCTTTCCCGGTTAAGATAAAGGAACATTCTATGACAGCTAGTATGGTTAACGAAAGTACAAAGAAAGCTGTAGAACCCAATGAACAAATAGATGATGAACCTGCAGAAGCAAATAGGAAAGACTCTGTCGCTAAAAATGTGGAAGATGGGCACATTATCCTTTGTAAGGATACTTCTAAAATTGTTTCACATCCTAATGGAACTAGGAAAGCTAGTGTCCTTGTGTTTTTTGTCAGAATAAGTGATCATTGCTACAATGGTTCATGTGATAGTTATATCGTTAAATTTATGCACGATACTGAAAGTTATTATGAGAGAGGGAAAATTGTCCTTATGCATCTCAATAATATTAAGTTTCGTCACTTTATGCTGAAAGTCTTTACGCTGCACTTGTTTTGCCTTCCTATGCTAGTAGCCTCTGGTTTCAACATTTTATTTTCTTACAAAATTCCGTAGCATAGGAAGTGGGTTAGACTTAAATATGTGTATATTTTCTTCTTGATGCTCTCTTTTACTTCAATTCATATTCTTACGTAAGCATCATTGAAATTTATCATGCCTATCTTAATGGCTATAAAGAAAGAGCTTTTTGGGAGACAACCCAATATATTTTTGCTTTTAGTTTATTTTTGTTTATTTGAGTCTGGGAAGTTATTGCTTCTGCAATAACCTCTCCTTATCCTTTTTGTTTATTTTTTGTGTGTCAAGATCAGCCTCTAATGAGAGAGAAGTAAGATTTGGCGAAGTTGCTGTCCCGAAACAGATTTTTGTGCCTCACTATAAAAAATCGTGAAAAATCCCAGAACATCGTACTGATCTGTAATGTTTTGTATGCATGACCTAGGTTATTATTTAACTTTCATTAGTTTTGAACTTTTTGATTTGAGCAATAGAAGATTTTTGAAAAAATGATCTTTACCTGCTGGTCTGTTTTGACAGATTTCTGCCATTTCTGCATTTGCCTCTTAAATCGATTTCCTTTTTGAATTCCTTTTGGGCTTTAGAGAAGAGTTGTTCAGTAGCTTATGTTTTGATGGATTTCAGTTGAAATTGAACTTAAGGGTTTATTATCTTGCATGCCCTAATGTTGCTAATGAGAATTGTGTGAAGTTTTGTGTGAAAGAAATTTCCAAGTTGTAGGAGAAAATGGTGTAATAAGATGGTGAATGGTCAAAAGACTCAAGCAATATGTTTATGAATATGAAGATATTTATGTTATTCAAATGGTGACTCTAGAAAAATTTATTAAAGACCAAATTCAGAGACATGCAGAGTCCGTTTTTGAGTAGGTAACAGTTCTGGTAAGAAAAGGTCCGCACAAAACCATCCAAGTTATATTTTTGCAGTTTTTATCTAACATGGGAATTAATGACTCGAAAGAGGGAAGGAAACGAAGCTCGGGTGGCTCACACCACCACGTGGCACGGGCCCACCTGGCCGCGCCACCAGTGGGTGTGGCCACCCCGGAGCCCGTCTCCGACCTATTTTCTCCTAGTACTTTCCTTTTGTTGTAAAACTTCGTAATATATCATCCCCCGGGTTCCCCGAGGTTTGTATATCGTGTTCTCATCGTGTTTTCGTTTCGATCTGTTTCTGTGAGGAACTATTCTCATATTTAGAAGCATGATGGTCTTCGCCAACAATAAGGGCAAGGAGCCTGCGGAAGATGATCTCCAAGACCTTGAGCAGGAGGAGGAGATCGAGAGTGAATTTGAAGAGGAGGCAAAGGAAGACTAGCATCCGCACACCAGCACCACCATTACAATCATTGCAGTGGTGGCGAATCCTGCCAAGTTCAAAAGGACATCACATATGTCCACTAGAGGGAAGTGTTGGTAATATGCCCTAGAGACAAATAGTAGTAAGGACTATTATCATATTTCATATAGTTTATGATTAAGTTTTATATCATGCTATAACTGTATTGAGTGGAAACATCAATACACATGTGATATACAAACAACCAGGGGTTCCTAGTGAAACTCTAGTCACTGGTTCACTGGTCAACAGATGATCATGTTTCCTGATCATGTGGCATTTCTGCCAGTTTGAAATGAGGTCATCTCATTATGAGAATGAGATGATGAACCAATACCCAAACTAAACATCGTGGCCTAATCATGTCACAAAGTTCAAGTTACGATGATTAGAAATGGATCCTCGTAGACTATTCCTTAGACCGTCAGACCATATCAATCACTATCTCCTGAGAGTGCTTAGATAGCATCAAACACCACTTGGTAATACAGTGGTTATAAATGTGTGTTCAGGTACTCGGAGGAAACCGTAGAGGCAATCTGTGTCAAAAGAAGGATTTGTCCGTCCATGTGACGGGAAGATACTCAGGGGCCCATTCGGAGAAGTAATATCCAATAGCTGCACAACGTGTGATTTGATCACGGGGGTATCACTTGTCGGAACGAGTCAAGTAGCATTGTTCGGTAACGAGATTGAACACGACATGGTGATGTCATTGATCAGATCTCGGGCAATGCAAGTATCGAGAGACAAAGGGAATAAGACATGATTGTCCCAGTTCAAACGACGAAAGATCTTCATGGAACGCACAGGGGTCACATGGCCAACCAGGTCCCTCTCTCGATCATTGGTGCGGGAGTGTCCTAACCATCTATAGAGTGTTCCCGAACCATGGGGTATCATGCTTAAGGGCTTGATGATGCTTAGAGAGTGTTTATAGGATCGGTAGAATCACCGAAGAAGAGTAGGGAGAAAACTGAAAGGGTTTCGGTAAGTCCGGAGGTTGTCCGGAGTGGAGGTGGAAGGTGTTCCAGAGCCATGGGGATTGAATAATATGTGAATGAATGTTAAATGTTGATTTAATCATTTATTCATAATTATTTAATAAAGAGAAAATCAATTAAAGGTTAAAAAGGCTTAATGGGCCAAATCCCGGAGGGAAAAAGGCCCAAGAGGGATCCCACCCCTAGGAAGGGCCTATGGGGCGGCCGGCGGCCCTAGTGGGCCTTTCCCCACATGGGGCCTATGGTGGGGTCTGGCCGACGCGCCACCCCACCCCTCTCCCATGATTAGTCCCACCTCAGGACTTTGAGGGAGGGTGTACCCCCTCTCCCCTATATATATATAGTGGGGGTATTTGGCCAGATAAATACACCAATAATCCATAAAGGTCTTCTCACTTTTGGGAAGACCTCTAATTGATATTTTCTCTCTCCCCCTCTCTTTCGTGACCGTGGTCCCAAGTCTGGACTGCACGAACGAGACATCTTCACCGCGGAGCGCCGTCGCACTGCCGGATTCGGATCTGGGAGCTCTACTTCCACAACTGCTGCTGGATCGGGGAAGAGGGAGTCATCGTCAGGCACCGGATGTGTGTAACTCCCTGCGAGGTGTCGCACTTGAGGCACTCAAGTCGTTGGATCCAAGGAGCGCAAGGACTTCATCACGACCTTGAGGTCGGCTTCAGCTCGTCTAAATCAACCACGTTCTCCTGAGCATTGACAACACTTTTCGATCTTCAAGGGTAAGTTCGCGAAAAGCCCCTCCCGTTACTGTATTACTAATATATAGGTCCTGGCAGCTTCAGGGGTTTAGGGGCATAGGGTAAAATTTATTGTTTTCATACGCGGACCCCCAATAGTGGTATCAGAGCTAGATCTATGCATAGTAATACTAGTACGGGTAGACCACACGAGATGTAGCGTGTGGGCGTTGATCTTCTAGTTGTTACCCTCCCACGTGTACTTTTGTATACCGTAGTAATGCTTGATGAAGCAGCCTCCAACCGACATTACACGTTCATTCACGAGACTGATCCACGCTTGACATACTGCTTGTACCGTATAAAGTGGCTTAGGGGGGTGTATGTCTCTCTTGCATTAGTTGGTATGCCATTTACAACGGAGGGCCCCGAAAGGGGTGTAGTAGAGACAACTACTGGATCAACGTTGTGCTGAAAGTTCGTAGGTAAGAACGGTTCTTGGCGAAAGCCCATTCAGCTACGTAAAACATGCAAAGATAAAGTAGAGGCGTCTAACTTTGTTTTGCAGGGGGGCGTTGCTTTGTGATATGGTTGTGGCAAAGGTAAAGTGATTACCTTTTGTTACATAGTAGTAGATAGTCACGGAGGTGACAAACTACCACGCCGGAATGACACCGGTACCCTGGTGTCTACAACGTCGGAACCCTTGCGCCGGAACCCGGTGACGACGGATGGTGATCACGACATGAAGGACCATATCACATCGCATTTACATTCAATGTTATTGTTTGTATGTCTTATTGTGTGCTAGTATTAGATACTCGATGGTAGCCTAATAAGATGATCCCTGTTAAAATTACCAATGATTGTGTTCCCCCTTAGTGTGCACCACCAAGAAAGTTCTTCGGTATGAGGCAGGCCGTGATGATCGGGTGTCAGACATATCTACGTTTGCATATAGTGGGTGTAAGCCATGTTGCACAACAAATACACTAAGGTTGAGTTGGCGAGCCTAGCATGTACAGACATGGCCTCGGAATGCGGATGGTCGAAAGACCGAGCACGAGTCGCATGAATGATGTGACCAACGTTTAGCGTCCACCCTTGAACCCACATTGATGGCCATGATGATCGGGGGAGATGTGGCTGATAGGGGTCGTGTTATCACTAGGAACCCTTCTAGGGATAGGTGTTTCTGAGTGGAGTTATTATTAACTCATTTAATTATAAACTTAGTCTAAATTCCTTTTGCAATTATAAATGTAGAAAATGGTTCTCCCAGAGATTACCTTCCCTATCGATGATTGGTTAAAAGGAGAAAAGCTCAAGTTAGATGGATCCAGCTTTTTTGCATGGGTCATGCGCCTGTTTGATCTCCTTGGTGAGCACAATGTAGCTGACTACATGACCTGTGAGATGTATTTGGAGCCACCCTATTCTCATGAGACCTAGGAGCAGGGGGATCTGCGATGCCGTCGTCGTGTGATGTCCACATTTATATCAGTGACGATGCGCCTTAGAATGGAGGATGGGCTATGGCCAATGGTGGGAAGTCTTAAACCCCAAGTGCTCATGGCACATCTGAGATCGCATTTCGTGGAACAAGTGCGCATGTGGGAGTATGAGCTGATGGGGAACTTCCTCTCCATAAAGATGGAGGAGGGATCCTCACTAGACGAGCACTTATTGAGCATCTACGATGCATACATGAGTCTGGCATACTACCTGGACAACAGGTTCTCAAGCTCTTTTGCGACGGGGGTTGTGATGCGGTCGCTTCCACCAAGCTTTCAAGAACAAGTCAGGATCTGCATTATGAGAGGCGACACAAAAACACTGGATTTCCTCGAGTTCATGTCACATTTCAGAAATGTGGTGGATGAACCCGATGTCACTGGAGTCATTGATGACAAAGGTATATATTTGATATACAGTATTATAAATATTATAAACTTGCAAACACATTTGCAGTGTTAAGTATATTTGATACTTGTTCTGTTTTGCTAAAAACAGGTCCTTCTACATGAGAGGTGCTGGAGAGGAGGTGACATTGCGTGTTGATGGCGAGCATGATGATGATGGCTGGCGACACTCTCCCTCGGCATTTATCATTTAGTTTATATTTTAGGATGATTAATGTAATCAAGAGATTGTGAACTGCTTTAGTGTGTCTCACACTTCATGTGACGGTTTTCATATGAGTTTGTAACAAACAGTTGTTCTACTTTTATGAATGATTTCTATTCGAGTTCATATCTTGTTTGATTATGTGTGAATTATCCTTGTTGTTTGAAACTAATAGATAATGCATGAACATTTTTAAGACATTAAAATGCCTTGTTTAAAATACCCAACTTAATGATATGTTCATTAATGAATGAAAAGACCATTGTTTAAAATTCAAAGTTATAGTGATAATATGTGAAAGTCATTCGATTTCTTATCACATATAAATCATGCCTAAGTTCAGAAAAATAACTTGAACACCGTGTATCACTTGAATACAAAGTGTTTAATGAATTGTTGAAAGTAAATACATATTCGATGTATTGTGTTTTAACAAAATGGTAATTATCATTACATGATTGTTTAAATGTGTAAAGTAGTTTACCAAAGGAAACATGAATATGAAACTATTTGATTTGATCAAAGTGTTTCATCAACAAAGGGTATAAATATAAAAGAGAATCTAATTACTATGATTTGATCAATACTAACGAAATTTGACTTTATAGGATTGGCATAAAAAGAAATTGTGAAATACAACGCGTTTTGAAACGTCAAAATGCAAAGCATCACAATGTGATATTAGATATCAAAGTGGGTTGATAGATGGCATCAAATAAATCGTTGTAGTGTAGATGTAGAGACCATTAGTTAGAAATAGTTAGCACTCAATTAGAATATATAGTGAACCATTTGAATTTGTGAAAGTTTTGGGGTTATTTGATATAACCAAAACAACAGTGAATAAGTCCTTGTAGAGTATTCATTGGAAACTTTGAATACGAAATCCATAGCTAAACCAAAAGAGAAGCAAAACTTGTATTGCTTGGATTTTGGTACATTCTTGAGAAAGTTCACTTTTTGTGATATTTCTCGATTATGGAGAAAATGGAAGGTAGTGTAAAACACGATAAGGATTCAAAAAACCCTGCATCAGAGTGTTGAGAAGCGCAACGGACAGTGTTCCTGAATGATTCTCTTCATAGAAGGAATCAATCAATGATATTGATCATTATGTTTTCCCCACTAGTGTTTTCACTACATGAAGTAGGATTCAAAATGAAATCCATATCTAGTATGGAGACATTTGAGAATCATTTGTCATGATTATTGGAATATGACATACCTACGAACTACTAAGGAAATAAAGGTAAACTAAATGAGAAATCCTAGAAGCAAACTTCCTTTGAGATTAGAAAGCAATTTGTTGCTGAATCTCGCAAGTAAAGGAGTTACTTGAATTTTCGCAAATGACTGCAAAGCCATAGTGGAATGGGGGGAGAATGATAAAAGCACAATTTTTCAAGTATTAGAGGAATTCAAATGAATTTGATTCAAGTGTGATGAATGTCTAGTGGATTTAAGACTAGTAGAAGTACTAGTGTCTCATAGTAAATCTCTCACTTTGATATTTGATCAAAGGATTTTGAAATTGTTCAAAATAGTGAGTGGATATGCAATTTGGATAAAATTGAGTGGGAGCTATGAAAGTCTTCCTGAAACAATATGTGATTGACATATTTTTGATTGGGAGCAACATAAGTCTCAAATTCAAATATGTAGGAACATATTTTGAGTGGGAGCTTATAGGAGTAATTCTTAAGTATGTTAAGAATGAAGGCACAAATACTTATAAGTAATGATTTATAAGATGTAGAAGTTGATAATAGGTGTATTATGATATTATGCAGTATTCCTTAAGGGATTCTGAAAAAGGTTTCAGAATAGAAGTTAATTAAGGAACTAGTCCTTAATAACTCGAATTAGGAAACGCATTAAGTTTAACGTCAATGGTTGAAAGAAAGAATAGGATGATCATCATCCACTATGTTGAAACATAGATTCTATCTTAGAAAAGCATGATGTTAACTTAGCATAATATGTGATCCAAATAAAGAACGTTTAAAAGTGATTAAGTTCGAATCACAGAATGTTGAGCTAAGTTTGTCCGCAGTGTCTAATAGAGAACTGCAGACATGTTTTCCAAATCCATAAAGGATGACATATCTTAAAACATAAAGAGTTATGTTATAAGGGAATATGTTGGAAACTTCCGTAATACCGATTAGAGTCAAGTAGGAAGCGAGGTGAATGAAAACATCGAAAGTTGCACATAGTGCACTAGTGTTTCGAGGGCTGCATTTATAATAATAGATAAGGGTACCATCTAAAGTGTTGTATAATGTTATGGTGGGGCTAGTTCTCTTTTAACATAGAATGAAGTGTCCCAGGGCACAGTGCCCATGAGAAAGCCCTCGAGGTTGATCTAACGTCACTGTAGGCTCCTGGAATCAGGCCTTGTTCTGCTGCCATAACGTCGATCCATACACACACATGCTATCATGTGATGATAAATTATTAATGTCAATCAAGGTGACATTAGTAAGTTGCAAAGGATTTGGGACTATAAAGTACATACCCAAGACTCAACCTCTTCCATGAGCAAGCATGTTCAGGTTACCGAATATATGGTGCCAATGATTGAGAACAAATGCAGCTAGTGTATTTGTACTCTAGTACAAGTAGGAGACTATTCGAAATATGCCCTAGAGACAAATAGTAGTAAGGAATATTATCATATTTCATATAGTTTATGATTAAGTTTTATATCATGCTATAACTGTATTGAGTGGAAACATCAATACACGTGTGATATACAAACAACCAGGGGTTCCTAGTGAAACTCTAGTCACTGGTTCATTGGTCAACAGATGATCATGTTTCCTAATCATGTGGCATTTATGCTAGTTGGAAATGAGATCATCTCATTCTGTGAATGAGATGATGAACCAATACCAACCTAAACATCGTGACCCAATCATGTCACGAAGTTCAAGTTACGATTATTAGAAATGGATCCTCGTAGACTATTCCTTAGACCGTGAGGCCATATCAATCATTGTCTTCGGAGAGTGCTTAGATAGCATCAAACGCCACTTGGTAATACAGTGGTTCTAAAGCTGTGTTCAGGTACTCGGAGGAAACCGTAGAGGCAATATGTGTCAAGACCGGGATTTGTCTGTCCATGTGACGGGAAGATACTCAGGAGCCCACTCGGAGAAGTAATATCCAATAGTTGCACAACGTGTGATTTGATCACGGGGGTATCACTTGTCGGAACGAGTTAAGTAGCATTGTTTAGTAACGAGATTGAACACGACATGGTGATGTCATTGATCAGATCTCGGGCACTGCAAGTATTGAGAGACAAAGGGAATAAAACAGGACTATCCCGGTTCAAACGACGAAAGATCTTCGTGGAACGCACATGGGTCACATGGCCATCCCGGTCCCTCTGTCAATCATTGGTGCGGGTGTGTCCCGACCATGTCTGGAGTGTTCCCGAACCA
The DNA here is from genome assembly GCA_910589775.1 of Avena eriantha. Lineage (NCBI taxonomy): Eukaryota > Viridiplantae > Streptophyta > Magnoliopsida > Poales > Poaceae > Avena > Avena eriantha. The sequence continues at coordinate 268,059,581 of OU342741.1, read as the reverse complement.
TGGGGTATCACGCTTAAGGGCTTGATGATGCTTAGAGAGTGTTTATAGGATCGGTAGAATCACCAAACAAGAGTAGGGACAAAACCAGAAGGGTTTCGGTAAGTTCGGAGGTTATCCGGAGTGGAGGTGGATGGTGTTCCATAGCCACAGAGATTGAATAATATGTGAATGAATGTAAAATGTTGATTTAATAATTTATTCATAATTATTTAATAAAGAGAAAATCAATTAAAGGTCAAAAAGGCTTAATGGGCCAAATCCCGGAGGGAAAAAGGCCCAAGAGGGATCCCACCCCTAGGAAGGGCCTATGGGGCGGCCGGCGGCCCTAGTGGGCCTTTCCCCACATGGGGCCTATGGTGGGGGCTGGCCGACGCGCCACCCCACCCCTCTCCCATGATTAGTCCCACCTCAGGACTTTGAGGGAGGGTGTACCCCCTCTCCCCTATATATATAGTGGGGGTATTTGGCCAGATAAATACACCAATAATCCATAAAGGTCTTCTCACTTTTGGGAAGACCTCTAATTGATATTTTCTCTCTCCCCCTCTCTCTTGTGATCGTGGTCCCAAGTTTGGACTACGCGAACGAGAGACATCTTCACCGCGGAGCACCGTCGCGCTGCGGGATTTGGATCCGGGAGCTCTACTTCCGCAACTTCTGCTAGATCGGGGAAGCGGGAGTCATCGTCAGGCACCGGACGTGTGTAACTCCCCGCGAGATGTCACACTTGAGACACTCAAGTCATTGGAGCCAAGGAGCGCAAGGACTTCATCAGGACCTTCAGGTCGGCTTCAGCTCGTGTACATCAACCATGTTCTCCTGAGCGTTGACAACGCTTTTCGGTCTTCAAGGGTAAGTTCGCGAAAAGCCCCTCCCGTTACTGTATTACTAATAGATAGGTCCTGGCAGCTTCAGGGGTTTAGGGGCGTAGGGTAAAATTTATTGTTTTCATACGCGGACCCCCAACAGGAAGTGTCCGTGTCATTGCTTGGCTTCACAGTCACCTCCTCCATGCACCAAGAATCCCTTCCATACCCTTATGCATGAACAACAATTCCAAAATATGCCCAAAGAATAGTTACCCTCCAATTGGGATATGCCTCATTCTAACCATGCAGGAAAAGAATACTTCAAGGAGGAAGAGTGGGAAAGAATCACAAGAGATGGGATTCATAGCCCGACATGATCACGAACTGCATCGAGCACAATTCGGAGTTGATTCGTACTCTCACCTTTCAGATTGAGGATTTGAGGGAATTGATTGAAAAGATCATCGAGAGAACACCACCACCACCGAAGGAGTAAATCGTCATCAGGTTTTGGCATCCCCTTGGTTTTTTCCAAGCTTGGGGGAGTGCCGCGGTATCATATCATTATCTTTTATCATGAGAGAGAAGTAAGATTTGGGGAAGTTGCTGTCCCAAAATAGATTTTTGTGCCTCACTGTAAAAAATCGTGAAAAATCCCAATACATCGTACTGATCTATAATGTTTTGTATGCATGCCCTAGGTTATTATTTAACTTTCGTTAGTTTTGAACTTTTTGATTTGAGCAACAGAAGATTTTCGAAAAAATGATCTTTACCTGCTGGTCTGTTTTGACAGATTTCTGCCATTTCTGGATTTGCCTCTTAAATCGATTTGCTTTTTGAATTCCTTTTGGGCTTTAGAGAGGATTTGTTTCAATAGCTTATGTTTTAATGGATTTTAGTTGAAATTGAACTTAAGGGTTTATTATCTTGCATGCACTAATGTTGCTAATGAGAATTGTGTGAAGTTTTGTGTGAAAGAAATTTCCAAGTTGTAGGAGAAAATGGTGTAATAAGATGGTGAATGGTCAAAAGACTCAAGCAATATGTTTATGAAGATGAAGATATTGATGTTATTCAAATGGTGACTCCGAATTTTTTTATTAAAGACCAAATTCAGAGACATGCAGAGTCCGTTTTTTAGTAGGTAAGAGTTCTGGTAAGAAAAGGTCCGCGCAAAACCTTCCAAGTTATATTTTTGCAGTTTTTATCTAACATGGGAATTAATGAGTCGAAAGAGGGAAGGAAACTAAGCCTGGGTGGCTCACACCACCCCGTGGCGTGGGCCCACCCAGCTGCGCCACCAGGGGTGTGGCCACCCTGGAGCACGTCTCCGACCCATTTTCTCCTAGTACTTTCCTTTTGTTGTAAAACTTCGTAATATATAATCCCCTGGATCCCCCGAGGTTTGTATATCGTGTTTTCGTTTCGATCTGTTTCTGTCAGGAACTATTCTCAAGTTTAGAAGCACGATGGTCTCCACCAACGATAAGGGCAAGGAGCCTGCGGAAGATGATCTCCAAGACCTTGAGCAGGAGGAGGAGATCGAGAGTGAAGTTGAAGAGGAGGGAAAGGAAGACCAGCATCCGCACACCAGTACCACCATTGCAAGCATTAGAGTGGTTGCGAATCCTGCCAAGTTCAAAAGGACATCACGGACATCCAGGGAAGTGTTCGCCTCATTGATTGGCTTCACGGTCACCTCCTCCATGCACCAAGAATCCCTTCCATACCATTATTCATGAGCAGCAATTCCAAAATATGCCCAAAGAAAAGTTACCCTCCAATTGGGATATGCCTCATGCTAACCATGCAGGAAAAGAATACTTCAAGGAGGAAGAGTGGGAAAGAATCACAAGAGATGGTATTCACAGCCCGACATGATCACGAACCGCATCGAGCACAATTCGGAGTTCATTCGAACTCTCACCTTCCAGATTGAGGATTTTTGGAATTGATTGAAAAGATCATCAAGAGAACACCACCACCACCGAAGGAGTAATTCGTTCATCAGGTTTTGGCATCCCCTTGGTTTGTTCCAAGCTTGGGGGAGTGCCGCGGTATCATATCATTATCTTTTATCTTTTTTACCTTTTTAGTAGAGTCATATCATCAATAGAGAAGTTATCATATAGGATGGTTTGCATTGTGGAAGTATCTTCCCTCTAGTTAGTTATCTATGTATCCCTTGGTGTGAGTTGCCATTATGGAATATTAATGAGAAGTTCTATCATTTACTTTTTGCACAGCTTATTTTAGTTTGCAATTTCTGTTATATGATTGATCTTGTTTTTAGTATTGGTATCACTTTGGGATCATTAAGTAAATTTGGTTAGTTTTGACAAACCTAGCTCTAGTCAGTAGCAACACTATTTGAGAACTGAATGAAAAAGAAAAAAGTGCTTTTAAGAAATATAATTTCATCATCTTTCTTTCTTGATTGGCTCACAAGCTTAGTATTCTCTTTTGTGCTTTCAAGGAAGATTGCATGTTTGTTTTTATCACTTGAATGTTTGTTTGTTTCCTCCAACTCTTATGCTTGCTACCTAGCCTTGCTAGCCAAAAACCTATACTGAGAGGGAATGCTTCTCGTGCGTCCAATCCTTAAACGAAAACCTATGCCATTTGTGTCCACCATACCTACCTATTAGAATTATTGCTATTCCAAGTAAATTCACGTTTTTATCTACCTTCTGAATTAAACTTGTTATGTGAAAATTAGTGATTAAAGCTCTCACGAACTTGATGGCACACTTTATTTCTTGCACTTAATAAACTTGAACCATTGTTCCCATCTATGTTGCGTATATGCTTGCGTTTTGTAAGTTGTGAATTAGCAGGACCATGTTACCATGGGGAATGCTTTCAGCATTGCACTTTATTTAGTTGATATCATGTTCTTTTGCTTATGGATCCCGACGGTGTGAAATAAAAGGGGAGCTTGTAAAGCTCATGGAGTTGGTATATGTGTTAGAGAAATTCCTGGGCGGCTAGCCTAAGCCATGCCTAATCATTGTCGAAACTTGCATCATAACCATAGTGAGAAATCTGTGAAGCATCCTTAATAAAAAAGAAGGGAAAAACCCTATGCAAATAGCAAATAAAAGGATCGCTGAGATGCTCATTATATGTTGCCTTGTCATTTTGGTATGGGAAAGCTCCTGTATCATGGGGCAAGGGGTACCCCATTGGCGATTCTCTATGATACACATGTACTTGTGACTAAAGTTGAGTAGCATGAGGTCTAGTACTCGTAAGAAAGGGGCATGAGATTTTTAGCTTATAACTTGTCAAGAATATCCTCATATTTGTTCACTTTGACCTTTATCACCTAAAGATGCTTATAATAGGGGTAATGAGAGCTGAAAGCTAATAAGTACCATAATTTTTGGAAGCCCTTTATGAAACTTGAAATCCCTGCTTCCCCTGCGAAGGGCCTACCTTTTACTTTTTAGTTGAGTCAGTAAACCTATTCCTTTCTATCTCAAGCAAGTATTTGAGTTGTTGTGTTTCAATCATTCATATGATGATTTATTCAATCATGTTTCTTATGTTCCTTGTTTTGCACACTGCCCTTATCTTAGTGAATATTACATTGAAAGCTATCACTGAAAACCCATTATGTTTGAACTCTGCAAATTGTTAACTATTCTTTGACCAAGAACAAAGTTTGCCATTACCAATTATGATTTACTTTGTGTATATTTATTGTGTTTCCTTTACTTATTGCAAGATAAGTTATATAATAGTGAGTTGTCTTCTATTATGATTTATGTATTGATGAATGTGATGCTTCTTGTCCATATTATTTTATCGACACTTCACTCCATAAACCTGAGGTCATGTTTATTGAGCTCAGTTTTCGCTTGGGGACAGGCGAAGTCTAAGCTTGGGGGGAGTTGATACGTCCATTTTGCATCACTATTCTATATCATAAATTACTGTTATATCATAACTTATGTTATGTCATCTATTTTTGCATGGTTGATGACTTTTGGAGGATGGACCACTGAAGTCTGGATTCTGATGGAAAAGGCACTATTTGGAGGCAAAACTCGCGAAGATCAGAAAATCCCAGAAAATATATGGAAAATCCTATTTTTCTAGAAGAGGGAGGAAGCTAGAAGGGGAAGTGGAGATGGGCCATAGGGGCCCACACCCCCATGGTGCGGGCCAGCCCTGGCCACGCCACCAGGTGGTGTGGCCACCCTGGCCCACCTCTGGCATGACCCTTTGGCGTATAAAATCCCCTCAAAACCCTAAGACTTAGGGGTGACCACATAAAGATTCAGCCGCCTCTGCTAGGCATAAAACTAAAGAGAGATAAAGAGCTCTCTGGCAGGCAGAAATCTGCCAGGGAAATTCCTTCCCGGAGAGGGGAGACGCGCCATCAACACCGTCATAAAGCTAGACTTCATCGGGATCATCATCATCTCCATCATCATCTCCACCAGCACCATCATCACCACTTCGTTCCACTTTAACAATTGGGTTGGATCTTGCATAGTACTTATGGGAAAATTTCCCGGTGTTGATTACTTGTTGTAGATTGAATGGAACCATTGAATTATCATTCATGTTCAGATTGTTACATATCATTATTTCATCTCTGATCTTGATCCATATGATGTCTCATGATTAGTTCGTTTAGTTCTTGAGGACATGGGAGAAGTCATGTTGTTAGTGGTGGAATTGTGTTGAGAAAGATTCAATAGTTTGATAATTAAGTTGTGGTGTTATTCTTCTAGTGGTGTCATGCGAACGTTGACTACATGATACTTCACCTTTATGGGCCTAGGGGAATGCATTTTGTATTTGGCTACTAATCGTAGGGGTTGCCGAAGTGATAGAAACCGGAACCCCCGTTAGGAAACCTTTGCGCAAGGGAGTGTAGGATCTCAAAGTTTAAGGTTGTGGTTAGGTTTTTATCTTAATTACTTTATTGTAGTTGCGGATGCTTGCAAGGGGTATAATCACAAGTATGTATTGGTCCTAGGAAGGTCAGTATATTAGCACAGGTTCACCCACACAACAGTTATCCAACTAGAGAAGATTAATCAACTATATGAAGCGAAAGCACCTGACAATATTCCCATGTGTCCTAGAGAACGTTTGGTCATCTTAAGTAATACGACCGGCTTGTCCTTTGCTAAAGAAAGGATTGGGCCACTTGCTACAATTATTATTATTGTCTTTTATTTACTCGTACTTTATTTATCTGCATTATCAAAAACCCCTAAAAATCCGTTTGCTAAGTATTTACAGAGAATTCCTGATCGAAGCCACTCGTCAACACATTCTGCTCCTCGTTGGGTTCGAAAATCTTACTTATCGAAAATATTGCGATACACCCCCTATACTTGTGGGTCATCAATATGAAATAAAGTAAAAAGGTGAGTTGGGATTCCAACTTACATGTTGTTCATGAGTGAGCTTGCTCAGGCTCATGTTCACTTCAGTGGTAACTTTCTCGGCGAGGGTTAGCGGGATTACTGGTGGTGGCGGAAGCACACCGGCTCTCAGCCTCTCATCGCAAAGACGGATCTGCTCAAGGAGTTCGGAGTACTTAACGTCCTCCGCTTCTTGTGCCTCCTCCTCAGAAGTGATGTTTTGGCTTTCCAAGCATTGTTGGGCTAGCCATTCGATCTCCTCCGTGGATTTCCGAGTAATGCCAAGTTTGGCTAGACCCGGATTGCTGAGGAGATTTTTGACAAAGACTTCTGCCAAGGGATCATTACCCATTGAGGGTTCACCCTTATCAACTGCTGAGTCACCCATGGTGACGTCGGTCTGCGAACCAAGTTTCGCTGGCTCATAGTGAGGAGCCGAATCTTCTGCGATGGTCGGAGATGGAGTGATCTCCAACGCTGCAGAAGGCAGAGGGGCAGGAGTGAGAGGCGCTATGGTAGGAGCAGCCAAATTCAACTTTGACTGGCGCAGGTGCTTCGACGAGCCTCCTTTCCCCTTGCCCTTGGTGAGCTGTTTAGCTCTGAGGAGGTAATATAACAAAGATCATTACACCTCAGAAAAAATTAAGAAATAAAATACAAAGACCTTGTGAGGAAAGTTACCTCTTCACTATGGGCACTTCCTTTGTGCCAGTAGAAACTGACGGTGCCTTACGCTTTTGAGTAAGGGTCTCCGGCAGAGGAACCAGTTCTCCATCATCCTGAGAGATCTCAGGAGGAAATCCCTCGAGAGGAGCAAGCTCCCAGTCAGGGAGGTCAGCAAGCTGAAAATAAGAAATATCTTAGTATTATGGAAAAGAGACAATATTGTATAGATGAACACATGATTCGAGTTATTTGCTGGAAACTTACTAGTACCACAGGATCATCAGCCGTATGCATGTCCAAGGACAGCTCCGGGATTTTCCTCTAGATCCACTCCCTTATCAACCATCTGATTTGGGACTCATAGTCCTTATCCAAGTAAGGATGGGAGAAGATCCGGAGAGAGTCCTTCTTGGACGACATGATGGAGTGCATAAGACGGTCACCATGGTGTTGGAGAGGCTGGATCCGGCTTGCCAGCCAGCAATGGATCAAGTCAGACCCTTTAAGGCCCTTGTGCTTCATCAGATATTCAGTCCGCCTCTTAGAGAGAAGCAGATCATCAGTGAGAGCCGACGTATCTGCATCCGAGGACTCATGGGGCATGGCGGCACCATCAACAAGAGTCGACAAAGCAGTGGCTTTGCCAGGGGCTGGTCTATCCTTATGGTAGAAAAAAGTGGATGGCCATTGTTTCACCGACTCACTAGCCTTAATCCTAGGATAAACACGTTCTCTCCTAACGGAAAAGCTAATAGTTCCGGTAATATAAGGATTACTGGCAGTGATGGAGTTTCTTCGGGTATGAAAATAGTACCAGAAGAGAAAGAGACTCAGCCTAATGCCGACATACCCCTCGCACAAAGAAGCATAAGAACTCATCTCTAAGAGAGAGTTCGGGGGGAGATGGTGGAGTTGAACTCCGTAATAATCTATGACCTCATAGAAGAAATATGAGGGTGGAAAGCTCAAACCTCTTTCGATGTGGGTGCCAAAATGCACCCACTCGTCGGTGTTGAGGGTGGGGACGATTTGTGCATGGCTGCTCCACCAGTCACCGGTGCGAAGGAGCCCTTCATTCTTGATGACGTGAAGCTTGGCATCATCCAAGACGCACGGGATCCAAACCCAACGAAAACTCTCCTTCTCCACTGTTGACGTCGTCACTGCTGTCGCCGCCATGGCGGAAGATGAGGCTTCAGCCATCTTCTAAGCGTCGGTGACCTAGGATGGGAAGCGTCGAGAGGAAGGAAGGGGCACAAGTGCTGGTAAAGAGGAAAGGGAAGAAATCTCAACCCCTTATATCCTTCATCTGCGCCAAGATTCGTGCAAAAGTGAACAGTAATCGTGCCACGCGTCATGGAAGGAGCTGGGTAACCCCCACGTGATGATTACGCCGCCTCGATCTCCGCGCACGCATTAAAACGACGCCTCAGTTCTGCGAAAGGCAGACCCACCAATGGTCGTGCTGACGGGAATGTCTGTCAGTGGCGTGACTTGACCATGACTAGTGTCAGGTTACGACAGAGACCAAGTTCCGGCTTAGTTTGAATTTCAAGCTAGAAACCCAAATAATGTATTCATAGGTTCGACTCATTTTGAGACCTGGATCCTATCCTTTCTTTTTGAAGTTTCAGGAACCCTTCAAGATTTTGCAAGCTGAAGATCAAGCTAGACGATGATGAAATCCGACTCTAGATCTTGCAGGCTTCTAGGGGTTGCTATTGGGGATATACTTTCTGGGTATCCTCACTGTGCCTCACTGACCAGGGTGGCCCACATCAGGTTAGAGCTTTGCTTCATGGGCAGCCCAACCAGGGAGAAGAGACAGAGTCTAGTCCAGCTACTGGAAGGCCCAGAAGACTTACTGACATAGGCATGTTATGTTACTTGTAGTTCAAGATGTACTCTGTAACCGACTCTTAGTCGTAGATGGATAGGTCTCTCCTGTAAACCCTAGGCCGGATATCTATATAAGCCGTCCTAGGGTACGCCTTCAGAACACAACGATAGTCTACAATCTCAACTCACACACGCGAAACCCTTGTAACCCATATTCTGGCTCTACCGTATTACTGGATTGCTAGAAGGAGTAGGATCCGTCCAAAGCCGGCGGATTCAAACCTAGGTAAACTTGTGTGCTCGCCGTCCTGGAACACCGTACGTCTCACACCCCTCTTTTCTACACGCATCGAGGACCCCCCTCATGGAGTACTTGTCATCAATCCCACGACACCTCTCAATAGTAGATCTATGAGTTGTAAAAGGCCTTGGAGTCGGTGCCCTTCTCCAAGTCGTCAAGACCCTCCTCAAGTGTTTGGTCTCTCCCTATCATGGATTCTCGTAGTGCTTAGTCTCTTCCCTTTGGGATTCTACTTGGTTGCTACTCTCTCCTTGATTTGGATTCTATTATCCGATTGCCAATCTCTCCTTTGGTGATTCTACCACAAGGTCTCTCGCTGAGGATTCTATTGGATTAGTTGTTTGAACCAACAGGAGCAAATCGAATTAGGTGTGATTTGGCGTTTGTTTGTATCTTTACCTTGCATTAGAGTTGCGTTCATCGTGTTCATCACGTGTTCCCTCACTCCCCGCCTCAAATCCATGAAGATCGGGCCACTCCAAGGGTAAAACCATAAGGAGACCCATAAAAACTGGTATCAGCAGCTTTTGGTTGCCACGGAATTGATTTCGCCCTTTGATTTCCACCATAAATTGAAAAATACCAAAAATATAGCCCCAAATTACTTTTGGATCGATCTCTAAATTTAGTGGGTTTTCCGTGGTTTTGGTCCATAGATCTATTGCTTTGGGTGTCGATCTACCTTCCTTGAACCTTTCCCAGCCCAATCTCAACAGATTTTCAAAAAGTTCTAGAGATTTGACTTTTTGAGTTCGTCACGAACTGTTTTCGGCGAGCATTCTGGTGAACCGGTTCATTCGCCAAAATTTCCGGTGCGCCGACATCCCCACCGGAAATTCCGGCGACGGAACTGGCGCTCCCGGCTGCTCCGCCTAAAATTTTGACAGCCCCAATTTTGACTGTTTTTCTTCTTATGTTGTTCGTGTTTCACGTGCGTGCCGCCCTAACCAACATCAAGCTTCCGCAAATCATCACATACCGCGCTCCTCGACACTGCGACGCCCAAACATTATCCCCAACACCGGTAGTAAGTCGTCAACAATACCAAAGGTATAAATTGCTCCACCTTGGTAACCCTTCTTCCTTTGTGTGTATCTATCCTATGAGAGCATCTCACTTTGTGTTTGTGATGAGGACATCCCTACAATTACACCTACCCCAATGACTACTGAAGATGCTACAACTTTTGCAAGAAAGGATCAGTCCAATGAGATTAGAATTGGACCAATTACAAGTGCTCGTGCTAAGCTGCTAGAACAACAGGTGAATTTACTCCTAAACGAATCTGGTACTTTGATTGATGAGAACTTTATACTTCCTAAGTCTATTTTATGTATGATCAGGTTCGTTGGAGAAACAAGCATGGCGCGAGGAGGAGAAGGGCTACAAGAGAAGCCCAACATGATGATCGCCCAAGGATGCGCGAGGGAGGAGCGGGAGGAAGGCGCAAGAGAAGATCATGAAGACGGAGGCAAGAAGATCTGCCACGACCGGAGTGTCCGGCCGAACTGTCCGGCCTGGACTAGAGGCGAACTGGCGTGGACAATTAGTATATCAAATCGGACACTGCCCGGACATCACCCGGAAACTTTGAAGTTTCCGGCCAGACCGGACTGTCCGGCACGCTCCACCCGGAGTGTCCGGCCTGACCGGAGTGTCCGGCCGATTTCGACCGGAGTGTCCGCCCGCCGACTAAATCTGGTCTGAGTCGGTTTGTATCAGTTTGAGTCGTTTGCGTTTCATTTCAGTTTCTGGCTACCCCAGTTGCCCTTATAAGCCCTGGGACGACCCCTAGTTAGGTTTTAGACCACGTTAAAATATTTGGGAGTTGTTTCTTTCATAGAACCTCTGGAATTACCCTGTGTTTGAATCTACCAACTATAATTGAGTGTGATCTATTGTTCCGTTGGGAATTAGTAGATTGCATACTACCGTTCGTGGTCACGGCTGCATGCGCAAGAGTGTGGTGTTGTGAATATCCTACAAGGTTTGAGATCTGTTGCACTGGCATCAGGGATTGAGCGGGAGAGATCATAGCTACGCACTAGTTATCTACCATCCACCATCATCATCGCCATCTGCTTACTGAGAAGATCAGGCCACCCCATATCATCTTGGTATCATATTTCCAGTGTTGCCTCGGTAAGCATCCACAAATCCATCCATAGATTAGAGAGTGTTTTTCGTCCTATACAGAAAAAGCCTTACAAAAAGATTTGCCATAGACTAGATTGCATCGTTTTCGAGTTTTAGTTGCTGATTGTATCTTCTCGTAGATCCGATCTGCAAGTTTTCCTCGTAGCAGTCTAGTTTCCGTTTGTGTCTAGGTTTAGGGTTTGATCTTGTTTTCCACTGTTTCCACCGTTACCGTTTCTGCAAGTCTTTATCGTTTTTTTCCGAGTCCACATAGCGTACTTTTGTTTGCATACCATAGACACAGCCTATCTACAGCATCTGTGCGTAGGAACGTACGCACGAGACTAGTTGCTTTGCTCTGACAGGCTGCTCATTAGGTTTTTGAAGTGCAGAAATTTTCGACAGACGAAACCGGACTATCCGGCCGAATCACACCGGACTATCCGGCCCCACCGGAGTCTCCGGCGCATATCAACCGGACTATCCGGCCCAGTTCTGTTATAAGTTGCCGTACTCGTTTGCATTTGAGTAATATAGTTGAAAAATAAAAAAAAAGAGAATCACTATAAAAAAAGAAGAGAAAGAGCGAAAAGAGCTACAAGCCTGACAAAAAAAGAGATATAGAAGTGTGCAATTTGGGAGGCCTTGTTGTGTATAGAACTGGTAGATTGAGCAATCTTGTGCCTCTTCTATTTGAGCTATTACTAGCGTCTCTCTTATACATTGCAATATTCCTTTTCATAAATCGCTTTGCCACGTTTATCTCCACTGTGTGTGTCTCTTGGGTATTTGTACGATCAGCACTAGGACTTGTTTGCGGTGTAGATAGGATACAATACCTATAGCTCCACCTTTACATAACCTGTGTGCCCTGCGATTGTTCTCTATACCTTTGATATTCACTTCATCACATCAAGTGCATCAGTCTTTGATTTTGTTTGGTAGAGCATCTCTATTCACTTTGGAACGGTAAGATCTCCTTTCTTATTAGTTGTGAGTGAGTTGTGAGAGTTTCCACCATACAAATTCTGATTTTTGCACTAACCTACTAACCATGTCTACTAGTGATGATGATGTTGTGTTGCAGAAAAAGAAGGATGAGGAGCTCGTCAATTGGCGTGAATATGAGGCTTTGAAATCCCACTTGACACGTCTGTTTACTAACATGACAGATGCCATTGACAAGAATCTCCAAGATATGAATACGAGATTGGATCAGCATGTTGGGACGGTTGATACTATCCAAACGCAAGTGGCTATGCTCAATGTCAATGTCACCGCTTTGCAGCAATCCATTGAGGGTTTGACAGCCGCCTTACATAGAAGGGAAGATCCTCAACATGATGATGCCTTTGATGATTTCGAGGAGGGTAGCGCTCTTGATGCTGCTCCACATGTTGGCAGGGGACGTGCTATTCCCCCTGTCCATGCACCTGCTCATGGTCGTGGGTTTGCCCATCTTGGACGTGGTCCACGTGTGCCCAACCAAGCTGCTGATGACGGTTCGGGCAAGCCAAAATTCTCAATTCCTAAGTTTGATGGTTCCATTGATTCTGAAGACTACCTCACATGGGAGTTGAAGATTGAGAAACTCTGGCGCTTATTTGACTATCCAGAAGATAAGAAGGTCAAACTTGCACCATCTAAATTTGATGGTTATGCTTTACGTTGGTGGGATGCTCTTGTGCAACATAGGAGGGAGGACAATGAACTTCCTGTGAGGGATTGGCGCGAGATGAAACAAATCATGAAAGCCTGTGAGGGATTGGCGCGAGATGAAACAAATCATGAAAGCCTGTTTCGTACCAAGCAACTACTTGTGATCAGTTTTTGATAAATTGACGCAACTGAAGCAAGGCACCATGACAGTCGATGAGTACTACATGGAGATGGAGATGCTTATGCAGCGTGCTAGAATTCGTGAGTCCATTGAGATGACCATACAGCGATTCCTAAACAATTTGAAGTTACCGATCAAGAGCATTGTTCGTCATCACAAGTATGAGACCATGAATGAGTTGTTGCATCATGCTAGAGAGGCCGAATCCCAGTTGGCAGAAGAGGCAAAGTCACGTGCTCGTTTTACGTCCTCCAGCAGATTTTCGGCCAGGTCTACACCTTCTACAGCCGCGCCACCAGCTGCTGCTCCCTTTACAGCATCGGCCAAGCCAGCAAGTACACCTTCGTTTGGTTCTAATGCTCGGAAACCCGTTGCTCCTGCTGCTAGCTCGGTTTCCAACATGTCTACTGCACGTACTCGTGATGTGGTGTGCCATACTCGTGGAGGTAGAGGTCACTACAAGAAAGATTGTCCAAACAGCAAGGTTATGTTTGTTAATGAACAAGGTGAAGTAGAAAGTGGAGATGAAGCTTCTGATGATGATATTGATGACGGCGAGGTTGGTGCTGATGCATATGCTGAGCATGCACCAACTATTGTCGTATCTTCACGTGTACTTAGTGTGCAACCGGTTGAGGAATCCCAGCGTTGCAACTTGTTCCAAACAAAAGCTCTAGTTGGACCAAACAAAGCTTGCAAGGTAATTATTGATGGAGGTAGCTGCAGAAATCTTGCAAGTAAGGAACTATTTGCCAAACTGAATTTGACATATTTACCTCATCCCAAGCCATACTACATACAATGGTTGAGCAACAATGGTGAGATGAAGGTAAATCATATGGTATGTGTGCATTTTCAAATAGGGCCATACAAAGATTCTAATGATTTTGATGTGGTTCCTATGACTGTTTGTCACCTATTATTGGGTCGGCCTTGGCTCTATGATCTCCATGTGCAACACAATGGCCGAGCCAATATATATCACTTGGAATTCAAAGGGAAGAAGATTACTATGCAGCCAATGACACCACAAGAAGTTGTGAATGATTCTCGCCAGAAGATAGAGGTGAACTTCAAGGAAGATACTACCACTCGGCGAGACTGTGTCACAACTGTTCCTGATGTAATTGAGCCTAAATTGAGTGATATAACGAAAAGTGAGAGAGTGCCTGGGTTATTGATATTAGCCACCAAGGAGGATATGAGAGAGTTTCGTGAGGATCCTACAGCCATGCCACTTGTGCTCATGTATAAGGGCGAGGTATTGGTTTCTAACGACATGATCCCTATTTCTCTTGGTGTCTCTTCTATTTTGCAGGACTTTGGGGATGTGTTTCCAGAAGACGTACCCGTAGGTTTGCCTCCATTGCGTGGTATAGAATATCAAGTAGACCTGATTCCTGGCGCCACACTTCCCAACCGTGCACCTTACAGGACTAAATCCCGAGGAAACTAAGGAAACTCAGAAGCAAGTACAAGCGTTGCTGGATAAAGGGTACATTCGTGTCTCTCTTAGCCCTTGTGTTGTTCCTGTTATTTTAGTTCCTAAGAAAGATGGTACTTGGCGCATGTGTGTTGATTGTAGAGCGATTAATAACATCACTATTCGATATCGTCATCCTATTCCACGCTTAGAGGATATGCTAGATGAATTGAATGGTGCTGCTGTTTTCTCTAAAATTGACTTGCGTAGTGGTTATAATCAAATTAGGATGAAAGAAGGGGATGAATGGAAAACTGCTTTCAAAAGTAAATTCGGTTTGTATGAGTGGTTAGTCATGCCGTTTGGTCTTACAAATGCACCTAGTACTTTCATGCGTTTGATGAATCATGTTTTGAGAGAGTTTATTGGTCATTTTGTGTTGTTTACTTTGCTGATATACTTATATACAGCCACACCGAATCTGAACATTGCACTCATATTAGACAAGTTTTGCAAGTGTTACGTGATAATAAACTGTATGCTAATCTTGAGAAGTGTACATTTGCAAAAGATAAGGTCATATTCCTAGGATTTGTTGTTTCTAAGCATGGAGTAGAGGTAGATCAATCTAAAATTGAATCAATTCATAATTGGCCTACTCCAATGAATATTAGTCAAGTGCGTAGTTTCCATGGTCTCGCTGGTTTCTATAGGCGCTTTGTGAAAGATTTTAGCACCATTGCTGCACCATTAAATAATTTGACAAAGAAAGGTGTTCCTTTTGTGTGGGGCGCGGCCCAAGACATTGCATTTGATACATTAAAACGTTTGCTTACTTCTGCACCATTACTTGCATTACCTGATTTTTCAAAGCAATTTGAAGTTGAATGTGATGCTATTGGTATAGGCATAGGTGGCGTTTTGATGCAAGAGGGTCAGCCTATAGCTTATTTTTCTGAGAAATTGACTAGTGCTCGTTTGAATTATTCTATCTATGATAAAGAATTGTATGCACTTGTTCGAGTACTTGAGGTTTGGCAACATTATTTGTGGCCAAAGGAATTCATCATACATTCTGATCATGTAGCATTGAAATACTTGAAAGCTCAATCAAACTTGCATAGAAGATTAGCTAAATGGGTTGAGTTCATTGAGTCTTTTCCTTAAATCATTAACTATAAGAAGGGAAAAGAGAACGTTGTTGCTGATGCTCTATCTAGGAAGAACATGCTATTAACCAATCTTGATGTTAAAATTCCTGGATTAGAAGCTATTTGTGCACTTTATGCAACTGACCATGATTTTGCTGAACCATATCGTTTGTGTGCTCTTAGAAACGTGTGGGATAAGTATCATATACATGATGGATATTTGTTTCGAGCTAACAAACTATGTATTCCAGAATCGTCGTTGTGTTTGTTTTTAGTGCAGGAATCACATGCTGGTGGTTTGATGGGTCACTTTGGGCGTGAGAAGACGTTGTTCATGCTTGCTGATCACTTTTATTGGCCCAAGATGAGGCGTGATGTGTACAGATTTGTGAGCTGATGTATTACATGCCACAAGTCGAAATCTAAGCTGAAGCCTCACGGTTTGTATACACCTCTCTCTGCACATACCACGCCATGGGCAGACATTAGTATGGATTTTGTGCTAGGTCTACCTAAAACTCAGAGAGGTCATGATTCTATATTTGTGGTAGTGGATAGGTTCTCTAAGATGGCTCATTTTATTGCCTGCCACAAAAGCGACGATGCGTCGCATGTTGCTAACCTGTTTTTCAGGGACATCATGAGATTAGATGGAGTACCAAAGACGATTGTTTCAGACAGGGATGTGAAGTTCATGAGCTACTTTTGGAAGACCTTATGGGGAAAGCTAGGAACGAAGTTGCTGTTCAGTACTACATGTCATCCCCAAACAGATGGTCAAACGGAGGTGGTGAATCGAACATTGTCACAGCTGCTAAGGACCATGATTAAAAAGAATCCGCGGGAGTGGGAAGAGTGTTTGCCACATGTTGAATTTGCTTACAACAGGGCTGTGCATTCAACTAATCAGCTTTGTCCTTTTGAGGTGGTGTATGGTTTCAAGCCATTGACGCCACTTGATATGTTGCCTCTGCCATTACTTGAGAGAGTTGATATGGAGGCATCAAAACGTGCTGATTATGTGAAGAAAATACATGAGAAGACTCGAGAGGCTATTGAGAAGAAAGGCAAGAACATTGCTGCTGCAAGGAATCAAGCAAGGAAAGAAGTGTAGTTCGAGCCTGGAAATATGGTTTGGGTCCATCTACGCAAGGATAGGTTTCCACTACTTTGAAAGTCAAAATTGAAGCCACGTGGTGCTGGTCCTTACAAGGTGTTAGCCAAGATTAATGATAACGCCTACTCGGTTGATATACCTATTGAGGAGTTTGGTGGAGTTAGCAACAGCTTCAACGTTGCTGATTTGTCACCATATGCTGGAGATGACCTTGGAGCGTCGAGGACGACGCCTTTTCAAGGGGGGAGATGATGAGGACATCCCTACAATTACACCTACCCCAATGACTACTGAAGATGCTACAACTGTTGCAAGAAAGGATCAGTCCAATGAGATTAGAATTGGAGCTATTACAAGAGCTCGTGCTAAGCTGCTAGAACAACAGGTGAATTTACTCCTAAACGAATCTGGTACTTTGATTGATGAGAACTTTATACTACCTAAGTCTATGCATTTATGTATGATCAGGTTCGTTGGAGAAACAAGCATGGCGCGAGGAGGAGAAGGGCTACAAGAGAAGCCCAACATGATGATCGCCCAAGGATGCGCGAGGGAGGAGAGGCGCAAGAGAAGATCATCAAGACGGAGGCAAGAAGATCTGCCATGACCGGAGTGTCCGGCCGGATCCACCCGACTGTCCGGCCTGGTCAAGAGGCGAACTGGCGTGGACAATCAGTATATCAAATTGGACACTGACCGGACTGTCCGGCACGCTCCACCCGGAGTGTCCGGCCTGACCGGACAGTCCGGCCGATTTCGACTGGAGTTTCCGCCCGCCGACCAAATCTGGTCCGAGTCGGTTTGTATCAGTTTGAGTCGTTTCCGTTTCGTTTTGGTTTCTGGCCGCCCCAGCTGCCCTTATAAGCCCTGGGACGACCCCTAGTTAGGTTTTATACCACGTTAAAATATTTTGGAGTTGTTTCTTTCATAGAACCTCTGGAATTAACCTGTGTTCGAATCTACTAACTATAATTGAGTGTGATCTGTTGTTCCATTGGGAATTAGTAGATTGCATACTACCGTTCGTGGTCACGGCTGCGTGTGCAAGAGTGTGGTGTTTTGAATATCCTACAAGGTTCGAGATCTGTTGCACTGGCATCAGGGATTGAGCGGGAGAGATCATAGCTACGCACTAGTTATCTACCATCCACCATCATCATCGCCATCCGCTTACTGAGAAGATCGGGCCACCCCATATCAGTTTGCCTAAGAATTGTCCACTTGCCCTTGGAAAGTGAGAGTGTGTTAGAAAATACAAAAGTTGACATAGTAGTATATAAAGGGAGAAAAGGTAAACAAAAGAGAAAGCTTTTAAGCAAAGGAAAAATATAAAGAAATATAGCCTCCCAATACAAATAGACAAATAGAGAGAGAGAGAGAGAGAGAGAGAAAGAGCACGACCAAGGCAAGTGCACAAATCCATTGCGTATCATCTTTTGGCGAACGAGTTGTGGTCCCCCTTGCGTTGGAATGACAACCGAGCTTAGTTGTCGTTAGGACATTTTGTGCTCATTTTGATAGTCGTGCTAACCACATCCGTCTCCACGTGTGTCTTCCTTTGTGTTTTCTAGATCGTATCCTTTTGCTTTTGATCTTTGGTTCTTTACCACCCTTAACAATAACCTTTTTGTTTGGTTGTTCCATTTGCTATCCACCTTCCTAACATTCCACCATAGGCCTTTGTGTGTTTGTGTGTCTTGTGTATTCGCTTTGCTCTTGGCAAGAACACCCTTTTCAATATTTGACTTGGTGAGGCAAGGTAGCACATACCATACCACCAATACCACCCTCCCTTTCACTTGTGGTCTTAAAACATGTCTAGGGGAAGCGGAGAAAGTGGAGATGGCAACTTCAACAACCAAGATGGTTTCACGACGCGCCACAACTTATGGGTGCAACGACAAGAATTCAATGCCCAATTTGAAAGACTTGAGAACTGGCTTGATGAAACTTTTCGAGAGTTCATCTACCGTGACCGGCAACGCCAAGTGGAGCACAACACTCACTTACAAGCTCTTCACCAAGCTATTGCCAATCTTGGCAACTATCATGGACATCATTCAAGCTCGTTAAGTTCGTCTCGTACACGCTCCTCAAGTCATCATAGCGAGTCTTCACGCTCACACTCTCATCATGGAGAACCCCACCACCACAATGGGGAACACCAAGCTCATCATCGACAAGAACAAGCGGTTGACCCACGCCATCAACAACCACACCATGCAAGACATCACTGGCACCATGACCATCATGCTCATCCACAACAACAAGAAGGACATTGTCTGATGAGAACATCCCTATACTTAAACCTTCCCCAATTTCTATTGAAGATGTTCCAGTTGCTTCTAAGATGGGTCAGTCCAATGAAATTAGAACTGGACCTATTACAAGAGCTCATGCTAAACTACTAGAATAACAGATGAACTTGTTTCTTAATGAACCTGATGTTTTACTTAATGAGAACTTTATACTGCCTAACTCTTTGTGTTATTGTATGATCAGGTACATGGGAAAAGAAGGCGTAGCCCGGAGAGAGGAGATGAGGCATATGGAGCAGGGCGTGTTGATCAATGAATAATGCACGAGGGAGGAGAGGGAGGAAGCGCAAGGAGCTGAAAGGGAGAAGATCAACACATCGTATAGGATCTCTGTGGCGGTAGAGAAACCACTCTGTTCTCTACCACGACAGGCTACCGATGCACAGAAACAGCCACTTATTCTGCCACGACAGGCTGCCGCGCAACAAAAACTGCTGCTTTCTCTGCCACGGCGGGACAGGCCTGCGTGCCTTGGGCCGAACCCATCTTGGGTCGGTTTGTATCTAATTGAGTAGTATGCGTTATGGACTCTTAGGTTGGACGCTGCCCTAGTCCTTAAGTAGATGGGGCACCACACCAAGTTAGGTTTTAGACCACGTTAAAATATTTTGGAGATGTTTCTTATTAGTACCTCTGGAATTACTTGTGATCGAATTACCTACTGCAATTGAGTGTGATCTGTTGTTCCACTGGGAATCAATAGATTGCAAACTACCGTTCATGGTCGACGGCTACGTGCACAAGAGCGTGGTGTTGTGAATATCCCACAGGGTTTTAGAGTTTTTGCATTGGCATCAGGGTTCAAGCGGGACAGTTCATAGCTACAGGCTAGTTATCTACCAACCATCATCGTCATGGCCATCCACTTGATGAGAAGATCGGGCCACCCCATATCATCTTGGTAGCAGATTTCCTCGTTTACTCAGTGAGCAATCCACAATCCATCCATAGATTAGTTTACTTTCAGTCCTATATAGAAAAAGCCCCACAAAAATATTTGCCATATCCTAGATTGCATTGTTTTCAAGTTTTAGTTGCTGATCATTCTTCCTACTAGATCTGATCTTATGTTCTTGTTTCATAGGAGTCTAGGTTTTCTTCTTGTTTCGGTTTAGAGTTTGCTTAGATCTTATTTTCTTTCCAACCGAGTCCACCACACTTTTGTTATCAGCCGCCACAAGTCGAATCCGAGTCAAGCTAAAGATGTCCTAGTTGAATACTCTTGGACGAGTTAGAATAACAAAAAAATTCCATCACCGACTCTACAACGACAAGATTTTCTATCAAATCTCTGCCGCTGATCGAGTTCTTTCGCGCGCCAGGTTTCCTATCGCAGCACGTTTTCCAGTTGCTTCTGCTGTGGCACTTTTTCTAGTGCTGCCTCTGTTGTGGCACGTTTTCGACCCGTTTTTCTGCCGCGGTACAAATACCAAAGTTGTTATCTTTTGTAAATTCCAAAACTTAGCCATAGCCAATCTATTCAAAGGTGTTGGAACTTGCCTATTGAGACTAGTTTCCGCCCTTACAGGTTGCTCTTAGGTTTTTGGTGCTGTGCTTTATAATTTGGCTGTGATCATAGTGTTATACATATTTAAAAAAATAGGATATAGCAAAATAGAAAGCAAAAAAAGAGAAAGAATTAGTACAAAAGAAAATATAAAGAAAGAGGAGATTTGAGAAAGAGGCCTAGTGATATCTTTGTGCACCGGTAGATTGAGCAATCTTGTGCCTGTTTACTTTGGGCTTTACTAGTGTCTCTCCAACGTAGTGCAACACCCTTCATAGTTGCATTGCCACGTTTATATCCACGTGTGTGTTTCTTGGGTTATTATACGATCGGCACTAGGACTTGTTTGCGGGGTAGTTAGGATACCATACCAACAAATCCACCATAAATAACCTGTGTGTGCTGTGATTGTTCTCCATACCCTCGATATTCACTTTATGACATCAGTGCATAAGTCATTTGATTTCAAATTGGTTAAGCATCTCTATTCACTTTGGAATGGTAAGATCTGCTTTCTTGTCAATTTGGAGTGAGTTGAGAGTGTTCCACCAAACCTATTTTGATTTTTTTGCACTAACCTACTAATCATGTATTTTAGTGATGAAGTTGTTATGCAGAAAAAGAATGATTCGGATCCTGCTACTTGGCGAGAATATGAAGCATTGAGATCTGATTTGACACGTGTGTTCTCTACCACAACAGATAGGATTGAAAAATCAGTACATGATGTGCAGATGGCATTGGGAGAAAATGAGGACGCAGTCACTAACATTCAGACACAAGTAACGGCTATCAACACCAATGTAGTAGCTTTGCAACTTTCTATTGATGTTTTGACGCTAGCACTTGAGCAATGTCAGTAGCAACCACATGATGATGCCATTGAAGATGAGGAAGGAAGTAATGCCGGTGATGTTCAACATCCAAACCATGTTGGCCAGGGACGTGCTCCTCCTCCTGTTCATGCATGTGGCCGGGCTCCAATTGGGCGTGCTCAGTGTATTCTGCGCCAAATCCCAGAGGATGGTTTGGGTAAGACAAAATTTTCAATTCCCAAGTTTGATGGTTCACTTGATCCTAAAGATTACCTCACATGGGAGCTGAATTTTGAGAAGTTTTGGCGTTTGCATGAGTATACAGAAGATAGAAAGTAAAGCTTGTAGCGTCAGAATTTGATGGATATGCATTACGTTGGTGGGATGCCATTGTGCAAAATAGAAGAGACGGCAATGAACTTCTTGTGCTCACATGGAGAGAGATGAAGCGCATCATGCATGATCGTTTTGTGCCCACTAACTATTTGCGTTCAATTTTTGACAAGTTGACACAATTGAGGGAAGGAACCATGTCGACTGATGAGTACAACATGGAGATGGAATTGCTTATGCAACGTGCCAGAGTCTGTGGATCACTTGAGATGACTATGCAGCGATTTATTAACAATTTGAATCTACCCATAAAGAGCGTTGTTCGTCATCACAAGTATGAGACTACGATGAGTTGTTGCATCATGCAAGAGAGGCGGAATCCCAGCTCACTGAAGAGGCAAAGGCACGTGCAAGGTAGCCTTCCACCAACCCCTTTTCAGCAAGATCTACACCACCGCCTCCTATGACTACATCTGCTATGGCTGCTGGTCACCCTTCCACATCATTGTCCAAGCCTACACCTCAGTCGTCCTATGGTTCCCAGGCAAAGAAACCTACTGCTCCTGCTGCTAGCACGGGTTCAAACATCTCACCAACTCATACTTGCGATGTGGAATGCCATACTTGTGGAGGTAGAGGACATTTCAAGAGAGATTACCAAACCGCAAGGTTGTGTTCATCAATGAAAATGGTGAGTACAAAAGTAGAGATGGGGTTGATATTACTCCTGATGATAATGGTTATGACAGTGAAGAAGGTTTGGATGCTTTTCCAGCCCATGCACCAACCATTGTGGTATCTTGATACGTCCATTTTGCATCACTATTCTATGTCTTGATTCACTATTATACATTGATATATTTCGTATTGAGAGGTGCTACTTATGTTATTTCATCTGTTTTTGCATGGTTGATGACTTTTGGAGCATGGACCGCTGCAGTCAGGATTATGATGGAAAAGGTGCTGTCTGGAGGCAAAATTCGCGAAGATCAGAAAATCCAGGAAAATATACGGAAAATTCTATTTTTCCAGAAGACTCAAGATGCCAGAAGATGGAGCTGTCATTGTGCCTTGCTTCAATTGCGTCAATTTATCAAAAACTGATCGCAAGTAGTTGGTTGGTATGAAACGAGCTTTCATGATTTGCTTCATCTCGCGCCAATCCATCACAGGAAGTTCATTGTCCTCCCTCCTATGTTGCACAAGAGCATCCCACCAACGTAGAGCATAACCATCAAATTCAGATGTTGCAAGCTTGACCTTCTTGTCTTCTGGATAGTCAAATAAACGCCAGAGTTTCTCAATCTTCAGCTCCCATGTGAGGTAATCTTCAGGATCAATGGAACCATCAAACTTGGGAATCGAAAACTTTGGCTTACCCAAACCATAATCAACAGCTTGGTTGGGAACACGTTGAGCATGCCCAAGATGGGCAAATCCACGGCCATGAACAGGTGCATGGGCAGGTGCATGGGCAGGAGGAATGGCACGTCCCCTACCAACATGTGGAGCAGCATCAACAACGCTACCCTCATCGAAACCATCAAAGGCATCATCATGTTGAGGATCTTCCCTTCTATGTAAAGCGGCTGTCAAACCCTCAATGGACTGCTGCAAAGCGGTGACTTTGACATTGAGCGTAGCCACTTGCGTTTGGATAGTATCAACCGTCCCAACATGCTGATCCAATCGCATATTCATGTCTTGGAGATTCTTGTCAATGGCATCTATTGTATTAGTGAACACACGTGTCAAGTGGGACTTCAACGCCTCATATTCACGCCAATTAACAAGCTCCTCATCCTTCTTTTTCTACATCGCAACATCATCATCACTAGAAGACATGATTAGGAGGTTAGTGCAAAAATCAGAATTTGTATGGTGGAAACTCTCACAACTCACTCACAACTAATAAGAAAGGAGATCTTACCGTTCCAAAGTTAATAGAGATGCGGTTCCAAACGAAATCAAAGACCGATGCACTTGATGTGATGAAGTGAATATCAAAGGTATAGAGAACGATCGCAGGGCACACATGTTATTTAAGGTGGAGCTATAGGTATGGAATCCTAACTACACCGCAAACAAGTCCTAGTGCTGATCGTACAAATACCCAAGAAACATACACGTGGAGAAAAACGTGGCAATGCAACTATGAAGGGTGTTGCACTACACTCGAGAGACACTAGCAAAGCTCAAAGTAAACAGGCACAAGATTGCTCAATCTACCGGTGCACAAAGATATCACTAGGCCTCTTTCTCAAATTCTCTTTTTCCACAACTTTTCTTTTTCTTTTGTATAGCTTTCTTTTTTTATACTTTTTCTTTTGCTATCTTTCTTTTTTTAATAGATAACACATGGCCAATTACAAAGTACAGCACCAAAAGTCCTAAGAGCAGCCTATAGGAGCGGAAACTAGTCTCAATAGGCAAGTTCCTACACCTATGTAGTAGATTGGATGTGGCTAAGGGTTTTGGAAAAGTGCAAATCGATCACACTTTGTAATTATGTTATCGTGGCAGAAAAACAGCTCAAAATCCTGCCGTGGCAGAGCGGCGGCAGCAAAACGGCCAGAAAACGTGCCGCGGCAGAGCAGTAACTTGGTAACCTGGAAAGTATGTTTGGTAACCTGGAAAGTAATTTTTTTTTACTAAGGCAAACCGAATCGGACTGAAGTAAAACACAAGGACTCTAAACAAGATCGGATCTACTAGATGGTGGCGAAAACAAAGGTGGACACGACTAGAACAGAAGAAAAACGGTGGAAACAAAACAGATCTAGACTAATTGATGAACACGACCAGCAACTATGACTCGTCTACGATGCAATCTAGTCTATGGCAAATATTTTTGTGGGCCTTTTTCTATATAGGACTAAAAACACTCTCTAATCTATGGATGGATTGCGGATTGCTTACCGAGGCAACGAGGAAATCTGATACCAAGATGATATGGGTTGGCCCGATCTTCTCAGTAAGCACTTGTCGATGGTGAGGGTGGATGATAGATAACTAGCCTGTAGCTATGAACTCTCCCGCTCGATCCCTGATGCCAATGCAACAGCTCTCAAACCTTGTAGGATATTCACAACACCATGCTCTTGCGCACGCAGCCGTGACCACGAACGGTAGTATGCAATCTACTAATTCCCAATGAAACAACAGATCACACTCAAATATAGTTGGTAGATTCGAACACAGGGTAATTCCAGAGGTTCTATAAAAGAAACAACTCCAAAATATTTTAACGTGGTCTAAAACCCTAATCTACAGCGCCCCCATCTATTTATGGGTCCAAGGGGTAGCGGCCTATGGTGGAACCCAAGTCGGTTCCATCCAACCTGGATACAAACCGGCCACAAGTGGCTCGGCCAAGACTGGCTCTGCCGTGGCAGAGAACGAGGCTTTTCTCTGCCGCGGCAGAGAACCTCCTCCTCTTGTTGATCTTTGTCTTGGACAGCTCCTTGCGCTTCCTCCCTCTCCTCCCTCGCGCTTTCCTCATTGATCAACACGCCATGTTCCTTCAGCTCCTCACTCTGTGCTATGCCTTCTTCTCCTAAGTACCTGATCATACAATAATTCAAAGACTTAGGTAGTATAAAATTCTCATTAATTAAAACACCAGGCTCATTAAGAAACAAGTTCACCTGTTGTTCTAGTAGCTTAGCACGAGCTCTTGTAATTGGTCAAATCCTTATTTCATTGGATTGATCCTTCTTTGCAACTGGAACATCTTCATTAGCAATTGGGGTAGGTGTAATTGTAGGGATGTCCTCATCAATTGCACAAGGGACGTAAGGGTCTTAGAGTTTAAAGTTGTGGTTAGGTTTCTACCTTAATTACTTTCTTGTACTTACGGATGTTTGCAAGGGGGTTTAATCACAAGTATGTATTAAGTCTTGGATGGGACGGTACATTAGCACAGGTTCACCCACACAACATTTAGCAAGCTAGAGAAGATTAATCGACTATATGAAGAGAAAGCACTTGACAGTCTTCCCATGTGTCCTCGAGAACATTTGGTCATCTATAGAAATACAACCGGCTTGTCCTTTGCTGCATAAAGGATTGGGCCACTTGCTGCATTCATTCTTACTGTCTTTTATTTACTCGTACTTTGTTTACTTGCTTTATCGAAAACCCCTAAAAATCCGTTTGCTAAGTATTTGCAGAGAATTCCTGATCCATACCACTAGCCAGCACCTTCTGCTCCTCGTTGGGTTCGACACTCTTACTTATCGAAAATACTGCGATACACCCCCTATACTTGTGGGTCATCAAGACTATTTTCTGGCACCGTTGCCGGGGAGTGAAGCGCTATTGGAAAGTGGAACTGGTAAAGGAAACTTCTACTGTGAGTATTGTTTACTTCTGCTAGTTGCTTTATTTTCATTATGGATAGTTCACTGAGTTTCTTATTTTGTAATGCTACTACCACTGCTAAGGTAGTAGATAAGCCACCACCTGCTGAGAAAGATGTTTTCAGAATACCTACAAGAATTATTGATCGTGTTATGGACAACTACTATGTTGGGGATGGAACTGTCCATCCCGGTGATCATTTACTCTTTATACACGAATTATGCGGGTTTTTCAAGTGTGCATGTATTACTACAGATCAAGTTAAGAAGAAGTTATTCTCATTATCACTGAAAGGAAGAGCTGGGGAATGGTATAAGCTGCTGAAGAATGGTCAAGCTCTGGAATGGGAGGAAATAGTGCCTCTCTTTTGTTCAAAGTTTTATCCTCCTAGTGAAATTCATAAAGATCGGAATCAAATATACAACTTTTGGCCTCTTGATGGAGAGAGTACAGCTCAAGCTTGGGGGAGATTGAAGTTACTAATGCTCAGATGTCCCATTCATGAGCTCCCCAACAATATTATTATCAATAACTTTTATGCAAGGCTCCCTCTACATGATAAAGATTTATTGGATGCTTCTTGTGCTGGATCATTCACTCGTATGGAAGAAGAAGTTAAATGGGACCTTCTGTACCGTATTCAAGACAATGCTTAAGCTTGGGAGAACGACAAAGGTAGAAAGTCAGGTATAAATTATGATTATGAATGCATTGAATCTTTTATGGGAACTGATGACTTTCAAAATATTAAAAATGCTTATGGTCTAGATTCTCAAGCTATTGCTTCTTATTTTAAGGCTTTTGCTTCTTATATTGAAGTGCCTAAAAAGAAGTGGAATAAGTATCATGAACCTTAGAAAGATATTGCTAAGAGTGTTCCTGCTAGAAGTACTGAAGTTTATACTACTAATCATGTTTTACCTGAACCTTATATTGAGAAAATGCCTTTCCCAGTTAAGGTAAAGGAACATTCTATGATGGCTAGTATGGTTAATGAAAGTATGAATAAGGCTGTTGAACCTGATAAATAAATGGTTGATGAACCTATAGTAGAAAGTGTGAAAGACTTTGTCACCAAGTATGAAAAAGAGGGACACACTATCCTTTGTAAGGATACCGTAGCATCCCAATTGTCTAACAATTGTAATGCTACTTGGTCTAGTAATATAATGGCTACTTTCTACAGACAATTGTTGCATCATAATTATATCATGCTCATGTCATCATGCCACCTTGCATTTGAGCATCATATAAAACCCTTTTTCTCTGGTTATTCTCTCATATGCATTAGTAATTGTATTTGCCTCTTGATATTGTATTTGGTTATTGATATATTGTTTAATGCCCAAGTTGAGTTGGGGGCATATCTTTTATTCAATTCCATCACCTTTCTTTTCACCACCTTATAATTCCACCATTCCATTTACCCATGGGCTTTTAATTTTCTTTTGGTATTATTCTAGCTCATGTGGGATGGGATGGATTCAACTATAATTTCTTTTGCTTGGCCTTTATTACACTTTTTGGGAATGCATAAGAATAATGCCATGTTAATATTATTGTTTTCACAAGAATAAAACATGGCATTAATTATTTTGCATGGGCCATGCAAGAGTACCACCACCTTTAGCTCATTTGTTTTTCTCTTGGTTTAAGTGGTTCTTTCTTTATGGGATCATCTCCATCTCTTTTCACCTCCCCATGATCCCAACAAAACCTTCACCATCATGCATGAACAGGTGGGATTTTTCCCCTTTGATTTTAACACCTCTCTCTCTCTTTTTGGTGTTGTCCTCACCATCACCTTGTGTTCCACTACCAAACCCTCATCTCTTTTCCCTTTTAATCATATTGCAAAAAACTTCCCAAAAGGGGTTAATTCTTGGGCTTGTTTAAATCTGCAACAAAACAAAAAAAAACAAAACAGTTAATTAAATAAAAAGAAATAAAAAGAGAAGAGCCTTACCTGCAGCCCAGCGGCAGTGCTAGAGCAGCAGCCCATCGACGCAGCCCTCTCCTGGCCCATTCTCCAGCCACGGCCCAACCTCCATCCCCAGCCCGTACCGGTTTGAGCCAGACAACGCCGACGCGGCCCCCGTTCCTCTTCCTCCTCGTCTGACGCCGTTTCGGCCGCTCTCTCTCGGCAGCAGACGGAAAACGGCAGCGAGGCAGGTAGCCGTCTCCGCCGTCTGCCGCGTCAGCTCGCGCCGCCCGCACGCCACCTCCCCTCCGTCTTATCCTCACGCCGAGCCAGGCTTCTCTCTCGAACCCTAGCTCCCTGCTCCGTTCCCCTCTCCCTCTTCTCCACCGTACCGTGCCGCCGCCAGACAGAGCAACACCACGCCGTTGCCGGCCTAGCCGGTGAGCGAGGCCTCGCCGGGGAGCATCGCCGCGGGCCGTGGCGTCGATTCCGCCTACGAGAAGGAGCCGAACTCGCCCGCACCTGCCCCCACGCCAGTGATCCGAGCACCACCGCAGCAACCTCGCCGTTCCCCGTCCGCTCCGACCACCCCGTCCTCTGATTTCCGTGGGAATCAGACGAGGTGAGCACCCCGCTCATCCCTCTCCCGTTTCCTCCCCTCCGCGTGGCCGCGCCGCCCGAATTTGACCCCCGCCGGTGAGTTGCCCTGCCGTCGGCAGACCTAGGCTGGCGTTTCCCCCTCTGTTCCCCGAGGTGCCCCGTCCAGTATAGCCCGCCGCCGACGAACCCCCCTGAACGAGATCGGTAGCCGGTAGTTTCCTCTCCATGTTTCGTTTTTGAGGCACCGCGAGATACGCCCCCGTTCCATCGCCATCCTCGACGGAAAACCCCGCTGTCGTCAGATCGTCGTCGCGATTCAGAGAGAAGGCCCTAGATTCAGTCCAGGGCTCAGGCGCCGTTTCGCGAAAAGGCCCTCACCTTTTGTCGACCACGCCTAGGCCCTTCGCAGCCTAGCGGCCCCACTAGCCAGCCACGGTGTAATCTTGCAAGCAAGCCCCCGCGCTTTGTAGTTTCCAAACCCGCGCTCCCCCCCCCCCGAGCCCACCTGTCAGCGTCCCTTTTTGTTTTACAGAAAGCGCCCCAGCTTTCCAGGCCTCAACCCGCACTCCCCTCGCTGCGCCACGTGGTCCACCCATGCCCCTCGCTGTCACGTGGGACCTACTTCTCCGTCGGGCCCGCATGTCAGCCGCCTGGGCTAGCTAAAGCCGCGGTGATGAAATCCTTTCTGTGCGCGTGTTGGCCCAGTCAACCTGGACCCTCCTGGCAGTGTCTGTGGTTAGACTAAGGCCGAGTAACAAAATGTTTTCGGTGTATCTGTTTTATTTAACCTTTTTCAAAATTGTTTTAAATTCAAATTCAAATCTGGTTTAAATATCTTTTGAATTATAGTTCCAAATCCAACATGTAATATATGTTTTTAAATCAGAAAAATGTGAGGAATTCAAATATGCAATTCAAAATATCATTTGAGCACTTTAAAATTTCGAGATGATTAAAATTACAATAAAATGCCCTTTTCTTAATAAATTAATAACTTTAATTCTATAACTCCAAATTTGGCAAATAATATGTCTAAATCGATCAGCGCGACGAGCCCGTTCTATCTATGCAGTGGTTGTTCTGAATTGAATCATGCATCATGTCACTATTAAAAATCTGAACTGTTTATGGCAATAAAACTTGACTCAACAAATAATAAAATGCTTTATTCTTGTATCCCACACCTCACCATGCCATGTACTTTAATGACATGTAAATTGCGCATCATTCATCATAGCATGCTTGTTTGCTTGTCGCATTTTAATTATATGCTTGTGCACTTTATTTATGTTGGCCCTTGTTTGTTTGGTTCTTCTTCGAATAGACGCCCAGCAGGAGAATTATCAGGAATCATAGGAGTACTACCTAGATCCATCTCTCGCTTCAACTGAGCTGCCAGGCAAGCACTACCACATGCTTGCATACATATAGTACCTACTGCCTCTATCTTATTCTTGCATCATTGAGTCGCGATTGCATTAAATTGAATCCCAAGCACTGCATAGCCTTTATTTTTAAACCCCACCGAAGCTTGTTCCTCCATCCCATGAGCCATTACTACAGGAGTTGTTTGAGCCATGCGAGTCGTAGAAAAGCATGTGTAGGGTATATGAGTGTCTGATGAATAATGAGGTACCTAAACAACATAATCTGGGTAGTAATGGGATAACTAATGAAAGAGGCACCGGTGAGCAACATCTGCTATTTGGTTTTTCATGCTCACTTGTGTCCCGTAGGACCCCGAGTACTTGATTCATGTTCCTTGACTATTCGCACTATCCACATCCGGGAGGCCTTATGGACCCCCCCTGAGCCAGAGCTTGATTCATTCTTATTTCTTGGGGCCACAATTAGTTTGGGGCTTTATTACTATCGTGTACTTATGCCATGTTACTGCTTTATTTAAGATTGTGCGAGGAGCACCTGTACTGTTTTGGATCATGACACGTTTTCGCTGTATCAACAAGCCCAGTCACATTTTCGGGTTCCCAGTTGTTTACCGCCATCCACACAAACCTAGAGTCCGTCTCGGAGTCAGCTAGCTTCTTCGCGGGTAGCTTAATGGGGTGGCCCCCTGAAATATTTCTGAATCCTGTGATTTCTTTGTCGTGAATGCCTCGTTGGGTTTTGAGTTGGTTTTTCCGAGGTTGATCGAGTGTGTGTTGCTATT
Source organism: Avena eriantha (assembly GCA_910589775.1). Classification (NCBI taxonomy): domain Eukaryota; kingdom Viridiplantae; phylum Streptophyta; class Magnoliopsida; order Poales; family Poaceae; genus Avena; species Avena eriantha. The sequence goes on along the minus strand of OU342741.1, from coordinate 268,028,883 downwards.
CGTGCACCCCTACAGGGTAAATCTTTCTGAAAGCCGTGTCCTGCGGTTATGGACGACTTGGAGCACAGTTTCTCGATCATAGACAAGTATAACTAAAGTACCGCTTTTAATTTGACTAAGAACTTGACTAGTAAATAGTGCAATACTCATGGAATGGTTAATAAAACTGCCAACGGATGACGGGGGTTCTTCGTCCGCTTCCTCGTTGGTAAGCGAGGAGGAGGATGGATCTGTTAATTATACTGTTATAACTGTTGTTCTTAATTCACGGACATCCGTCTATCATTGGTTAGGCGGATGGTTAGCGGGTATCTAAAGAATTGTTAGCTATTATCTTTTGCTGCAATTGCGTCACCCCAGGTTGTGTCTCCTTTAGTGGCATAAAGACTTGCTGAGTACCCCTAGGGTCTCACACGATAAATTGTTTGATTCAGATGAACAGGTGTACTCGCAAGATGGATACTGGGTGGAAGAGACAGATGATGTTGGCAACGATCACTCGGTGTAGAGACTCCGGGAACGGGGATCCGTGAGATCTGTGGGCGGGATGTGTTTATTTACGTGGCATCTTATGCTGATTTGCTTCTTATCCGTACTCGAATCTTGTTTTCCGCTTCCGCCTGATACTCTGATGTTTGGTGTATGAGGAGCTATCCTAAATTATTATCTCTATCTAGGATATTTGAATCTTGCCGTATGGCGTTGCAATATTTCTATTTCTTTTAGATGGAATGGCTCTGAGGACTGTTGTATGTGGCTTGCATACATACTCATTTGTGTATGTAGTTGATCCCATCGCCTGCCGATTACGCTGCTCGTTCTTGTCCCGATGTTCTGAAAGTGGTTAGGACGGCCGAAAGGTCTACCGTGAGTGGCCCTAGGCCCCACCATACTATTTTAACCACTTTCGTTCATCCAGGCATGTAACTAAGAGCGTAATTCACCGAGGTAGTTACAGATACCTCTAATATTGTTGCACAAAGTAGTGTTATGAGAGCTAGTATTCCGGTGTTTTCTGTTAGAATACGTGATCATTGCTATGATAGTCCTTGTGATAGCTATATTATTAAGTTTATGCATGATACTGAAAGCTATTATGAGAGAGGGAAAAGTGTTCTTGTGCATCTCAATAATATCAAGTTTCCCCATTTTATGCTGAAAGTTTTTATGTTGTACTTGTTTTGCCTTCTTATGCAAGTTGCCTTTGGTTTCAATAACTTGTTTGTTTACAAAATCCCCTTGCATAGAAAGTGGGTTAGACTTAAAAGAGTGTGTGTTTTTTCTTCTTAATGCTCTCTTTCACTTCAATTCATATCCCTATGAGAGCTTCTTCAAAATTATCATGCCCATCTTAATGGCTATAACGAAAGAGCTTTATGGGAGACAACCCAATTTGTTTTTGCTTTTAGTTTGTTTTTGTTTCTTTGAGTCTTGGAAGTTATTACTTCGGTAATAACCGCTCCTTATCCGTTTTGTTTGGTTTTTGTGTCAAGATCAACCTCTAATGAGAGAGAAGTAATATTTGGGGAAGTTGCTGTCCCGAAACAGATTTTTGTGCTTCACCGTAAAAATTCGTGAGAGACCTTTGTATGTCGGATTGAGCTGTAATGTTTTGTGCTTCTACCCCAGGTTGTTATTTAACTTTCGTTAGTTTTGCACTTTTTGATTGGAGCAACAGAAGATTTTCGAAAAAATTGATCTTTACCTGCTGGTCTGTTTTGACAGATTTTGCCACTCTTGCATTTGCTTGTTTATTCGATTTCCTTTTTGTTTTTTGGGTTTTCTGAAGGAGTTGCTACAGTAGCTTTTGTTTTGATGGTTTTCAGTCGAAGTTGGACTCAAAAGGTTTTATCACTTCACTTATACTAATGTTGCTAATAAGAACTGTGTGAAGTTTAGTGTGAAAGAAGTTTCCAGAAAGTGGAGATAATGGTGTAACAAGGAAGAGAAAGGTTTTATGAATCGAGTAATAAGTTTATGAAGATGAAGATATCGATGATATTCAAGTGATGACTCCTGAAGGATCCACTCAATACCATATTCAGAGACCTGTAGAGTCCGTTTCCAACTAGGTAACAGTTCTGGTAAGAAAAGTTCCGCGAAAATACAATACAACTATATTTTTGCAGTTTTCAGTCAATAAGGAAAGCTACAAAGCGAAAAAGGGATGGAAACGGAGCTAGGGTGGCCCACACCACCCCATGGCGCGGGCCCACCCCTGGCCGCGCCACCAGGTGGTGAGGCCACCCAGGACTCCGTCTCCGACTCGTTTTCTCCCAGTACCTTCCTTTTGGTATGAAACTCCGTAATATATAACCCCCCGGATCCCCCGAGGTCCGTATATTGTGTTTTCCTCGTGTTTTTGTTTCGATCTATTTCTGCCAAGACATATTCTTTGAAGGTTTAGAAGCACAATGGTGTCTGCCAAGGATAAAGGGAAGGAACTCATGGAGGAAGACCTCCAAGACACCGGGAAGGAGAAGGAGATCAAGAGTGAAGGTGAAGAGGAGCAAGGCCAGCACCTGCACACCGGCACTACCATTGCAAGCATTGGAGTGGTGGAAAATCTAGCCATTGGAGGGAAGCCTCCTCATCACCGTTCAGATCCCTGGTCACTTCCTCCACGCACCAAGAATCCTTTCCATACCCTTATCCATGAGCATCAATACCAGAATATGCCCAAGGAGAAATTACCCTCCAATTGGGATTTGCCTCGTTCTAGCCATGCAGGAAAAGAAGACTTCAAGGAGGAAGAGTGGGGAAAGAATAGCAAGAGCTGGAATTCTCAACACGACATGATCATTAGCCGCATTGAGCAAAACTCACAGCTGATTCGTAATCTCACCTTCGAGATTGAGGACTTTGGGAAACTGATCAAGGAGCTCATCAAAAGGATACCACCACCACCGAAGGAGTAATTCGTCATCAGGTTTGGCAGCCCCTTGGTTTGTTCCAAGCTTGGGGGAGTGCCGCGGTATCATATCACTATCTTCTATCTTTTTACCTTATTAATAGAGTCATATCATGAATATAGGAGTTATTATGTAGTATGGTTTGCATTATGGAAGTGTCCTCTCTCATTAGATATGTATCCCTTGGTGTGAGTTTTCGTTATGGAATATTAATGAGAAGTTCTATCATTCACTCTTTTGCATGGCTTATTTTAGTTTTCAATTCGTGGTTATATGATTGATCTTGTTGTTAGTATTGGTAGCACTCTGGGATCATTGAGTTATTTTAGTTGGTTTTGGCAAACCTGGTTCGGTCAGTAGCAACATCTTTTTGAGAGTTGAAAAGAAAAAGAAAACGATAGAAGTACTCTAGAGAAAAATAATTTCATCATCTTTCTTTCTTGATTTGCTAATAAGTTTAGTATTCTCTAGTTAAGATCTTTTGTGCTTCCAAGGAAGATTGCATGTTTGTCTTTATCACTTGTATGTTTGTTTGTTTCCTTCAACTCTTATACTTGCTACCCATCCTTTTTAGCCAAAAACCTGTACTGAGAGGGAATTCTTCTTGTGCATCCACCTCATTTAAACCAAAACCTTTGCCATTTGTGTCCACCATACCTACCTAGTAGCATTATTGCTATTCCAAGTAAATTCTTGTTTTATCTACCTCCCAAATTAAACTTGTTATGTGAAAATTAGTGATTAAAGCTCTCACGAACTTGATGGCACACTTTATTTTCCGCACTTAATAAACTTGAACCATTGGGTCCTTCTTTGTTGCGTATATGCTTGCGCTTTATGAGTTGAAGTTAGCAGAACCATGTATCGTGGGGACCGCTTTCAACACTTCATTGGTACTTGTACCTAGTTGATATCATGTTCTTTTGCTTATGGATCCCGGCGGTGTGAAATAAAAGTGGAACTTGTAAGATCATGGAGTTTATGTGTGTGTTAGATAAACGCCTGGGCCGCTAGCCTAAGCCATGCCTAATCAAGGTGGAAACTTGTAGCATAACTATAGTGAGCATTCTATGAAGCATCCTCAGTAAAAACCTATGCAAATAGCAAATAAAAAGATCGCTGAGATGCTCACTGTCTGCTTGCCTTGTCATTTTGATTATGGGATAGCTCCTGTGTCATGTGCAAGGGGTACCTCGTTGGCGGTTCTCAATGATACACATGTATTTACAATGACAAGAGCTTGCTCGTGACTGAAGTTGAGTAGTATGAGGATTGGTACTCATAAGTAAGGGGCATGAGATTTCAACTTATAACTTGTCAAGCATATCCTCTTAGTTGTGTCACTTTAACCTTAACCACCAAAAGATGCCTATGATAGGCGCAATGAGAGCTGAAAGCTAGTAAGTATCATAATTTTTGGGAGCTCTTTATGATACTTGCAATCCCTGCTTCCCTCTGCGAAGGGCCTTTCTTTTACTTTGTAGTTGAGTCAGTAAACCTATTCCCTTCTATCTCAGCAACTATTTTGAGTTGATGTGTTTCATTCATTCATATGATGATTTATTCACTCATGTTTCTTATGTTCCTTGCTTTGCACATTGCTCTTATCTTGAAGTTTACTACTTTGAAATCTTTCTTTGAAAACCATCTATTTGTAAACTCCAGCAAGTTATCAACTATTCTTCGACCAAGAGCTAAGTTTTCCATTACCAATTATGATTCACTTTATGTGTCTTTATTGTGTTTTCTTTACTCATTGCAAGTTGAGTTGTATAATAGTGAGTTGTCTTCTTTTATGATCTATGTATTTGATGAATGTAATGCTTCTTGTCCGTATTCTTTTATCGACTCTTCACTCCATAAACTTGAGGTCATGTTTATTGAGCTCAGTTTCGCTTGGGGACAAGCGAAGTCTAAGCTTGCGGGGAGTTGATACGTCCATTTTGCATCACTATTCTATGTCTTAATTCACTATTATACATTGATATATTACGTATTGAGAGGTGATACTTATGTTATTTCATCTGTTTTTGCATGGTTGATGACTTTTGGAGCATGGACCACTTCAGTCAGGATTCTGATGGAAAAGGTGTTGTTTGGAGGCAAAATTCGCGAAGATCAGAAAATCTGGGAAAATATACGGAAAATTCTATTTTTCCAGAAGACTCAAGATGCCAGAAGATGGAGTGGAGGTGGGCCACAGGGGGCCCACACCACCCCATGGCGCGGGCAAGCCCAGGTCGCGCCAGGGAATGGTGTGGCCACTCTGGCCCACTCCAGCCTCTCCCCTCTGGCGTATATCTTCCTCCCGAAACCCTAAGACTCAGGGGGCGACCACAGAAAGATTCCGCCACCTCTGTAGGGCGGAAAACACCGAGAGAGAAAGATCTCTCCGGCAGACAGATTTCTGCCTGGGGAATTGCTTCCCGGAGAGGGGAGATCGTCGCCATCAACACCACCATCAAGCTGGACTTCATCGGGATCATCATCATCATCACCACCATCATCACCATCAGCACCCTCATCACCATCTCCATATTGCTGTAACAATTGCGTTGAATCTTCCATAGTTCATAGGGGAAACTTTCCCAGTGTTGATTACTCTTTGTAATTGATGCTATTGTGTGATCCATTGAATTATTGTTTATGTTCAGATTGTTATACATCATTATTTCATCTCTGATCATGATCCATATGATGTCTTGTGAGTAGTTCGTTTTGTTCTTGAGGACATGGGAGAAGTCTTGTTGTTAGTAGTGGAGTTGCGTTGAGAAAGATTCAATAGATTGTTATTTAAGTTGTGGTGTACTTCTTCTAGTGGTGTCATGTGAACGTCGACTACATGACACTTCACCTATATGGGCCTAGGGGAATGCATTGTGTATTTGGCTACTAATCGTAGAGATTGCCGGAGTGACAGAAACCTGAACCCCCGTTAGGAAACCATTGCACAAGGGACGTAAGGGTCTTAGAGTTTAAAGTTGTGGTTAGGTTTCTACCTTAATTACTTTCTTGTACTTATGGATGTTTGTAAGGGGGTTTAATCACAAGTATGTATTAAGTCTTGGATGGGATGGTACATTAGCATAGGTTTACCCACACAACACTTAGCAAGCTAGAGAAGATTAATCGACTATATGAAGCGAAAGCACTTGACAGTCTTCCCATGTGTCCTCGAGAACATTTGGTCATCTATAGAAATACAACCGGCTTGTCCTTTGCTGCATAAAGGATTGGGCCACTTGCTGCATTCATTCTTACTGTCTTTTATTTACTCGTACTTTGTTTACTTGCTTTATCGAAAACCCCTAAAAATCCATTTGCTAAGTATTTGCAGAGAATTCCTGATCCATACCACTAGCCAGCACCTTCTTCTCCTCATTGGGTTCGACACTCTTACTTATCGAAAATACTGCGATACACCCCCTATACTTGTGGGTCATCATATCTCCACACATACTTAGTGTGCAAACTACTATTGATTCTCAGCGCTGCAACTTGTTCCAAACAAAAGCACTAGTTGGCCCAAACAAATCTTGCAAAGTAATCATTGATGGAGGTAGCTGCAGAAATCTTGCAAGCAAGGAGTTATGTGCCAAGTTCAATCTGACTTATTTACCTCATCCCAAGCCATATTATATACAATGGTTGAGTGACAACGGTGAGATGAAGGTAAACCATATGGTACATGTGAATTTTGAAATAGCGCCATACAAGGATTCTATTGATTTTTATGTGGTTCGTATGATTGTGTGCCATCTACTATTGGGTCGGCCTTGGCTTTATGATCATCATGTGCCACAATGGCCGCACCAGTACATATCATTTGGAGTTCCATGGCAAGGAAATTAATTTGTAGTCTATGACACCACAACAGATTGTGACTGAATCTTGTCTGAAGATTGAAGTGAACTTACAAGAAGCACCTATAGCTAGGCGAGATAGTGTTGCAGTTGTGAATAATGTAAATGAGACCCAAAAGAATGATATAAGGAAAAATGAGAGAGTGCCTAATATGTTAATCTTAGCCACCAAAGAAGACATGAGAGAATTTCGTGAGGATCCTATAGCCATGCCGCTTGTGCTCATGTATAAGGGCGAGGTTTTGGTTTCTAACGACATGCCCCCTGTTTCTCTTGGTGTGTCTACTGTTTTGCAGGATTTTGGAGATGTGTTTCCAGGCGATGTGCCAGCTAGGTTTCCTCCATTGCGCAGCATTGAACACAAGATTGACTTGATACCTGGCGCCACATTGCCAAACCGTGCACTTTACAGAACCAACCCCGAAGAAATAAAGGAGATATAGAAACAAGTGCAAGCATTGTTGGACAAAGTGTACATTCGTGTTTCTCTTAGCCCTTGTGTTGTTCCTGTTATTTTAGTGCCTAAGAAAGATGGTACCTAGCGCATGTGTGTAGACTGTAGAGCTATAAATAATATCACTATTCGATATCGGCATCCTATTCCACGCTTAGAGGATATGTTTGATGAATTGAGTGGTGCTGCTATTTTCTTTAAGATTGATTTGCGTAGTGGGTATCATCAAATTAGAATGAAAGAAGGGAATGAATGGAAAAATTATTTCAAAACAAAATTTGGTTTATATGAATGGCTAGTTATGCCTTTTGGTCTTACTAATGCACCTAGTACTTTCATGATATTAATGAATCCTGTTTTGAGAGAATTTATTGGTCGCTTTGTGGTTGTTTATTTCGATCATATACTTATATACAACCATAAATAAACTGAACATTGTAATCTCGACAAGTTTTGAAAGTGTTGCTAGATAACAAATTGTATGCTAATCTTGAGAAGTGCACATTTGCAAAAGATAAGGTTATATTTCTAGGATATGTTGTATCTAAGCATGGGGTAGAAGTAGATCAATCTAAAATTGAATAAATTCAGAATTGTCCTATTCCCATGAATGTGAGTCAAGTGCGTAGTTTACATGGTTTAGCTGGTTTCTATAGGTGCTTTGTGAAATATTTTAGCACTATTGCTGCATCATTGAATGAATTGACTAAGAAAGGTGTGCCATTTGTATGGGGCGCAACCCAAGATATTGCATTTGATACTTTGACATGTTTGCTTACTTCTGCACCATCACATGCATTGCTTGATTTTTCAAAGCATTTTTAAGTTGAATGCGATACTAGTGGTATAGGAATTGGTGGCGTTTTGATGCAAGAGCATCGTCCTATAGCATATTTTTCTGAGAAGCTTGCTGGTGCTAGACTGAATTATCCTATTTATGATAAAGAATTGTATTCACTTGTTAGAGTTCTTGAAGTTCGGCAACATTATTTGTGGCCAAAAGAATTTATCATACATTCTGATCATGAAGCATTAAAGTATTTGAAAGCTCAATCAAACTTGCAGAGAAGATTAGATAAATGGGTTGAGTTTATTGAATCATTTCCTCATATTATAAAGTATAAGAAATGAAAAGAGAATATGGTTGCTGATGCTTTGTCTAGGAAGAACGTGCTATTGACACATCTTGATTTTAAAATTCCTGGACTAGAAAGTATTTGTACGCTTTATACAATTGATCATGATTTTGATGAACCATATCGCTTGTGTGCTTTGAAAAACGCATGGGATATGTATCATATACATGATGGCTATTTGTTTCGTGCTAACAAACTATGCATTCCATAATCATCATTGCGTTTTTTCTTAGTGCAGGAATCACATGCTGGAGGTTTGATGGGTCACATTGGGCGTGAGAAGACATTGATCATGCTCACTAATCACTTTTATTGGCCCAAGATGAGGCGTGATGTATACAGATTTGTGAGCCACTACATTACATGCAACAAGTCCAAATCAAAGTTGAAGCCTCTTGGTTTGTATAAACCTCTCTCTACACCTACTACCCCTTGGGAAGACATTAGTATGGTAGTGTATAGATTCTCTAAGATGGCTCATTTTATTGCCTGCCACAAAAACAAGGATGCATCGCTTGTCGCTAACCTGTTTTTCAGGGACATCGTGAGACTACATGGAGTACCCAAGATGATTGTTTCTGACCATGATGTGAAGTTCATGAGCTTACTTTTGGAAGACCTTATGGGGGAAGCTTGGAACCAAGTTGATGTTCAGTACTACATGCCATCCCCAAACAGATGGTCAAACGAAGGTGTTGAATAGAATATTGTTACAATTGTCGAGGACTATGATCAAGAAGAATCTATGGGAGTGGGAAGAGTGTTTGCCACATGTTGAGTTTGCATACAATAGGGTTGTGGATTCAACTACTCAGCTTTGGCCTTTTGAGGTGGTGTATGGGTTCAAGCCATTGACACCACTTGATTTGTTGCCTCTACCATTATATGAGAAAGTTGATATGGAAGCATCAAAACATGTTGAATATGTCAAGAAAATTCATGAGAAGACTCGAGAGGCTATCGAGAAGAAAGGCAAGAACATTGATGCTGCAAGGAATCAAACAAGAAAGGAGGTTTTGTTCAAGCCTAGAGACATGGTTTGGGTGCATCAATGCAAGGATAGATTTCCCCAGCTACGGCAATCTAAATTGAAGCCCCGTGGTGCTGGTCCTTACAAGGTGTTATCCAAGATTAATGATAATGCCTACTCGATTGATATTCCTATTGCTGTTGGTGGAGTTAGCAATAGCTTCAACATTGCTGATTTGTCACCGTATGATGGAGAAGACCTTGGAGCGTTGAGGTCGACGCCTTTTGAAGGGGGAGATGATGAGGACATCCATATACTTACCTTCCCCAATTGCTATTGAAGATGTTCCAGTTCCTACTAAGAAGGATCGGTCCAATGAGATTAGAATTGGACTTATTACAAGAGCTCGTGCTAAACTACTAGAACAACAGGTGAACTTGTTTCTTAATGAACATGATGTTTTACTTAATAAGAACTTTATACTGCCTAAGTCTTTGTGTTATTATATGATGAGGTACATGGGAAAAGAAGGTGTAGCATGGAGCGAGGAGTTGAGGCATATGGAGCATGGCGTGTTGATCAATGAAGAATGCACGAGGGGGAGAGGGAGGATGCGCAAGGAGCTGAAAGGGAGAAGATCAACACATGGTAGAGGATCTCTACCGCGGGAGAGAAACCACTCTGTTCTCTGCCACGGCAGAGAAAGCACTATGTTCTCTGCCATGGCAGGCTACTGCGACATAGAAACGGCCACTTATTCTACCACAACAGTGATATGGGGTGGCGCGATCTTCTCCGTAAGTGGATGGCGGTGATGATGGTGGATGATAGATAACTAGCCTGTAGCTATGAACTCTCCCGCTCGATCCCTGATGCCAATGCAACAGCTCTCGAACCTTGTAGGATATTCACAACACCACGCTCTTGCGCATGCATCCGTGACCATGAACGGTAGTATGCAATCTACTAATTCCCAATGGAACAACAGATCACACTCAATTATAGTTGGTAGATTCGAACACAGGGTAATTCTAGAGGTTCTATGAAAGAAACAACTCCAAAATATTTTAATGTGGTCTAAAACCTAACTAGGGGTCGTCCCAGGGCTTATAAGGTCAGCTGGGGCGGCCAGAAACCGAAACAAAACGCAAACGACTCAAACTGATACAAACCGACTCGGACCAGATTCGGTCGGCGGGCGGACACTCCGGTTGAAACCGGCCGGACAGTCCGGTCAGGCCGGACAGTCCGGTCAGGCCGGACACTCCGGGTGGAGCGTGCCGGACAGCCCGGTCTGGCCGGAAACTTCAAAGTTTCCGGATGGTGTCTGGGCAGTGTCTGATTTGATATACTGATTGTCCACGCCAGTTCGCCTCTCGACCAGGCCGGACAGTCCGGGTGGATCCGGCCGGACACTCCGGTCATGGCAGATCTTCTTGCCTCTGTCTTGATGATCTTCTCTTGCGCCTTCCTCCCGCTCCTCCCTCGCGCATCCTTGGGCGATCATCATGTTGGGCTTCTCTTGTAGCCCTTCTCCTCCTCGCGCCATGCTTGTTTCTCCAACAAACCTGATCATACACAAATGCATAGACTTAGGCAGTATAAAGTTCTCATCAATCAAAGTACCAGATTCGTTTAGGAGTAAATTCACTAGTTGATCTAGTAGCTTAGCACGAGCTCTTGTAATAGGTCCAGTTCTAATCTCATTGGACTGATCCTTTCTTGCAACAGTTGTAGCATCTTCAGTAGTCATTGGGGTAGGTGTAATTGTAGGGATGTCCTCATCATCTCACCCACTTCAAAAGGCGTCGACCTCGACGCTCCAAGGTCTTCTCCAACGTATGGTGACAAATCAGCAACGTCGAAGCTATTGCTAACTCCACCAAACTCCTCAATAGGTATATCAACCGAGTAGGCGTTATCATTAATCTTGGCTAACACCTTGTAAGGACTAGCACCACGTGGCTTCAATTTGGACTTTCGAAGTAGTGGAAACCTATCCTTGCGTAGATGCACCCAAACCATATCTCCAGGCTCGAACAACACTTCTTTCCTTGCTTGATTCCTTGCAGTAGCAATGTTCTTGCCTTTCTTCTCAATAGCCTCTCGAGTCTTCTCATGTATTTTCTTCACATAATCATCACGTTTTGATGCCTCCATATCAACTCTCTCATGTAATGGCAGAGGCAACATATCAAGTGGCATCAATGGCAAACTCAACATGTGGCAAACACTCTTCCCACTCCCGCATATTCTTTTTAATCATGGTCCTTAGCAGCTGTGACAATGTTCGGTTCACCACCTCCGTTTGACCATCTGTTTGGGGATGACATATAGTACTGAACAGCAACTTCGTTCCTAGCTTCCCCCATAAGGTCTTCCAAAAGTAGCTCATGAACTTCACGTCACGGTCAGAAACAATCGTCTTTGGTACTCCACGTAATCTCACGATGTCCCTGAACAATAGGCATCGTCGCTTTTGTGGCAGGCAATAAAATGAGCCATCTTAGAGAACCTATCCACTACCACAAATATAGAATCATGACCTCTCTGTGTTTTAGGTAGACCTAGCAGAAAATCCATACTAATGTCTTCCCATGGAGTAGTCGGTGCAGAGAGAGGTGTATACAAACCGTGAGGCTTCAGCTTAGATTTCGACTTGTGGCATGTAATACATCGGCTCACAAATATGTACACATCATGCCTCATCTTGGGCCAATAAAAGTGATCAGCAAGCATGAGCAACGTCTTCTCACGCCCAAAGTGACTCCTCAAACCACCAGCATGTGATTCCTGCACTGAGAACAAACGCAACGATGATTCTGGAATACATAGTTTGTTAGCTCGAAACAAATATCCATCATGTATATGATACTTATCCCATGCGTTTCTAAGAGCACACAAACGATATGGTTCAGCAAAATCATGGTCAGTTGCATAAAGTGCACAAATAGCTTCTAATCCAGGAATTTTAACATCAAGATTGGTTAATAGCATGTTCTTCCTAGATATAGCATCAGCAACAACGTTCTCTTTTCCCTTCTTATAGTTAATGATGTAAGGAAAAGACTCAATGAACTCAACCCATTTAGTTAATCTTCTATGCAAGTTTGATTGAGCTTTCAAGTATTTCAATGCTTCATGATCAGAATGTATGATGAATTCCTTTGGCCACAAATAATGTTGCCAAACCTCAAGTACTCTAACAAGTGCATACAATTCTTTATCATAGATAGAATAATTCAAACGAGCACCAGTCAATTTCTCAGAAAAATAAGCTATAGGCCGACCCTCTTGCAGCAAAACGCCACTTATGCCTATACCACTAGCATCACATTCAACTTCAAATTGCTTCGAAAAATCAGGTAATGCAAGTAATGGTGCAGAAGTAAGCAAACGTTTTAACGTATCAAAAGCAATGTCTTGGGCCGCGCCCCAAACAAAAGGAACACCTTTCTTTGTCAAATCATTTAAAGGTGCAGCAATGGTGCTAAAATCTTTCACAGAGCACCTATAGAAACCAGCGAGGCCGTGGAAACTACGCACTTGACTAACATTCATTGGAGTAGGCCAATTCTGAATTGATTCAATTTTAGATTGATCTACCTCTACTCCATGCTTAGAAACAACAAATCCTAGGAATATGACCTTATCTTTTGCAAATGTACACTTCTCAGGATAGCATACAGTTTATTATCACGTAACACTTGCAAAACTTGTCTAATATGAGTGCAATGTTCAGATTCAGTATGGTTGTATATGAGTATATCATCAAAGTAAAGAACCACGAAACGACCAATAAACTCTCTCAAAACATGATTCATCAAACGCATGAAAGTACTAGGTGCATTAGTAAGACCAAACGGCATAACTAACCACTCATACAAACCGAATTTAGTTTTGAAAGCAGTTTTCCATTCATCCCCTTCTTTCATCCTAATTTGATGATAACCACTACGCAAGTCAATTTTAGAGAAAACAGCAGCACCACTCAATTCATCTAGCATATCCTCTAAGCGTGGAATAGGATGACGATATCGAATAGTGATGATATTAATCGCTCTACAATCAACACACATGCGCCAAGTACCATCTTTCTTAGGAACTAAAATAACATGAACAACACAAGGGCTAAGAGAGACACGAATGTACCCTGCAACGCTTGCACTTGCTTCTGAATTTCCTTTGTTTATTCGGGATTAGTCCTGTAAGGTGCACGGTTGGGAAGTGTGGCGCTAGGAATCAGGTCCACTTGATGTTCTATACCACGCAATGGAGGCAAACCTGCGGGTATGTCTTCTAGAAACACATCCCCAAAGTCCTGCAAAACAGAAGAGACACCAAGAGAAATAGGGGTCATGTCGTTAGAAACCAATACCTCGCCCTTATACATGAGCACAAGTGGCATGGTTGTAGGATCCTCACGAAACTCTCTCATGTCCTCCTTGGTGGCTAGTATCAATAACCCAGGCACTCTCTCACTTTTCGTTATATCACTCAATTTAGGCTCAATTACATCAGGAACAGCTGTCACGCAATCTCGTCGAGTGGTAGTATCTTCCTTCAAGTTCACCTCTATCTTCTGGCAAGAATTATTCACAATTTCTTGTGGTGTCATTGGCTGCATAGTAATCTTATTTCCTTTGAATTCCAAGTGATATGTATTGGCTCGGCCATTGTGTTGCACATGGCGATCATAGAGCCAAGGCCGACCCAATAGTAGGTGACAAACAGTCATAGGAACCACATCAAAATCAATAGAATCTTTGTATGTCCCTATTTGAAAATTCACACGTACCATATGATTTACCTTCATCTCACCATTGTTGCTCAACCATTGTATGTAGTATGGCTTGGGATGAGGTAAGTATGTCAAATTCAGTTTGGCACATAGTTCCTTACTTGCAAGATTTCTACAACTACCTCCATCAATAATGACCTTGCAAGCTTTGTTTGGTCCAACGAGAGCTTTTGTTTGGAACAAGTTGCAACACTGGGATTCCTCAACCGGTTGCACACTAAGTACACGTGAAGATACAACAATAGTGGCTGCACGCTCAACATATGCATCAGCACCAACCTCGTCGTCATCAATATCATCATCAGAAGCTTCTTCTCCACTTTCTACTTCACCTTGTTCATTAACAAACAGAACCTTGCTGTTTGGATAATCTTTCTTGTAGTGACCTCTACCTCCACAAGTATGGCACACCACATCACGAGTACGTGCAGTAGACATGTAGGAACCCGAGCTAGCAGCAGGAGCAGTGGGTTTCCGAGCATTAAAAGCAAACGAAGGTGTACTTGCGGGCTTGGCCGATGGTGTAAACGGAACATCAGCTGGTGACGCAGCTGTAGGACGAGTAGGTCTGGCCGAAAATCTGCTAGAGGATGGAAAACGAGCACGTGACTTCGCCTCTTCTGCCAACTGGGATTCGGCCTCTCTAGCATGATGCAACAACTCATTCGTGGTCTCATACTTGTGATGACGAACAATGCTCTTGATTGGTAACTTCAAATTGTTTAGGAATCGCTACATGGTCATCTGAATGGACTCACGAATTCAAGCACGCTGCATAAGCATCTCCATCTCCATGTAGTACTCATCAACTGTCATGGTGCCTTGCTTCAGTTGCGTCAATTTATCAAAAACTGATCGCAAGTAGTTGGTTGGTACGAAACGAGCTTTCATGATTTGTTTCATCTCGCGCCAATCCCTCACAAGAAGTTCATTGGCCTCCCTTCTATGTTGCCCAAGTGCATCCCACCAACGTAAAGCATAACCATCAAATTCAGATGCGGCAAGTTTGACCTTCTTATCTTCTGGATAGTCAAATAAGCGCCAGAGTTTCTCAATCTTCAACTCCCAGGTGAGGTAGTCTTCAGGATCAATGGAACCATCAAACTTAGGAATTGAAAATTTTGGCTTGCCTAAACCGTCATCAGTAGCTTGGTTGGGCACACGTGGACCACGCCCAAGATGGGCAAACCCACGACCATGAGCAGGTGCATGGATAGGGGGAATAGCACATCCCCTGCCAACATGTGGAGGAGCATCAACAACGCTACCCTCATCGAAATCATCAAAGGCATCATCATGTTGAGGATCTTCCCTTCTATGTAAGGCGGCTGTCAAACCCTCAATGGACTGCTGAAAAGCGGTGACATTGCCATTGAGCGTAGCCACTTGCGTTTGGATAGTATCAACCGTCCCAACATGCTGATCCAATCTCATATTCATATCTTGGAGATTCTTGTCAATGGCACCTGTTGTGTTAGTAAACACACGTGTCAAGTGGGATTTCAAAGCCTCATATTCACGCCAATTGACGAGCTCCTCATCCTTCTATTTCTGCAACACAACATCATCATCACTAGAAGACATGATTAGTAGGTTAGTGCAAATATCAAAATCTATATGGTGGAAACGCTCACAACTCACTCACAACTAATAAGAAGGATATCTTACCGTTCTAAAGTGAATAGAGATGCTCTACCAAACGAAATCAAAGACTGATGCACTTGATGTGATGGAGTGAATATCAAAGGTATAGAGAACGATCACAGGGCACACAGGTTATTTAAGGTGGAGCTATAGGTATGGTATCCTATCTACACCGCAAACAAGTCCTAGTGCTGATCGTACAAATACCCAAGAAAAACACACAGTGGAGAAAAAACGTGGCAAAGCAATTTATGAAAAGGAATATTGCAATGCACAAGAGAGACGCTAGTAATAGCTCAAATAGAACAGGCACAAGATTGCTCAATCTACTAGTGCTATACACAACAAGGCCTCCAATATTGCACACTTCGATATCTCTTTTTGTCAGGCTTGTAGCTCTTTTCTCTTTTTTTTATACTGATTCTCTTTTCTTTTCTATTTTTTTTTTGATTTTTCAACTATATTACTCAAATGCAAACGAGTACAACAACTTATAACAGAACTGGGCCGGATAGTCCGGTTGATATGCGCCGGAGACTCCGGTTGAGCCAGATAGTCCGGTTTTGCCTGTCGAAAATTTTTGCACTTCAAAACCCTAATGAGCAGCATGTCGGAGCAAAGCAACTAGTCTCGTGGGTACGTTCCTAGGCACAGATGCTGTAGATAGGCTGTGTCTATGGTATGCAAACAAAAGTACGCTATGTGGAGTCAAAAAAACGATAAAGACTTGCGGAAACGATAATGGTGGGAACAGGGGAAAACAAGATCAAACCCTAAACCTAGACACAAACAGAAACTAGACTCCTACGAGGAAAACTTGCAGATCGCATCTACGAGAAGATACAATCAGCAACTAAAACTCGAAAACGATGCAATCTAGTCTATGGCAAATCTTTTTGTAAGGCTTTTTCTGTATAGGACGAAAAACACTCTCTAATCTATGGATGGATTTGTGGATGCTTACCGAGGCAACGCTGGAACTCTGATACCAAGATGATATGGGGTGGCCCGATCTTCTCAGTAAGCGGATGGCGGTGATGATGGTGGATGATAGATAACTAGCCTGTAGCTATGAACTCTCCCGCTCGATCCCTGATGCCAATGCAATAGCTCTCAAACCTTGTAGGATATTCACAACACCACGCTCTTGCGCACGCAGCCGTGACCACGAACGGTAGTATGCAATCTACTAATTCCCAATGGAACAACAAATCACACTCAATTATAGTTGGTAGATTCGAACACAGGGTAATTCCAGAGGTTCTATGAAAGAAACAACTCCAAAATATTTTAACGTGGTCTAAAACCTAACTCGGGGTCGTCCCAGGGCTTATAAGGTCAGCTGGGGCGGCCAGAAACCAAAACGTAACGCAAACAACTCAAACTGATACAAACCGACTCGGACCAGATTCGGTCGGCGGGCGGACACTCCGGTTGAAATTGGCCGGATAGTCTGGTCAGGCCGGACTCTCCGGGTGGAGCGTGCCGGACAGTACGGTCTGGCCAGAAACTTCAAAGTTTCCGGATGGTGTCCGGGCAGTGTCCGATTTGATATACTGATTGTCCACGCCAGTTCACCTCTCGACCTGGCCGGACAGTCCGGGTGGATCCGGCCGGACACTCTGGTCGTGGCAGATCTTCTTGCCTCCGTCTTGATGATCTTCTCTTGCGCCTTCCTCCCGCTCCTCCCTCGCGCATCCTTGGGCGATCATCATGTTGGGCTTCTCTTGTATCCCTTCTCCTCCTCGCGCCATGCTTGTTTCTCCAACGAACCTGATCATACACAAATGCATAGACTTAGGAAATATAAAGTTCTCATCAATCAAAGTACCAGATTCGTTTAGGAGTAAATTCACCTGTTGATCTAGTAGCTTAGCATGAGCTCTTGTAATAGGTCCAATTCTAATCTCTTTGGACTGATCCTTTCTTGCAAAAGTTGTAGCATCTTCAGTAGTCATTGGGGTAGGTGTAATTGTAGGGATGTCCTCATCAAACAGGCTGCCGTGGCACAAAAACCGATGCTTTCTCTGCCACGGCAGGACATGCCTCTGTGCCTTGGGCCAAACCCATTTTGGGTCGGTTTGTATCTAATTGAATCGTACCACACATAGTTATGTTTTAAACCACATTAAAATATTTTGGAGTTGTTTCTTATTAGAACCTCTAGAATTACTTGTGATCGAATTACCTACTGCAATTGAGTGTGATCTGTTGTTGCACTGGGAATCAGTAGATTGAAGACTACCATTCCTGGTCGACGGCTACGTGCGCAAGAGCATAGTGTTGTGAATATCCCACAGGGTTCGAGAGTTATTGCATTGGCATCAGGGTTCGAGCGGGAGAGTTCATAGCTACAGGCTAGTTATCTACCAACCATCATCATCATTGCCATCCCCTTGCCGAGAATATCGGGCCACCCCATATCATGGTCGTCCACCACAACAAGAAATAGTTCAAGCGCAACCTCCACAAGAACAAGAGTTTCATGGTGGCGACCATCGCAATGATACGTGCCAACACCCACACCATGACCATCGCCAACCACCACAAGTCAATCGAGCACCACAATGGGATACATGTGATGATGATGAGGATGCATGTCGCGCGATACACAACAACTGCTATGCTTAACCCCACCATTGTCATCAACAACCAATGAATGCAAATGATCCCGAGCAAAGACATAGAAGAGACTTTGAGAATCAAGCAACTCCTCCACCACCACCTCGAGACAATCGAGCTCCTCCTCCTCCACGTGCTCCAAGTGAAGCAAGCATGCGACAAGAACACCGCAACCACCACCGTGAGCATGAAGATAGCAAGTTTGGGAAGCTTAAGTTCATTATGCCCAAGTTCAAGGGAGAGGAAGACACGGATACATACATTGATTAGGAGCTCAAAGTTGACAAAACCTTCCAAGTCCACAATTACTACGAAGAGAATAAAGCTTCAATGGCATCCCTTGAGTTTGAGAACTGTGGAAATGTTTGGTGGGAAGACTTCCAAAAGAACTGCGAAAAGCAAGATGAACCTCCAATTGAAACTTGGACCGAGATGAAGGAAGCGACGTACAAGAGATTTGTCCCTGAGCATTATAGACAAGATCTCTTCGACAAGCTACAAAATTTGAAGCAAGGCACCAAATCAATTGAAGAGTTCTATATGGAAATGGAGAAAACTATGACGCGAGTTGATGTGAGAGAACCCGAAGAGCAAACCATAGAAAGGTTCCTCAACGGTTTGTGCCGACTAATAAGGAATTCTGTTGACTTTCAACCGTACAAGAACCTCACCGAGATCCTCCATCAAGCTACTAAAGCTGAGTGCCACTTTCAAAAGGAGAATGCTTATGAGAAGTCCAAGGCATACTTTGCGTTTGTTAATGCAAATGCTTCCAACAAGCGAACAAACCAAGCACCATGCTCATTCAAGCAAGCAAAGACCGTGGTATCACCCGCCTCCAACATGACATCAGATTGTCAAGTCACTTGCTTCAAGTGTGGAGTGAAAGGTCACAAGTCATATGAGTGCACCAACACAAGGGTGATGCTTATGGAAGAGAATGGTGCAACCTACTCCGTGAGTGAAGAGGAATATGAAGCGTTGACTGAACGAGTGATTGCAAGGGAAGCCGCGATGGAAGTGGATGACACCCTCATATGCGAGCATGATCCAAGACCTTCCCTAGTCATTGATCAAGTCTTGACAACAAACTCCATACCAAGAGAGGACCAATGCCTCAATATCTTCCAAACTCATGCTGGAATTGATGGCAAGTCCATAAAGTTGATCATGGATGGAGGTAGTTTCCACAACCTCGCAAGTACAGAGCTTTGTGAGAAACTCAAGCTGCCTTGCATCGAGCACCCTCACCCCTATCACGTCAAATGGCTTGATGACAATGGAGCACTCAAGATAACATCAAAGGTCAACGTCTCCTTCAAGATTGGCCGATATGAAGACTATGTTGAGTGTGATGTCGTGCCAATGTCCATGTGCCACATGCTACTTGGGAGACCATGGCAATACGATAGAAGAGCAATACATCATGGTTCCACCAACCAATACTCCTTCAAGTGGAATGACAAGACATTCGTGCTCCAACCCATGATGCCAAGCCAAGTTATCACATCCAATATGACATCCATGCACAAGATAAAGCAAGCTAAGGACCCTTGTGAAATGAGTGGTGAGAGAGTGAACCACCATCACGAGAGTGAGTGCCTCAAGCCCCAAATGAGTGCAAAAATCATGAGTGCCATGAAACAAGCCACCAAATGTGAGAAGAGAGACTTGAGTGTCACCCATACTAACAATCCATCATACAATTCTCTCTCTTTGTTGTCGGTTTTGCAAGGTACCCAAGATAGACCACCACCTTCAAGGATCATGCTACAAGATCTCCAACCACAACATGATGGAAAGAAGTACGACAAGCTCTTCACCAAGTTTTAGAATGGCTTTGACACTGGTGATCCGTCCGTGTACAAGAAGAAGGCGAAGAGCAAGAGCACACTTCCTTCCTTGCATGATGAAAGAACATTGTCGAGGTCGACTCGTTTTCAAGCAGGGGGATATGATGCAGCCCAACACTTGGCTCTCACCATTGATCCACATCATGCTACAGCAACCACTCATACATAGGTGAATTTCTTCCTTCCCTCACTCCCCTTTGGTTATCATATGAATGGGATCGTACTTGAGACAAATGCGTATGATATGACTAGGCCCATGACCATGATGCCAAGAGGAAACAACAAGGATGAACCTGGAGCCAAGACCCTCAAGCAAGAAGCATGGAGAAGAAGAAGGAAGAAGGATTCCGGTGCTAGGCCTAGCGCCACTAGAATCCACACCGGAATTTCTGGTGCCAGGACCAGTCGATCGGAACCCTCCCCGGAATTTCTGGTCGCCGTAGAAGCAAATCGGCTAGCACCAATGCCATGCATACGTGTAATCTGGCACCCACTAGAAATCCCGGCGCCAAGGCCGGCGCGACCGAAGTTATTGTCGGAATGACAGTCTGCGCACTGAGAAGGGTTTGATACCCAGAATATTCCCTCCTACCAAACCCCTTCACCCCTAGTACTATAAATACCCCCTTGTGGCTCAGATCTGGGAAGAGATGATGATGAATTGAGGCATGTGCCTAACCCTAGATGGGAACCCCTCTCAATAGTAGATCTATGAGTTGTACAAGGCCTTGGAGTCGGTGCCCTTCTCCAAGTCATCAAGACCCACTTCAAGTGTTTGGTCTCTCCCTATCAAGGATTCTAGTAGTGCTTGGTCTCTCACCTTTGGGATTCTACTTGGTTGCTACTCTCTCCTTGATTTGGATTCTATTATCTGCTTGTTGATCTCTCCTTTGGTGATTCTACCACAAGGTCTCTCGCCGAGGATTCTATTGGATTGGTTGTTCGACCCAATGGGAGCAAATCGAATCGGGTGTGATTTGACGTGTGTTTGTATCTTTACCTTTCATTAGAGTTGCGTTCATCATGTTCATCGCATGTTCCCTCACTCTTTGCCTCAAATCCGTAAAGATTGGGCCACTCCAAGGGTAAAGCCACAAGGTGACCCATAACACTCTTTGTATTGGGAGACTATGTATCTTACTATTTTTCTTTTGCTTTTCTTTTTCTCCTTTTTTATTCTTTTTCTCCCTTTCTATACTACTATGTCAACTCTTGAATGTGCTTACACACTCTCACTTTCCAAGTACAAGTGCACAATTCTTAGGCAAACACAAAATGAGCTGCTCTCATAGGATAGATACACACAAGGAAGAAGGGTTAACAAGGTGGTGCAAGTTATACCTTCGGTATTGACCACTTACTACTGGTGTTGGGATGATGTTCGGGTGTCGTGGTGTCGAGGAGCGCAGAAAGTGGTGATTTTCGGAAGCTTATAGTTAGTTGGGAAACACACACACGATACACGAACAAACCAAAAGGGGAAAAGTCACAGAACATATTCGAGGAGAAATGATGGAGATCGAAAAATCTGTCTGTCTCGAGTGATAGTGTCACAAATGGAACGGTAGTACCGGTGACTGGTAGTACCGCTGTTGGAAGCCAGTAGTACCACTCGCCGGTAGTATCGCTCAACTATGCGAGTACCGCTAAACCGAATCCTGGGCGCGGAGATCTCGAACTTGGGTGGAAATTCAGCCAAAAATCCTCAAATATGCGGAAATCTGACCAAAATTGGGGCTAGAAACTCACAAAGAAGGAAGATCGACATCTTAAGCAACAGATATATGGACCAAAACCTCGAAATACGCAGCAAATCCAGAGATCGATCCGAAGGCAATTTGGGGCTATTTTGAGGGGATTTGTGAAATTTGGTGGATAGTAGAAAAAATATGGGGAAATTCGTGAGCAACGAAGCTCTTGATACCCATATGTCGAGGGCAAACCTCGAGGGCGACCCGATCTTTCATGAACCCCTTGAAATTGAGGTGGAGTGAGTGGGGAAAGAGGGAGAGGTTGGAATCCACGAACTCTCGCACGAAGAACATGATGAACACACGCACACACGAAGACACGATACACACCTATAGCTCACGCCGGCAGTGACCGGTCTGGCGCAATCCCTAGGATCGCCGTCGGGCGGAGTACTCTCTCTCGAACCGACACGATGAGTAGGGAGTCTTGTTGAGATCTTGACATCTTGGCAAAGGGACTCTGATGCCAAGGCCTTGTACAACGAGGGAGGCACGATGCAAACTCCAACAAGGTTTGTGATATTTCGTGCTCCTCTATCAAAGGAGCATGAGGAAAGAATTAGATAGATCCACAAGGGGTGTACACTAATTGCAAATATCAAGCCTAGGGTTTACAATAGAGGTGGTGGACTATATATAGGCCAGCCACAGGTTCAAGGGTAATTTGGGCAACTTAAAATATAAAAGGGTGCGTTACAGGGCCTAAGGGCAGACGTGGTGCATGCAGGCACCAGGTCGTTCGGTAGCAACAGACCTAGCAACCTCTAGTACTGGTGACAGTCGGCTTTACCGCATGCTGGTACCGCATCAAGCCAACACGATGACATGGTCTTCAAGGGCGCGTGGTAGTACCACTTGCTGCAGGTGGTAGTACCGGTCGAAGCGGTAGTGTTGATGTCTTGGTATCGGTGAGGCCTGGGGCTTTAGGCAGTGGCTCTCTGTCCGGTGTGGTAGTACCGCTGTCGCCAGGCGGTAGAACCACTAGAGCAGTAGTACCGTAGTTTGTGGCTGGTAGTACCGGTGGCGCTAGACAGCTGCTGGAGGCTTCAGCCGTGGCTGCTCCGCTTCGTGGGTTCATGTCTTGATACCTGAGGATACAAAGCGTCGAAGTATGAATTAGCAAGCCATCCAAGGACGTATCAAAGTCACACGAGGATATGAGCGAATTCACCTTAGCTTGGAGGATCTTGGCTCGGACACAAGTCATCGGTCCACTTGGGGGACTTGGTGGTGTAGATGAAGGCGCGCCCGTAGGATGGGTTGCATCATCCTCCACACGTCTAACCTGGCTGACATTAATAGCATCTTGCAGAACTGGTCACAGTTGTTCTCCATGTGGGTGTTCCTAGCTCGCCCCTCCATCTAGACATCACATGTCTCTCCTATCTTCTTCGATGATGAGTCTCTCCAAGCTTAAGGTTCTTGCCTAAACACTGCAACAAAATGCCCGTGGACAGATAATGTCTCTACTAACTATCAATAATTGTAAAAAACAGTATTAGGTTATACAGTACAATAAAATATAATCTAAGAAAGTAAAGTGGATCATTTTTCTTATCGAAGTACACAAAGTCTTAATTCCAGCTAGCATGAACGCCACTTATATTAGTACTGCCAAGGTCTAGGCATCACATTAGTGCAGTTCATTATCGACCAGTACAAGTATAGAACACCTAAGAATAGAAGAACAAACGAACATGATGAGCTCTATCTGCTGCCAATACTAGAGATGCATACATACACTTGAAATTTTGACAAAAATCAGGGTAGGGTAGTAGCTGTCCTAACTTGCCCAAATTAAGGGACCTCCGCCCTTGAGACCAGCCAAGCAAAATATGCCTAGTTACCTCCCAGGTCATCATCAGTCGTGGATTGATCAATACAGAATCTGATGACGACATCCCTACAATTACACCTACCCCAATGACTACTGAAGATGCTACAACTGTCGCAAGATAGGGTCAGTCCAATGAGATTAGAATTGGACCTATTACAAGAGCTCGTGCTAAGCTACTAGATCAATAGGTGAATTTACTCCTAAACGAATCTGGTACTTTGATTGATGAGAACTTTATACTGCCTAAGTCTATGCATTTATGTATGATCAGGTTCGTTGGAGAAACAAGCATGGCGCGAGGAGGAGAAGGGCTACAAGAGAAGCCCAACATGATGATCGCCCAAGGATGCACGAGGGAGGAGCAGGAGGAAGACGCAAGAGAAGATCATCAAGACGGAGGCAAAACGATCTGCCACGACCGGAGTGTCCGGCCGGATCCACCCGGACTGTTCGGCCTGGTCGAGAGGCAAACTAGCGTGGACATTCTGTCTGCCAGTTCGGATACTACCCGGACACCGCCCGGAAATTTCAAAGTTTCCGGCCATACCGGACTGTCCGGCACACTCCACCCAGAGTGTCCGGCCGATTTCGACCGGAGTGTCCGCCCGCTGACCGAATCTGGTCCGAGTTGGTTTGTATTAGTTTGAGTCGTTTGCGTTTATTTTCGGTTTCTGGCTGCCCCAGCTGCCCTTATAAGCCCTGGGACGACCCCTAGTTAGGGTTTAGACCACGTTAAAATATTTTGGAGTTGTTTCTTTCATAGAACCTCTGGAATTACCCTGCTTTCGAATCTACCAACTATAATTGAGTGTGATCTGTTGTTCCATTGGGAATTAGTAGATTGCATACTACCGGTCGTGGTCATGGCTGCGTGCGCAAGAGTGTGGTATTGTGAATATCCTACAAGGTTCTAGATCTATTGCACTAGCATCAGGGATCGAGCGGGAGAGATCATAGCTACGCACTAGTTATCTACCATCATCATTGCCATCCGCTTACTAAGAAGATCGGGCCACCCCATATCATCTTGGTATCAGATTTCCAGTGTTGCCTCGGTAAGCATCCACAAATCCATCCATAGATTAGAGAGTGTTTTTCGTCCTATACAGAAAAAGCCTTACAAAAAGATTTGCAATAGACTAGATTGCATCGTTTTCGAGTTTTAGTTGTTGATTGCATCTTCTCGTAGATCCGATCTGCAGGTTTTCCTCGTAGGAGTCTAGTTTCCGTTTGTGTCTAGGTTTAGGGTTGATCTTGTTTTCCGTGGTTCCCACCGTTACCGTTTCCGCAAGTCTTTATCGTTTTTCCGAGTCCACATAGCGTACTTTTGTTGACATACCATAGACATAGCCTATCTACAGCATCTGTGCCTAGGAATGTACCCACGAGACTAGTTGCTTCGCTCCGACAGGCTTCTCATTAGGTTTTTGAAGTGTAGAAATTTTCGACAGGCAAAACCGGACTATCCGGCCGAATCACACCAGACTATCCGGCCCAACCGGAGTCTCCGGCGCATATCAACCGGACTATCCGGCCCAGTTATGTTATACATTTCTGTACTCGTTTGCATTGAGTAATATAGTTGAAAATCAAAAAAAAAAGAGAAAAGAAAAGAGAATCAGTATTAAAAAAAGAGAGAAAGAGCTACAAGCCTGACAAAAAGAGATATAGAAGTGTGCAATATTGGAGGCCTTGTTGTGTATCACACTAGTAGATTGAGCAATCTTGTGCCTGTTCTATTTGAGCTATTACTAGCGTGTCTCTTGTGCATTGCAATATTCCTTTTCATAAGTTGCTTTGCCATGTTTATCTCCACTGTGTGTGTTTCTTGGGAATTTGTACGATCATCACTAGGACTTGTTCGCGGTGTAGATAGGATACCATACCTATAGCTCCACCTTTACATAACCTATGTGCCCTGCGATCGTTCTCTATACCTTTGATATTCACTTCATCACATCAAGTGCATCAGTCTTTGATTTCGTTTGGTAGAGCATCTCTATTCACTTTGGAACGGTAAGATCTCCTTTCTTATTAGTTGTGAGTGAGTTGTGAGAGTTTCCACCATACAAATTCTGATTTTTGCACTAACCTACTAATCATGTCTACTAGTGATGATGATGTTGTGTTGTAGAAAAAGAAGGATGAGGAGCTCGTCAATTGGCGTGAATATGAGGCTTTGAAATCCCACTTGATACGTGTGTTTACTAACACGACATATGTCATTGAAAAGAATCTCCAAGATATGAATATGATATTGGATCAGCATGTTGGGACGGTTGATACTATCCAAACGTAAGTGGCTACGCTCAATGTCAATGTCACCGCTTTGCAGCAGTCCATTGAGGGTTTGATAGCTGCCTTACATAGAAGGGAAGATCCTCAACATGATGATGCCTTTGATGATTTCGATGAGGGTAGCGCTGTTGATGCTGCTCCACATGTTGGCAGGGGACGTGCTATTCCCCCTGTCCATGCACCTGCTCATGGTCGTGGGTTCGCCCATCTTGGTCGTGGTCAACGTGTGCCTAACCAAGCTGCTGATGACGGTTTGGGCAAGCCAAAATTTTCAATTCTAAGTTTGATGGTTCCATTGATCCTGAAGACTACCTCAAATGGGAGTTGAAGATTGAGAAACTCTAGCGCTTATTTGACTATCCAAAAGATAAGAAGGTCAAGTTGCAGCATCTGAATTTGATGGTTATGCTTTACATTGGTGGGATGCTCTTGTGCAACATAGGAGCGAGGACTATGAACTTCCTGTGATGGATTGGCGTGATATGAAGCAAATCATGAAAGCTCGTTTCGTACCAACCAACTACTTGCGATCAGTTTTTGATAAATTGACGCAACTGAAGTAAGGCACCATGACAGTTGATGAGTACTACATGGAGATGGAGATGCTTATGCAGCGTGCTAGAATTCGTGAGTCCATTGAGATGACCATGCAGCGATTCCTAAACAATTTGAAGTTACTGATCAAGAGCATTGTTCGTCATCACAAGTATGAGACAATGCATGAGTTGTTGCATCATGCTAGAGAGGCCGAATCCCAGTTGGTAGAAGAGGCGATGTCACGTGCTCGTTTTCTGTCCTCCAGCAGATTTTCGGCTAGGTTTACACCTTCTACAGCCGCGCCACCAGCTGCTGCTCCCTTTACACCATCGGCCAAGCCTGCAAGTACACCTTCGTTTGGTTCTAATGCTCGGAAACCCGTTGTTCCTGCTGCTAGCTCGGGTTCCTACATGTCTACTGCACGTACTCGTGATGTCGTGTGCCATACTTGTGGAGGTAGAGGTCACTACAAGAAAGATTGTCCAAACAGCAAGGTTATGTTTGTTAATGAACAAGGTGAAGTAGAAAGTGGAGATGAAGCTTCTGATGATGATATTGATGACGGCGAGGTTGGTGCTGATGCATATGCTAAGCGTGCACCCACTATTGTCGTATCTTCACGTGTACTTAGTGTGCAACCGGTTGAGGAATCCCAGCGTTGCAACTTGTTCCAAACAAAAGCTCTAGTTGGACCAAACAAAGCTTGCAAGGTAATTATTGATGGAGGTAGCTGCAGAAATCTTGCAAGTAAGGAACTATGTGCCAAACTGAATTTGACATACTTACCTCATCCCAAGCCATACTACATACAATGGTTGAGCAACAATGGTGAGATGAAGGTAAATCATATGGTACGCGTGAATTTTCAAATAGGGCCATACAAAGATTCTATTGATTTTGATGTGGTTCCTATGACTGTTTGTCATCTACTATTGGGTCGTCCTTGGCTCTATGATCGCCTTGTGCAACATAATGGCCGAGCAAATACATATCACTTGGAATTCAAAGGAAAGAAGATTACTATGCAGCTAATGACACCACAAGAAATTGTGAATGATTCTCGCCAGAAGATAGAGGTGAACTTGAAGGAAGATACTACCACTCGGCGAGACTGTGTCACATCTGTTCCTGATGTAATTGAGCCGAAATTGAGTGATATAACGAAAAGTGAGAGAGTGCCCGGGTTATTGATATTAGCCACCAAGGAGGATATGAGAGAGTTTCGTGAGGATCCTACAACCATGCCACTTGTGATCATGTATAAGGGCAAGGTATTGGTTTCTAACGACATGACCCCTATTTCTCTTGGTGTCTCTTCTGTTTTGCAGGACTTTGGGGATGTGTTTCCAGAAGACGTACTCGTAGGTTTGCCTCCATTGCATGGTATAGAACATCAAGTGGACCTGATTCCTGGCGCCACACTTCCCAACCGTGCACCTTACAGGACTAATCCCGAAGAAACTAAGGAAATTCAGAAGCAAGTACAAGCGTTGCTGGATAAAGGGTACATTCGTGTCTCTCTTAGCCCTTGTGTTGTTCCTGTTATTTTACTTCCTAAGAAAGATGGTACATGGCGCATGTGTGTTGATTGTAGAGCGATTAATAACATCACTATTCGATATCGTCATCCTATTCCACGCTTAGAGGATATGCTAGATGAATTGAATGGTGCTGCTGTTTTCTCTAAAATTGACTTGCGTAGTGGTTATAATCAAATTAGGATGAAAGAAGGGGATGAATGGAAAACTGCTTTCAAAACTAAATTCGGTTTGTATGAGTGGTTAGTCATGCCGTTTGGTCTTACAAATGCACCTAGTACTTTCATGCGTTTGATGAATCATGTTTTGAGAGAGTTTATTGGTCATTTTGTGTTGTTTACTTTGATGATATACTTATATACAGCCACACCGAATCTGAACATTGCACTCATATTAGACAAGTTTTGCAAGTGTTACGTGATAATAAACTGTATGCTAATCTTGAGAAGTGTACATTTGCAAAAGATAAGGTCATATTCCTAGGATTTGTTGTTTCTAAGCATGGAGTAGAGGTGGATCAATCTAAAATTGAATCAATTCAGAATTGGCCTACTCCAATGAATATTATTCAAGTGCGTAGTTTCCACGGTCTCGCTGGTTTCTATAGGCGCTTTGTGAAAGATTTTAGCACCATTGCTGCACCATTAAATAATTTGACAAAGAAAGGTGTTCCTTTTGTGTGGGGCGCGGCCCAAGACATTGCATTTGATACATTAAAACGTTTGCTTACTTCTGCACCATTACTTGCATTACCTGATTTTTCAAAGCAATTTGAAGTTGAATGTGATGCTATTGGTATAGGCATAGGTGGCATTTTGATGCAAGAGGGTCGGCCTATAGCTTATTTTTCTGAGAAATTGACTGGTGCTCGTTTGAATTATTCTATCTATGATAAAGAATTGTATGCACTTGTTCGAGTACTTGAGGTTTGGCAACATTATTTGTGGCCAAAGGAATTCATCATACATTCTGATCATGAAGCATTGAAATACTTGAAAGCTCAATCAAACTTGCATAGAAGATTAGCTAAATGGGTTGAGTTCATTGAGTCTTTTCCTTAAATCATTAACTATAAGAAGGGAAAAGAGAACGTTGTTGCTGATGCTCTATCTAGGAAGAACATGCTATTAACCAATCTTGATGTTAAAATTCCTGGATTAGAAGCTATTTGTGCACTTTATGCAACTGACCATGATTTTGCTGAACCATATCGTTTGTGTGCTCTTAGAAACGCGTGGGATAAGTATCATATACATGATGGATATTTGTTTCGAGCTAACAAACTATGTATTCCAGAATCGTCGTTGCGTTTGTTCTTAGTGCAGGACTCACATGCTGGTGGTTTGATGGGTCACTTTGGGCGTGAGAAGATGTTGCTCATGCTTGCTGATCACTTTTATTGGCCCAAGATGAGGCGTGATGTGTACAGATTTCTGAGCCGATGTATTACATGCCACAAGTCGAAATCTAAGCTGAAGCCTCACGGTTTGTATACACCTCTCTCTGCATCGACTACTCCATGGGAAGACATTAGTATGGATTTTGTGCTAGGTCTACCTAAAAATCAGAGAGGTCATGATTCTATATTTGTGGTAGTGGATAGGTTCTCTAAGATGGCTCATTTTATTGCCTGCCACAAAAGCGACGATGTGTCGCATGTTGCTAACCTGTTTTTCAGGGACATCATGAAATTACATGGAGTACCAAAGACGATTGTTTCTGACCGGGATGTGAAGTTCATGAGCTACTTTTGGAAGACCTTATGGGGAAAGCTAGAAACGAAGTTGCTGTTCAGTACTACATGTCATCCCCAAACAGATGGTCAAACGGAGGTGGTGAATCGAACATTGTCACAGCTGCTAAGGACCATGATTAAAAAGAATCTGCGGGAGTGGGAAGAGTGTTTGCCACATGTTGAATTTGCTTACAACAGGGTTGTGCATTCAACTACTCAGCTTTGTCCCTTTGAGGTGGTGTATGGTTTCAAACCATTGACGCCACTTGATATGTTGCCTCTGCCATTACATGAGATAGTTGATATGGAGGCATCAAAATGTGCTGATTATGTGAAGAAAATACATGAGAAGACTCGAGAGGCTATTGAGAAGAAAGGCAAGAACATTGCTGCTGCAAGGAATCAAGCAAGGAAAGAAGCGTTGTTCGAGCCTAGAGATATGGTTTGGGTGCATCTACGCAAGGATAGGTTTCCACTACTTCGAAAGTCCAAATTGAAGCCATGTGGTGCTGGTCCTTACAAGGTGTTAGCCAAGATTAATGATAACGCCTACTCTGTTGATATACCTATTGAGGAGTTTGGTGGAGTTAGCAACAGCTTCAAAGTTGCTGATTTGTCACCATATGCTGGAGTAGACCTTGGAGCGTCGAGGTCGACGCCTTTTGAGGGGGGGGGGAGATGATGAGGACATCCCTACAATTACACCTACCCCAATGACTACTGAAGATGCTACAACTGTTGCAAGATAGGATCAGTCCAATGAGATTAGAATTGGACCTATTACAAGATCTCGTGCTAAGCTACTAGATAAACAGGTGAATTTACTCCTAAACGAATCTGGTACTTTGATTGATGAGAACTTTATACTGCCTAAGTCTATGCATTTATGTATGATCAGGTTTGTTGGAGAAATAAGCATGGCACGAGGAGGAGAAGGGCTACAAGAGAAGCCCAACATGATGATCGCCCAAGGATGCGCGAGGGAGGAGCGGGAGGAAGGCGCAAGAGAAGATCATCAAGACGGAGGCGCAAAAATATCTGCCACGGCCGGATCCACTCGGACTGTCCGGCCTGGTCGAGAGGCAAACTGGCGTGGACATTCTGTCTGCCAGTTTAGATACTACGCAGACACCACCCGGAAACTTGAAAGTTTCCGGCCAGACCAGACTGTCCGGCACACTCCACCCGGAGTGTCCAGCCTGACCGGACTGTCCGGCCGATTTCGACCGGAGTGTCTGCCCGCCGACCGAATCTGGTCCGAGTTAGTTTGTATCAGTTTGAGTCGTTTGCGTTTAGTTTCGATTTCTGGCCGCCCCAGCTGCCCTTATAAGCCCCGGGACGACCCCTAGTTAGGGTTTAGACCACATTAAAATATTTTGGAGTTGTTTCTTTCATAGAACCTCTGGAATTACCCTATGTTCGAATCTACCAACTATAATTGAGTTCCATTGGATCTGTTGTTCCATTGGGAATTAGTAGATTGCATACTACCGTTCGTGGTCACGGCTGCGTGCGCAAGAGTGTGGTGTTGTGAATATCCTACAAGGTTCGAGATCTGTTGCACTGGCATCAGGGATCGAGCGGGAGAGATCATAGCTACGCACTAGTTATCTACCATCCACCATCATCATCGCCATCCGCTTACTGAGAAGATCGGGCCAGCCCATATCAGAATCTGAACTTATTATTATAGTTCACCTTAGATCTAGCCCAGAACTAGCTTGCATGTGTAAAAATATAGTATACAAACATGTTAAATGCACTAGATGAGAACTACTCAACACCAACCAATGTTAATGAAACACAAATAAAATGTTGACCGCATCACATCACCAAGATCAAAGGTTTCGAGGATTACGTACATACCGTGCTGCCACCATGATGTATGAGGGATGCAACGGCTCTATAGATGAGGTTGCATGGGCCGCTACCAACCCTTCATAGACGAGTAAGTTGCGGTGGTGATGGTCGTCAATGGAGGGAGGCGCAATGGCGATAAAAGTAGAGAGCTGGGGTTGGTGAGGGAATAAATGCGGCAAGGATAGACGCAAACACAAGGCATACAAAAAACACCAGACTTGAGATCTAGTGCCATGATGTGGACAAAGCAAACCTTTCCTCTCCCAGTATCTATGGTATAAGAATATCCAACGGCCACAAATACAGTACTGCTAATTGTCATGCCAAAATCAGTAACCTAGAAAATTGGGCATGACAGCTTAAGTGCTTGAATAGAGAAACATCAAATACGTAATATGAAAGTACATTACATGGTGTGATGTGGACATGAATTACCCAGATATAACCAAAACTATTACTTCTAGCCACGTTCATCAGGTGAATGATGTGTACATGAATAGCCCAGATATAACCAAAACTATTACTTCTGGTCATGTTCTTCAGGTGAATTCTAGGACTAATAATTTTATATATTATTTTAGTATTAAAGACAGAGATACAACACATCTTGTTAGTACATGCATAATTATGGAGTTATACAAACCACGCGTTAAGATGCAGGATAAGAATACTCCACCAATAGAGCTATACAACACACATACATTACATGTAGAGACATACCTTGGAGAGGAAGATAAGATTGTGTCGAGGACGACTTTAATTCAAGAAGGGAAGGATGATGAGGACATCCCTACTATTGATACACCCGCTACTCCTACGACAGCGTTACAGGGACCTCTCACAAGAGATCATGCACGACTACTCAATTATCAGGCACGACATCACACTCAACAGTGTCTTCATATGGGCCAATCTTGAAGGAGACGTTGAACTTTGATGTTATCTTGAGTGCTCCATTGTCATCAAGCCATTTGACATGACAGGGGTGAGGGTGCTTGATGCAAGGCAACTTGAGTTTCTCAAAAAGCTCTACACTTGGGAGGTTGTGGCAAATACCTCCATCAATGATCACCTTTATGGACTTGCCATCAACTTCAGCACGAGTTTGGAAGATATTGAGGTGTTAGTCCTCTCTTGGTATGGAGTTTGTTGTCAAGACTTGAGAAATGACTAGGGAAGGGCTTGGATCATGCTCGCATATGAGGGTGTCGTCCACTTCCATCGCGGCTTCCCTTGCAATCACTCGTTGAGTCAACGCTTCATATTCCTCTTCACTCACAGAGTAGGTCGCACCATTCTCATCCGTAAGCATCACCCTTGTGTTGGTGCACTCATATGACTTGTGACCTTTCACCCCACACATTAAGCAAGTGACTTGACAATCTGATGTCGTTTTGGAGGAGGGTGATATCATGGTCTTTGCTTGCTTGGATGAGCTCGGTGCTTAGTTTGTTGGCTTGTTGGAAGCATTTGCATTGACATACGCAAAGTATGCCTTGGACTTCTCATAAGCATTCTCTTTGCAAGTGGCACTCGGCTTTGGTAGCTTGATGGAGGAGCTCGGTGAGGTTCTTGTATGGCTTAAAGTCAACAATCTTCCTTATTGGGCAGCTCAAACCATTGAGGAACCTTGCTATGGTTTGATCTTCGAGTTCTCTCACATCGGCTCGCATCATAGTTTTCTCCATTTCCTTGTAGAACTCTTCAATTTATTTTCTGCCTTGCTTCAAGTTTTGTAGCTTGTCGAAGAGATCTTGTCTATAATGCTCGGGGACAAATCTCTTGTACATCACTTCCTTCATCTCGGTCCAAGTTTCAATTGGAGGTTCATCTTGCTTTTCGCGGTTCTTCTGGAAGTCTTCCCACCAAACATTTGCATAGTCCTTAAACTCAAGGGATGCCATTGAAACTTTCTTCTCTTCGGAGTAATTGTGGACTCAGAAGATTTTGTCAACTTTGAGCTCCCAATCAATGTATGTATCGATGTCTTCCTCTCCCTTGAACTTGGGCATAATGAACATGAGCTTCCCGAACTTCCATCTTCATGCTCACGGTGGTGGTTGCGGCGTTCTTGTCGCATGCTTGCTTCACTTGGAGCACGGGGAGGAGGAGGAGCTTGATTGCCTCAAGGTGGCGGCAGAGGATTAGCTTGATTCTCAAAGTCTCTTCTACGCCTTTGCTTGGGATCATTTGCATTCATTGGTTGTTGATGATGATGGTGGAGTTGAGCGTAATAGTTGTTGTGTATCGTGTGGCGTGCATCCTCATCATCATCACTTGTATCCCATTGTGGTGCTCAATTGAATTGTGGTGGTTGGCGATGGTCATGGTGTGGGTGTTGGCACCTATCATTGCGATGGTCGTCACCATGATGCTCTTGTTCTTGTGGAGGTTGCACTTGAACTATTGCTTGTTGCGGTGGGCGACCATGATATGGGGTGGCCCGATCTTCTCAGCAAGCGGGTGGTAATGATGATGATGATGGTTGGTAGATAACCAACCTGTAGATATGAACTCTCCCGCTTGAACCTTGATGCCAATGCAACAACTCTTGAACCCTGTGGGATATTCACAACACCACACTCTTGCGCACATAGCAATCGACCACAAACGGTAGTTTGCAATCTACCGATTCCCAGTGGAACAACACATCACACTCAGTTGCAGTAGGTAATTCAATCACAAGTAATTCCGGAGGTTCCAATAAGAAACAACGCCAAAAAAAATTAACGTGGTCTAAAACCTAACTTTGTGTGGTGCCCCATCTACTTAAGGACTAGGGGTGGTAGCCATCCTAAGAGTCCATAACACAAACGACTCTATTAGATACAAACCGACCCAGGATGGGTTCAGCCCAAGGCATGCATGTCCTTCTGTGGCAGAGAAAGCATCGGTTTTTATGACGCGGCAGCCTGTCATGGCAGAATAAGTGGACATTTCTATCCCGCGGTAGCCTGTCATGGCAGAGAACAGAGTGGTTTCTCTACTACGGTAGAGATCCTCTACCGTGTGTTGATCTTCTCCCTTTTAGCTCCTTGCGCATCCTCCCTCTTCTCCCACGCGTATTCTTCATTGATCAACACGCCATGCTCCATATGCCTCATCTCCTCGCTTCGTATTACGCCTTCTTTTTGTTAGGCCATGCGGAGATAAACAAAACTATTTCCCTACACGGTGATCCCAAGATCTAGCTCAGGTAGAAGAAGGATTACCACTAGACACACAGTTGCGGAATCGATGAAGCACGTCGCTTGATGCAGTGCAGTCCTCACGATCCGTTCCGGTTCCATGATTGTCGAAGTGCTAAACATACAACACCTCTGCCAGTATCCACACGTACGAGGAGGAGCGCCGACGTTGGACTTCTAGGTCCGGTACGACAGCGACATGACGGACTGGGGCTAGGGTTTCCAACACATGGGGTGACCTAACCTTTTGCTCTAAGGACCTGCGCCCTAGCTTATATAGGGAGTGAAAGTGGGATCCACTCACTTGTGGTCCATTCACTAAAAGGCCTATATTAGTCACTGCGAGTCCAACTCAATAACTAAGTCCATGTCTCTATTCGGGTCCAACTAAAATAGATTTCATGTTTGGGTCTAACCCAAACTTGCTCCCGCTCTTAAGTGTGTGACCCGACAGGCTCATGGTAACCTGGACACGATCCAAGTCTCACTCGTGACCGATCAGTCGGTAGCGGCTCCTAGCAGAACGTGCCGACTCCCAAGTACCAAAGAGTCATGACGACATACCTTCCAATGCGACTTTCGTTTGAGTCCCTTTGGCCTCACGATATACCTTGTCTAACTATAGGCGAATGATCGTCATCCCTTAAATAGTCCAACTCTCTTTCTCGATCCGAGATAAGTGATTCATCTGACTAACTCTTAGTCGATCGCCTCGGTTAACACTTAACCGAGTCGTGCATGGCCATGCTTTCCGAATCATATCTTTTGAGAGGGTCTAGAGAATATCTCTCCAGACGGAGGGGAAAAATCCCATCTTGGTTATTCACATCACATAGCTTGACTCTCAGTCGACCCGAAATCCGCCTTTATAACTTCCCAGTGACGGAACAACGTTTGATAGAACCTAAGTCGGTGATCCTCAACTCGGATTGTGCAATAACCTCAGGTCTAATGATTACATTGATTGACACATGCAAATGACGACTTGTTTGTTGTATCTCAATATCGGTCATTCTGACTCGCTAAACTCTGTAGCCGAATCCGTGTAAGTCGGAATAGCATCTCTATGCGCATGACGAGTGGAACCGAGTCATCTGCCGACTTTCACATTAGTCTAAGTTGTGTGTCCATAACAACCTCAACGACCAAGGACAATTAGTATTAACAACATGAATATATAGTTCCACAATCGAATCACCTATCCAATGATATATATCAGTAGTTCATACATGGACAATAACTTTATGAATACATTGGGAATAACATCATATATGATTGCCTCTAGGGCATATTCCCAACAATTTTCCCATGTACCTGATCATACAATAACACAAAGACTTAGGCAGTATAAAGTTGTCATTAAGTAAAACATCAAGATCATTAAGAAACAAGTTCACCTGTTGTTCAAGTAGTTTAGCACGAGCTCTTGTAATAATTCCAATTCTAATCTTATTGGATTTATCCTTCTTAGCAGCAACTGGAACATCTTCAATAGCAATTGGGGAAGGTAAGTATAGGGATGTCCTCATCATCTCCCCCCTTCAAAAGGAGTCATCCTCGATGCTCCAAGGTCTTCTCCATCATATGGTGACAAATCAGCAACGTTGAAGCTATTGCTAACTCCACCAACAACAATAGGAATATCAATCGAGTAGGCATTATCATTAATCTTGGCTAACACCTTGTAAGGACTAGCACCACGGGGCTTCATTTAGATTACCGCAGCTGGGGAAATCTATCCTTGCGCAGATGCACCCAAACCATGTCTCTAGACTTCAACAAAACCTCCTTTCTTGTTTCATTCCTTGCAGCAGCAATGTTCTGGCCTTTCTTCTCAATAGCCTCTCGAGTCTTCTCATGAATTTTCTTGACATATTCAGCACCTCATGTAATGGTAGAGGCAACAAATCAAGTAGCGTCAATGGCTTGAACCTATACACCACCTCAAATGGACAAAGCTGAGTAGTTGAATGCACATCCCTATTGTATGCAAACTCAACATGTAGTAAACACTCTTCCCACTCCCGCAGATTCTTCTTGATCATAGTCCTCAACAATTGTAACAATGTTCTATTCATCACCTCCGTTTGACCATCTGTTTGGGGATGTCATGTAGTACTGAACAACAACTTGGTTCCAATCTTCCCCCATAAGGTCTTCCAAAAGT
Organism: Avena eriantha; assembly: GCA_910589775.1. NCBI lineage: Eukaryota > Viridiplantae > Streptophyta > Magnoliopsida > Poales > Poaceae > Avena > Avena eriantha. The sequence continues at coordinate 267,991,717 of OU342741.1, read as the reverse complement.
AGCTCATGAACTTCACATCATGGTCAGAAACAATCGTCTTGGATACTCCATGTAGTCTCACAATGTCCCTGGAAAACATGTTAGAGACATGCCACGCATCGTTGCTTTTGTGGCAGGCAATAAAATGAGTCATCTTAGAGAATCTATCCACTACCACAAATATGGAATCATGACCTCTCTGAGTTTTAGGTAAACCTAGTACAAAATCCATGCTAATGTCTTCCCAAGGTGCAGTAGGTGCAGAGAGAGGTGTATATAAACCAAGAGGCTTCGACTTTGATTTGGACTTGTTGCATGTAATGCAGTAGCTCACAAATATGTATACATCACGCTTCATCTTGGGCCAATAAAAGTGATCAACAAGCATGGGCAATGTCTTCTCACGCCCAAAGTGACCCATCAAACCTCCAACATGTGATTCCTCCACTAAGAACAAACGCAACGACGAATCTGGAATGCATAATTTGTTAGCAGGAAAGAAATAGCCATCATGTATATGATACTTATCCCATGAATTTTTCAAAGCGCATAAGCGATATGGTTCAGCAAAATCATGATCAGTTGTATAAAGCGTACAAATACTTTCTTGTCCAGGAATTTTAACATCAAGATGTGTCAATAGCATGTTCTTCCTTGATAAAGCATCAGCAACCATATTCTCTTTTCCTTTCTTATACTTAATTATATTAGGAAATGATTCAATAAACTCAACCCATTTAGCTAATCTTATATGCAAGTTTGATTGAGATTTCAAATACTTTAATGCTTGATGATCAGAATGTATGATAAATTCTTTTGGCCACAAAACATGTTGCCAAACTTCAAGAACTCTAACAAGTGCATGCAATTATTTATCATAAATAGGATAATTCACTCTCGCACCAGCAAGTTTCTCAGAAAAATATGTTATAGGACGACCCTCTTGCATCAAAATGCCACCAATTCCTATACCACTAGCATCACATTCAACTTCAAATTGCTTTGAAAAATCAGGCAATGCAAGTAATGGTGCAGAAGTAAGCAAACGTTTCAAAGTATCAAATGCAATATCATGGGATGTGGCCCATACAAATGGCACACCTTTCTTAGTCAATTCATTCAATGGTGCAACAATAGTGCTAAAATATTTCACAAAGCGCCTATAGAAACCAGCTAAACCATGGAAACTACGCACTTGACTCACATTCATGGGAATATGCCAATTCTGAATTGATTCAATTTCAGATTGATCTACTTCTACACCATGCTTAGATACAACATATCCCAGAAATATAACTTTATCTTTTGCAAATGTGCACTTCTCAAGATTAGCATACAATTTTTTATCAAGCAACACTTGCAAAACTTGTCAAATATGATTCCAATGTTCAGTTTCATTATCGTTGTATATAAGTATATCATCGAAATAAACAACCACAAAGCGACCAATAAATCCTCTCAAAACAGGATTCATTAATTTCATGAAAGTACTATTTGCATTAGCAAGACCAAAAGGCATAACTAGCCATTCATATAAACCAAATTTTGGTTTGAAAGCAGTTTTCCATTCATCCCCTTCTTTCATTCTAATTTGATGATAGCCACTACGCAAATCAATCTTAGAGAAAATAGCAGCACCACTCAATTCATCTAACATATCCTCTAAGCGTGGAATAGGATGACAATATCGAATAGTGATATTATTTATAGCTCTACAATCTACACACATGCGCCAGGTACAATCTTTCTTAGGAACTAAAATAACAGGAACAACACAAGGGCTAAGAGAAACACAAATGTACCCTTTGTCCAACAATGCTTGCACTTGTTTCTACCCCATCCGCATGCGCTTCGCGCACCATTGACGCTTTCTCTCCTCTTATTTCTTCACTAGATCATGATGGCGCGCATTGCCGCGCCTATCCATTACAAAAATTGAATGAGAAGATTTTCGTAATTACATGGAAGCAAAAGCTAAGTAAAACCATAATGTGAACAATGGAAAAGGATAAATAGGTGTAAATAAGTTGTTACGCAGTATTTTCCTTTTTTAATGACAGGTACTCGGTTAGTCGCGAGTATAGTAACAAAAATATAATGTACGCAGACCAAATAACTAAAGTTTGTTTTGTAATTTTTAGTGATATGGATAGTAAAAAAACCTTGAATAGTACAAGATATTATTGTGAATATCCTAACATTTCACCTCTGCTATTAATCCACAAAGCTCTAGTATAGTAAAATTTCTCCAGCCTACATAAATAAACAAGGACAATGCTTTTTACCAGGATGGATAACATTTACAAAAGTTATAGGAAAAAATAAGCAAGTAATTTTGGGATATGATCTTGGTTGTTGATTGTAGATCAGCCTTCTGAAGTACACTGATATCTGCAATACCAAGAATCTGAAGAGAAAAATGCAATAAATTATGAAATATGGCAGGATAATATGGAAATCTAAAGAGAAAAATGGAACAAATTGTGAAAAATGAAGGTGAAAATCTGAAGTGAAAATGACCTATGTTGATGGGTTGATCCACCGATGTCATGAGAGTAATAGGTGAGGATGAGTAGCGAAAATGAACCTGAATGCATGATTGATATTGTTCCATAAACATCTCATCTAATCGACCAATGATCTATTCCTGTTGTCCTTTTCCCATTGAAATGGCATAAGTTCCTGTTAGACCATCAATGATCCTTCCTGCATAGACATATGAGCTAATTATGACTTATGAGTGTATGGAAGCAAGAACATTTTTGGTAGAAGACGCAATCAGAGAAGTACCATTTATAATCTTCACTAAAAGAGAAGTACCATTTACAATCTTCACTAAAAGATAGAATACGAAAGCTGCAAATTCTCAGTTTCTAAGTCATCGGTAACACATGTATAAACAACGAAATGACGAAAGTGTAACCCATAAGCACAATAGATTATGTGGGTCAAACATTCCATACCTAACTTCCAAACAAAATTTATTCTTTGAGTGAGGCTAAAATTGTCAACCCCTCTGACCCAAATTAGTTGACTTAGATTTGTCTAGATTCGATTGTATTTAGACATGATTTAGTATTAGATATATCTGTATCTTGACAAATTTGAGTCAAATAATTTTGATCAGAGGGAGTAGAACATACAAGTCTATATCACAGAGAAAAAAAATACCTCGTAGCATAATATCATTCTCAAGTTCTCCATCTGAAAAATTCTCTTGGAACACATACGGCAGCAGTCAGCCTCAAGGACGTTTGTGGTTGCCAGGTGAAGAATATTGATCTTCTCCTTGTAAAGGATGACTCTCTTGGAAGGTTCATCTCACTTTCTTGGGCAGGGGCCGTAATGGATCCGGACCTGGTCCTGGTAAGCAGCAACTTGGAGATGGCCGGAGCCGTGGTGGTGCGGGGTATCGGGGTCAACTATCGAGAAGTGGAGGCACGCAAAGGTAAGCAAGCTCGTGGAGGAAGGCAAGATACCACCGGTGTAGAGATGTGGAATGATCGGAGGCACGATCAGGATGGATTTAATCTCCCCGCCATATCTCTTAGGTCAAAGCACTGCCTTCGCCCTCGCGTCATGGCTCACCGTGACCTCTCTATGGGTGGGGAGCAAAAAGGCTGGCGGCATACAGCGAGATGAGGTGGACTTGGTCCACACGTGTACCCAGATGGGCTTTAGTGTGACTTTTTGGGCCCAATTAATCAGAACACTTCAATTTGACGTCGAGAGTAACATCCCCAAGGGATAGCAGCCACAATACGGGAAGTGAAGCACATCCAACAGCCAGGAATGTGCAAACAGAGTGATCGGACGGCAGAAATCGTTCAGATCGTGAGGAAGCTTCATTTTGTCCCAGTTTTAATATCCCTAATTGGAGGGTTTCAACAAGGTGAGCAAACGTAGCTACTCCAGTTGTTCCACCAACCCCAGCTCCTGACCTAGGTACATTCTTCTTGGTAGCTCAAGACCTTTCCTGTTCCTTGCTCCCGTGGATTGATACTAGTTTCTTACATTTTATCTCCTTTATTTCTTCGGGGTTGGTTCTGTAAAGTGAATGGTGTTGCGGGGCAACCTCAGGGATGGCCCGATCTTTTACGAATCCCTTGAAATCGAGGTGGAGTGAGTGTGGGGATGAGGGAGAGAGCAAAAACACAAACTCACACACAAAGAACACGATGAACACACACACACACGAAGACACGATACAAGCCAATTGCTAACTCTGGCGGCTACCGGTCCGGCGCAATCCCTAGGATTAGCATCGAGCGGAGGACTCTCTCGAACCGGCACGGCGAGTAGTGAGACTCGGTGAGATCTTGACGTCTAGGCAAAGGGACTCCGATGCCTAGGCCTTGTACAACGCAGAGGCACGATGCAAACTCCAACCAGGTTTGTGATATTTGGTTCTCCTCTATCAAGGAGCATGAGGCAAGAACTAGATAGATCCACAAGGGGTTTCCACTAATTCCAAATATCAAGCCTAGGGTTTACAATAGAGGTGGGGGACTATATATAGGCCAGTCACAAGTTTAGGGTAATTTAGGCATTAAAGTAGAGTTCTGGGCGAAGTAGACGGGTACATGGGCCTTAGGGCCCAGCTATGGCTCGCAGGCCCATCTTCAGGTCGGACAGTCCGGGTCGAGTAGACTGGATAGCCCAGGGTGGCTAGACACTCCGGGTAGTGTTTGGATAGAGTCCGATGTAGCAAACAGACTGTCCACACCCGGACAGGGCTGGGGTAGGCTGGACACTCTGGCGGGATCAAGCCGGATAGTCCGGTTGCGCCGGACATTCCGGCTGGACTCGGGCGGACTCTCCGGCTCAGGAAGCTTCAAGATAGGTGCAACTTCCAGGCTCGACACGGCGGGGATTCGTACCTGATAATGCACAGAGTAGTGGCATAAAGTAGCAAGTCATCCAAGTGTATGTCAACGTCACATGATGAGAGGAGCAAATTCACCTTAGCTTGAAGGAGCTTGGCTCGGGCACAAGTCATTGGTCCACTTGGGGGACTTGGTGGTGTAGATGTAGGAGCGTCCGTAGGACGGGCTACATCAGCTCCCCCCTTGGGAAAGAGTCATCCTCAACTCTTCATGGTTATCATCTTGAACATCTCCATGGTAGGGTGAGAGATCCTTGACATTGAATGTATTGCTTGTAAGATACTTAGAGGTCGGTATGTCGATGATGTAGGCGTTGTTGTTGATTTTCTTGAGGACCTGGAAGGGACCATCTCCTCTTGTCTTAAGCTTGGATTCACGTTCCTTGGGGAAGCGGTCTTTGCTTAGGTGTATCCACACAAGATCACCTTCTTCGAAGATCAACTCTCGCTTGTCCTTGTTCAAACATCAAGCTTGGCGAAGGACTTGTTGTTCAATAGTAGCTCTTGTTTCTTCATGAAGCTTCTTCATAGCTTGGGCGCGCTTCTCAACATCCATGTTGGTGCGCTCATGGAGAGGTAGTGGTAGGATGTCGAGCGTGGTGAGGGGCTCGAAACCATAGATGATCATGAAGGGGCTCATCTTGGTTGTTGAGTGCTTGGCACGATTGTAGGCAAACTCAACGTGTGGAATGCATTCCTCCCAATCCTTGAGGTTTTTCTTGATCAACACACGAAGCAGAGTCCCGAGGCTTCGGTTGACAACTTCGGTTTGGCCATCCGTTCGAGGATGCGATGCGGATGAGAAGTTGAGCTTGACGCTGAGCTTGGCCATGAGGGTCTTCCATAAGTAACTCATGAATTTGAAGTCGCGATTGGAGATGATTATTCTTGGCACACCAAGAAGAAAGACGATTTCCCTGAAAAACAAATTTGCACATGTGAAGCATCATCGGTCTTATGGCACGGTATGAAGTGTGCCATTTTTGGAAAAGCGATCCATGACAAAAAATATAGAATCATGACCATGCTTAGATCTAGGCAATCCTAACACAAAATCCATTCTAATGTCGGACCAAGGTGTATGAGGAATAGGCAATGGCCTATAAAGACCTAGGGGTCAGCTTGTGACTTAGATTGAACACATGTCGTGCATCGTTGAATGTAGCGCTCCACGTCGCGCTTCATCTTGGGCCAAAAGTAGTGAGTGGAGAGCATGTCCAATGTCTTGTCACGGCAAAGTGACCCATAAGTCCTCCACCATGAGATTCTTGGAGAAGCAACAGTTGGAGAGATGACTTCAGAATGCAAAGCTTATTTTGTTTAAATATAAAGCCCTGATGCAAATAGAAATCATCCACTCCTTTATCAATGGAGAACTTTACGAAAATTGGTTCAAAGAACGGGTCGGAAGCATACCAAGTTTTTATTTCCTCAAGACCCAACATGTTAAATTCAAGTCTTGTAAGAAGGCTTGTGTTCTTGCGACACAAAGCGCCCGCGACTACATTATCTTTGCCCTTCTTATACTTGACAATGTACGGAAAATACTCCATAAAATCAACCCACTTAGCGTGTCTCTTACTCAAGTTGGCTTGGCCTTTGAGATATTTCAACGAATCATGGTGGGAATGTATGATAAATTCTTTAGGCCATAGGTAGTGTTGCCAAACTTGAAGAACACAAACTAAGAAAAAAAGCTCTTTGTCATAAATTGGATAATTAAGGCGAGCACCATCAAGTTTCTCGCTATGGTAGGCTATAGGACATCTATTTTGCATAAGGACTCCTCCAATGCCAATACCACTAGCATCACACTCTATCTCAAAAGTTCTAGTGAAATCCGGTAACGCAAGGAGAGGTGCTTTGGTGTGCCTCTTTTTAAGTTCATCAAAATCTTTTTGTTGTGCCTTGCCCCACACGAAGGTGACATTCTTTTTGGTCAATTCATTGAGAGGATAAGAAATGGTTGAAAAGTCTTTCACAAAGCGATGAAAGAAACCGTCCAACCCATAAAAACTTTGGAGTTCATTCACATTTGTTGGGATGGGCCAATCCGGTATGTCCTTTACCTTGGAAACATCAACTTCAATGCCCTTAGAAGAAACGGCAAATCCAAGAAAAATTAACTTGTCTTTAGCAAAAGTGCACTTGGGAAGATTAGCATATAGATTTTCATCTCGAAGGATTTGCAAAACTTCCTTGACATGTTTAACACGGTCCTCAAGTGACTTGTTGTAAACAAGTATATCATCGAAATAGACAACAACACTCTTCCCAATGAGAGAACGCAAAATAAGATTCATGAGGCGCATGAAGGTGGATGGGAATTAGACAAGCCAAAGGGCGTAACCAACCATTCATAGAGTCTAGGTGTGGTCTTGAATGCGGTTTTCCACTCATGACCTTCAGCCATGCGTATTTGATGGTAACCACTATGAAGATCAATTTTCGTAAAAAAGTGGCTCCACACAATTCATCAAGCATGTCATCAAGACACGGTATAGGATGTCGATAACGCACATTGATATTATTGATTGGACGACAGTCCATGCATAACAGTAACATATCATCCGATTTTGGGACAAGAATCACGGGTACCGCACTTGGACTAGTGCTAACTTGGATCAAACCTTTGGAGACGAGTTGGTTGATTTGACGTTCGATCTCCTTCGTCTCCTCCAGGTTCATGAAGTAAGCGGCATGGTTTGGAAGGGGTGTGCCGGGAATGAGATCAATGCAATGTTTGATGCCACAAAGAGGAGGTAGTCCATGTGGGAGCTCTTCGGGAACACATCCTTGAATTCCTTCACAACAATCATCAAAGATGGAGGAACATTGGTTAATTCATTAGTTCCTTGCACTAGTCCCTTTCAAATGAGGAGATAGTGCAAGATGGATGGGTTGTTCCGCACATCTCTCATCTCACTTTTGGTGGCAAGGAGAACACTCTTAGTTTTTTACTCGAGTTTGGCTTGTGGCTCTCACTCACTATGATGTGGTTCTCTCACTCATCGCTCTTCTCACAAGGAGGTGTTGTGTTTTGCACCCTCACTAAAGCCTTTGCATTGTCCGCAATTATTTGGCTAGGATTCATCAGTTGCAAAATACATGTTTTGTTGAGCCATTTAAAAGTGTACACATTGGTGCGACCATCATGTGGAGAAGCCTTGTCAAATTGCCATGGTCGACCAAGAAACATGTGGAAACCATCATTGGGACTACATCACACTCGACCGTGTCTTTGTAAGGACCAATGGCGAAGGTGACCGATACGGTATGCTTGATCTTCATGGACCCTTGGTCACTTAGCCATTGCACGTGGTAGGGGTACTTGTGCGGATGGAGAATGAGGTTGAGCTTCTCACACAACTTGCTGCTAGCAAGGTTGTGGCAACTCCCCCCATCGATGATCACTTTGATAGATTTGCCATTGATGTCGGCTCATGTTTGGAAGATATTTCATCGTTGGTCTTCATTATCTTGTGCTTGAGTGGTCAAGGTCCTTGTGACTACAAGCGATGGACTTGCGTGATGTTCACACATGAGGAGTTCTTCGTCATATTCCACTCGTTGCCTTGCCATTGCTTCCATGACTCAGGCATCAAATTCATCTTCACTCAAGTACTGTTCGTCGCCATTGTGATGGATGAACAAAACTTTCTTGTTTCCACACTCGGCCGACTTATGTCCTTTGCCTCCACACTTGTAGCATTCACCATTGAAAGGTGTGTCACTCTTTGTTGAGGGCAAACCTCTAGGGTGGCCCGATCTTTCACGATTCCCTTTCAAATCGAGGGTGGAGTGTGGGGGAAGGAGGGAAGGATGAACATGACGAACGCACGTACGAATAACGCGATGAACACACACACGCAAAACCACGATAAACACCAATAGCTCACGCCGGCGGTGACCGGTCCGGCGCAATCCCTAGGATCGGCGTCGGGCGGAGGACTCTCTCTCTCGAACCGGCACGGCGAGATGGGAGACTCGGTGAGATCTTGACGTCTAGGAAAAGGAACACCGATGCCTAGGCCTTGTACAACGCGGAGGCACAATGCAAACTCCAACGAGATTTGGGGATATTGGTGCTCCTTAGTCAAGGAGCATGAGGCAAGAACTAGATAGATCCACAAAGGGGTTTCCACTAATTCCAATATCATGCCTAGGGTTTACAATGGAGGTGGTGGTCTATATATAGGCCAGCCACAAGTTCAGGGGTAATTCAGGCATTAAAGTAGAGTTATGGGCGAAGTAGAGGGGTACATGGGCCATAGGGCCTAGCTAGGCTCACAGGCCCATCACTTGGGCCGGACACTCCGGGGCGAGTGAGCTGGACAGTCCGGGGTGGCCGGACACTCCGAGTCGAGTGGGCCGGACAGTCCGAGGTGGCTGGACACTCCGGGAAGTGTCCGGGCAATGTCCGATTTGACCTTCTGAATGTCCACGCCAGGTCCGGGCTCGGGCAGGCCGGACACTCTGGCTGAGTTTGGCCGGACACTCCGGGGTGGCCGGACACTCCGGATGGATTCGGGCGGACACTCCGGCGGCTTCAGCTCAGGTGCAGCTTCGGGGCTCGTGGGTCAACGCGGCGGGGGCTCGTACCTGATGGTGTACAAAGTAGAGGTATGAAGTAGCACGCCATCCAAGGAGGTATCAAATTGGCACGAGGAGAGGAGTGAGTTCACCTTAGCTTGCAGGAGTTTCGCTCGGGCACGAGTCATGGGTCCACTTGGGGGACTGGTTGGTGTAGATGTAGAAGCGTCCGTAGGACGGGCTGCATCAGCTCCCCCCCTTGGGAAAGAGTCGTCCTCGACTCTTCATGGATATCATCTTGAACATCTCCATGGTAGGGTGAGAGATCCTTGACATTGAATGTATTGCTTGCAAGGTACTTGGAGGTCGGGATGTCGATGCTGTAGGCGTTGTTGTTGATTCGTTTGAGGACCTTGAAGGGACCATCTCCTCTTGGCTTGAGCTTAGAGTCACGTTCCTTGGGGAAACGGTCCTTGCTTAGGTGTATCCACACAAGGTCACCTTCTTCAAATATCATCTCCTTCTTGTCCTTGTTTAACCTTGAAGCTTGGCGAAGGACTTGTTGTTCGATAGTTGCTCTTGTTTCTTCATGAAGCTTCTTCATAGCTTGTGCGCGCTTCTCGACGTCCATGTTTGTGCGCTCATGGAGAGGTAGTGGTAGGATGTCGAGAGCGGGGAGGGGCTCGAAACCATAGACGATCATGAATGGACTCATCTTGGTTTTTAGTGCTTTGCTCGATTGTAGGCGAACTCGGCATGTGGAATGCATTCCTCCCAATCCTTCAAGTTTTTCTTGATCAACACACGAAGGAGAGTTCCGAGGCTTCGGTTGACAACTTCGGTTTGGCCATCAGTTTGAGGATGTGTTGTGGATGAAAGGAGGAGCTTGACGCCGAGCTTGGCCATGAGGGTCTTCCACAAGTACCTCATGAATTTGACGCCGCGGTCGGAGACGATTGTCCTTGGCACACCGTGAAGACGGACGATTTCCCTGAAAAACAGATTTGCAACATGTGAAGCATCGTCGGTCTTATGGCACGGTATGAAGTGTGCCATCTTGGAAAAACGATCCACAACAACAAATATATAATCATGACCATGCTTATATCTAGGCAATCCTAACACGAAATCCATGCTAATGTCAGACCAAGGTGTATGAGGAATAGGCAATGGCATATAAAGACCATAGGGATTAGCTTGCGACTTAGCTTGAACACATGTCGTGCATCGTTGAACGTAGCGCTCCACGTCACGCTTCATCTTGGGCCAAAAGTAGTGATTGGAGAGCATGTCCAATGTCTTGTCGCGACCAAAGTGACCCATAAGGCCTCCACCATGAGATTCTTGGAGAAGCAAAAGTTGAAGTGACGACTTCAGAATGCATAGCTTGTTTTGTTTAAAAAGAAAGCCCTTATGCAAATAGAAATCATCAACTCCCTTGTCATTGCAGCACTTTGCGAAAATTGGTTCAAAGAACGGGTCGGAAGCATACAAAGATTTTATTTCCTCAAGACCCAACACGTTGATTTCAAGTCTCGTAAGAAGGCTTGTATGCTTGCGAGACAATGCGTCCGCAACTACATTATCTTTGCCCTTCTTATACTTGACAATGTACGGAAAGGATTCCATGGACTCAACCCACTTAGCGTGTCTCTTGCTCAAGTTAGCTTGGCCTTTGATATATTTCAACGACTCGTGGTCGGAATGTATGATAAATTCCTTGGGCCAAAGGTAGTGTTGCCAAACTTGAAGGACACGAACTAAGGCAAAAAGCTCTTTGTCATAAATCGGATAGTTAAGGCGAGCACCATAAAGTTTTTCGCTATGGTAGGCTATAGGACGTCCATTTTGCATAAGGACTCCTCCAATGCCAATACCACTAGCATCACACTCTATCTCAAAAGTTTTTGTGAAATCCGGTAAAGCGAGAAGAGGTGCTTCGGTGAGCCTCTTTTTAAGTTCATCAAAAGCTTTTTGTTGTGCTTTGCCCCACACGAAGGTGACAGTCTTTTTGGTCAATTCATTAAGGGGAAAAGCAATGGTTGAAAAGTCTTTCACAAAGCGACGATAGAAACCGGCCAACCCATGAAAACTTCGGAGTTCACTCACATTTGTTGGTATGGGCCAATCTCGTATGTCTTTACCTTGGAAACATCAACTTCAATTCCCTTCGAAGAAACGACAAATCCAAGAAAAATCAACTTGTCTTTAGCAAAAGTGCACTTGGGAAGATTAGCATAAAGCTTTTCATGTCGAAGGATTTGCAAAACTTCCTTAACATGTGTTATATGGTCCTCAAGTGATTTGCTATAAACAAGAATATCATCGAAATAGACAACAACACTTTTTCCAATAAGAGAACGCAAGATGTGATTCATAAGGCGCATGAAGGTGGATGGGGCATTCGATAAACCAAAGGGCATAACCAACCATTCATAGAGACCAAGTTTGGTCTTGAAGGCGGTTTTCCACTCATCACCTTTAGCCATGCGTATTTGATGGTAACCACTACGAAGATCAATTTTCAAAAAAATAGTGGCTCCACACAACTCATCAAGCATGTCATCGAGACGTGGTATGGTATGTCGATAACGCACGGTGATAGCATTGATTGGACAGCAGTCCATGCATAACCGTAACGTATCATCCGTCTTTGGGACAAGAATCACGGGTACGGCACTTGGACTAGTGCTAACTTGGATCAAACCTTTGGAGATGAGTTGGTTGATTTGACGTTCGATCTCCTTCGTCTCCTCTGGGTTCGTGCGGTAAGCGGCGCGGTTTGGAAGTGGTGCACCGGGGATGAGGTCGATGCGATGTTCAATGCCACGAAGAGGAGGTAGTCCATGTGGAAGCTCTTCAGGAAACACATCCTTGAATTCCTGCAAAACACTCATCAAAGATGGAGGAACATTGGTTAATTCGTTAGTTCATTGCGCTAGTCCCTTGCAAAGGAGGACATAGTGCAAGATGGATGGGTTGTTCCGAACATCTCTCATCTCACTTTTGGTGGCAAGGAGAACACTCTTAGTTTTTCCACTCGAATTTGGCTTGTGGCTCTCACTCACTATGAGGTGGTTCTCTCTCTCACCCCTCTTCTCACAAGTAGGTGTTGTGCTTTGCGCCCTCGCTAAATCCTTTGCATTGTCCGCAATTATTTGGCTAGGAGTCATCGGTTGCAAAACACATGTTTTGTTGAGCCATTTGAAGGTGTATATATTGGTGCGACCATCATGTTGAGCAGCCTTGTCAAATTTCCATGGTCGACCAAGAAGCATGTGGCAAACTGTCATAGGAACCACATCACACTCCACTGTATCTTTGTAAGGACCAATGGCGAAGGAGACCGACACGGTATGATTGATCTTCACGGACCCTTGGTCACTTAGCCATTGCACGTGGTAGGGGTGCTTGTGTGGATGGAGGTTGAGGTTGAGCTTCTCACACAACTCGGTGCTAGCAAGGTTGTGACAACTCCCTCCGTCAATGATCACCTTGATAGATTTGCCTATGATGTCGGCTCGTGTTTCGAAGATATTGGAGCATTGGTCTTCATGCTCTTGTGCTTGAGTGGTCAAGATTTTTGTGACGACAAGCGATGGACTTGCGTCATGCTCACACATGAGGAGTTCTTGATCATCTTCCACTCGTTGCCTTGACATTGCTTCCTTGACACGGGCATCAAACTCATCTTCACTCAAGTACTCTTCATCACCATTGTCATGGATGAACAAGACTTTCTTGTTTCCACATTCGGCCGACTTGTATCCTTTACCTCCACACTTGTAGCATTTACCGTTGAAAGGTGTATCACTCTTTGCTTGCTTGCCACTTGGGGCAGTTTTCCTTGAGGAAGTGTGGGCTTGAAGGAAGGCTTGGAGGTACTTGAGGAGCTACCATTGAAAGTTGTTGGTGTAGGGGTTGAAGCTTGCTTGTAGGTGAAGTACGTCTTGGGCTTATTGTACTTGATATCCTCTTGCACTTGACGTTCAACCTTTATTGCAATGTGCACAAGCTCAACCATGGTGTTGTATGTTTGGAACTCGACGATGCGCTTGATTGGGTGATTCAAGCCAATGAGGAAACGTGCCATTGTTTGCTCCATGCGCTCATCAATGTTGGCGTGAATCAAGTTGAGTTCCATTTCCTTGAAGTATTCTTCCACGGTCTTTGTCCCTTGACGAAGAGCTTAAAGGTTGTTGAAGAGGTCACGGGTGTAGTGTGTGGGGACGAACCGGGATCTCATGTGAGCCTTCATGTCATGCCAAGTTGTGATTGGCGGCTCTTGTCTTGCATCATGAGCAACTTGAACTTGTTCCCACCAAAGGTTGGCGTAATCATCAAACTCTAGCGAAGCCATGGCGACCATCTTCTCGTTGCTATAGTTGTGCATGTGGAAGATCTTGTCAACTTTGAGTGCCCACGAGAGGTATTCTTCAGGGTCATTGGATCCGGTGAATTTGGGCATTGTGAACTTGAGCTTGCCAAAAGTTTCTTCATTGTTGCAGTCATTGCGACGAGCTTGGTGACCTTGTTGATGATCTTGTAGTTGGGGAGGTGGAACGTGGTTCTCGCGTCCTTGTTGCGGAGCTTGTTCTTGGTATTGGCATGGTTGTTGACGTGGTTGAGGTACTTGGGCCTCATGGTGGCGAAGGTGTGTAGCCTCTTGACGCGGTTGATGACACAGAGGAGACTCGTTCCTTGGTTGGTGATGTTGGTTAGGCACATGGGCCTCACGGTGAAGAACATGGTCATGAGCCTCTTGACGTGGTGGGCGTTGCTCAACTTGTATCACTTGACGCTCCAAGTTTTGTTGATGTGGAGGAGGCGCCTTGTGATGACCATGGTGTCGTTGTTGACGTTCATGACATTGATGATGATGAGGAGGATCTTGAAGCGCTTGACGTTGATGACGAGCTTGATTCTCCAAGTTGGAGTCATCACTTGTTGTGTCAAGTATGTGTCGCGGTCGATGGTGGTAGACTTGCGGTTGTACTTGTGGTTGCTCTTGTTGAATCACTAGTGCCCTTGCGTGATGACGGTGTGCTTCTTGCCTTGCTCGTGGCCTTGAAGAGAGGTCACCGTCATAGCTTGACGTTGCGGCGTGCCGTGGGGAAGGTACAAAGTTCGAAGAGATTCCATCTTCAACCACGGGGGAATCGTTGCGTCTTGGAGCACTTTGATGTAGATCTTGTGGAATAGGTGCATGACGATGCGAAGAACTTGCAGAGCTTGATGCGCATGAACATGGTCTTGCCATGCCATTGATGAGGCGTCGAATATTGTCATTTGTTTCGGCAACGGAGCGTTGAAGCGCTTCATTTTGGTGGCCGAAGTTGTGATGCATTGCATGCATTTGTCGTTCGAGGCCGTCGAAGCGGTTGTCGATGTTCTTGAACTCGGCTTGCGTCTCGCCAAATTCTTCATCTTGTCTTGTCTCAAGGGCTTGGCAACGTTCACGGAACTCTTGTCGAACGATGAAGTGACGTGCACGCGTCATGTACGGACCTTGATCTTCTTCTTGGGGAGGTGGTTGGCTCGTCTCACCGTGCCTATCCATCATGCAAAACACACAAGTATTGTATATGGAAGAGGAATATGGTGGTGTTAGCCTTGTACCTGACCTTGGGGATTGCACCAAACTAGAAACCACAAGTGAGAGCTATTAGCGTGCAAAGTGGAAATGCCAAGAAAACTCACACTAACTCTCAAAAGCTTGTTGGTGGTAGGTTAGGGTTGTGGAAAGCCAAAGAACCAACCAAAAGAAAAGGGATAGTCAAAAGTGGTAAAAATCCAACAAAACTCAAGTTAAAGGCGAAGGTCAACAACTCAAAAGGGTGACGGGAACCTACGACTATGTACACACACGCGGAGAAAGTTGGGATTGACACGGCTATGAAAATGAGCAAACAAAATGTCCTAACAAAGACTAAGCTCGTTGTCGTGCCAATGCAAGGAGAGACCGTGGCTCGTTTGCAAAGAGGAAAAATGAGCAACGGATTTGTGCACTTGCCTTGGGTGCTCTTCTTTCTCTCTTGCTTACAAGCTTTGAGACTCTCTTTTGCAAGGGAAGACTAATTTTCTTTGTATCTTTTTTTTCTCTCCCTTGATGCTACCTAGTCACACTTGCTCTTGCTCTTGCACTCTCACTATCCAAGGACAAATGCACAATGCTCAAGAAAACACAAGATGAGCCACTCTCATGGGATAGGTACACACAAAGGAAGATGGGGTTAACAAGGTGACGCAAGTTATACCTTCCTTGATGATGAACTTGGCGTCGGTGGTGCGGGATGATGTTCCTGGTCCGTGGTGTCGATGAGTGGGGAAGTTGATGATGCGGACGCTTGCTGGTACTTGCTGACACGCACACGGGACACGAGCAAACAAAGGAGATTTGCCAATGCGAAAAATGAGGCAAAACTGTCAAAACTGGCGTTACAGCCGGACACTCCGGTCTGTCTGTGCCGAACACTCCGGTCTGGCCGGACACTCTGTTTCGGCCGGACACTCCGGTCGGGCCGGACACTCCGGTTGGTACGAGCCGAACACTCTGGCGCGGGTTTCCTGCTCGTGTTCTTGAGCGGAAATCCTCGCCTTCGGGCCTCAAATCCATGAAAAACTGGCCAAATCGGGCTGGGGAAACGCAGGATAAAGCTGGACCAACTCCTTAGACAAGGTTTGGTCGGATCAAAACCACAAATAACACTCCAAATCAAGAGATCGATCCAAAGGCAAATATGGGCTGTTTTTGTGGGGATTTTCGAATTTTTGGTGGATAGAAGAAAAATTTGTGGGGGAAATCGTGAGCAATGAAGCTCTTGATACCAATATGTTGAGGGCAAACCTCTAGGGTGGCCCGATCTTTCACGATTCCCTTTCAAATCGAGGGTGGAGTGCGGGGGAAGGAGGGAAGGATGAACACGACAAACACACGCACGAAGAACGCGATGAACACACACACGCAAAACCACGATAAACACCAATAGCTCACGCCGACGGTGACTGGTCCGGCGCAATCCCTAGGATCGGCGTCGGGCAAAGGACTCTCTCTCGAACCGGCACAACAAGATGGGAGACTCGGTGAGATCTTGACGTCTAGGCAAAGGAACACCGATGCCTAGGCCTTGTACAACGCGGAGGCACAATGCAAACTCCAACGAGGTTTGGGGATATTGGTGCTCCTTAGTCAAGGAGCATGAGGCAAGAACTAGATAGATCCACAAAGGGGTTTCCACTAATTCCAATATCATGCCTAGGGTTTACAATGGAGGTGGGGTTCTATATATAGGCCAGCCACAAGTTCAGGGGTAATTCAGGCATTAAAGTAGAGTTATGGGCGAAGTAGAGGGGTACATGGGCCATAGGGCCCAGCTAGGCTCGCACGCCCATCACTTGGGCCGGACACTCCAGGGCGAGTGAGCCGGACAGTCCGGGGTGGCCGGACACTCCGGGTCGAGTGGGCCGGACAGTCCGGGGTGGCCGGACACTCCGAGAAGTGTCCGGGCAGTGTCCGATTTAACCTTCTGAATGTCCACGCCAGGTCCGGGCTCGGGCAGGCCGGACACTCCGGCTGAGTTTGGCCGGACACTCCGGGGTGGCCGGACACTCCGGATGGATTCGGGCAGACACTCCGACGGCTTCAGCTCAGGTGCAGCTTCGGGGCTCGTGGGTCGACGCGGCGTGGGCTCGTACCTGATGGTGCACAAAGTAGAGGTATGAAGTAGCACGCCATCCAAGGAGGTATCAAATTGGCACGAGGAGAGGAGTGAGTTCACCTTAGCTTGCAGGAGTTTGGCTCGGGCATGAGTCATGGGTCCACTTGGGGGACTGGTTGGTGTAGATGTAGAAGCGTCCGTAGGACGGGCTGCATAACTCTTTGCTTGTTTGCCACTTGGGCGTAGTTTTCCTTGAGGAAGTGTGGGCTTGAAGGAAGGCTTGGAGGTACTTGAGGAGCTTCCATTGAAGGTTCTTGGCGTAGTGGTTGAAGCTTGCTTGTAGGTGAAATACGTCTTGGGCGTTGATGGGGATATGCCGAAGGGGGTATGCCCAGCAGGATATTCCGGATTTGGCCAAAGGTCTCATGAGTGGGCCTATAGTACGGCGACTGGAATGCGAATAAGGATAAAGCCCGACGACTAGAGACTAGAGGCCCAGAAGCGTACTCGAAGCCCAGTCGGATTAGGTTAAAGCCTCCCAATCCATATCATGTTCAGTTGTAAATTGTTAACCCTAGTGAGGTGCCTCATATATAAACCTCCCTAGGGTATCCTAAGGACTTACGTTCCATCATACACCCCGTCAAGCGACTCGCTGCTTAGACGCCGAGCTCGCCGCCCCTGTAACTCGCTCTCCATCAATCCAATCTAGCAGCAGTAGGTCTTTACCCTCCCGGGGGCCGATAAATCCATGTGCATCCACCCCCATGTCGCACCGCAGATGGCCTCCAGCTCTCGCCCCCGATTCAATCAATCGCTGCCTACTACAGCAACTCCCGTGGCCATTTCCACAATAGTGTCGCCCACCGTGGGGCCTAGCAAGACTGGCATGAGTTCTGCGGTGAGACCCTATTCGCCGATCGATCGGCCGCTTGCCACCGGCCGCATGATCGCCATCGGCAGGATCTTACAGATCCTGCCCAGCAGCTACATCCTGGCGTCGTGCCCGATCACCCACGGTGCGGTGATGCCGGTCAGCTCCATCAACCTCTTCGTCAGCTTCACGGCGCGGTCGACCTAGCGGCGACGGTGATTGTTGGCAGAGCGCCGCCACACCGCGATCTGCTCTCGGAGGAGCAAGTCCGCTCCATCAAGAGCCTCATCACCGAGTATGACTCGCCCAGCTATTATTGGACAGGGAGGTCTAACTCGAACCCCTGCTGTTGTTGAGCAAAATGTGGTTCCTCGTCCACGAGACATGCTTCTGTCAGGAAACCTCCTCATAGGAGTCCCCGTATTGCCGTTGTGGAAAACTCTGCTCTGGAAGCTGCTGGTACTAGTCGTCCCCGTCCCCGTGCCCGTGTTGCTGCGGCTGCTGCTCACCCAATCGATGCTGTTGTTGAGCAAACTAAGGCGTCCAGAGGCTGCCCCACTGTTGTTGCCAAGACCGCCGCCTTGTGTGTTGCTCCTCCTCGAAACCGTCCTCAAGTTGTGCAAACACGTGCTCTCGAATCTGTTGGTACTGGTCGTCCTCGTGTTGTTGTTGATCTGGACGCTGTTGACCCAATCCCTGCCGTTGTTGAGCAAACTAAGGCTTCTGGAGGCTTCCCACTGTTGTTGCAAAGACTGATGCCTTGTCTCCTCCTCGAACCCGTGCTTGGGTTCAGCGAGCTGCTGGTCTGAAGCCAGCCCATGGTCTGGACTCTACTAGCACTCAAAACACTACTGTTGTGGGAACTGCTCCTGATCGTTGATGTGGCATGGCAACAACTGATCCTATTGTGGCTGCCGTATGAAGGGGCCCTGTCTGTCCACCATGTAATGTAGCTCCCGATGCTAAGGGCCCTCGCCTTGCTCCTAGTCTTGGTACTTCCACCGAGGTTGATCCAGCTAACGATGATGCTGGTGATGGTGGTGTTGGCATTGGGGCTGGGTCTGATGGTGCCGATCCATCTCTCGAACCTCTCGGAGGTTTCTATCCTAAAGAACCTAATGATGGCAAAGTAATCATTTGTATCGGTGTCACGGATTATACTGCAAAATTAGATGATGGCACAGAAAAATTCTATGATGAGTTTGATGTAATCCTTGGCAGATACGACCCTGAAGTGGTAGATTTATCTGACCTGATGGCATCGTTACGTGTGAAGGTGTTGTGGGGGTCCTCCCAGGAAGCACGTTTGTTATATTATGGTTACAGGAGCAAAAAGGCTATCGAAGTGAAAGATACCAGGGATTTAGTCGTACCGTTTACAAGGAAACATTATAGAGGTAAAGTTTACTTCCAGTTGGTAGTGCTCACGATTGGATATGAATTGGAACTCGACAATAGAGATGATGGACTTTTAGAAGGCATCCGTGACCTGATCCATGGCATCACTGGGGCTGGTGCGACTGAGGGTAGCTTCGAACAGAGGAGAGTCTTACAGAGGAGCATCATAAAGAGGAGTAGGAAGAGCATCCCCAGAAAGGGAACCCCGAAGAAGAACGTCACCAAGGAGACCACGCCAGAGAAGAGGACACCCAAGAGTCGCACAACAAAAGGCACCACGCCGCAGAGTACACCCCTGAGATCCAGTCAAAATTCCACACCGAACGGTAGCAGCAAAAACGCCAAGAGGGCTAGCACGGTGGTGAACACTCCCAGGAGTGGTAGCAAAGAGGCGAAGATGGCCAGCACGGAGGCTACCACACCCAGTGGGAGCAGAAACATACTAATTTGGAGCGAAACACGCCGCTGTCAGGGAATTATGCCAGCACGAAGGAGAACACGCCCAATAGTAGCAACAAAAGGGCTAATTTGGAGCGGAATACGCCGCTGAGGTCAGGCAATAATGCCATCACTAAGGAGAATATGCCCAATAGTAGCAGCAAAAGGGCTAATTTGGAGTGGAACACGCCGCTGGGGTCAGGCAATAATGCCAGCACGAAGGAGAACACGCCCAATAGTAGAAGAAAAATGGCTAATTTGAAGAAGAACACACCGCAGAGGTCAGGCAATAATGCCAGCACCCTGGAGCCAACACCCGTGAGGGGAGGCAGTAAGGAGATCACACCCAAGAGAGGCAGCAAAAAGCCTAGTTCAACGGGGAATGGAACGCGGATGTCAAGCCCTACTGATACCATCAGGAAAGATTACATCAGGAAGGAGGATGTACACAGGAAGAGCGAGAGGGTTCTGTACACTCAAGATGAAATTGATTCTGACTGCTATTTGTCCACTGAAGTACCTGGGATGCGTGCAAATGTAAGACCACCTCGTGTGGTTGCACCAGAACCAACCAAGTGTCTTGGAGAAAACAGAGTTGCCGGTGAGGTGGATTGGGGCAATGTTCTTGTCCATCCGGGTGGAGACGATGGTGCAACCCCACCCATGGGATTCAATATGATGTGTGCAGTACTAGGCATTAGAGACGATGGCGAAGATTCTGAATCAGATGAAGAAGAAGGCACTGTAGAGGATCAAGAATCTGGTGATGATGAAATAGACGATGAGGCTGGTATTCCAGTCGATGATTTGGGTGTTGAAGTAGAAGAAATGAAACATGACCACGAGTATCCTATAATTTCGGTCGGCACCGAGTTCAGCAGCATGCATGAGTTCAGGATGTCGTTCTGGCATTTTTGTATCAAGGGGGACTTCGACGTTTATCGACTGAGGACCTCTGCCGAGAGGTATGAGGCCGTTTGCAAGTTAATGTGGATGAATGGTCGGGCCGAGGTACATTGTCCATGGAGGATCACAGCAAGAGCCTTACCTGCGTCGACTGCAATTGGGGGTACTAGGGAAATGAATGTAGCAAACCATTAGAACTCTCTCTCTTTTCACTCTATAACTACAATTGATCTACGGTATCTTTCTGGCAACTAGTCGACTCTGCTTATCTTTTAAATGAATCTGTGTTGCAGGTGAACAAAATGGGCCCTCCACACATGTGTCTGACAGGCAGCAAAATGAAATCCTCAATGGCTGACAAGGCGTGGGTGGCTATGCAATCTATGTCCATACTAAAGGATAACCCTAAGGAGACCGCGAAGAATATTCAGACTAGCCTCGGTTCTAAATACAACAATGTCCTTCCGTATTACACGGTTTGGAAAGGTAAAGAGAAAGCTCTGGGGGTCTTGCACGGGGATTGGACCAATAGCTTCAGGATGCTATACAACTTCAAGGCGGAGGTACAAGCTAGGTGTCCGGGGAGTGTTGTGGATATTGACACCGAATCAGAAGGTGGTAAAATATATTTTAAAAGATTTTTCATGGCGCTTAAACCTTGCATCCAGGGATTCAAGGACGGCTGTATGCCGTATCTGAGTGTAGACAGCACTGTCCTAACTGGCAAATGGAAAGGCTGCCTGCCATCTGCCACAGCACTTGATGGTCACAACTAGATGTTCCTAGTGGCATTCGGGCTGTTAGAAACAGAAACGGAGGAAAACTGGATCTGGTTTATGAGGCAGCTCAGGAGATCAATAGGCCACATGGATCCATTGGCTATATCCACAGATGCATGCAAAGGGCTGACGAATGCAGTGAAGGAGGTGTTGCCGCGAGCTGAAGGTAGAGAATGTCATGCCCATATGATGCTCAACTTTTACTCACACTACGCAGGTAGCGTATTTTGTTACATGTTTCCTATTGCTAGAGTTTACAAACCTAGTAGCAGCGAATATTTCATGAGCAGGATTTTTGCTGAAGCCCCTGAACTTCTAGAGTACTTAGCCATCCATCATTCGCAGCTATGGGAGAGGAGTCAATTCAACCCTGACATTAAAGTTGATTAAATAAACAACAACCTTGCAGAATGCCTGAATAACTGGGTGAAGGACATAAAAGTGCATCTTGTTCATATCTTGATGGACAGCATACGTGGTATGATCATGAAGCTGTTAAATATAAGGAGAGAGATCAGTAGGATACTTAGAGGACATATGCTACCGCTAGTTGTACAGCAACTGCACAAGAGAAGCCGAGGACTTGCTCATCTTAAGGTTCTCTCGTCAACCAGCAGAAGCTGTGAGGTGGTCGATATGTCCTAGAGTAGCAAAAGGGATGTTGTGAACATCCAGCTGTGAGAATGCACCTGCTTAGAGTGGCAGCATACCGGGAAACCTTGCGACCACACCTTGGCCTTCTTGGTGAAGAAAAGAACTCTACCACATTTGGATCAGTACTTGTCAGACTACTAATCTATCGAAAAGTTCAGAGCTGCGTACGCTGGATCCATCGAGCCATGTACAGACCCAACTCAGTGGCCTCAAGTCCAACTGTCTTTCGAGCTTTTCCAGCCAGTTACAAAAAGGGGCAGAGGAAGACCCCAGGTGAATAGGTTTAAGAATTTTCTCAAGAAGAAGGGTTCGGCTTTCTATGCTACAAAGAAGGGCAAAAACAGATGCAAGACCTACCATCTTATAGGCCATAAAGTAGCTGGATGTCCCTTTAATGCTCCCAAACCTAGGTATTAGATGGTACATTCACACAAAAAAATGTTTATACTCTATAGATATAAGGTAGTAATCCATGTATTGTTTTTTATAGGAAGCGCAAGGTAAGAAACAAGACAACCGACTCAATGATTTTCCTGCGGGAAGAAAATCAAAACGAGTGGAGTGATGATGCCGGACAAGATTCTGGTGCTGATTGGCCTGACTTCCCTCAGCCCAGAGATGCAGGGTACGTGAAGGTAAGAAAATTGGCACCCAGGAAGAGGAAGAAGGCAGGAGATGAAGAAGCTAATGGACGTGAAGGAAAGAGGAAGAAAGTTGGCACCCAAGCAGAGAAAGAGAGCTAGCAGTGTAGAAGCCTAATTATGTATTGAACTTGAACCTATATATGTAGTTCGGTTAAACTCTAGAGCTGTGTGCGTGGAACTTGTCGGGCGAAACAATCTGCCTCCCGTACTCGGAGTAAAATGTATCGCGACTTTAGGATTTGATACGACCGAGGACACTAGTCGAATCCAAAATTATAACTGTGCCACTACTATCTGAACAATCATGATAGCTGAGCGGTTAAATCCTCTCCAAAATCGATGGGTGTTAGTGGCACAGACATGATTTATTAATAGGCGCTTAATAAATCCCTGTTGTTGGCATTGCACTTATGATAAGTTTCTGGGCTGAAAAATAATTTCTTAAGCTGGCTGCTACACTCCATGAAGCAGCAACTGATTTCAGCTACTAGACAACGACATGGCAACATAAACTGCAAATGCAACAGATAATGCCCAGATAATGAGGAAATTGTTTCCACTATCTAGCCTAATCTTGAGCCCGTCTGTCTCACCACCTCCCTGCACCTGCCTCCCCTGCACCTGGCGAAGCTCCCGGATCTCTCGCTCCATCGCATGAATCTCCTCTTTCTTGTCCCACACAGCATCACGTAGATCCTGAACAAGCTCTCTATGAAAACCTGTCAGTGGCTTTTCGATCCACACAAACTTGTCACAGCCAGTCCCTTCCTGCGTAGTAGATCGAAGGAAACACAAAAAAAGAATTACATTACGCTTTCCAGATCCGGGTTACCATTGTATCTACAGTAGGAACTTACCGCTCTGATGTTGCAGTTGCTGAATTTTCCTGCAGTATTTTCGTCGGTCCACGAAATCCATCTCGGCATCTTCTCACCGCACAAACACAGCATATCGAGGTAGTAATCGTAGGGCACCCTCCGGTACCTGATGGGGGAACCCGCCTGACGGCGTTGAGCCGACCCTAATTCCGCCCGAGACGAACTGCACGAGCTGCGAGCCATGAGCGAGGGGAGCGAGGGCAGAGGAAAGAGGAGCCTTTGGATGTCAGGGTAGTGGTGAAGCATGATTTATCCCTACTTAATAACTCGGGAAGAATCCTACCGTCCACATTCGGCTAACAGGTGGGGGGCCTAGCGTGTGGACTTGTCAAAAAAAACCTAGCCCCTTCATGGTTGAAAAGCCCTCTCGCGCGCATTGGACGAACTTTTTTGGCACCTTGCCCGCCTAAATATCACTGGGAGGCCTTGCTCAGGAACCAGACATGCCTGTCCCACAATCTTACTCCCTCCTAGGAACTTGTCATGGCTCGTGCCGGCAGATCCATCCGCTCCATCGCTTCTGGTAGGGCTCGCCGCGGCGGATCCACCCCAAGATCCTACCTTCGCAGTATCAAATGGCCATGGTTTCTTGAGAGGAGCGACGACTCTACGTATGCGAGCTCGCCCCTCCTACCTGTAGAAGGACTAATGCGGCGTCGAGCTCGAGCAGGAGCCGCCAGGCGTGACGGCGCTTGGTCCATGCCAACCCCGTCACCTTCGTCATTGTCGATTCCGATGTGGAGGACGACGGGGACGAAGCTGTGCAGAATGCCATTGTTGCCTCCTTGGCGAAGGGTAAGCCACGGGCGGGAGTGGATGTCGCTAGGAAGGGCACGGCGGTGTCACCAATCGAGGTGGACTCCGACGACACCGGTGTGATGTGGGTTTTGATGTTGTTTAGGATGGTTGCAATTTCGGTTGTGTTTAATGCGAGTACAATTATTGTAATGGGTTTGTCAAGCTATATTGAGAAATATGTGCAATAGCAGCGTGTGAGTGCTTCCACTTTAGAAATTGTGTCTGTGCCATTTGCATATTGCATTATCAACTGAGATTACTTGTAAACAATCCAACGAAAATCAGATTACAACCATCGGACGGGAGTGGCGGGATTGAAGAGAAGTTGGGACAGTGGCTTCGAGGGGAAGGAAGAGGAGGGTGGCGTGACACTGGAAGGTGGGCCCTCGGAACACGTGACACTAACATGCCGGAGCGGGAGCACATGGTATTGCCGGTCTGTCCAGAGCAAGCGGACTTTGCAATGTGACAACAGCAAGCTGATTGGACCAATATAATAACTCGTCAAATTATTAAGGAGTACTAAAAACTACAACTGGGGTACATTCGCACAACACGTATGCTCTAAGCACCTGAGAAGCATCGCTTATGTCTAATAGTAACAACAACACAAGTACTACATTTCCTTGTCGGTCTTCTCGATACAATTGTAGAAATGCATCTGCCTGTTCGGTCTAGCACCGACAAGGTACTGAGATGGCACGCATAGGATCGCCTTAGGTCCACATACTCCACCTCCCGCGGCGTTGGGCAGCTCGGCCCCTCGGCTAGCACAACAATGCTATCCGATGATGGCGGCTGGGCGTTCGCCCACATGCGCATCGTGTATACGGGACAGGCACACGAGACCTACCTGACGCATACGGCACACACGACAGTGGGCTCGGCTCTGGTTCCCGGAACACTGGCAGTGATGGTCAGGACGAAAACAGAGCCGTCCCCCCTGGAAAATTAGCCGGCGGCGTGCCGAGTCATTGAACGGCACCTTCTCTTGGAGAAGTTGGGCTTGCCCGTATGAGATCCTAATCACTTCGATCAAGTGCCCCTCTGCAAGGTGGACGATGACCTCTACCGGCGGGCCGATGTAATTGCAGCCCGGCTCCGTGTAGGAGCACGCGCCATGCGGGCACACGAGCTCGTGGAGCGGGAGCTCATGGTAGGAGTAACGACGAAAGCATCCTGGGTGGTAGCACATGAGCGGGAACGTCGCTGCAAAGTTGCGCGCGAGGATCTCGAGATTCTTGGGCTGCAACATCTGCCACATCTGAAGTTCGCCGAGAAAGCGGAAAAAAGATGAGCAGTTAGATTGGCGAATAGCAGGAATTCGTAGGACAAGTTCAAAAGCTTGTAAAATGATTTCTTAGCATGAAGGTAGCGACCCGAGAATTGGCGGATGTCATCGGCTTGCGACTACGGCAGGATGGAAGTGAAGTGGGGAAAGTGGCTTCGAGGGGAAGAAAGCGAAGTACAAGGAGGAAGAGAAGTAACGGGGACGTGACACTGGGATATGGCCCACTGAACTCGTGAGTCGTGACACTCGCAACATGCCAGTTTGTCCAGAGCAAGCGTGGCCAATCATGCCGCAGAACATCCTACTCGAGGATCGGTCTCACGAAGACCACCCCAATCGTCCAAACGCCCCAATCGAACGGTATGTAACAATCGTCAAGCAGAACAACTGTGTTATGGCGTGCCTTCTAGAAGACTCGGTCTAACGGTGGATCCATTGGGTGTAGTGCTAGATTTAGTATAAGAACACACATGACGCTAATGGATCCATATGTGGTTTGTGGAAAGAACACATATGCAATGACACTACTTGATCCATGTGTGGTTTGTGGAAAGAACACACATGCAATGACTCTAGTGCTAGTTTTAGTATAAGAACACACATGCAATGACTCTAATGGATCCATATGTCGTTTCTAGAAAAGAACACACATGCAATGACCACTGGTTGATCCATATGTGGTTTTTGGAAAAGAACACACATGGAATGACCACTGGTTGATCCATGTGTGGTTTGTGGAAAGAACACATATGCAATGTGTTGGAGATATGCCCAAGAGGCAATAATAAAAGTGATTATTATTATATCTTTGTGTTTATGATGAATGTTTACATCCCATGCTATAATTGTATTATTAGGAAACACTAATACATGTGTGTTTTGTAAACATATAAGAGTCCCTAGTAAGCCTCTTGTTGAACTAGCTTGTTGATTAATTGATGATCATGGTTTCCTGATCATGGACATTGGATGTGATTAATGACAAGGTTATATCATTAGGAGAATGATGTGATGGACACACACCCATAGTAAGCGTAGCATAAGATCAAGTCATTAAGTTCGTATTGCAGTAAGCTTTCAAATACATAGTAACCTATTCCTTCGACCATGAGGTTATGTTAATCACCATCACCGGATGGATACTTTGATGACATCAAACGCCGCTTCGTAACTGGGTGGTTATAAAAGTGTCATTGGGTATTCTGAAAGTATGTGTTGAAGCGCATGAACCAAGATTGGGATTTGTCCATCCATATGACGGATAGATATGCTCTGGGCCCACTCGGTGGAATGTCATCTAGTTAGCTTGCAAGCATGTGACTAGGTCACAAGGGATGATATATCATGGAATGAGTAAAGAGTACTTATCAGTAACGAGGTAGAACTAGGTATGGAGATACTGACGATCAAACCTCGGATAAGTATAGTATCGCAAGACAAAGGGAATTAGTTTCGTATGTAAATGGTTCAATCGATCACGAAGTCATCGTTGAGTATGTGGGAGCCATTATGGATCTCCAGGTCCCGCTGATGGTTATTGATAGGAGATGTGTCTCTATCATGTCTACATATTCACGAACCGTAGGGTGACACACTTAAGGTTCAAAGTTGTTTTAAGTAGATATGGAATATGCGTTGGAGACCGAATGTTGTTCGGAGTCTCGGATTTGATTCGGGACATCACGAGGAGATCCGGAATGGTCCGGAGAATAAGATTCATATATAGGGGATCATTTTCCGAGTTAGGAAATGTTCCGGAGTGTTTGTATGAGGATTCTAGAAGGTTTCGGAATGTTCCGGAAGGTTCTAGAAGATATCTTGGAGTTTGCTTGAAAATCAAGATAGGGATCAAGGAGTCCTGGTGGGTCAAGACTAGGAGTCGTGGGGGAGGAGGACTCCTCCCCCCACTCCCCAATCCACCGGCCATAGAGGAGGGGAGTCCTACTAGGACTCCCCCTCCCCAAGGCGCCCTCCCTCCCTTAAATAGAAGGGTAGGGGCGCCCCCTCCTCCCTGGCTCTCATAACTCCCAATCTCTACCGCCTCTCTCCTCCACCTTTCTTCTGCACAGGCATAGGCGAAGCCTTGCAGAATTCTCTACTCCACCACCACCACCACGCCGTCGTGCTGCTGGGATTCCGTGGAGAAGATCTACTACCTCCGCTGCTCGCTAGAACGGGGAGAGGAAGGTCTGCTTTGACTCCGCACGTGTGACCGATTGGGGTAGCGCTGCCGAAACGCGGCGCCGGAAGGATCGTCCACTTGACCGACGGCGGAAGCACTGCCGGAACGCGACGCCGGAAGGATCGTCCACACGATCTTGAGATCGGCAAGTGATCGACTACATCAACCACGAGATCTAATCTCGTTAACGCTTTCGGATCTACGAGGGTTAGTTCCTATCTATCTCATTGCTCATGTCTAATAGATTAGATCTTGGCTTTTATCTAGATTAGATCTGGGTTTTGTTCGTTCTTGCGGTAGAAATTTTTGTTTTACATGCTACGAACCCATATGTGGTTTGTGGAAAGAACACACATGCAATGACTCTAATGGATCCATATGTGGTTTGTGGAAAGAACACACATGCAATGACACCGGTTGATTCATGTGTGGTTTTTGGATAGAACACACATGCAATGACTCTAGTGGGTCCATATGAGGTTCATGTCAGGAAACACACATGCAATGACACTGGTTGATCCATGTGTCGTTTGTGGAAAGAACACACATGCAGTGACTCTCGTGCTGGTTTTAGTATAAGAACACACAAGCAATTACTCTAGTGGGTCCATATGTGATTTGTGGAAACAACACACATGCAATGACACTGGTTGATCCATGTGTGGTTTGTGGAAAGAACACACATGCAATGCCATTGGTTGATCCCTGTGTGGTTTGTGGAAATAACACACATGCAATGACTCTAATGGATCCATATGTGGTTTGTGGAACAGAACACACATGCAATGACCACTGGTTGATCCATGCATGGTTTGTGGAAATAACACACATGCAATGACACTAGTTGATCCATGTGTGGTTTGTGGAAAGAACACACATGCAATGACATTGGTTGATCCATATGTGGTTTGTGGAAAGAACACACGTGCAATGACACCGGTTGATCCGTGTGTGGTTTGTGGATAGAACACACATGCAATGACTCTAGTGGGTCCATATGTGGTTCATGTCAGGAACACACATGCAATGACACTGGTTGATCCATGTGTGGTTTGTGGAAAGAACACACATGCAATGACTCTAGTGCTGGTTTTAGTATAAGAACACCCAAGCGATGACTCTAGTGGGTCCATATGTGATTTGTGGAAACAACACACATGCAATGACACTGGTTGATCCATGTGTGGTTTGTGGAAAGAACACACATGCAATGCCATTGGTTGATCCATGTGTGGTTTGTGGAAATAACACACATGCAATGACTCTAATGGATCCATATGTGGTTTGTGGAAAAGAACACACATGCAATGACCACTGGTTGATCCATGTGTGGTTTGTGGAAATAACAGACATGCAATGACACTAGTTGATCCATGTGTGGTTTGTGGAAAGAACACACATGCAATGACACTGGTTGATCCATATGTGGTTTGTGGAAAGAACACACGTGCAATGAACACTGGTTGATCCATGTGTGGTTTGTGGATAGATCACACATGCAATGACTCTAGTGGGTTCATATGTGGTTCATGTCAGGAACACACATGCAATGACACTGGTTGATCCATGTGTGGTTTGTGGAAAGAACACACATGCAATGACTCTAGTGCTGGTTTTAGTATAAGAACAGACAAGCAATGACTCTAGTGGGTCCATATGTGATTTGTGTAAAAGAACGCACATGCAATAAACACTGGTGCATGTGTGGTTTGTGGAAAAGAACACACATGCAATGAGTCTGGTGCTGGTTTTAGTATAAGAACACACATGAAAAAGACTCTAGTGGTCCACATGTGGTTTGTGAAATGAACACACATGCAATGACCACTGGTTGATCCATATGTGGTTTTTGGAAAAGAACACACATGCAATGAACACTGGTGGATCCATAAGTGGTGTGTGGAAAGAACACACATGCAATGACTCTAGTGCCGGTTTTGGTATAAAAACACACAAGCAATGACTCTAGTGAGTCCATATGTGATTTGTGGAAAGAACACACATGCAATGACACTGGTTGATCCATGTGTGGTTTGTGGAAAGAACACACATGCAATGCCATTGGTTGATCCATGTGTGGTTTGTGGAAATAAAACACATGTAATGACACTAGTTGATCCATGTGTGGTTTGTGGAAAGAACACACATGGAATGACACTGGTTGATCCATATGTGGTTTGTGGAAAGAACACACATGCAATGACCACTGGTTGATCCATGTGTGGTTTGTGGATAGATCACACATGCCATGACTCTAGTGGGTTCATATGTGGTTCATGTCAGGAACACACATGCAATGAAACTGGTTGATCCATTTGTGGTTTGTGGAAAGAACACACATGCAATGACTCTAGTGCTGGTTTTAGTATAAGAACACACAAGCAATGACTCTAGTGGGTCCATGTGGTTTGTGGAAAGAACACACATGGAATGACACTGGTTGATCCATATGTGGTTTGTGGAAAGAACACACGTGCAATGACCACTGGTTGATCCATGTGTGGTTTGTGGATAGATCACAAATGCAATGACTCTAGTGGGTTCATATTTGGTTCAAGTCAGGAACACAATGCAATGACACTGGTTGATCCATGTGTGGTTTGTGGAAAGAACACACATGCAATGAACACTGGTGGATCCATAAGTGGTTTGTGGAAAGAACACACATGCAATGACTCTAGTGCCGGTTTTTGTATAAGAACACACAAGCAATGACTCTAGTGGGTCCATATGTGATTTGTGGAAAGAACACGCATGCAATGACACTAGTTGATCCATGTGTGGTTTGTGGAAAGAACACACATGCAATGCCATTGGTTGATCCATGTGTGGTTTGTGGAAATAACACACATGCAATGACACTAGTTGATCCATGTGTGGTTTGTGGAAAGAACACACATGCAATGACACTGGTTGATCCATATGTCGTTTGTGGAAAGAACACACGTGCAATGACCACTGGTTGATCCATGTGTGGTTTGTGGATAGATCACACATGCAATGACTCTAGTGGGTTCATATGTGGTTCATGTCAGGAACACACATGCAATGAAACTGGTTGATCCATGTGTGGTTTGTGGAAAGAACACATATGCAATGACTCTAGTGCTGGTTTTAGTATAAGAACACATAAGCAATGATTCTAGTTGGTCCATATGTGATCTGTGGAAAGAACACACATGCAATGACCCCTGGTTGATCCATAAGTGGTTTGTGGAAAAGAACACACATGCAATAAACACTGGTGGATCCATGTGTGGTTTGTGGAAAAGAACACACATGCAATGAGTCTAGTGCTAGTTTTAGTATAAGAACACACATGAAAAAGACTCTAGTGGGTCCACATGTGGTTTGTGAAAAGAACACACATGCAATGACCATTGGTTTATCCATATGTGGTTTTTGGAAAAGAACACACATGCAATGAACACTGGTGGATCCATAAGTGGTTTGTGGAAAGAACACACATGCAATGACTCTAGTGCTGGTTTTAGTATAAGAACACACAAGCAATGACTCTAGTGGGTCCATATGTGATTTGTCGAAAGAACACACATGCAATGACACTGGTTGATCCATGTGTGGTTTGTGGAAAGAACACACATGCAATGCCATTGGTTGATCCATGTGTGGTTTGTGGAAATAACACACATGCAATGACTCTAATGGATCCATATGTGGTTTGTGGAAAAGAAAACACATGCAATGACCACTGGTTGATCCATGTGTGGTTTGTGGAAATAACACCCATTGAATGACACTAGTTGATCCATGTGTGGTTTGTGGAAATAACACACATGCAATGACACTGGTTGATCCATATGTGGTTTGTGGAAAGAACACACGTGCAATGACCACTGGTTGATCCATGTGTGGTTTGTGGATAGATCACAAATGCAATGACTCTAGTGGGTTCATATGTGGTTCAAGTCAGGAACACACATGCAATGACACTGGTTGATCCATGTGTGGTTTGTGGAAAGAACACACATGCAATGATTCTAGTGCTGGTTTTAGTATAAGAACAGACAAGCAATGACTCTAGTGGGTCCATATGTGATTTGTGGAAAAGAACACACATGCAATAAACATTGGTGGATCCATGTGTGGTTTGTGGAAAAGAACACAGATGCTATGAGTCTAGTGTGCTAGTTTTAGTATAAGAACACACATGAAAAAGACACTAGTAGGTCCACATGTGGTTTGTGAAAAGAACACACATGCAATGACCACTGGTTGATCCATATGTGGTTTTGGAAAAGAACACACATGCAATGAACACTAGTGGATCCATAAGTGGTTTGTGGAAAGAACACACATGCAATGACTCTAGTGCTGGTTTTAGTATAAGAACACATAAGCAATGACTCTAGTGGGTCCATATGTGATTTGTGGAAAGAACACACATGCAATGAAACTGGTTGATCCATGTGTGGTTTGTGGAAATAACACACATGCAATCACACTAGTTAATCCATGTGTGGTTTGTGGAAAGAACACACATGCAATGACACTAGTTGATCCATATGTGGTTTGTGGAACGAACACACGTGCAATGACCACTGGTTGATCCACGTGTGGTGTGTGGACAGATCACACATGCAATGATGCTTGTGCGTCCATATGTGGTTCATGTCAGGAACACACATGCAAGGACATTGGTTGATCCATGTGTGGTTTGTGGAAAGAAGACACATGCAATGACTCTAGTGTTGGTTTTAGTATAAGAACACACAAGCAATGACTCTAGTGGGTTCATACGTGATTTGTGGAAAGAACACACATGCAATGACACTGATTGATCCATGTGTGGTTTGTGGAAACAACACACATGCAATGCCATTGGTTGATCCATGTGTGGTTTGTGGAAATAACACACATGCAATGACTCTAATGGATCCATATGTGGTTTGTGGAAAAGAACACAGATGCAATGACCACTGGTTGATCCATGTGTG